>CM022301.1:420076272-420816126 GCA_011799875.1 Thinopyrum elongatum
CATCAGGAGAGAGCAGATGAACATAATGTAAAGTAGTAGTAGTAATATCATCAACCTCGACCTGAGATCCTTTCTCGACTCCCTGCGAGAAAGCAATCCCAGAGCCGTACTATCCAATTCTCATCACATGTTCTAGTTGTACCGATCGGGATACAACTCCGAGTGTCCGTTACCGTAGGACAGGCTATCGATAGAAGTTTCTTCCCTGCAGGGGTGCACCAACTTACCCACCACGCTCGCTTAACTCCGGCCAGACACACTTTTCTGGGTCATGCCCGGCCTCGGCTAAGCAACACGCCGCAACCCGACCGAATACCTAACAGAGAGGTCAGCACGCCGGACTAACCTATGCGCCCAGGGGTCTTGGGCCTTCGCCCCAGGAACTCCTGCACGTTGCGTACGCGGCTGAAAGCAGACCTAGCAACCCCTTATACAAGCGCCGTTGCATTCCCAGTCCAATTCAGCGCGCGTCGCTCAGTTGCTGACGTCCATTAAGCTTCGGCTGAAGTATACGACGCAGAACGCCCATACTATGCCCACGTGATGGTTAGTGCTATCGGGCCAGAGGCCCCTCGGATCAAATATCCAAACCGTAGTGGATTAGGAGCGCGCGGAAACGAGCAGAGACTCACGATCGATGTGACCCCGTCGCCCCGTCTCGAGGACTTGCGGCAAGGGCTAAGAATGCCCGGCCACGCCTCGTAGTTATCTCGCGGGCACCATCCAGGTCAACCCGACTCCACATCACTTCGCAATAAGCTCGCGCGGGTACCCCTCAGGGCCGACCCGTCTTTAGTATCGTGGTTCATAGTCAAGTCATAATATCCAAGGTAACTGTGTGTCGGACACCGAAGGGAACCCTGAGGAATCACCCTCGATGGAATTCCCGCTCGATGTTATCATCAAGGTGAACGAAGGAGGAATCACCCTCGAGGTCCACCTTGAGGAGTTGCGCGACGACGTCGTTATCGGGGGTGGTGTAGGAGGAATCACCCTCGCTTACCACGACCGAGTAACTAACCTACAAGGTTAACATCAGAAGTGCTGACGAGGTATCACCCTCGGCACTCGATGGTAACCCAGCAGTGTCGGCAACTAAGGGGAAGTGAGGTGCGGTGCCAGGGTCTAGTCTTCAATCCCGATGGTCGGGTCTTCTGATGTCCAGCAGGGCAGTCGGGATCAAAGGGGGTCTCTGTCGTGTCTCTACCCAGCCTATACTAAGCAGTCTAGGATAACCAGTAAGGTAGCAAGGCAGGTTACAATAAACAGGCTATGCAGCAGATATAGGAAAACAGTAGCAGTAGCAGTTCTAATGCAAGCATAAGAGAGAAGGGAATAGGCGATATAGGCATGCTCAAAATGGGGGTGCTTGCCTGTTTGCTCGGGGGCAAGGGCAAGGTCTTCAGTAGTATCGTCGGGGACGTAGTCGTACTCCTGTGCGGCGTCTGCCTCGGGAGCTACGTCAACGTCGGGGTCTACCGAGAGAGAAGAGGGGGAAGAAACAGGTAAACATAATGCAAACAAATGCAATACGGTGCGTGTGATGCTATGATGCAGTGCAGGGTTGCCTAATTATGCATCTAAGTCATTTTAGTTATTTTTAGAATTATTCTGGGATTTAATATCCGACGTGTGTGCACTATTCATCTGCCGGATTCGGGTCCGGAGTTACGAGTTCTTCTACGTAGGAGGTTCCGATGGAGAAACAGACGGCACGATCAGACTCGTCTCGTCGTTCTGAGCAACTTTCATGTTTTAACTTTTTCGATCCGAGCTACGGTTTAAAAGTTATCAATTTTTAAAGATTATTTGAATTTCTGGAATTATTTTATTTATCAGAAAATGAATTATGACGTCAGCATGACGCGCTGCTGACGTCAGCAAGTCAACAGTCGGCTGACTAAGTCAAATATGACATGTGGGTCCAGTGGGACCCACATGTCAGCCTCTGTTTACCTAAGCAGTGAGTTAAACTAATCTAATTAGCTAATTAGGCTTCTGGTCCCACATGTCATAGACTTATTAGGGTAATTAGTTTATTTTTATTTCTAAAACGTTTTAATTAGATTAACAGGGAGGTGGGGCCCATGTGTCAGTGAGAGTGGATGAACAGTACCCGCGTTGACCCGGGTCAACGCGGTCAAAGCGCGCGGCGGGGCCCGCAGGCAGTGACTCTGGGTGGGACCCAGGCCTGCCAGCGTGGCGTTGCCGGCGGCTCGCCGCCAGCGTGCACAAAAGCACGGCGGAGGGCTCGGGTTTGCGTCGGAATTTGCCTACAGACGGTCATTTGACGCGCGCGAGGGCGCGTTCGAACGGGGCGAGCGAGCCGCGTGCGTTGGTGGTGGTGGCTTCGGCTACGGTGGTCGGGTTCGTCGACGGCGAGCTCGCGAGCGGGCGCCGGCGTTCGGGAAAACGGGGAGATGGCGATAGGAGGCTTGTGAGACTCGGGCTCGAGCTCGTCGGGCCCCTGGGAGCACCAGGAGCACGGCCCTGGGCTCGGACGCTCCTAACTACGGTGGTGGCCGCGGCGACGGAGCTCACCCGCGGCGGGCAGAGCTTGGACAAGGCGGCGACGGAACGGCGACTAGGCAGGGCTACGCAAAGGGCAGATGGGGGAAGCTGTGGCTTACAAATGCGGCACACGGTGGCCCTCGATTGAACGGGAGCGCAGAAGGGCTCGGGGTCGCCGAAATCTCGCCAGAGCCGAAGCGGAAGGGGGCGGCGTTGTGCGGCGTCTGCGGCGCTCCCCGTCTCCACCAGCTGGCTCCAGACGGCGTAGACGAGCGCGGCGAGGCGCTGCGGCACGATGGTGACGCGAGGCGACGATGGTGGCCGCGGTGGTGAGGCAGCGCGACGACGGCGGCGCTCGGGAACGAATCTGAGAGGGAGAGGAGGGGCGGAGCGGACGAGGGAGAGAGGGGAAGAATGACAGGGGAAGCCAGGGGGTCGAACGGGAGCGGCCCTTATCCTCCTGTGGTCCTGTTTCGTCGGTGGAGAGGCGTCGTGTCGGGCGCTCGCCGGCGCGCAGGCGCTCGGCCAGGAGGAAGGTGACACGGAGGGTGAGAGAGAAGAGGGAACGGGCCAGCTGGGCTGGGCCGGTGCACTGTGCACTTGGTCCAGTCTGGCTTTGGCCTTTTTTTCTTTTATTCCTTTTCTGTCTTCTCTTTTCTCTTCTGTTTCAAAATGAATAGGCCTCTAGTGCACTTTTGAAAAATATGGGAGTTGGTCCAGATATTGTGATGCAATAATATCTCTCACCAAAAAGTGGTTTGGACTGATTTGAAGTTTGTTTGAATTTATTATGATTTTAATTATATCAAATATTCTGTTTTTAGGTCTGTTCCAACTTGCTTGAGTCATCTATCCAACTCCAAATATTTTGAGGTTGATTTTAGAAAGGTTCCTGGATTATTTGCCATTTAATGAACATTTTTCCAGCAGAGTTGGATCAACTTCAACTTACACTTTGAAATTTTAAATTGATTTTCAGATTTGCATTTGAATTGAATTATTAACACATATGACTTGGCACTGCAAATGATGATGACATGGCATTATTAACAGCTGATCACTGTGGTCATTACAAGGGGGTGTTACAGTAAATTTTAAAGAAATATCCACTCGTGCTTCACTTAGATTATTTTGAGAGTTGAAAATTTTGAAGAAATATGGCTCTCATGCTTCACTTAAATTTATTTGAGAGCTTGTTAGTAGCAATGATGATATATGAAATTAGACCCAAAGTGATAGATATTCAAGGGGGATATAATAAAAACTTTTATGAAGATCATTGGATATTATAAACTTGATTCCTTGTAATAGTTTTGAGATATGGAGATAGCAATATGTGAGTCATGTTGGTGAGTAATTATGCTTAGTAAGAATATTGGTGTTAAGGTTTTTGATACCCTATGCAAGCACGAAAGTCAATAGTTATGCAATGAAGTTATATCCTACTTGTGGTGCATTATTCGGTGTTAGTTTTGTTTAATGCTTGTTTATGATCGTTTTTGTTTCTTGGTTGGTCGCTTCTCAATCTATTTGCTAGCCTTCATTTGTACTAAGCGGGAATACTGCTTGTGCATCCAAGTCCTTAAACCCAAGTTGTGCCAAATGAGTCCACCATACATACCTATATGCGATATTTCCATGCCATTCCAAGTAAATTTGTATGTGCCAAATCTAATTTTCAAAATGAATTTTCCTTTTTGTGTGCCCGTACCGCTCATCAAGCGATAGGGGGTGGCCAATATTTTCCATGCTAGATATGTTATTCTCAAGATGAGTGTTTATTCACTTGTCATTGCACGAGAGTGTGGCAAGTAATAGGGATGCTCAGTCCCGAAATGAAAAAAAAATAGTTTTATGTTGTCAATAATAAATCCTCGGAAAGTGTTGGTATGGAAGGCACCCGCGGATACGGCTAGCCATGGATTGTGAAAGAATGGTGGGAAAAGGAATAAACTTTATTTTATGTTTGGGAACCGCCTATGATTTATCTAGCATGGTAAGTATTGGGAATTCTCGGTCGTTTTCGTTGACAGAAAAAACGTGCCTCTCAAAACAATTTTATCTCTCAATTTAAGCTTTGAGCTCTCGCACCTCTAAAATCTCTGCTTCCCTCTGCGAAGGACCTATCTATTTACTTTATGCAATTTTTATTTTTATTGAGTCTCCATCTTCTCTTATAAAGCACCAACTAGGGAACACTATTATCATACTTGTGCATTAGGCATAGCTAATATTTGAGTGTCTTTCATGAATGGATCAATGACTGAGCATAATGGGCTAGGGATAGCTTTATTTAGTGTTGATATTTTGAAAGACATGGTTGCTTGTTAATATGTTTGAGTATTGATGTCCTCATGTCAATTACAGACTATTGCTTTGAGTCATCTAAAAGTCCAAATGTCCATGCTACAAAAGAAAAGAATATGAGATGAACATGTTTGGCATCATTCCATATAAAAAATTATGTTTTTATCATTTACCTACTCGAGGACGAGCAGGAATTAAGCTTGGGGATGCTGATACGTCTCCAACGTATCTATAATTTTTGATCGTTTCATGCTGTTATATTATCAATCTTGGATGTTTTATATTCATTTACTAGCAACTTTATATCATTTTTTGGGACTAACCTATTGACATAGTGCCCAGTGCCAGTTGCTATTTTTTGCTTGTTTTGTACTTTGCAGAACATCAATACCAAACAAAGTCCAAATGCAAGGAAACTTTTTGGAGATGTTTTTCTGGACAGAAGACACCCAGGTAGCAAAAGGAGCACACGGGAGGAGGTCCGTGGGGCCCACTAGGCACCAGGGCGCGCCTGGTGGGTAGTGGAGCCCACGGGAAGCTTCTCCACCAACATCCACCTCTATAAATACTCTAAAATCCAAAAAACTCTGGGGGAGTTGACGAAATATTGTTTCCGCCACCGCAAGTTCCAGAACCACGAGATCCAATCTAGAGGCTTTTTCTGTCACTCTGCCGGAGGGGGCAACGATCACGGAGGGGTTCTTCATCATCCTTGTTGCTCCTCCGATGATGTGTGAGTAGTTTACCATAGACCTACGGGTCCGTAGCTAGTACCTAGATGGCTTCTTCTCTCTTTTTGATCTTCAATACAATGTTTTCCTTCATGTTCTTGGAGATCTATTTGATGTAACTCCTTTTTGCGGTGTGTTTGTTGGGATCCGATGAATTGTGGGTTTATGATCAGTTCTATCCAGGAATATTATATGAGTCTTTGTTGAACTCTTTTATGCATGATTGTTATAGCCTCGTATTTCTTCTCCGAAATTTTGGTATGGTTTGGCCAACTAGATTGATTTTTCTTGCCATGGGAAGAGGTGCTTTGTGATGGGTTCGATCTTGCGGTGCTCAATCTCAGTGACAGAAAGAGACATGACATGCATGTATCATTGGTATTAAGGATAAAAAGATGAAGTCTATTCCTACATGAATAGATATTGTCTACATCATGTCATCGTTCTTATTGCATTACTCCGTTTTCCCATGAACTTAATACACTAGATGCATGCTAGATAGCGGTCGATGTTTGGAGTAATAGTAGTAGATGCAGAATCGTTTTCGTCTACTAATCTTGGACGTGATGCCTATATACATGATCATTGCCTTGGATATCGTCATGATTATTCGCTTTTCTATCAATTGCCCAACAGTAATTTGTTTACCCACCATATGCTATTTTCTCGAGAGAAGCCTCTAGTGAAAACTACGGCCCCCGGGTCTATTTTCCTATATATTAAATCTAAAAATACCTTGCTGCAATTTTTCTTTATTTATTTTATTTTGTGTTTTTGCTAGATCTACTTACCAAAATCTATACAATTTAATCTATCCCAATACCGTGGAGGGATTGACAACCCCTCTTATGCGTTGGGTTGCAAGTTTTTGTTGTTTGTGTGCAGGTTTTGTTTACATAGTGTTGCTTGGTTCCCCTACTGGATTGATAACCTTGGTTTCATAACTAAGGGAAATACTTACCTTTGATGTGCTGCATCATCCTCCCCTCTTCGAGGAAATATCAACGCAGATACAAGCAATCAGGAGACTATGATGGTGGCATGTGTGGCACGAAGTGTACCGCGAGTAGAATGTGTTCTGTAACCGGCTCCGCTCAGCATAATCGTCAAGTGGCTCAAGAATGTCCCCATGCTATGTGTATGCATAGTAGTACTAGAAACATACCAATGGGGATTCCAGACTCCCTGAGAACGCCTTTTTAATTCGGTTGTTTCACCGTTATTTACCATCCTTGTTTTAATTTACTTTTATGTTATTTAGTAGTTTAGTTACAAGTCACCATTCCACTAAATCCTTATTTAAATCTGCCCTCACTCTGCTTCAAGTCTACAACTATCTGCAGGCACAAAGTCACTTAATTCTTTACAAGGGGCAAACACATGATTCTTGTGCTCCCCGTGGGATCGATACTCTTACTTCGAAAAGGCTACAACTAAACTCTGTGCACTGCAGGCTATGACTTACCAATGACATTTGGCTTAGTAATCATCTGTGACGCCCCCGGCCCGATCGTGCACTAATCATACACGCAAATGCACACGATCAAGCCTAAGGACTCACGGGAAGATATCACAACACAACTCTAAAACATAAATAAAGTCATACAAGCTTTATTTTACAAGCCAGGGCCTCGAGGGCTCGAATACATAGCTCGATGGCTTACAAGCGTCAGCGGAAGCATCAGATATCTGAGTATAGATATAAAAGAGAAACAGAAAGGCCTTTAGGAAGGCGGGGCAAAATAAAACACTACGATCGAAAGGCGCAGGCCTCCTGCCTGGGACCCTCCGATCCTACTCCTGGTCGTCAGTCAACTCGTAGTAGAATCCATGCTGTGGGTAGTAGTAGTAGTCGATCGACGGGGCATCTGTCTCAGGGGCTCCATCATCTTGGTCACGTCAAACTGATATGGGGAGAAAAGGAAAACAAAGCAACCATGAGTACTAAGTACTCAGCAAGCAAGGATCTACACTACATATGCAACATTTTCAAAGGGAGGCTGTATATGTGGACTGGGCTGCAGAAATGCAAGAATAGAGAGAAGGCCTAGTCCTATCGAAGGCTAGCATCTTCAGCGGTCTTGCAGAAATAGAAGAGGGTAGAACAGTACAATATAATGTAGCAGTATCATTAAGTCTCATCCTCACCCAGAGATCCTTTCTCGACTCCCTGCGAGAAAGCAATCCCAGAGCCATACAGTCATCAACCTCGTCCGGAGATCCCTTCTCGACTCCCTGCGAGAAGCAACCCCAGAGCCTCATATCCAGGTCTCATCTCAAGTTCTAGCTGTATCGATCGGGATACAACTCCGAGTGTCCATTACCGTAGGGCAGGCTATCGATAGAAGTTTTCTTCCCTGCAGGGGTGCACCAACTTACCCAACACGCTCGATTAACTCTGGCCGGACACACTTTCCTGGGTCATGCCCGGCCTCGGCCAAACGACACATCGCAACCCTACCTACAGCTCAGCAGAGAGGTCCCCGCCGGTCTACATCCTAAGCGCAAGGGGGTCTTGGCCATCGCCCCTCACCCTCCGGGTCGTTGCGCACATGGCACAGATCCAAGCACCACCGAAATGGTGCCAATCACTCCATGCCGCACTGCTGAACTGGACGTCTAACAGAGCTTTCGGCTGATGCATACGATGCAGAACGCCCATACTATGCCCACATGATGGTTAGTGCTATCAGGCCAGAGGCCTGCTCGGATCAAATATCCAAATCGTTAGTGGACTAGGGGCTTGCGGTAACGAGCAGAGACTCACGAAAGATGTGACCCCATCGCCCCGTCTCGAGGACTTGCTGCAAGGGTTAAGAATGCCCGGCCGCGCCTCGTACTCATCACTCGGGCACCATACAGGCACCCGTCTTCACAACACTCGCCTCTCAGGCGCACGCGGGTACCCCTCAGGGTCGACCCGCCTATCCAAGTAACAGTGTAAAGTCCAAGTATCCGTGTGTCCATAACATCAGGGGAATCCGAGGTATCACCCTCGTTGGATTCCTACTCGATGTCTCCGTCAAGGTGAACTCGGAGGAATCACCCTCACTAGGTTCACACTTGATGTGTTGCACGACAGCGTCGTTACCGGAAGTGGTGAAGGAGGAATCATCCTCGATGACCACGACAAATAGCTTCTCTACAGAGTTAACATCAGAAGTGCTACAAGAGGTTTCAACCTCGGCACTTGATAGTAACACTGCAATGTCGTTACAACTAAGGGGTGGTGATGTGCGGTGCCGGGGCCTGGTCTTCAATCCCGTTGATCGGGTCTTCTGATAATCCAGCGGGGGGTCGGGACTAGTGGGGTCACTGATAGGTCTCTACCCAGCCTATACTAAGCAGTTTAGGATATGCAGGTAATTATCAACAGCAGGTTACAATAAACAGGCTATGCATCAGAATAGGTAAAGCAGCAGCAGCAGCAATTCTAATACAAGCATGAGAAATAGAATGGGCGATATCGGTATGCTCAGGGGGGGGGGGCTTGCCTGGTTGCTCGGCGGCAAGGGCAAGGTTGTCAATGCTGTCTTCGGGCTCCGGAGCTGTGTCGATCTCGGGGACGATGTCGGGGTCGGGGGGCTATCGAGAGAGAAGAGGGGGAGGAAACAAATAAATACATGACAATAATGCAACAATATGTATGTCAGGTCTAAATGACATGCAGAGGTGTTCTACTGCCTAACTAAATGATTTAGTTAAATTAGGAATTTATTCGCATTTATTTTATTAAAGTTGGGCACTATTCTTTTACTGAAATCAGGCAAAAAGTTCCATGTTCAGGTAGTTAGGGGCATCTGACAGATGAACGGACCGCGAATTCAGAAACGTCTCGTCGTTCTGAGCAACTTTCATGTACAAAGTTTTTCGATCTGAGCTACGGATTAAAAGATATGATTTTCTAAAGATTTTAGCATTTTCTGAAATTAATTATCTATTTAAATTCGAATTATCCAGAATAGTGTATGATGACATCAGCATGACATCACCATGACGTCAGCAGGTCAAACCCGGCTGACCAGTCAAACTAGACAGGTGGGACCCACATGTCATACACTGTGGCTTAACCAGAGGGGTTAATTTAATTTATTGAGTTAATTAACAAGTGGGGCCCAGCAGTCAGTGACTGATTAGGATTTTAATTATTTTTATTAACCTAATTAGTTAATTAGGCACCTGACAGGGGGGGCTCATATGTCATAGACACAGGGAGAGTGGCCCCACCAGTCAGTGACTGGGCAGCGCCCAGTCAGCTAGTTGACCAAGTCAACTGGTCAACTAGGGCCGGCCTGGCCCACTGGCAGTGGCACTGGGGGTGGAACCCACCGGTGCCACGTCGGACCGGTCGTCGGAGGGCGCTCCGGCGAGCCCGAGCGCGGCGCCGAGTTCCGGCGAGCTCGGGTTTCGCGTACGGTGGCTCAAACCAGGCGTGGCTACCTGCGTTGGAGAGCTAGCGAGGTCGCGCGTCGCGTGGGGCGAGTGGTCGGACTCGGGGGTGCCCGGAACGACGCCGGCGACGACGATTGGCGGCGGGGCTCTCGGGTGGTGCTCGGGCGCGTGGCTGCAATGGGCTAGCGAGCAAAGTAAAAGGCGGGGCGGCCACTACGGCTCACCAGGAGCACGTTGGTTCTGCGGGACCGAGCCGAGCGGCTCTGGGAGCGTAGCAATGGCAGCGACGGCGGCGGACAGAGCACAAGCACGGTGGCGGCGAGCTACGACTACGGGGAGAGCGTAGGGAGAGAGGGAGGAGGACGGGGGTGCTCACGTAGAGCCTGTAGGTGTGCGTAAGCGAGCTCGGGGAGGGCTTGCCGGAGCGAATCGACGACGGCGTGCGGCGGCGATCCGAGGAGGGAGGAGGGCTCGAGGAGGCGCTGCGGTGGCTCCGGGCTCCGGTTAGTTGGCGTAGCCGACGTAGTCGACGTCGAGGAGCACGGTGAGCACGTTCGGGAGGCGGGGCGGTGACGGTGGCCGCGCAGCTCAACCGCGGCCGTTCATGGCGGCGTCGGGCGAGGTGGAAGAGAGCGAGGGAGTAAAGGGGAGGGGTGCTAGGGCTCGCCAGGGGGAAGCGGGGGTGGCTCTTATACCCAGCGCGCGCGCGGGCGCGCTGTCGAGCGGCGAGGGAGGGGGGGCCGGGGCGCGGGCGTGCGGGCGCGCAGAGCGCTCGACAGCGAGGCGCGGGGTGAGCAGTGGGAGGGGACGCCGGTTGGGCTGGGCCGGCACTGTGCACTCGAGGCCCAGCACAGTGGGCCTTTTCCTTTTTCTCCGTTCCTGCTTTCTTTTTCTTTTCTGTTTTGCAAAATGTGTGGCCCCCATTAGAGTTTTGTAAAATATGAGAGTTGGCCCACAAATCACAGCACAATATATCCTACCACCAAAAACTAGTTTGGGGTAAATATCTTTTCATATTTATTTTAGATTAAATAGAAGGTAATTAAATATTGTCTTTAGTCACTGTTTGGGGATGTTTGAGTCACTTACCCAACTCCAATGATGTTGGTTTCAATTTTAGAATTGTCTCTGATTTATTTTCCATTTAATGAACAATTTAGTTTTTATGTTGGACAACTTTTATTTTCCACTTTCATTTAAATTTGGATTTTGAGTTAGGAGTTGAAATGCAATATGATGCGAATGATGTTTAGGCACTGATAATCATGATGACATGGCATAATCAAAATGGGATTACTGTGGCTAACCACTGGGGGTGTTACATCATCATAACCCACTACTCCCTCCCAAAGATGGTTGGACAATGGTCTCGCCATTCGGAATCGTTCGCTGGAAAAGGTTGGCACTAGAAGGTGGGTTTATGCGATGAAACAACCATTAAGGAGCAGGGCATAGCCCCATTTTTGTTACGATTCCAACCAGGCGCATGGCCCTTCACCAATCCCGCAAACAATGGTCGCTGCCTCTAAATCTGTTCACTGACGAGAAGTGTAGCAACCAAAACATCACTCTCGTCGTCGGACGATTCTTCGGACGATGATGAACAAATGATGTTATCGTAAAAAATAACTCACCCGAGTTATCCATTATGATCCTTCAGAGTGATGAATCCATACGTCACAAACAGGCTGGGCAAACGTTCGAACACGTTGTGGGTGGCGACAGTCATGGGTGTTGATGGACGCTGCTGAAGACACCTATCCTGGCCGGTTCCGGGAGCACTTCCATCAAACTCAACGTCCCCCGACGATGGTGGTGGTGTGCCGATGGTGGCGACGATCCTGGTTGAAGGGGTGTAGGGTGCGGGCCGCAAGCTACACTATCGTAAAAAGTGGAAACAATCCTGGCGGTGGCGACGTCGATGGAGGGTGGACATCGACAAGCTTGCTCTCCCTGATGGTGGATGCCGCCTCCTTCATTAGATCGGCCATGCTGCTAAAAACGTTGAGCTCCTCTTCAATTAAGTGTCCCCTCTTCCCCTTCCTCTCATGAGCATGAACGTGATCAACAACACCAGCCTTGGCAGGGCCATCAAGGATGATGATCTCTGAATCCTGGGTATCTGGATACTTAGGCATAGGTGAATGAGAGGCGCACTTGAGCCCATGTCATGCTTGCTGGTAGCCAAACCCCAAGCGAATATGGTCTGCATCTGAGAGTAGTTTTGGATGGGAGTGTTGAGGAGCTCAGCATCCTTGAGGTGGGCCCAAGAAAGAAAAACTGTTGTTGGTGGTGATTGGCATGTTAGAGAAGCGACAAGGACCATTGACTCAAGCTTCCGCGGGAATCCAAAGAAATTACAATATGGTTATAAGATTCCAAGTTTTATCAAACGTACATGTCATTCAAGTGTTTGGCTAAATTGTCAAAATTGTCTGCATGTATCTGATATGGAGTGCAATTTATTTTAATACATAAATGCATATTGATTTCATAAATGATTCATAACTACAAAAGCCTGCTTATGAGTTGAACATAAATCATGCTTTTAATGAAAATATCTAAAAATAGATACACCTAACTATATTTGGTAAAAAAGATGCCAACAGTAGCCCCTTGGTACATTTACCACTTATTGCTACATTCAGTACTTAGTCCGACTTAAGATGCCACTAGTAATCTATGTATAATCTAAAAAATTCTTTTAAGTTTATCATATATAAATTTCCTCATTTATGTTGCAACACTAAAGTTTTCATAAATCTTTCAGAATCTATGAATTTCCGAACCAATTTTCTGATATCCAATGTTGATTTCAGAATATTTTCGATCACTTTCATAAATTGTTGTAAGCACTATCGAAAATGGTAGTTAGCACTGTCATAAATGGTAGCAGTTCTATAAATAGCCTAAACTTTTCGAGCAATCCCTGAATCGTCCTTAGTGCATCTACTGCCTTGCAAGAGATGAACTTCTGGAGAAGTTATGTATAAACAGATATGTCAGGACCACTGTAAAAGTCCACCTAAAGGCAAGAGAGGGCTTTTGTTTCGTATGCAAGATCAGGGACGAAAAATATAGAACCTTTTTCATAGGATATACAAAAGAATTTGCCAAAGTGTACGAGTTTGAAGTAGGTACGAAACTGTACCTCGGACTAGGTGGAAAATCTAAACATCACCTCCGGGTGCGTTTGTGCAATTATCCCATGACTCATCCATGTAAGTATTCTCACACAAACCAACAATATTAAGTAACAACATTACAACTAGATTTAAGTAATCACATTACATCTGGGTGCTAGGTTTAACGAATCTTACGTACAAATATTTTGATAGCTTATTATGCACTTAATACTGTAGCAAATTATTTTGTAGACAACATGGAGGTTACTCACAGCAATAGAGTAAGCTGGGATGAGATGTGATTTATCATCGATTTTGATGATCAAATTTGGATGCTTGTGGACAATTACAAAGCTGGACCAAGAGATCATTCATGCATGCCCCAACTACACACTTTGAACAAGATCAACATTGACAACAAACTCATGGTTAGAGTTGTATCTACTCTCATTATATTCATATAATCTACGTAATTAAGTAGATTGCTTATAGTGTTTAAATTGTGTTCTTCCACCAGATACTCCCGCAGGGAGTTCTGCCTAAGGAGATGGGTGCAAATGCTGAACTGGCTATTATTCTTCACCCTAGAGTCAATATCAATTCGACTTCATACTCGGCTTGAGAAACAGATGATAGAAGCATCATCCTTGATGGGTGGAGGAAACTAGTCAAGGTGTACAACATGGATATTGGAGATATGATTATCTTCGTGCTCCACCATGGACGTGCATGGATTTTTCCTCTTCCAATTTTATTGTTGCTGAACCAGATGCAGAGTAGTTCTATTTTTCTGTCATGTTGCCTCATGACTCTCCACCTCTGCAAGTCATGTTTTTTGCTAGTATTGGTATTGATGTGCTGATGATGCAGATGTATGTTCTATGGTCAAACCTATTAAGTAGTATTAACAAATAATGATCATTTGTAGTACTGTCATGGTGGTCCCTTTGCTATTGGGTACACTATTTTAAGTGAAGTTTAGAATTTTAATGCTTTATTCTATGTGATCATATTTTCCCCTGCATGCATTATTATAGAATTAATATGTCATTTCATTGTTTAGTACAATGACAGCACGTACGGAAAAACAATGGATGTCGATTCGAGCATCTCAACTCATAGCCCCTAAAAATTTGATTCTAATATGTTCAAAACTCTACCATGGCAGAGAAAACAGATAATACGTTGTGAACCCACCGCACCATTTTTTATCCTTTTTCTAACCAGTCGAACATTTTCCATGACACTAAAATCATCGTAAAATATACACATGCCTTGTGATGGCCAAATGCGTCACCTCAAATCAGCCCAGAATGTCACCAAGGTTGCCCAGGGCGCTGCCCCTGAGACGAAATTAGCTAGTGTCGGTTTCCGTCACAGAAAAAGATCCTAGACGACTGGTTGTTCTTCGTCATGAGGGTTTTCGTCACACAATAGACTCCTTTTGTAGTGTCTAAACCCTAAACCCAGAAAATAAATGAAAGTTTGTAAAAAACTTGCCCAAATGATAAGTGCCACACGTGTGGCACGAAGTAACACCGTCCTGACGTTTTTTACACTAATATTGTCATAAAAAAACCAAAAAACTGAAAGTTGCCATCCTCGGGTAGCTAAACTTGCCATAAAAATGTCAGGGCAGAATGCTTCGTGCCACATGTGTGGCACTTATTAGGGTCCAAAACTTAATATTATGAGTATCAAGTTTTAATATTTAAACTTATTAAAATTTTAAAAATTGTCAAAATGTTTAATTGACCTCGTCGCAAAGAACACAAATATGAAAACGAAACTTACTTTGGACTTCTAGCTCAAAATATCTAATTAGAATTGGTCTCATCGCAAATAACACAAATATGAAATAAAATTTAATTTGGACTTTCAGTTCAAAATATCTAATAGATTGAAATTTGGAGATAAAACTAAAAAACTTGAGACGTGGGATGGGTGACTCATGCAACTCTGCCAAAAGCATGCATGGACCCCTATAGTAATTAAGGGGCTTAACACCAAACAAGTTAACCAATCTCAAAGTAGATTTGTTGCCACATGCATGCATACTCCCACACCTGCGTGTCCATATTGATTTCCGTTATTTAAGTACGAGTTTTGATTTGTAACTTCAAATGAAAAACATGCAGATTTTGCAGGACAAAGTAAGAATCAACAAGGCATGAAATGTTTCCGGCATTTTGGCTCGCGGGAGCACTTGCTCCCGGATGAATAGTAACACTAAAAAGTGAAAAAAAAAATTAAAAATTTCTAATTTCTTCTGTGGATGTTCGTGTTAGTGTCACGCGCAAGCTTGGCAATTTTCATGCGAAACAGAGTTGTAGTGTTTCGTTGGTGAAAAAACAAATTTGGGGTAGCATTTGGTGTTTAAATTTGTTTTTTTTTGGCACAGGACAAAATGTTTAACCTTTTTGCGTAAAACTTTGCAGATAGAATTTGAATGTGACTATAAATGCATAGAATTTTTTTTGGATTTTTTTTGACATTTCAAAAATTATTTTACACGCGCAGGGGCATGTCCTCCGGGAGCCAAATTGGATTTCCACTCAACCATGGTAATGTCTTCATTTTTATCAAATTATTATTACTACCAGTGTAGACCAACCACAAGAGGATCCATAGCGAATTTTCGAACCACAAGATTACTCATATTTCTGTACCCCCCTTGGCAGGAGACACAGTAAGCACCTCATTGACCACCTTCTCCAAATTTACACAAGAGGATCCACCTGGCAGTGCAGCCACGATGGCCTTCTCCTTCCATTCATTGACCATTCTCTTTATCTCTTTTCCTTTCTCCCCTTCTCCCATCACCTCCCTAATGGCTGCCTCCACCTCATCTCTCATGACATCGCCGCCGATCTCCAAGCTGACCCGCCACTCGGAGCAAGCGTACCTTGTGTTAGTGATGTGGTCACCTATTACAGGTAGGGTCAAGAACCCATCATTTGGGACCCACATGGGGCCCATCACCATCATAGGTAGGTCCCTGGACCATGTCAGCATTCGGATGCGTCCAATAGGAGGATCACTCGGACGGCTCTACAGCACTCGGATGGCCACATGTCACTCGGCGGACGGTCAACCACTCGGACGCACAGGGCAAAGAAGGCGTCATAGGAGCTGCAACTGTCGAGGGATCCTAAGTCGTCCACTAAATAGAGTTATAGCTACCGTTACCTGTAACTGTTGTAGTATAGGCTCATTACACTAGTAACTGCCTCTTTCAATGGCATTAATTATGCCCCGGCGGCGTGGGAGACATGGGGCTGCAGTGCACTATATATAAGCCGCACCCCTCTCCATAGCCGGGCACGTTCAACCTTGTAACCCTATCCATCAAATCAAAGCAAGCCTCAGGGCATGAGACATAGGGCTTTTACCTCCACCGAGTGAGGGGCCTAAAGTCGTTAAACACCGTGTGTTACACCTACGCCGTAGCTAGTCTCTGCCCCTTATTCGTACCCCTAGTACTCATTGTCAGGATCATAACCCCGACAGTTGACGCCCACCTTGGGGCTAGGCGTCTAGCAAAATTTCACGGTGTAGGTGGAATTCTTCATCATCATCATCATCATGTCAGTCGATGGCGAAATCCGCTTCGGGACGATCTCCTTCATCGCCGACGACTCAGTGTGGCTACACGAGGCCCCAGTGGACGTGGAGGCGTTGCCCATCCGTTGCGCAATGCACTTTCGAGCCTCTTCCTACGAAGTCCTTCTCCGACAACCTTTGGCTCCATACCGAGTGGTTGCCAATCCCACCATTGTGCGCCGTCGCAATCGCTCCGGGCGTTCGCGGCTGCAGCATTGGATCAAGCACGCTGTCGCCATTCGGGCAGCAGCAGAACAAGTGGCGGCTATCAAGTTCGACGAGCCCGCCCTCGACCTCTCGAACGGATCACTCGGTGATTCCATAGAGGAGTCCGAGTACGAGAGCATCGAGTCGACCGTCGAGGTTCTTATGGCGGATAACTCTGAGCACCGCGTGCCCCCGGGCTACCCGGAGCCCAAAGACGATCGCGCAGGTGCATCCCACGTCAACACCAATGGCGGCTTCCTGGGGCATGAGCCATATGTACATCAAGCTCTCACTCGGGAGCAACGAGACAAGCTTCGTCACCAGAACGACCAGCTACTGAACACTCCCATCATCGGAACAACTCTCGAGGTGTTAGCCATGGAGTCGACTCGCCTGGCTACTTTGGCCAAGCGCGATCTCCTCGAATGGCTTCAGAAGGAGCTGGATGAACGCGAGCGCCGTCAGCCTAGGTCCAGTCGGCACAAGCGTTGGCTCTACTCAAATGACCAGCCTCGTAAGTATCAAGTTCTTAGCACTCCATTGCAAAATCGAGCGGCCGCCACTCGGATCGCGGATTCCATTCAGCCCTCTGGCTCTTTGGCCGGAGAGGGGATTCCTCAGATCCAGGCGCTCCTCAAGACAGCACTGTCGTAGAATGTGGCAGTATCCCAATCCAGAGACCAGATCCATAGCGCATCCATGCGTGCGGAAACTGTCCAGTTGGCTCATAGCTCACTCGGCTCGGGCAGACACCGAGTCACTTCTTCCTCGAGAGATCATCATGAAGATCGGAGATGCGATCGAGTCACCTCGCCCTAGCGTAACGACGACTACGATCGTGCACTGATGCCTCCACCCCGGGATGTCGTGTACGGGCGCCAGCCCTACGACGACAGACGGACACACGGCGGCGACCGCAGGCCGAGTCCTACTTGTCCGTCGAGGGACACTCGAGACCCGTTGTTCAACGCGAGATCCGTTCTCGCTCAGAACCTGGCCGACAGAGGCCGGGCCTTGCGGGAGGGCCAAGATCACGATGTGCCGAGTGGTTCTGTACCATCAGGTCCCGAGTGCTTCAGCTGTTACATACGAGCGGCTGAGGTTCCCAACAACTTCAGGTTGGCCACGGGGATCAGCAAGTTCACTGGTGAATCCAAGCCCGAAATTTGGCTAGAAGATTACCGAGTGGCAGTTCAGATCGGCGGCAACAATGACAATGTAGCCATGAAGCATTTGCCACTGATGCTAGAAGGCTCCGCTCAGGCTTGGCTAACACAGCTCCCGTCGAGTAGTATCTTTTGCTGGGATGACCTGGCGAAAGTGTTCATCAAGACCTTTGAAGGCACGTACAAGAGAGCAGGAGGTTTCACCCAGTTGCAGCACTGTGTGCAGAAGCAGAATGAAACTCTCTGAGAGTACATCTAGCGGTGGACCACTCTGCACAACATGGTGGAGAATGTCACCGAACATCAGGCAATCTGCGCCTTCAAGGCCGGAGTCAGGTATCGGGAGCTGAACATGAAGTTTGGCTAAACTAAGACCCCGACTCTTAGTCGGGCTATGGAGATAGCCAACCGGTATGCGAATGGTGAAGAAGAAGACCGACTGACGAGCGGCAAGAGCCGAGCAGGCAACACACATTAGCCGGAGAACAAGGGCAAGAAGCACAAGCGGAAAGCAGATGCCGGAGGGAATGCCGAGGCCGCGGCTATGGCCATCCAAAGCAGAAAAGAACTCCCAAAAGCAGAAGAAGGATTGGAAAGGAAAGAAGTAGGTCACCATGAAGAACGACATCCTCGACCAGTGATGGCTCGTGTCGGTGTCAGTATTTTCCCTGAAGAGGAAGGGATGATGCAGCACAGCTACGGTAGGTATTTCCCTCAGTGATGAGATCAAGGTTATCGAAACAGTAGGAGAACCACGCAACACTATGTAAACGGTACCTGCACACAAACAACAAATACTTGCAACCCGACACGTAAGAGGGCTTGTCAATCCCTCCCGGGTAAAAGATAGATAAATATGTAGTAGATTGGATAAATAGATCTCGCGGAAACACGAAATAAAATAAATAACAAAAAAATGCAGCAAGGTATTTTTGGGTTTTTGGAATAATAGATCTGAAAATAAAAGAGGCAAATAATAGATCAAAAAGCAAATATGATAAAGAATAGACCCGGGGGCCATAGATTTCACTAGTGGCTTCTCTCGAGAAAAATAGCATACGGCGGGTAAACAAATTACTATTGGGAAATTGATAGAACTTCAAATAATTATGATGATATCCAGGCAATTATCATTATATAGGCATCACGTCCAAGATTAGTAGACCGACTCCTACCTGCATTTACTACTATTACTCCACACATCGACCGCTATCCAGCATGCATCTAGTGTATTAAGTTCATGGAGAAACGGAGTAATGCAATAAGAATGATGACATGATGTAGACAAGATCTATTCATGTAGGAATAGACCCCATCTTGTTATCCTTAATAGCAACGATACATACGTGTCATGTCCCCTTCTGTCACTGGGATTGAGCACCGTAAGATCGAACCCATCACAAAGCACCTCTTCCCATGGCAAGAAAAATTGATCTAGTCGGCCTAACTAAACCAAAGATTCGAAGAAGAAATACGAGGCTATAAGGAATCATGCGTATAAGAGATCAAAACTCAAATAACTTTCATGGATAAAATAGATCTGATCATAAACTCAAAGTTCATCGGATCCCAACAAACACACCGCAAAAAAGAGTTACATCAAATAGATCTCCAAGAGACCATTGTATTGAGAATCAAAAGTGAGAGAGGAAGCCATCTAGCTACTACCTACGGACCCGTAGGCCTACAATGAACTACTCACGCATCATCGGAGAGGCACCAATGAGGATGATGAACCCCTCTGAGGGAGTCATGGACTAAGGGGTCCTCGGGGCGACGACCCATTGTACGTGGGCCAGACTGGTAGATCCGTGTGGTGACCGGAGACCTGCAAAGTCGTGGTGTGCCCTCCAAGTTAAGGGTGGACGAGATCTCTTTCCCTCTTTTTGTAATCTATCTTCGGTAACCCTAACCCTACCGGTGTCTATATAAACTGAGGGTTGTAGTCATTAGGGTTAGAGCTACATTCATTACCTCATAGCCTTAGGGTTTAGCTCATGTTGATCTCGAGGTAGATCTACTCTGTAAACTCCATCATACATTCAATACAATCAAGCAGGATGTAGGGTTTTACCTCCTTGAGAGGGCCCGAACCTGGGTAAACACTGTGTTCGTCGTCCCCTGTTATCCATTAATCCTAGATCCACAGCTTGGGACCCACTGCCCCGAGGTCTGCCGGTTTTGACACCGACATTGGTGCTTTCCTTGAGAGTTCCGTTGTGCGATCATCGAAAGGATCGATGGCTCAACCGGTCGATGGAGACCGCACCCGTACCAAGGGCTTTACCACCCCTGGTCACCTCCTCGTCTTCGGTGGCATCTTAGTGCGCGCCGACCCCATCGGCCGCCTCGACCAGATCGAAGGCATCACCCCCATTGAAGGAATCGTCAGTTCAGGGGCATCGACCCTAGGGCTAGCAAACTCACGAAAGTCCGGTATCTTTCAAGGTCCGGCCTTGAAACCCAACTCCGAAGGACCGCCCGCAGGGTCTGCCATCGAGTTACCAGAACATTCGGCACCCCTACATGCCCAGCCGGCAGATCAGTTGACAGATCTGTTCCGCGCAATGGGAATTTCTGTTGTCAAGCCCATAGCCTATGACCGGGTCGGGCTTAAACCTGATGACCGAGAAATAAATACCCCTCCGGTCACGCACCTCATCGCCATGGTCGAGGAGGCCCAGGAGGGGCCACAGCTGTCGTGGGAACGGATCTGACAGTAGAGATGGGGGGTACGTAGGAGAGGGCAGAGTCCTAGCTACGGCGAGGTTGTACGCACAGTTTTACGAGTTCAGGCCCCTCTCGGAGGAGGTAACAGCCCTACGTCTCGGTGCCGCGGAGGCTTGTCAATTGTAGTGTTGTATAGTTACAGGGGGTGCAAACCCTTGTGCAAGAGGGGAGGGGTAGCTTATATAGAGTGCGCTGACCCCTCGTAGCCCTCGGTTACACAGGGGTTTAATGAGGAAATAAAGTCATGTACGTTACTGGTAACGCCCGTGTTTAATGTCCTTTAAGGCGACGGAGTGAATGCCTGACCGTTGCCATACTGAGGTGGCTCTAGGTCTTCTATCTTCCGAGTGGAATTTTGTACTCCGAGTGAATAACGTAGGTCGAGTGGAATTGGGATATCCGAGTGGATCCTCTGTCGAGTGAATCACACTTTGTGAGGATTCCAGTCGGTATCTTCTGTTCAACTTTGTGGGCCTTAACCACTTGTGTAGTGTCCTTGGGTAGGGCATATGGGTCAGGCCTATGAACCTACCCTAGATACATGTCATCATCATTAGCCCCCGAATGGATCGAGGACCGAGTGAAGAAGGATTGAAGCTGACTTCGATCCGTCTCATTGTCTCTGGAACACCTTCTTTGAGGTTCAACAGTATGTTGGTAGTTTAATCCTTCGCCAATTGCCTTGATCTATTCTAGCTTCTGGAATTGTCGAGTGAAATATGTAGCATGGGACTGAGCAGATTGGATTTGAGTATCTTTGGCGTGATCGACTAACCCACTGCACCCGGATTTCACGGGATTCGAAATTTGGAGAAGCGCGCGGGTCGGGGCGCGGCGTGGTAAGCGGAGCAAATGGAGAGGGACTCCTTGATCCTCGCGCCACCTTTTTTGCCATGTATCGAGCAGGCGCCGGTTGCGGGATGCGCTGAGATTACACGGGCCCACCAGTCAGTCACTCGGATGCGCAGATATTTATAGCGACGCGGCCGATGCGCGCAACAGTGCTCACCATTATCCCCTTTGTTCCTCGCCCTTCCGCCTTGCTCTCTCCAATGCCGCGCCGCTCGGCTCGCGCCCGTCGACCACTGCAGCAATGGTGAAGGACAAGACGAAGGCCCTGGAGTGCGCGAAGAAGACGATGGCGAAGGGCAAGAAAGCGGCCAAGGGGTCGACCTCGTGATCTGGTCTGCCACCGGGCTGGATCCAAGGGGATTGGATCCGCTCATCGGTCTCGGAGGAGGATTTGGAGGGGCTTGCCACCGACGGCTTGATAGCGCCTGGATCCTGGAGACTGCCAGAGGGAGAGATTGAGTCTGCGTCGCGCGACGGCGAGCGGGTTCTCCTCACGACTCATGTGGAAAGAGGTTTCTCCCTGCCTCCACATCCATTCTTTCGCGGGTTCTTAAATTTCTTTGGTGCTCAGATCCATCACTTTCCTCCAAACACCATCTCGTACCTTGCTGCATTTGTCTCAATGTGTGAAAACTTCCTTGGGTGCCATCCTCATTGTGGCCTATTCAAGCACATCTTTACTTGCGGATCTCAGTCGGTTAAAAAAGCCAATCCGACTAATGAGAGGACCCATTTGATCCAAATGTGTGGTGGTTTGGGAATCCAAATGAGGGGTAGGAGCTCTTTCCCTCCCATGACTTTTCCTGAGTTGGTTAGGGGGTGGCAATCGACCTGGTTTTACTGCAAAGATGTCCCAACTCCAGGCCAGTCGACTGGCCTTCTCCGCTTTTCTTTGGAGAGACCCCGCGCCCCTTGTTCATTGGTTGTAGAGGAGGAGGAGAAGGGTGAAGTGGCCATCCTGGTTGACGCAGTCATTGCGCTGGTTCGGGGCGGAGTGACGAGCATGGATTTGCTGGAAGTGTTTCTCAGTCGACGCATCTAGCCCTTGCAAGCTCGCGACCACCCTATGTGGCTATACTCAGGCACAGAGGACACTGCCCGGACCCACCCGGAGGAGGTATGAGAGGAGACAGTTGCACAGTGGCTTCGGAGCATTACTGGGAACAAGGATAATCCACGTGGAGCAAAACGGATCTTGCCATTCGATGTTGATCACCTCCCAGGAGAGGTGAGACATAATCTTGCCGAGTGTTTTTGTCTTTTGCTTTCGATATGCATCTGTATTGCAGTCCGACTGATCTTTGTAATCTATTTCTTGCAGGTATTCACGAAGCTGTACTCGCCTGTACCCAATGGGGAACAACTCACTGGAGGAGAGGAGAGCGAGGGGGAGCGCCGACATCGAATATGCGGACGACAGTGAAGGTGACAGTGACGACTCAAAAGACGACGAGGAGGTCGAGTCACCACCGCGTACTGAGCGTCGTACCAAGCAGACCCAAGATCCCGCAGCTAGCCAGGGCAAGGCTGGGGGATTGAGTGCCAGTACTCTGAAGCGCGCTCGGACGCCAACCCCTAACCCGACTGAGAAAATTGCCAAACAAGCAAAGGTTGCTCCACCCAAACCTCGGAAAGCTTTGCCCAGGATCAAGGTTGTTGTGCCTATCACTTCGACCTAAGTGCCTTTGTTGCGAATTGTTTCACTTTCTGTCTTATTCTCGCAGACCCTTATGTTTTTGCTGATCGAGTGAAATTCTGAATCCCAGGGCGGCTACCTCTACGTCCCATATGGAGATCGGCGACGAGCATGCTGACGCGAAGACTGCAGATGCGGCCACTTCTCGAGCAGGTATGATCAGTTCTCATTTTCTCAATTGTTCTGGCGGTCGATTGGGATCTTAATGTCGAGTGATCACAGTGCCAGTAGACGTTATCCAACTTCCAGACGACGATGAGGAGGAGCCTCCAAGGAGTGCAGGGGGAAAAAGCAGGGCCTCGACCACCTTGCGGAACCTCGCCAGGAGGATGACTTCCAGTCGGACGTCTCTTCAGCCACCTGAACCTGCTGCTCCAGAACTTGGTAGCTCACCTCGAGTTGGTGTCTCTTTTGCTGACCCTTTGTCGACTGTCCAGCCTCCGATGTCGACTGTCCAAACTACATGTCCGACTGGGCAGCCTCAAATGCTGATCCCTCCAGCTGCGTCACCAACTCCTGCGTCGAGTGGATTCGCTCTGCATCATGTCTCGGAGGACCAGACAGGAGCTGCCAAGGAGGCCATGATCCAAGCTGGCTTGATGATGCAGCAGATGAAAGAGGTGTACGAATCTAGCAAAGCTGCTTACGACGCCAGTTCTGCCCTTCATATGGGACCTCATGCATGTCAAACAGCTGCCAAACGAAACAGTCCATCATTATTGGGCTAGATTTCTCCTGGTAAAAAACAAGATGGTACATTGTTGTGACAAAGAAATAGTTAAAGCCTTCCAGTTCAACTGCAGGGATGAGGGCCTCTTAAACGCCCTCGCGCGCCGCCAAATTCAAAGCTTCACCGAACTATCAGACATGGTGCGCAAATATTGCGCCATGGAGGACACATGGAGGGCGCAACAATCGAGCATGGGACTATATCCCATCGCCCATCATGGAAAGCCTCGCCTTAAACGAACAAATATAAATCGGTCACAGGAGCGCGAGCCCAATGAAAAGAAAGCCAGGCCCAGATCGGTGTTAGATGAGTTGCTGGATAAACCATGCCCAATACATTCGGTCTTGCTAGATGCAAACCCAACCCACAGACTTCGAGCCTGCTGGGTGGTAAGACAAGTGGCCAAACATGGCGAACCAATCTTGGGCCTTACACCCCCGGATAAACAGTCCTCGGCTTCACCACGGGACCACAATGTCCTTACGGTATACGAGACGTTCACCTCAAACAGCAAAAGGAAAAAAGGCTCTTCGGGAGCTCAGCCAGGTATATCAAGTGACAGTCGCACACCCATGGGCAAATACTCCTATCACCTTTGACGAGAAGGATGAGCTAGGCACCTGTATCAGCCATGCACCAGCCGCACTGGTCCTCGATCCCATCATCGATGGTTTTCGGCTGACTAAAGTACTAATGGACGGAGGTAGTGGCCTCAATCTCATTTACGAGGATACGCTCGATAAGATGCAATTCAACAGGTCTCGCATCAAACGCAGTAACACCACATTCTGAGGTATAATACCCGGTAGGGAGGCACACTGCTCGGGACGCATAACACTCGATGTTGTGTTTGGCACACCTGATAACTACAGATCTGAACCCTTGCTATTCCACATTGTACCCTTCCGCAGCGGATACCACGCCCTTCTAGGACGTGAGGCATTCTCAAAATTTTAGGCCATACCACATTACGGGTATAGGAAACTCAAAATGCCAGGGCCCAATGGGGTAATTTCACTTAAAAGCGACCCAAGCAGATCCTTGAGAGCCAAAAACAAAATGGCATCCCTTGCCCTAGAGGCACTATCCGAAGCCCTCGCGGCCGAAGAATTGACAGCTTTACGCACTACCATCGACAGGGACGACGTGGTTCTCAGTAAAAGACAAAAATCCACGTCATTCAAGCCAGCAGATGAAATAGTAAAATTTCAAGTGCATCCAACAGATCCCAACAAAACGGCGTCCATAGGAGCACAGCTGGACCCCGCAGTCGACGAGGCATTAAGGACATTCCTGCGCGAAAATTGGGACATATTCGCCTGGCACCCCTCGGACATGCCAGGAGTCCCACGCAGGAAAGCAAAGCACAACCTCAACATCCTAAAAGGCTTTAAGCCAGTGAAGCAGACCCTGCGTCAGTTTTCCGAGCCCAAACGACAAGCCATGGGCGAAGAACTCACAAAACTACTGGAGGCCGGATTCATCCGCGAGATCAAACACCCCAAGTGGTTAGCAAACCTGGTAATGGTACCAAAGAAGGATAAGTCCTGGCGGCTCTGTGTCGATTTCAAAGACCTTAACAAGGCCTGCCCTAAGGATCCTTCCCCCCTGCCAAGGATAGACCAGATCATCGATGCCACCGCCGGACACAACTGACTATGTTTCCTTGACGCATACTCCGGATACCACCAGATCAAGATGAAAGAGTCCGACCAGGCGGCAACCGCATTCATTACCCCTTATGGCCCTTTGTGCTTCAACACCATGCCGTTCGGATTGAAAAACACAGGAGCCACATACCAACGCATGATTCAAGCTTTCCTCGAAAATCAAATTGGCAAAACGGTCAAGGCATACGTAGACGATGTGGTTGTCAAAACCAAACACATAGACCAACTGGTAAAAGACCTACGCCAAACCTTTGACAACCTGCGAGCTTATGACATACAGCTCAACCCGGAAAAATGTATCTTCGGGGTCCCCGCCGAAAAACTGCTCGGATTTATCGTTTCCCATAGAGGAATCGAGGCTAATCCGGCCAGAATTAGAGCGCTATATCAGCTCGCAATACCAACAGAGCTCAAGCATGTTCAGAAGCTGGCAGGATGCGTGGCAGCCTTGAGCCGCTTCATATCCCGCCTTGGAGAAAAAGCACTACCACTCTACAAACTGCTCAAAAAGACCAAGAATTTCCACTAGACAGACGAAGCAACCGCAGCTCTCGAGGAGATTAAAGCACTCTTAGCCACCAATCCTATCCTAACCGCACCTACTATTGGCGAGCCCATGTTGCTATATGTTTCAGCCACCAATCAGGTGGTCAGCGCGGTGCTTGTGGTGGAACGGGAGTCCGAGGGCCACAAATCTCAGGTCCAGAAGCCGGTCTATTACGTGTCTGAAGTGCTAACACCATGCAAAACACGGTACCCGCACTATCAAAAAATAACTTACATAGTCTTCATGGCGTCCCGAAAGCTTCGACATTACTTTCAAGAATGTTCGGCCACAGTAGCATCGGAAGTCCCCTTGAATGATATAATCAATAACAGGGACGCTACAGGCCGCATCACCAAATGGGCCATCGAGCTTTTCCCCTTCGAGATAACATACAAGCCACGCCGAGCCATTAAATCTCAGGTGATGGCCGATTTCATAGCCGAATGGACCGAAGCCGAACTACCCAGGGAGTACTCCACATACTCGCACTGGACAATGTACTTCGACGTTTCAAATATGCTGGCCAGACTAGGGGCTGGGGTCATCCTCATCTCCCCCACGGGCGACACTGTTCGGTATGTCCTCCAAATAATGTATACGGACTCGAACAACACAGCCGAGTACGAAGCATTACTGCATGGTCTTTGCCTGGCCACTACAATGGGCGTACAGCACCTCGAGGTAAGGGGGGACTCAAATCTGGTGATCTCTCTAGTAAATGGCGAGTTTGACGCCAAAGACCCCAAGATGGCGGCATACAGAAATGCGGTCCTCCGGATATTTGCTCGATTTGAGGGCCTTGAATTTCACCATGTCGCTAGAGACAGCAATCAAGCAGCCGACGTCCTCACTCGCATGGGCGCCAAGCGCGACCCGGTTCCTAACAATACCATCCTCGAGCGGCTCTTTAAGCCCTCTGTGGTCTGGCAGGATGACGTCTCTGGTGCACCATCCGACGAGCCCGCTCACAATGCCCCGCCCGAAAACGAAAAAGACGATCAAGTCATCGGCGGCTCCGCACTCGAGGAAACACCCTACGCATATGAGGTAATGGCCGTAATCCTGCCTTGGACAGAACCCTTGCTAGCCTACCTCACACAACATCAGCTTCCGGAGGATCAAACCGAAGCACGACGTATCGTTCGTCGCTCTAAAGCATACAAGGTCCATGAAGGTGAACTCTATAAGAAGAGCACCACAGGAGTTTTACAAAGGTGCATCTCCGAAGAAGAGGGGCGGCAGCTTTTGGCAGAAATACACGCGGGCATGGGCGGACACCACGCGGTAGCTCGGGCTTTGGTCAGCAAAGCTTTCCGAGCAGGGTTTTTCTGGTCCACCGCCCGTTGATGTTTGCTTGAACTACGTCGGTATTTCTCCAAGGAGGAAGGGATGATGCAGCACAGCAACGGTAGGTATTTCCCTCAGTGATGAGACCAAGGTTATCGAACTAGTAGGAGAACCACACAACACCACATAAATAGCTCCTGCACACAAAGAACAAATACTTGCAACCCAACGTAAGAGAGGGGTTGTCAATCCCTCACGGGTAAAAAGATAGATAAAATTGTTGTAGATTGGATAAATAGATCTCGCGGGAACGCGAGATAAAATAAATAAGTAAAAATTGCAGCAAGGTATTTTTGGGTTTTTGGATTAATAGATCTGAAAATAAAAGTTGCAAATAAATAAAAGAGCGAATAGCAAAATAGATCTTGAAGGCAAATATATTAAAGAGACCCGGGGGCCGTAGTTTTCACTAGTGGCTTCTCTCGAGAAAAATAGCAAACGGTGGGTGAACAAATTACTGTTGGGCAATTGATAGAACTTCAAATAATTATGATGATATCCAGGCAATGATCATTATATAGGCATCACGTCCAAGATTAGTAGACCGACTCCTGCCTGCATCTACTACTATTACTCCACACAACGATCGCTATCCAGCATGCATCTAGTGTATTAAGTTCATGGAAAAATGGAGTAATGCAATAAGAACGATGACATGATGTAGACAAGATCTATTTATGTAGAAATAGACACCATCTTGTTATCCTTAATAGCAACGATACATACGTGTCGTTTCCCCTTCTGTCACTGGGATCAAGCACCGTAAGATCGAACCCATCACAAAGCACCTCTTCCCATTGCAAGATAAATAGATCAAGTTGGCCAAACAAAACCCAAATATCGGAGAAGAAATACGAGGCTATAAGTAATCATGCATATAAGAGATCAAAAGACTCAAATAACTTTCACGGATAAAAACATAGATCTGATCATAAACTCAAAGTTCATCAGATCCCAACAAACACACCGCAAAAAGAGTTACATCAAATAGATCTCCAAGATACCATTGTATTGAGAATCAAACGAGAGAGAAGAAGCCATCTAGCTACTAACTACGGACCCGTAGGTCTACAATGAACTACTCACACATCATCTGAGAGGCTACAATGAGGATGATGAACCCCTCCGTGATGGTGTCTAGATTGGATCTGGTGGTTCTGGAACTTGCGACGGCTGGAATTGATTTTCGTCGACTCCCCTAGGGTTTCTGGAATATTTTGGTATTTATAGAACAAAGAGGCGGTGCGGGAGGTCTCCGAGGTGGGCACAACCCACCAGGGCGCGCCTGGGGGCCCAGGCGCGCCCTGGTGTCTTGTGCTCACCTCGGGCCCCCTCTTCGGTACTTCTTTGGCCCACTGGATGTCTTCTGGTCCAAAAAAAATCTCCAAAAAGTTTCGCTGCGTTTGGACTCCATTTGGTATTGATTTCATGCGATGTAAAAAACAAGCAAAAAACAGCAACTGGCACTGGGCACTATGTCAATAGGTTAGTCCCAAAAAATGATGTAAAGTTGCTATAAAATGATTGTAAAACATCCAAGAATGATAATATAACAGCATGGAACAATAAAAAATTATAGATACGTTGGAGACGTATCACCCGTGTGGATGCCCGGACTTTAGTCCAACACTACGTCGGATGCCAGCTGTTCGCAAATCAAAGCCACATGCCCCCCACAGCTCTCCGGACGATACCGATTACGTGGCCTTTTGCGGTCTGGGGTCTCGACATGGTCAGGCCACTCAAATGGGGGACAAACAAAAAGAAGTACCTATTGGTCATGGTCGACAAATTCACCAAGTGGATTGAGGCAAGACCCGTCACTTCGGCAGAATCCGGACCCGTCGTTGACTTCTTATCAGATGTCATACACCATTATGGTGTCCCCCACAGCATCATCACCGATAATGGTACCAATTTCACCACTCAGGAAGTTAAAGACTGGTGCGGCAAAATGGGCATCAAGCTCGATTATGCCTTTGTATATCACCCACAGACCAATGGGCAGGTCGAACAAGCCAACGGACTCATCATGAGTGGCATCAAGCCTCGCCTAGTTCGCTCCCTTGAACAATCAGGCTGCCATTGGGTCGAGGAATTTGATTCCGTACTATGGGGGCTGCGCACTACTCTTAACCGGTCAACTGGAAACACACCATTTTTTATGGTATACGGGGCGGAAGCAGTCCTCCCATGCGACCTGATCCATGACGCACCTAGAGTGCGCATGTACGAAGAAAGGGAAGCCGAACTCGACCGGCAGGATAATCTGGACGCTCTGGAAGAAGAGCGAGACATAGCTCGAGCTCGGTCCGCATTCTATCAGCAGCAAGCATGACGTTACCACAACCGTGAAGTCCGGACAAAGACATACAACGTGGGCGACCTCGTCCTCCGACTCCCTGAAAAATAAAAGGATAAACTCTCACCTAAATGGGAGGGGCCGTACATCATCGACGAAGTACTCATAGGAGGAGCATACCGACTTCGCCGTCCAACCGACGACGGCCTCGAGCCAAACCCATGGAACGCAGCACGGCTGCGGCATTTTTACGCCTGAGTCCGACATAACCTTCTTCCCCTTTTTTCTTCTTTTATTTTCTACCTTTTCCCTCTCTCTCGCCATGGTACTAGTTCGGCTTAACCGAACCATACCAAACTCATACTATGTACACCATCGAATGTAATACCCAGCCTTGCCTGGGGGCTCCCCTAGAAGAGCCGAATAGATGTTTAAATAGCATTTGTCCTGATTGCACCCTTCTCATACATGTTAAGCCAACGTATGCACTTGTTTGACTCAAGAACTTTGCCAAGCTGGGTTGCCTGGCTCCTATGCTTACCCCTACGTTCCCGATTGTTCTGCTAGGGAGTAAAGGGAGAACCTCTGTGATTGCTACGACCGGGTTATTGATAACCCACAAGTATAGGGGATCATTTGTAGCCTTCTTTGATAAATAAGAGTGTCGAACCCAATGAGGAGCTAAAGGTAGAACAAATATTCCCTCAAGTTCTATCGACCACCGATACAACTCTACGCACACTTGATGTTTGCTTTACCTAAAACAAGTATGAAACTAATTTGCAAGAATAAAACTACGAGTACTTTGCGAGAATAAAACTACGAATAACTTGCAAGGTAATAAAAGTAGATAGCTTTTGTCAACAAGAAAGTCATTTGTCCCTAGGCAATCGATAACAAGTACCGGAAATCATTCTTGTAATTTTATATGAGGGAGAGGCACGAGCTAACTTACTTTCTCTACTTGGATCATATGCAGTTATGATTGGACCCCTAGCAAGTATCCGCAACTATTAAAGATCATTAAGGTCGTGAAACCCAACCATAGCATTAAGTATCAAGTCCTCTTTATCCCATACGCAACAACCCACTTACTCGGGTTTAAGCTTCTGTCACTCTCGCAACCCACCATAAGCGAATCATGAACATATTGCAACACCCTACAGCGGGGATCCCTCATGTTTGCGCGAGACGGAGGGCATCGTAGGACAGCACCATAAATAAAATATACAATCATACCAACCAAGATCACGATTAACCCATAGGACAAAACGGATCTACTCAAACATCATAGGATAACTATAGATCATTGGGAAATAATATATGGAGTTGAGCACCATGTTTAAGTAGAGATTACAGCGGGGAAGAGAGGTTTTGCACCGCTGCATAGAGGGGGGAGAGTTGGTGTTGACGGTAGCAAGATTGTTGACGTAGATCGCCGTCACGATCCTTGCCCCGGCGGCACTCCGGCGCCACCGGGAGAGAAGGGGAGACAGCCCCCCTCCTTCTTCTTCCTTGGCCTCCCCCTTAGATGGCAGGAGAGTTCCCCCTCTGGTCCACGGCCTCCATGGCGGCGGAGGGGCGGGAGCCCCTCCGAGATTGGATCTCCCTCTCTGTTCTCTTCTGTTTCGCGTTCCCCAGATCTAGCCAAAAACCGTTTCTTATATTCCCGAAGATCCGTCACTCCCATTGCGCTGAGATTTTAACACGATTTTTTCCGGATATAAGCTTCCTTGTGCCTGAAGTAGAGCTCCAACCGACATCCGAGGAGGGCACAACCCACCAGGGTGCGCCTGGCCCCTGGGGCGCGCCCTGGTGTCTTGTGGGGGCTGAGGGCCCCGTTTTGCGTTGACTCCAAGTCCCAAAAATCACATATATTCCAAAATAATTCTCCGTAAATTTTTATCGTGTTTGGACTTTGTTTGATATGGATTTTCTGCGAAACAAAAAACATGCAAAAGACAGGAACTGGCACTGGGCACTAGATCAATAGGTTACTCCAATAAATCATATAAAATGTTGCCAAGAATATGTGAAAGTTGTATAATATTGGCATGAAACAATCAAAACTTATAGATACGACGGAGACGTATCAGCATCCCCAAGCTTAATTCCTGCTCATCCTCGAGTAGGTAAATGATAAAAAAAGATAATTTTTGATGTGGAATGCTACCTAACATAATCTTGATCATATGTCTAATCATGGCATGAATATTAAGACATAAGTGATTCAAAGCAATAGTCTATAATTTGACATAAATACATCAATACCCAGGCATCCCAACAAACAATCATGTCTTTCAAAATATCAACGCTAAAGAAAGCTATCCCTACAAAATCATATAGTCTTGTCATGCTCTGTCTTCTCGACACAAAGTATTTATCATGCACAACCCCGATAACAAGCCGAGCAAATGGTTCATACTTTTTAACGCGCTTTAGCTGTTTCAACCCTCACGCAATACATGAGCGCAAGCCATGGATATAGCACTATAGGTGGAATAGAGTATGATGATAGGGGTAAATATTGAGAAGACAAAAAAGTAAGAAAGTCTCACATCGATGTGGCTAACCAACGGGCTATGGAGATGCCCATCAATTGATATCAATGCGAGGAGTAGGGATTGCCATGCAACGGATGCACTAAGAGCTATAAGTGTATGAAAGCTCAATATGAAAACTAAGTGGGTGTGCATCCAACTTGCTTGCTCATGAAGACCTCGGGCATTTGAGGAAGCCCATCATCGGAATATACAAGCCAAGTTCTATAATGAAAAATTCCCACTAGTATATGAAAGCGACTACATAGGAGACTCTCTATATGAAAAACATGGTGCTACTTTGAAGCACAAGTGTGGTAAAAGATAGTAGCAATGCCCCTTCTCTCTTTTTTCCTTTTTTTCTTTTTTTTCTTTTTGCTTTTTTTTATCTCATTGCCCGGAGTCTCATCCCGACTTGTGGGGGAATCATAGTCTCCATCATCCTTTCCTCACTAGGACATGCTCTAATAATGAATAATGATGATCATCACACTTCTATTTACTTATAACTCAAAAGAAATAAAAATTACAACTCGATACCTAGAACAAAGTATGACTCTATATGAATGCCTCTGGCAGTGTACCAGGATGTGCAATGATCTAGCATAACAACGATATCAAAAAACGGACAAGCCATGGAAATATCATGCTAGCTATCTTACGATCATGCAAAGCAATATGACAATGAATGCTCAAGTCATCAAAACGGAAGCGGTGGAAGTTGCATGGCAATATATCTCAGAATGGCTATGGAAAGGCCATAATAGGTAGGTATGGTGGCTGTTTTGAGGAAGATATAATAAGGCTTATGTGTGATAGAGCGTATCATATCACGGGGTTTGGATGCACCTGCGAAGTTTGCACCACATCTCGAGGTGAGAAAGGGCAATGCACGGTACCGTAGAGGCTAGCAAATCGCGGAAAGGTAAGAGTGCGTATAATCCATGGACTCACATTAGTCATAAAGAACTCATATACTTATTGCAAAATTTTATTAGCCCTCGAAGCAAAGTACTACTATGCATGCCCCTAGGGGGATAGATTGGTAGGAAAAGACCATCGCTCGTCCCCGACCACCACTCATAAGGAAGACAATCAATAATAAATCATGCTCCAACTTCATAGCATAACGAGAGACTATATGTGCATGCTTCGGGAATCACAAACCTTAACACCAATATTCCTACTACCAACAACCGTTTACTAGTACCTCCCACATATTCCATCTCTATATCGCAAAACTATTGCAAGGAATTAAACATATCATATTCAGTGATCCATAAGTTTTATGTAGGATTTTATGACTAACCATGCAAATGACCAATTCATGTTGACTCTCTAAATTTATATAAGTGAAGCATGAGAGTTTAATTATTTCTACAAAAGACCATGCTCTAACAAATATAAGTGAAGCAAAAGAGCATTCTACAAATAATGGTTTTCTATGTGAAGAGAAACAGGCAATCCAAACTTCAAATGATATAAGTGAAGCACATGAAGCATTCTATAAAGCCACACTCAAAAGATATAAGTGAAGTGCAATGAGCATTCTATAAATCGAACATGGACTATCTCATACCATCATGGTGCATAAAATAAAAATAAAAAATAAACACAAAAGACACTCAAGGATTCACACATATCACATGAACGAAACAAAGATGAAAACATACCGATACTTGTTGAAGAAAGATGGGATGCCTTCCGGGGCATCCCCAAGCTTGAGCTCTTGCCTCTCCTCCTTCTTCTCATATCGGGACCTTCTCGATCTTTGATCACTTCATCCACACAAAACTTAACAGAAACCTCGGTAAGATCCGTTAGTATAATAATGCAAATCACTACTCTAAGTACTGTTGAAAACCAATTCATATTTTATTTTTTCATTGTAGCTACTGTATTATAACTTTTCCATGGCTTATACCACCGATAAAAATCGATAGTTTCATCAAAACAAGCAAAACAATGCATCAAAAACAGAATCTGTCTTAAACAGGACAGTCTGTAGCAATCTGAACACCTACCAAACTTCTGTTACTCCAAAAATTCTGAAATATTAGGAAAAAATAAAAAAATTGTATAGAAAGACTGTGCAAAAAGTTTCAGAAACTTTAGACATTCCAATAAAAAAATTTAAAATCGCGCACTACAGCGAAAGTTTCTGTTTTTGCACCGCACATACCAACAAGCAATCTAATCATCCTAAAGGCAAATCTTGGCACATTATTTTTATAATACAATGGATTTGTACAAGGGGATAATTATTTTTGTTGAAAATTTTCTGTAATTAAGATTCGCAAAGTTTCCATGGGCATGAACAAAGTTCAAGGCTAGCTCCCACTTTCACAATGCTCGTCCCTCTCACTTTCACTTTTCTTTTTGTGAAGTTTTAAGTTCCCCTCTATATTTTTTTGTTTTTAAACTTTATAAAAGCACTCAACAGAAATAAATGACTCTCTAAAACTTCCGGGTTGTCTCCCTGGCAGCGCTTTCTTTAAAGCCATTAAGCTAGGCATAAAGTGCTCAAGTAATGGATCCACCCAGATCCCAAGGTATATCAAAGTCAATTTTAATTAACAATGATTTGGCATTTAGTAGTGAGCACAAAGAAACATATATCATGCAATGACAAAGTCTAACCCTCTTCCTATGCATCGGCATGTCATACAAGAACAATTCCTGCACATCAAGTAAAGGCCAATACATAGCATAAGCAGTTTCTTGCAATTTTATCGTGTTGGAAACATAGAGAGGTGGAGATATAGTTCCTCTCATAATAATTGCAAGTAGGAGCAGCAAGCACATGCATATTATATTCATCAAAATCACCATGTGCAATGGTAAAAGGCAACCCATCAATGTAATCCTTAATAAGAGCAAACTTCTCCGATATAGTGTAGTTGGGAGAATTCAAAAAGATAATAGGACTATCATGTGTGGCGTCGTATCCTGTGAATCCACATATGTTTGTGAATCCTTGCATCCGCTTCTGGTGAGCCGATCGATCAAAATCTTGTGTCTCACGTGTGTCTGCGCTCCTTTTGCACAATCATGCCCGCATCCAGCCTAGGTGTCTCTGTGAATTTTCCAAAAAGGTCCCCAGCCCATTACTCCCCAATCGTATCTCTTCCGATCTGATCTCTAGTCAACGTTGCAACCTACACCTCGCCGGCGGCCACGGCCGCCACGACCATCTACCAATGAACGCCGCGACGGACACTACGGAAATCACCTTCCAATTCTCGATCAACATGGCGGACGTCACCGCGACGGACACGACGAGAAGCATGACCCAACTCCCAATCAGCACGGCGGACGTCGCCACGACGGGCACAACGGGAAGCATGTACCAAGTCCTGATCGGCACGGCGGACGTCGTCGTGACGGACACGACGAAAAGCATCTACCAAGTGCCTATCTGCACGGCGAACGTCGTCACGATGAACACAACAGAAAGCATCTCCCAACTCCCAATCTGCACAGCAGGCCAAGTCTCCTCGCGCGATACGCCACAACTGTGCAGCATGCCGGCTACTGCTGCTATGGAAGCTGCTTCGACTACAATGGAAGGAACCTGCTCACCCTCCTTCCATACACCAAGAGGCTACTCTGCATTTGCCTCCGCATCTAGCTGTCAGCAAACCCATCTCACATGCCCTGATGTGGTCGTCCAAAGTGCTAGAACTACAGAACATGAACTGTGCTTCAGTACGAGACATGGGGCTTCAGGTAACACATTGAAAAGAAGTAATATTTGCGTGTGCTGTACATGTATACTTGCTGTCTACATTTGGATGACTTATAACGTAGATGCATGTGCAGCTATGGGATTGGGCAATAGCTCGCAGGCTGAAGTAAATGAGGAAGAATTTGCTACGCCGAAAAAGAAAGCCAACATTCCTCTATCTGTGAGTTTAACAAACTTCCCTTCGCGATGCTATTTTTCAACTTAACAGAATTATGCATGAAGATGCTTACTATTATTTATTATTTATGTTTCAGTGCTCAGCTTTTACACCGAGATGCGACGAGAAACTGAAACCTAAAGTAGGGATGACATTTGAAGGGCTCGAGGCTGTGGAGGAGTTCTACAAGTCCTATGCACATCAAGTGGGTTTTGGAGTTCGTGTTGGACAACAAAAAAAGTTGAACAAGGACATGGTCCGGACAAAGCGTTTCATGTGCAGTAGGGAAGGTTTCGCGTCTGAGAAAAGCAAGGATATTAAAGATCCATCACTGAAAAGTCGTAAGGTTACGACCACGCGATGTGGTTGTAATGCACATATCTTCGTCAAGTTGTGTGGCGAAAACACCTACAAGATACACTCATGGGTTGAGCGCCACAGCCATGGCCTTGTATCTCCTGATAAACTTCACTTGATCAGATCGAATCATAGAGTTAGCGAGAGGGCAAAAAATACGTTATACACATGCCACAAAGCAAGCATAGGTACATGCCAAGCATACAGGCTCCTTCAAGTCAGCGAAGGAGGGATTCCGAATGTTGGATGCTCAAAGAGGGACTTGCAAAATTACTACCGTGGCCTCAGGTATAAAATCAAGAACGCCGATGCTCAAATGTTTGTTGCCCAGCTAGCTAGAAAGCAAGAAGTCAATCTAGCCTTTTTCTATGATTTTGTTATAAATAAAGAGGGGAATTTAATGTATGTGTTCTGGGTAGATGCCATGAGTAGGAAGAATTACAGTCACTTCGGTGCTAATGGGGTGGTATCATTTGATTCTACATACACCACTAATCAGTACAACATGATCTTTGCACCGTTTACAGGGGTCAATCATCACTTACAAAGTGTGTTTTTTGGTGCGGCATTCTTGCCGATTGAGGAGGCCAAGTCATATGTTTGGTTGTTTGAGACCTTTCTTACAGCAATGGGTGGGGCAGCGCCTAAACTAATCATAACAGATGAAGCCCATAGCATCAAGAATGCAATTGATGAAGTATTTCCAGACATTGTGCATAGGTTATGCATGTGGCACATTATGGAGAAAGTTCCTGAGAAGATTGAACCAATGATTAGAGAAGAACCTGAATTTTGGGAGAGGATGAATTCGTGTGTATGGGGTTCAGAAACTCTGGCCGAGTTTGAGTCGCAATGGAATTCCATCATTTCAGACTATCGCCTGGAGGAGAATGAGTGGTTGGCTAACAGATTTAGCATTCGTGAGTCATGGATACCTGCTTACTTTATGGACATACCATTGGCGGGCATTCTCCGAACCACTTCAAGGTCTGAAAGTGCAAATTCATTTTTTAACCGTTTCATTCATCGCAAGCTTGCTTTTGTTGAGTTCTGGCTCAGGTTTGACACGGCATTAGAATGCCAACGCGAGGAGGAGTTGATTGCAGACAACTCAAGCATGCATAGGACGCCGCAACTATTGACACCATGGGCAATAGAAAAACAAGGTAGAGAAGTGTTTACATATGAAGTATTTGAGAGATTTCAGAAAGAGATTGTTGCAGCAAGAGACCACTGTTGCGTTCAAGGCATTTCACAAGATGGAGCAGTAAAAATTGTGACCTTGCGAGGTCGATCCCACAAGATTAGGGAAGTTCAGTGTGACACGACAACCATGATAGCTACTTGTTCATGCAAGTTATTTGAGGCAATTGGAATCCCATGCCGCCATATTATCCAGATGTTGAGAGTTGAAAATCAAAATGTACTTCCATCCTATTACATTATGAAAAGATGGGAGAAGCGATGCAAACGGTATAAAAAATTATACGATTGCCATTCATATCTATTTGGAAATCTAATGGTTGACATAATTTTCTTTTATTTACAGGGAGAATGTTTATGATGAGCATGGAAATTTACTGGAAGAGAAGGCCACCGACTCCTTGAATGAGGCTACGAAGAAGAAGATTTCGATTGTACGCAATAAGTTGGAAGATCTAATTCAAAAGGCCAAACACTCGGATGAAGGCATGGACTTTTTAACATCAAGTGTATTGAAAATTGAAGCGCCTTTATATGAAATGGTTCCTGCATCAGGTCTGAAGCACACTAGACAAGAAGAGTACGAGGCTTTTATTGGTTGTGACATTCCTACCGAAGTTGACATACACCCACCAACTGATGTTCGTACTGTGGGGAGATGCAAAAGAATAAAAAGTGGAAAGGAAATGCGTCAGGAGGATCAGAAAAAGAAGAAGAAGGAAGCCAAGGGAAAGGTCGCACGCATGTGCAAGACGTGCAACCAAATAGTATTTCATGATAGTCGCAATTGTCCCAGCAAAAAAATTAAAGGCAAAGGGGTTGAGATTGTGCAAGAGGTGAAGGGAAATGGTGTTCCATGATGGCCCTCGGTTGTCTTCAAAACTCATGAATTTATACACCTTTTGAGTTGTTATTTGATTTTTTTAAGGTACTGAACTCTTGTAATGAAAGAGAATATGTCTTCTGTCAAACTGTCTTTCTCTTATTTTCTTTGACCAGTGTTGAGTTGACTGGGGTGTACCAAGTAGCAGGAGCCCATGATATATATTGAACAACTCTAATTTTGTCATAGCAAGGAGCATATAAACCTGAACATGCTCTGGTTTTGTTATACCAAGCAGCGCATAACACTGAACATGCTCTTGTTTTGTTATACCACGGAGCACATAACACTAAATATGCTCTGGTTTTGTTATACCAGGGAGACATGCTCTGATTTATACCAAGGAGTAGCTGCTATCACATAGGAGACTTTCATGTACAGGAAACTTTGTCAAACTGAGAGCTCATCCATTTATTCTGTTGTACAAGCAGTGTTCAATTCAACCACTCATCAGCTTGGGATGTTGGCTGCTTAATAGTAGAACTAGCATCTATCAGGTGTAGAAGTGTGTTCGCAGCATATCAGACTTGGAAAGTCAAAACACTATTTTCTGGAGAGTAAAGCTATCATCCATTCTAGCAAACATGTTTATATTGTCATTTTCGGTACAAGATACACTGTCCATTCTAGCCCAGGCAGCCAGCACATGATCTTGCCCAGTTGCTCTGTCTCTCTCTCCCAACTTTCTGAAAAACAAATCCAGAGAAATGACATTCAGTATTTCTGAATTTTGCATTCCAGACAACATGAACTGCTACTACAATCGGCAAGAGGATTTCATCTAAATAAAACTAGCTATGTGGTCGCAGTGGTGGTCATCTACGGGGTTGTGCTATTGAGGTCACCGTCGCCGGGATGTGGTGATCGCCGTCTTCATCGGAACGTGTTGGTCGCGGCCATAGCCGGAGTGTGGTGGTCGCCTGCTGTGGTCTCCATGACAGGCCGTCGCCGCCGGCATGCAGCCCGCCTTGTACGCGGACCTCCGGCGCAGGCTGCCGATGCGATGGTCATCGACATGGATCTCCGTTCGAGGCTGCCGTCCCAGGCTGCCGATGCGACGGAAATCAATATGGATCTCCATCCGAGGTTGCAGTTGCGACGGCCACCCACACGGCAGGCTGTCGACACCATCGCAGCAACCACGCGTGTAGATACATATTTTGCCTGCTACTGGGATTGGGCCGCCGTGGCCGCCGGCGAGGTGTAGGTTGCAACATTGACTAGAGATCAGATCGGAAGAGATACGATTGGGGAGTAATGGGCTGGCGACCTTTTTGGAAAATTCACAGAGACACCTGGGCTGGATGCGGGCATGATTGTGCAAAAGGAGCGCAGACACACGTGAGACACAAGATTTTGATCGATCGGCTCACCAGAAGCGGATGCAAGGATTCACAAACATATGTGGATTCACAGGATACGACGCCATCATGTGTGGGTGCAATAGTAACAATTTCATTCTTAACATAAGGAACTATAGCAAGTTCATCTCCATAAGCATAATTCATATTAGCATCTTGGCCACAAGCATAGCAAGCATTAAGTTCATCAAAAAGGGATATTTCAAAAGAATCAACGGGATCATAGCAATTATCATAGCATTCATCCTTCGGTAAGCATGAAGGGAAATTAAATAATGTATGAGTTGAAGAGCTACTCTCATTAGAAGGTGGGCACGGGTAGCTAATCCGCTCTTCCTCCTTTTGTTCTTCGCTCTCCTCATCATCTTTTTCATCCAATGAGCTCACAGTTTCATCAATTTCTTCTTCCATAGACTCCTGCAAAATATTAGTCTCTTCTTGGACAGCGGAGACTTTCTCAATAAATATATCAATATCGGAATTGTATTTATAATTTTCATAGCAATATTTAAGGATGGCAAAATTTTCAGGTCTATAAACATCATCATCAAAAGCTTCATACTTTAAAAACAAAGATTCAATTTCATAAGCACCCTTAAAAGCAACAAATTCTTCTATTCATTCCACATCATAATAATCCTATCTACCATTGGCATAAGAAGCCAAGGTTTCATTATCATTAAATTTGCATGTAAAGGGAAGGTGTGGAGCGTTCATCCTAGAGCAACAAGTATAATCATATCTCTGGCATAAATTCCAAGCATACCAATGCAACATATCAATTTGATCCCATAATAATTTCCCTTTTTGTGTCAAGCGATAATCCCTAAAGTATTCACGTTGATCCAACGTTACTCCCATTATCAAGTTGAATGGGGTTTTCTCGGGATTATCAAAGTAGTGCATAATATTTTTCACATAACGATCATCGAGGGTTTTAGGAGGTTCCCCATCTCCATGAGTAGCAAGTACAACTAATTTTTTTGGTGTTTTGTGTTCCATATCCATAACTAAAGATAGAGAACAACTTAGAACAAGAAATAAAAACTACTTAGTGATAAAGCAAACAAGCACACACGAGAATATTCACCCCACGCTATTGCTCCCCGGCAACGGCGCCAGAAAAAGGTCTTGATAACCCACAAGTATAGGGGATCGTTTGTAGCCTTCTTCGATAAATAAGAGTGTCGAACCCAACGAGGAGCTAAAGGTAGAACAAATATTCCCTCAAGTTCTATCGACCACCGATACAACTCTACGCACACTTGACGTTTGCTTTACCTAAAACAAGTATGAAACTAATTTGCAAGAATAAAACTACGAGTACTTTGCGAGAATAAAACTACGAATAAATTGCAAGGTAATAAAAGTAGATAGCTTTTGTCAACAAGAAAGTCATTTGTCCCTAGGCAATCGATTACAAGTACCGGTAATCATTCTTGTAATTTTATATGAGGGAGAGGCATGAGCTAACATATTTTCTCTACTTGGATCATATGCACTTAAGATTGGACCCCTAGCAAGCATCCACAACTACTAAAGATCATTAAGGTTGTGTAACCTAACCATAGCATTAAGTATCAAGTCCTCTTTATTCCATACGCAACAACCCACTTACTCGGGTTTAAGCTTCTGTCACTCTCGCAACCCACCATAAGCGAATCATGAACATATTGCAACACCCTACAGCGGGGATCCCTCACGTTTGCGTGAGATGGAGGGCACCGTAGGACAGCACCATAAATAAAATATACAATCATACCAACCAAGATCACGATTAACCCATAGGACAAAACGGATCTACTCAAACATCATAGGATAACCATAGATCATTGGGAAATAATATATGAAGTTGAGCACCATGTTTAAGTAGAGAGTATAGCGAGGAAGAGAGGTGTTACACCGCTGCATAGAGGGGGAGAGAGTTGATGTTGACGGTAGCAAGATTGTTGATGTAGATCGCCGTCACGATCCTTGCCCCAGCGGCACTCCGGCGCCACCGGGAGAGAGGGGGAGAGAGCCCCCCCCCCCTTCTTCTTCTTCCTTGGCCTCCCCCCTAGATGGGAGGAGAGTTCCCCCTCTGGTCCATGGCCTCCATGGCGGCGGAGGGGCGGGAGCCCCTCCGAGATTGGATCTCCCTCTCTGTTCTCTTCTGTTTCGCGTTCCCCAGATCTGGCCAAAAACCGTTTCTTATATTCCCGGAGATCCGTAACTCCGATTCCGCTAAGATTTTAACACGATTTTTTTCCAGATATAAGCTTCCTTGCACCCGAAGTAGAGCTCCAACCAACATCCGAGGAGGGCACAACCCACCAGGGCGCGCCCTGGTGTCTTGTGGGGGTTGAGGGCCCCTGTTTGCGTTGATTCCAAGTCCCAAAAATCACATATATTCCAAAACAATTCTCCGTAAATTTTTATCACGTTTGGACTTTGTTTGATATGGATTTTCTGCGAAACAAAAAACATGCAAAAAATAGGAACTGGCACTGGGCACTAGATCAATAGGTTAGTCCACTAAATCATATAAATTGTTGCCAAAAATATGTGAAAGTTGTATAATATTGGCATGAAACAATCAAAAATTATAGATACGACGGAGACGTATCAGTTATCCGGGACAATACCTCAGACGGGTGAAGCCGAAAGCTAGCATTTTTCTAGAATACAATCGGCCTAAGGGAAGAGAATACAGCCTCGCGCTTATCACCACGGTTTTTTCGCAGCCATTGGTTTCCATTGATCTTACATATTTGGATTATCATTTTACCTGAAGAAAGGAACCCTTGGAGGAACTATTTTCATCAGAAGTTGTTTCTTACGTCAAATAGTAATATAATATAGCTCTCCGCACATGTTTCGCCTGTTCAAACCATAAGGCCGGATTGCCTGGTTCCCGAATTCTTGCCTTGTTTCCCATGGCACGCAGTACGGAACACTCCCCGATCTCTGATCGGCGAGGCAGAAGCTGATGGCCGGTCAAGACAATATTCTTTCAAAAAATATAAGAGTGCGGATGGAGCACGGTCAACGTAAAGTACATGGATACTTAGAATTGACAAAACTACTCATTTTCGACATTGTCTATCAATTGCTCTAACGCACAGTCTTTCTAAGAATAGCAAGAGCTTGCATCACGTCATCGTACACCAAGATAAGCGGTATTTCCTGTCTGTCCGGACCCACGGGACCAACCCGGGCCATATGCACCGGGTCGAGCTTGGTGAAGCGGGTTTTCACCATTGCCCATGCTTCGCGCGCTCCTTCTCGACAGGCTGAGATCTTCCATAGTTCAAACCTTCGCCGAGCTCCTTTAAAGAGACTAGCTAGATCGGCCATACTCTCTGGAGGCGCATCAGAAGGCCATAACGCCTTTGCCATGCTCTTCAGGGCTTTTCGGGCCCTCTCGTAGGTCTTCGACAGTTCCTTTAACAGGTTCCTGTCATAAGTGCCCACTTCTTCCTCGGGTCACCCAGTCAGGAGACCTAACAACCAGGTGTCGCACATCATCATTAACACGGACCAACAACACGGTATGATCAGCGCTTACCGTATATTCTGCCTTTCAACCGCTGGTTTTCCTCCAAGGCTTGCGCCAGTTGAGTCCTCAAACTCTTAATTTCCTCGGCTTGCCGTTTATTCTCCACCTTGAGCTCTTTTTTCTCTTCATGACTTCGCGTCAACACGCGTTTCCCAGCCTCAAGCTCTTTGCGCAACTCATTTGCGGCCTCCGCGGCTGCATGACGAAAACAGTGTGGACACATAAAATACACCCTTCCCCGAGTTGGGAGGCGGTTCTTCTCACTTACCGGACTTATCGCTGTTGGCTTCTTGAGCCGCATCCAGTTCGGCCTTGGTGTCAACCAACTGCTTCCGGCTAGCCTCAAGCTCCTCGGCCAATTTTTTGCTTTGCTCTCTTGCGGCCTACAAACTCACATCGTTAGAAATCCTTAACTCGGCTGTTTCACCCAAATTAAGGCTTGGGGGCTAGTTAGTTAGAGAACTTGCTTTAAAGCTATATACCTTCACCTTGGCGATGAATAGACTGGTAATCCCATCAAGACCAGTCCGGGCCGCTCCAAGGTACGCGTCTACCGAATTAAAAGCATTAAACTCCTGTTCGGTAAAGGCAGCATGATGCAAAGTCTCCCTCCAGCGGCGATGGTTCATTACGCTCTCGACTTCGGAATTAGTGACCGACACATCATCGGAGTCCGCCGGAGGCACTCCAGCCGCTGCATATTCCGAGGGGGCTCCGGCCCGTGCCAAAGACTGTGGACCGGAGTTGCAGTTTGTCACAGCCGGGAGGTCTTCGGATTGATGTAGATACACACGCCTTCTGCAAAGTTGAGCAGGTTTTAATAAAAAAGTGACAAAGGCGATCCTCGCCACAATTCTAAAACACATCACCTCTAGGCAGAGGGGGCAGGTGCGTCCGCCCCGGCGGAAGCCTTCCGTTTAGATCTCCCATCAAGGGTCAAAGCAATACTTCCTCCACAAGTCAAAGTGGGTCTCGCAACTCAGAAATATCTCACACAAGGCCATGAAGCCGGAAATGTGCAATATCAACCCTGGGGTGAGGTTGTGGAGCTGGATCCCATAGAACTCTAATAGACCCCGTAGAAAAGGATGAATGGGAAAGCCCAAACCTCTTAGGAGGAAGGGCACAAGACACACGCTCTCCTCCTTGTTTGGGGTGGGGGAATTCTCGGCGAGGGCACGGCTATCGATGAAGATGAGACCGGCGCGGACTGGAACCAGATCGGCCGAGGGGAGGAAACGCTGCGTCTGCAGGCAACTTAGTTGGGTATGCGAGACCGAGCAGCTCAACCAATCACCTGGGAGTGGGCCGTGAGGGCGCGAGGATGAACCTGGGGTGTCGGCCATGGCTTTGGGGAATTTTTTCGGTGTCGTTCTTGGCGAAGGGGAAGATAACTGTTCTTAGCGCCTTTGGATCTATAAATAAGCGCCTTATCATAAAGCCGAAAGGATGGGTGCGTAGAAAGATGGCTTTGGGCCGCACGCCCTCTGGAAAGGTGTGCGAAGCCCTTGCCCCGAGGCGCGGCATTAAACTCTGATGGTCCCACCTCGATCTCAAGATGTCTTCGGATCCTTGAATCTTGAGACTGTCCGGACCCAAGTGCATTAGAGCGGTTCCTGGATAATGTTCAGCGATACTAACACGGCTTCAAACGGAAGGAAGGAACTTGTCTCGCAAGCCGATGATGATGTGAAGATTCCAGAAGATGATCCCCGGCGTTGGAGGCAAGTTCGGGGGCTACTGAGGGAGTCATGGACTAAGGGGTCCTCGGGGCGACGGCCCATTGTACGTGGGCAGGACTGGTGGAGCCGTGTGGTGACCGGAGACCTGCAAAGCCATGGTGTGCCCTCCAAGTTAAGGGTGGATGAGATCTCTTTCCCTCTTGTTGTAATCTATCTTCGGTAACCCTAACCCTATCGGTGTCTATATAAACCGAGGGTTGTAGTCATTAGGGTTAGAGCTACATTCATCACCTCATAGCCTTAGGGTTTAGGTCATGCTGATCTCGAGGTAGATCTACTTTGTAAACTCCATCATACATTCAATACAATCAAGCAGGACGTAGGGTTTTACCTCCTTGAGAGGGCCCGAACCTGGGTAAACACTGTGTTCGTCGTCCTCTGTTATCCATTAATCCTAGATCCACAGCTCGGGACCCCCTACCCCGAGGTCTGCCGGTTTTGACACCGACACCCTCCATGATGGTGTCTAGATTGGATCTGGTGGTTCTGGAACTTGCGGCGGCTGGAATTGTGTTTCGTCGACTCCCCTATGGTTTTTGGATTTTCGGGGTATTTATACAGCAAAGAGGCGGTGCGGGAGGCCACCGAGGTGGGCACAACCCACCAGGGCACGCTTGGGCCCCCAGGCATGCCCAAGTGGGTTGTGCCCCCTCGGGGCACCCCTCTGGTACTTCTTCGGCCCAAGTTGTTCCCTCTGGTCCAGAAAATATCTCCAAAAAGTTTCGCTGCGTTTGGACTCTGTTTGGTATTGATTTTCTGCGAAGTAGAAAACAAGCAAAAAACAGCAACTGGCACTGGGCACTATGTCAATAGGTTAGTCCCAAAAAATGATATAAAGTTGCTATAAAATGATTGTAAAACATCCAAGAATGATAATATAACAGCATGGAACAAGCAAAAATTATAGATACGTTGGAGACATATCAGCGTCCCCAAGCTTAATTCCTACTCGTCCTCGAGTAGGTAAATGATAAAAACAGAATTTTTTATGTGGAATGCTGCCTAACATGTTCATCACATATTCTTTTCCTTTGTAACATGGACATTTGGACTTTTATATGATTCAAAGCAATAGTCTAGTTTTGACATGAAGATTTCAATACTCAAGCATATCAATAAGCAACCATGTCTTTCAAAATATCAACACGAAAGCAAGTTATCCCTAGCCCATTATGCTCAAACATTGATATATTGATGAAACACACTCGCATATTAGCTACACCCAATGCTCAAGTAACATCATAGTGCCCCTTAGTTGGTGCTTTATAAGAGAAGATGGAGACTCAAATAAAAATAAAAATTGAATACAGTAAATAGAAAGGCCCTTCGCAGAGGGAAGTAGGGATTTGTAGAGGTGTCAGAGCTCAAAGCAAAAAAGATAGAGATAAAACATTTTGGGCAGCATGCTTTTCCTGTCAACAAAAACGATCGAGTAGTTCCCAATACTTTCCATGCTAGATATATCATTGGCGGTTCCCAAACAAAAAATAAAGTTTATTCCTTTTTCCACCATACTTTCACATTCCACGGCTAACCGTATCCACGGGTGCCGTCCATACCAACACTTTCCAACGAATTTATTATTTGACAACATAAAGTAAATTCATTTTTCATTTTAGGACTAGGCATCCCTAATACCTTTGTCGTACTCTCGTGCAATGACAAGTGAATAAACACTCATCTTGAGAATAACACATCTAGCATGGAAAAATATCAGCCACCCCCTACCGTTTCATGAGCGGTACGAGCACACAAAATGAAATTTATTTTGAAAATTAGAGATGGCACATACAAATTTGCTTAGAACGGCACGGAAATACCGCATATAGGTAGGTATAGTGGACTCATATGGCAAACTGGGTTTAAGGAATTTGGACGAAAAAGTTTTTGTTTCAACAGGATCAAATCAACTATCACCAATGCTATCCCAAAGGCTTTACTTGGCACAAACACTAATTAAAACATAAAAAACACAATCATAATAGAGGCATAATTGTGCAAACACCCAAGAACAGAAAGAAGATGGCAAAAAATAAATTTTATTCATTAGGTTGCCTCCCAACAAGCGCTATCGTTTTATGCCCCTAGCTAGGCATAAGGTTTCAATAATGCTCACACGAAAGATAAGAATTGAAACACAAAGAGAGCATCATGAAATATATGACAAACACATTTAAGTCTAACATACTTCCTATGCATAGGAATTTTATAAGCAAACAAATTATCAAGACAAGAAACATCTAACATATGCAAAGAGGAGGAATAAAACATTGATGATCTCAACATAACGAGAGGTAATTTAGTAACATGAAAATTTCTACAACCATATTTTCCTCTCTCATAATAATTACATGTAGGATCATAATCAAATTCAACAATATAACTATCACATAAAGTATTCTCTTCATGATCCACATGCATGCAAAGTTGACACTCTTCCAAAATAGTGGGATTATCATCAAATAAAGTCATGACCTCTCCAAGCCCACTTTTATCAAAAATTTCATAAGATTGAACACTCTCCAAATAAGTGGGATTATTTTTAGCTAAAGTTGACACTCTTCCAAACCCACTTTTAATATTATTGCAAGCATATTCATCATGAGGTTTAAATAAATTTTCAAGATCATAAGAATCATTATCACCGCAATCATGATCATTGCAATCAGTAGTGGACAAAACAAAACAAGCATCCCCAAGCTTGGGGTTTTGCATATAACTAACACAATTAACATTAATAGAATTTATAATAATATCATTACAATCATGCTTTTCATTCAAGGAGCTATCATGAATCACCTTATAAATTTCTTCGTTTAACACTTCATAACAATTTTCAGATTCATAAATCTCAAACAAAACTTCATAAAGATAGTCTAGTGAATTCAATTCACTATCAATTGGTTCATCATAATTGGATCTTTTGAAAAGATTAGCAAGTGGATGAGGATCCATATCAATAGATTTTTAGCAAGCAAAGATGCAAGCAAATAGAAGGCACATGGTAACACAAGTAGAGATAGCAAACAAGAGATCGGACGAGAAAAAGGCAAACGAAGAAGAAGGCAAATAAAAAGGCAAATTTTTGTGAAGTGGGGGAGATGAAAATGAGAGGCAAATGGAAAATAATGTAAATTGCAAGGAGATGAGATTTGTGATTGGGAACCTGATAGATGTTGATGATGTCTCCCTGGCAACGGCGCCAGAAACCGGAAAGTTGACGGGAGACTATCTTGATTTGATCCTCCCCGGCAACGGCGCCAGAAATCCTTTCTTGATGGCTCGTGTCCACGTCAGTATTTTCCCCAAAGAGGAAGGGATGATGCAGCACAGCTACGGTAGGTATTTCCCTCAGTGATGAGACCGAGGTTATCGAACCAGTAGGAGAACCACGCAACACTATGTAAATGGTACCTGCACACAAACAACAAATACTTACAACCCGACGCGTAAGAGGGGTTGTCAATCCCTCCCGGGTAAAAGATAGATAAATTTGCAGTAGATTGGATAAATAGATCTCGCGGAAACACAAAATAAAATAAATAACAAAAAATTGCAGCAAGGTATTTTTTGGGTTTTTGGAATAATAGATATGAAAATAAAAAGAGGCAAATAATAGATCGGAAAGCAAATATGGTAAAGAATAGACCCGGGGGCCGTAGATTTCACTAGTGGCTTCTCTCGAGAAAAATAGCATACGGCAGGTAAACAAATTACTGTTGGGCAATTGATAGAACTTCAAATAATTATGATGATATCTAGGCAATGATCATTATATAGGCATCACGTCCAAGATTAGTAGACCGACTCCTGCCTGCATCTACTACTATTACTCCACACATCGACCGCTATCCAGCATGCATCTAGTGTATTAAGTTCATGGAGAAACGGAGTAATGCAATAGGAATGATGACATGATTTAGACAAGATCTATTCATGTAGGAATAGAGCCCATCTTGTTATCCTTAATAGCAATGATACATACGTGTCATGTCCCCTTCTGTCACTGGGATTGAGCACCGTAAGATCGAACCCATCACAAAGCACCTCTTCCCATGGCAAGAAAAATCGATCTAGTCAGCCTAACTAAACCAAAGATTCAAAGAAGAAATATGAGGCTATAAGCAATCATGCATATAAGAGATCAAAACTCAAATAACTTTCATGGATAAAATAGATCTGATCATAAACTCAAAGTTCATCGGATCCCAACAAACACACCGCAAAAAAGAGTTACATCAAATAGATCTCCAAGAGACCATTGTATTGAGAATCAAAAGAGAGAGAGGAAGCCATCTAGCTACTACCTGCGGACCCGTAGGCCTACAATGAACTACTTACGCATCATCGGAGAGGCACCAATGAGGATGATGAACCCCTCCGTGATGGTGTCTAGATTGGATCTGGTGGTTCTGGAACATGCGGTGGCTGGAATTGTGTTTCGTCGACTCCCCTAGGGTTTTTGGATTTTCGGGGTATTTATAGAGCAAAGAGCCGGTGCGGGAGGCCACCGAGGTGGGCACAACCCACCAGGGCGCGCCTGGGCCCCCAGACGCGCCCAGGTGGGTTGTGCCCCCCTCGGGGCACCCCTCTGGTACTTCTTCGGCCCAAGTTGTTCCTTCTGGTCTAGAAAATATCTCGAAAAAGTTTCGCTGCGTTTGGACTCCGTTTGGTATTGATTTTCTGCGAAGTAAAAAACAAGCAAAAAAACAGCAACTGGCACTAGGCACTATGTCAATAGGTTAGTCCCAAAACATGATATAAAGTTGCTATAAAATGAATGTAAAACATCCAAGAATGATAATATAATAGCATGGAACAAGCAAAAATTATAGATACGTTGGAGACGTATCAACCAGCCTTGCCAGATCCACACAAATAAAGATGAGGAAGGTAACTTGATCTTGCCCAAACACACCACTCGGGAGTGTCGACTCCTGAAGCAAGAGATGTGGCAGGATTCCTCTGGAGAAAAAGATGATGACAACGACGACGGAGGTAGAGGTACTTCTGGGTACCCCAATGTCAAAAACGTCCTCATGATTTTTGCTGACGTCGAAAGCAAGAGTCGCCTCAAGGTAATCAACCAAGAGGTCAACATGGCAGTTTTGACTGTCACCAAATATCTCGACTGGGCCAAGACACTGGTAACCTTTGATCAGTCAGACCATCCGGCTCACATACTGACCCCCGGGCGGCAGGCCTTGGTGGTAGATCCAGTTGTGGGAGGAGTCCGACTGCGCAAAGTCTTAATGGACGGGGACATCGGGCTTAATATCATTTACGCCGACACCTTAGAAGCGATGGGCATCCCGATGACCCGGCTCAGCAAGAGCAACATGCAGTTCCACGGGGTAATCCCTGGGAAGAAGGCCAAATCACTCGGCCAGATAACCCTCGACGTCGTATTCGGCGAGGAGAAGAACTTCCAAAAGGAACGGTTGACTTTCGAACTGGTGGACTTCAGAAGCGCTTACCACGCCATCCTGGGTAGGCCTGCCTACGCACGTTTCATGGCCCATCCATGTTACGTGTATCTTAAACTCAAGATGCTAGGGCCGAAAGGCGTGGTCACCATCACAGGCAATCGGAAGTTAGCCGGAGAGTGCCTCCAGAAGGGCTCCCAGATCACTGACGAATAGATGGTGATGGCCGAGCTGGACGAATACAAGAAGGCGACAGACCCAAGTGAACTTTTGAAGTCCAAGAAGCCGACTGTGTAATCCGCTTTCCAGTCGGCAGGAGAGATGAAGCCGGTGCACATCCACCCTGAGGACCCGAACGCTGCCCCGACCAACATCTCCACCCCCCTGGACAGCAAATAGGAAGCCGCGCTCGTCCAATTCCTCCATGAGAACTAGGACATCTTCGCATGGAAACCTTCTGGCATGCCGGGTGTTCCCAGGGTACTGGTCAAGCACAGACTCTGTGTCGATTCGGTGACGAAGCCTGTCAAGGAGTATCTTCGGCGATCTTCAATTGAGAAGCGCAAGGCGATTGGCGAGGAGATAGCATGGCTCTTAGCCGCCAAATTCATCCGAGAAGTGTACCACTCCGAGTGGCTCGCCAACGTTGTCATTGTGCCGAAGAAAGATAAGACTCTTCGAATGTGTGTAGATTTTAGGCACATCAATCGGGCCTGCCTGAAAGATCATTTTCCTCTCCCTAGCATAGATCAGATAGTAGATTCTACTGCTGGATGTGAGTGGTTGTCATTTCTGGATGCGTACTCCGGGTACCATCAAATCCAAGTGTACGGCCCTGATGAAATTAAAACAGCGTTCATCACCCCATTCGGGTGCTTCTGCTATATCACAATGCCATTTGGGTTAAAAAATGTTGGGGCCACATTCCAGCGTATGATCCAGAAGTGCTTACGGAAGCAGATCAGTCGGAACGTAGAAGCTTATATGGATGACATTGTGGTTAAGTCTAGGAAAGGTTCTGACCTCCTGACTGACCTCGCTGAGACTTTTGCGAATTTGCGATCTTTCGGCATCAAGCTCAACCCGACCAAGTGTACATTCGGCGTACCTGCAGGCAAGTTACTCGGTTTCCTCGTTTCTGAATGTGGGATCGATGCCAATCCTGAGAAGATAGGAGCAATCATCCGAATGAAGCAACCAGAACGTCTACACAACGTGCAACGCCTCACAGGCTGCCTGGCGGCCCTGAGTAGGTTCATTTCACGACTCGGTGAAAAAGCCATGCCGCTTTAGCGATTGATGAAGAAGTCTGCCAGGTTTGAGTGGACTCCTGAAGCGCAGGTTGCATTCCAGGAACTTAAAGCCTTGCTTTCCACCCAGCCGGTGCTAGCTGCTCCGAGCAGCAAGGATCCCTTGCTCTTATACATCGTGGCCACGAGCCAAGTTGTTAGCACGGTCCTCACAGTGGAACGGGAAGAACAAGGCAAAGCCTTCAAGCTCCAGCGACCGGTCTACTACATCTCTGAAGTCCTCACGCCTTCCAAGCAAAGGTATCCGCATTATCAGAAGCTAGTATATGGAATTTATCTAACTGCAAAAAAGGTGGCGCATTATTTTCAAGAACACTCGGTCACGGTGATAAGTGATGCCCCTCTATCTGAGATCATGAACAATAGAGATGCCACTGGCCGAGTGGCCAAGTGGGCCATTGAGCTCCTCCCGCTGGACATCAGGTTTGAAGCCAAGAAGGCTATCAAGTCACAGGCCCTGGTAGATTTCCTGGCCAAATGGATTGAACAAGAGCAGCCTATCCCGAGTGTCGTGGGGTTAACACAGCAGATGCCCTCGTGAAAGGACTTAGGTGCGAGGCCATGGCTATAGTGATTAGCTTAAAGGGGTTGAGCGGGACGAGAGACACGGGTTTACCCAGGTTAGGCCCCTCACCGTGGAGCTAGAAGCCTACTCCTGCTCTTGTAGCTATTGCTTGAGTATCGATTACAATGGAGCAGATTCACTTGACCTAGCTATCGATTGATTGTAACTTAGGTTTACCCACCGCAGGGACTCGCCTTTATATACACAGGTTGAGGCCCTGGGCTTACAAGAGTCCGGGTCGGGTCATAGTCCGTGACCGACCCTGGTTCTAAGTCGCCTTGCCTTGCTAGGCAAGTCGCCATCGGGAGGCTTACACTTCCAGGTCACGCACCATCTTCTAGCTCTGGGCCTTCATCCGGCTCACCATGTAAGTCGCCTCCCTGGCTCCGTGTCTTGGTCTCTTTGGCCTGTCTAAGGCCTTACTATTGAATCGCGAACATCCTAACCCAGCCCCTCTAGGGCGGGTCATATCGTGGGGTCATATCCCCAACATTAGGCCCCAGATTGATTTGAACTCGTTCATGTCAATCTTCAATGCCTTCGGTTGGCGTGTCTTCTTTGATTCTTCTTAATACTTAACCCTGGAACAGATTTTCATAACCCGCCACATAAAAGGATGACGTCATCTTCATAAATTCTGAAAAAACCTTCATGACGTCATAGCGGATCTTTTGCATTAATTGCACATGCTGAAAATCGAGGCGCCCTTTTTGTTATAATAGTTATGACGCCTCCTTGATCCTCGCGCATGCCTGTTACTGTTCCATCCTTTTCCCTTATAAATAGGCACGGGGGTCCATCTCTTTTCACCTTACCCCGTCGCCCCCACTTCTTCTTCTTCCTCCCAATGCCCGCCGCGACCGGAGCTCCGCCGCACCAGCCGAACTGCGCCAGCCGCTCTGTTAAGGCCGCTGCATCAACCTGTCGGGACCAAAGCTCAGCGGCACACGTCCGCTCTCCCCCAGCACCATCAGGTATTATTTTTCTCTTTCCTCAGATCTGCATTAGGTCATCCTAGTTCATAGAGTTCATCGGCGTTCTGTAACGACCCGACCCAAATGGATCGAAGTCTCTGTGCTTAAGTGTCATCCCTGGATCGGTATGCTGACACACACAGTACTCGAGGAATTATAACAGAGTTCAATCACACACTTATTACAACGAGGTCCTCAAAAGAGTATTTATTACATAAATATGGCTGAGGGCCAACTAAATAGAATAACTGCGGAAGCTTCGAAGATGAATGAGTCCATCCAACTCCACGGCAAACTGAGTGTAGAACAATGACCTATCACACCTTTAATCCTCGTCGGAAAACTCTGCAACCTGAGACATTGCAGCCGTGTAGGTCAGCACATGGAATATGCTGGCCATTTCAAACCATAGAATAATAATGAAAAAGACTATCTCTATATGCAAATTTAGCTGGTGGAGGCTCTAAGTTTAATTTTTGCATAAAGCAAATTTTACCCTACAACAAAGGAATAAAAATTTAATCACTACCAAGTTTATGCCAATATTGAGATGGTTCCTCCAACTCAATCCCTTAACCCAAATTATTAAAACCCAACTCATTAATTAAATAAAGTGATGAGATCAACCAATAATTCACTTCTAGATACTCAAGTTGTCCATAACCGGGGACACAGCTAATCATGATTAGTTTGTACACTCTGCAGAGGTTTGCGCACTTTTCCCCACAAGACTCGACCACCTCCATGATCGGAAGATCGAGACATAGCCTTTCTAAAGTATTTCCTCTAAACCCTAGATAGACCGGTACACCTACTTTCCCTTACATCAGCTAGTCTACCAGGAAAGAGGTACTCAACTATGCCATAGCCCATAATGGCTTGTGGCTGCACACAGAAGTTTCTAGGCATTAGATATCATATGATCCCTTTGAGCCTGGGTGGCGGACCTAGGGTAATCACACGGGTACTCCGGGATCCCCTTGGGCAAGCACTGGTTTCTCCAGGTGCCCCAAACAATCCACCCAGATGTGTATTAAAGTTGCCACCTTAAGTTTACCCAAAATTATTATCTCTCGCAACTTGCATGGATCACACATACCAATCCCCGTCTACGAGCATGGCTAAGCAATATATGACATAACGAATACTCCCTGGGTGATCAAAGGTCATAGGTTCCTACCACATGAACTACATAGCATAACCACATGTACCCAATCCTACTCATGCAATCTTTCAGGGTGAAACTAATGCATAGTAAAAACTGGGTATTGAAAAGTATGATCAAAGTGTGAACTTGCCTTGCTGATGATCGTTGAACTCTAAAGATTCATAGTAGCAAGCTTCGCACTCCGGATGATCTAGCGTAAGCAAGCAATAACATAACATAAGCATACAAGCAAAAATCCAAAAAGAAAACAAATAAAAGACTTCGGAAAACTCCAAAAACACCCAAATAAAGTTTCTGTACAGAATGTAATTTTTACAGCAGCAAAAATATAAGGTTTTGGTTTTAACCGAAAGTACACGTCACAAGCTTCGATTTGCAAAAAGAATCACCCAAAACGGAGTTACGGAACTCGAGTTATGGCCTAAAGAAGTTGAATTCAGATCTGTTTGAATTCAAATTTTAAAGCATTCAAAATATTTTTTGTTTGGTTCTCTGGATAGAGGATATTTTTATGAACTAGTAGGAAAAAGAATCACCTAATTTGGACCTATAGATTTAAAGATACGCTAAAAGAAAAATCTGACAGAAATCTGAAATAGGATTTTTTCTGGAAAAAAACTAATTTCGGCCGGCGACATGTGGCGCTCCCTGGTTGGCTGTACGGGTGTTTGCTGCGGGTTTTGGAGAGGGTGGCCGATCCATAAGGGAAACATAAACTGAAGCAAACAGGTGCTCGTTCAACTTACAGAGAAGTTCCTCAGGAGATGGAGGCGATCGGGCGTGGTGGTGGCGGCGGCTCCGGTGACTGTGGGCGGCGGCGGAGGTGTCTAGGAGATGCGGTGGAGAGTGGCTCATCCAGTGGTGGAGTCGGAGATGATCGGAGGCGACGAACGGCGACGGAACGAAGCGGCGAAGCTCGGTGCTCCGGCAAAGAAAACGAGGTCGGGGTGGCCTCTGTAGAAGGAGAGGGATCACAAGACCATGTCCAACGGATTCTAGGGATCGAGAGGAGTCGGAACCCAAAAGGATAAGGCTCGGGACGGCTCACCGGTGTCGGAAACTGGCGATGAACTGCAGCGTCTGTGTCTAGCTTGGAACGTCGAGTGCGTCGTCTAGAGGTGGTTTTGGCTAGGGATTTTCGACTGAATCGGACGAGGAGGGTCGTGGCTATTTATAGGACATATTGCTTGGGCGTGGGTTTGGCTAGAGATAAGATTTTCAAGAAATTGAAACGAAACGGCGTCGGGAGCATGTATGCGTACGTTTCTTTGTTAGTGGGAGGAAGAAGAAGAGGTGCGGGGCCCAGGCGCCAGGGGAGAGAGAGCGTTACGTGAGGGAGAGGGAGAGTGAGCGTGCGAGGGTATCGGACGCTGGGGCGATGCGTTTTTTTTGGGCGCTGGCGGTTGGCCTCGCTGCCTCTCGCTGGCTGCTGGCGCTGGTGCTAGCTGGGCCGGCTGGCCTGGCTGGCGGTTTTTTTTTACGGAAACACTATGGCACCGAAAATACAAATAAATATAAGTCTAAAAATGCCAGAAAAATTCACATAATATTATGGTCTTATATATGACGTTGTGAACATTTATCTGGTCTAAAATGCAAATTTTTATAAATAAATATTTTTGCTATTCTAATAAAATTTGCATCAAAATAAGTTGTAAATAAAATCTAATAAATATATTTTGATTTCAAATTCAATTTCCAATAATTCCCCTCTATCTTTTTTTTAAGAAGTCATTTTATCTTCTCTCTTTATTTTATTGTTGGAAATAAAGGTAATGAATTTAATGAAACCAAATTTGATCCAAACTCCAAATTTTGAATTTAAAGAATTTTCAAAAATTGGATTTAAGGAAACTTCCAATTCTCTCTTTCGGTCCTTGAATTGCTCAAAGTTCCTTGGATCAAAATTCAAATAAAACAAATGGGGCAAAATGCATAAATCATGGATGCATATGAATGATCTATTTATAAACATCCAAATTGAAAATTGGGATGTTACACGTTCATCTAAGTTCATCTTGCTCTTGTACATAACTTGTATTTCAATCCAAAATCGGTATAGAGGTAATGCGGTAACAGTTTTAGCCTTCATCCTTGTATCTCGCATAGGTAGTTTTTCTTCTTCAATTCAATGAACAGCCCACTAGCTCTTCCGCTACCACCGTTAGGTTTTGCAATTATTTCCCTTTTTTGAACTGCCGTAGATCCACAAATATAGTTGTAAATTGTGAAATATGTTTGTTCTATACTTAACAGAATTCACCAATCTTGAACCTTAGATAGTTGACCCGCCCTTCACCTTTCGGTCGGCTTACAAATATACTTGCAGCAGAATCTGTTGCTCCGTACTTAGCAATAACTTCATTAAATCTCTGCTCATATGACCCGCCAGTACATTGTCGGCTCATGCTCTCATCATTTAACCCGCCGTACCTTAACGGCCTGATAATCACCTCACTCCCATGGTTAGGGCGGCTCATAATATCTCAATGATTCACCGTAATACAAAGTTTTTTTAAAATCCATAACTGGCTCATTATTGCTGAGATATCATGTAATCACTTAGGCGGTTTATCATTGCAATTTTAACCCGCCATACGCTTATCCGCAGCTTTTAACCCGGCCAATTTTGTCTAAAGCTCCCACTTCTTGTGACTGGGAAGCCTCCCAAGTCTCAGAGCTGCCACTTAATGAGTATGTGGACATGGGTCTTTTACCGGCTAAAGAAGCTATCCACTAGCGGGGTCCCGGTCCTGAAGCTATTCCACAACCCTGAGAGGGTGAAGTTATAATCTTTATGGATCACCTCCTCCGTGGCTTTTCACCACCCGGGTCAAAGTTTTTCCGGGATGCTCTGCATTTTTACAATCTTCATCCTCAAGACCTCGGTACCAACTCCGTCTCCAATCTATGCCAGTTTCAAGTATTCTGTGAAGTGTATCTGCAAGAAGAGCCCACTGTTGATCTCTTCAAAGATTTCTTTTATATCAACCGCCAGACTAAGATGACAGACGGACCCAGTTTAGAGCTTGGAGGTGTCTCAATCCAGCGACGAAGAGATGTGACCATCCCTTCAGCTGTACTACCAAGCCATCCCAAAGGTTGGAACCGCACTTGGTTTTATTGCAAAAATACTGCCCCAGCTGAAGAAAACCCCCTGCCGGGTTATAGCCCCTATTGGCTCAGCACTAGCAGCGAGCTCCCAGGTCGATTAACCGCCACAGAACACGCCCAATATGCGCCCACTTTTTCAAAGATAAGGGCTTTAATAGCCAACGGCTTGACTAGAGTCGACTTAACCCGCTGCTGGGTCGCATGGAGGATATTGCCACTGAGCCGGCGCAACGGCTTAATGTGCCAATATACCGGTGATGTGAAGGACCCTCAACGCTATAACCAGAAACCTCTGACTGATAGGGAGATTAATGAAATGGTTAAATCACTGCTAGGAGAGCCTCAAGAGAACTGCAACAAAACAGGGTTGAATCCTTTCTGCATTCTTAACCCGGCTCCTGCAGTAAGTACTTTGATGAAATATTCATTTTGCTTATCTATCCTTTGAGCTTCATATCCTTTTACCTTATTGCCAATATATGTATGTATGTAGGCCGGTTCAACTTTCTGGAAGAAGAAAGTAACAGCAGCCGCACCAGCTAAGAAGAGTAGAGCAGTGAAGCCTCGAGGTCCGAGTCGCCGTAAGAAGCAGACAGTAGAAGAGCTACTCAAGCTAGACAAGTCGGAGGTAGAACTTGACTCCCTTGGTCTTCTTTTTATGCAACTTATTGACATTGATTCCTCTCAGGATGATGTGGAAACAAGCCAGGCCAACGAAGCAGAGATAATCCTTGTCTCCTCCGACTCAAACCCCTTGCCAAGAAAGAAAACACGGCGGGTCATCCGGAAAGGAAGATTTTCTCACCCTCATGCTTATTTGGACCCCAACTTTCTTTTGAATAAATAGCAGCACGAGTCCAGGTGTCAGACCCGGAGTGGCGGCGCTAAAGATCTTGTAGCCGGCTTATCCAACACTCCGGCTCCTCGGAAACGTCGTAATGAGGTGCCTCATAGCCCGACTCTATCCCTTCCATAAGCCGGTCTCATGCGTCAACCTCTTAATCCTTCTGACTCAAACTATCAGGGAACGCCTCCGTCATCTGGCAACTCAACTGGAACACAGCTTCCTGCCTTCATTGTTGCCCCGGGGTAAGTATTTTTCATTTGTTGATAAAAACTTGTTGTCACATATTCATAAGCTTGTATACTCTTGTCACAGAGCCAAGGCCAAAACTGGCAAAAAGCAAAAGGTGGGCGGCTCATCCAAGGCCCCCGAGACCTCTGAGCTGGAGAAATAGGTGTTGGAAAACCTTGAGGTCCCAACCAGAAATCCTGAAGACTCTGTCAATCAGCAAGATGACCCGCCTCCACAAACTGAAGCAGCACCTTCTGAGGTCATGGATACTGACACTAACCCTGCAGATAGCCATGACCCGCCAAGTCCCAAACTTTCTTCTCCTGCCAAATCAATTGACAAGAGCCCTGCTGCTGATAATGTTGATGATATTGATGTCACCAGGTCAGCTTTTAAGGCACCTCAAGTCTCCAGAGTGTTAGCCAAGCACTCAGCAAAGGAAGAAATACCTTCATTGGAGAAAGACAAGGCCAAATTGGATCTGGAAAGCTACTCCTCATTCAGCGCAGGCGAGTTGCACGCGGGCTATTTAAGCCGCCTTCACACAAGCCGGGACATGGAGGCCGGGTTAGTCAACTTGATGAAGCAGAAGTATGAGGTATGAATATATTGAACCTCTCTTAGCCTTGCATATATATGTCCATATAGCCCCCAAGTCTTAAGTATAGGAATAATATTGAGTATGCTTGAGACTTGTGAAAATTTCCAAAGTGTAGCCCCCAAGGGCCGGCTCATCTTTCAAAGATGAGCCGGGTCTTCCAAAATGACAAATTTGACAAATCGCTTGTAGCCCCCAAGGGTCGGCTTATCTTACAAAGATGAGCGGGGTCTACTGCATTTCTGAGTTAAAAATCTTCATCGTACATTAGCCCCCAAGTGCCAAGTATATTGCTTGCAATGTGCTTGGGACTTAAATACCATTGTTGAATATGAACTCAAACATCTAAAACACTTACTTGAACACTATTATTGTCTGTAACCCTTGGCAGGAAGCTTTGAGCTTGGGCGAGTCAAACATTGCCGACTTAAAGAAAAGCTTGGAAACGCAACAAAGTGAACGTGCCAAGGCTAAACAAAGTCTGAAATCATCCTTGGAAGACATTGAAAAGACCAAGGCAAACTTTGATGTAGAAAGAGCCGCCTGGGAAACTGAGAAGGCCACGCTGCTGAAAAGAGCGAAAGATGCTGAAGCCGAGTGTAAATCCGTGACTGAAGAGTTGTCCGGCTTAAAACAACACATTTCTCAAATGACAGCCGCCATCTTTGGTAAGTTTAACTTGCATTCAATTGAAGTAACTCATCCTCTGCTTAAGGTGCTTTAACTCGCCTTACGACTCAAAATATTTGATTTCTAACCCGCCTGGCGACTCATGTGCAAAATACTTAACAGGTGCCATAAGTGCTAGCCTTGGACAAAATACGCTGTTGAAGCTGAAAGCTGTTTACTCATTGACGGAAAAACTATACACTGGAAGCCTGCATACACTCGTGGCCATATCAAACGGCAAGAAGCCTCCAACCCTTATAAAGACTGTGCTGGATCATCTATCAACGGTGCCGGGGCAGATTGAGGAGTTGAAGCTGTCAGCCGCCCGCTCAGGGGCCATTACAGCACTAAGCCGAGCCAAAGCTTGGCAATTAGAGCTAGATCCGAATGAGATGGCTAACGGGTGTCCAGAGTTCAACGATGACGGGTCTGTCTTTGAAGAAGCTGACTTTACTAGATGTGTGAAAGAGATGCGACCCTTGGCATGTCAGCTGGCACGGGAGCTGGATTTGACCAAGTACCAGCCGGCTTATGACAGCAACAATGCCCGTATTAAGCCGCCGTCCCACAACACCATAGATCTGACTCCGCCAAGGCGTAAGCACACTTTTGCTCCTGATATTAACCCAACTGTTGTTATGAATGATGAAGCTGTCTTTGAAGCCTTAACTGGTATCAACTGGACGTCGGGCCATCTTCAGATTTCTAGCAAAGACCCAGCACAGGATGACCCGGGAACCTCCAGCACAAGGCGCCAAGATGATGTTAACCCGGCGGGGTCTAACCCGGATGGCGTAGAGGCCGGCTCAAAGGAGTGATCTTAACTCCTGAAAAACCTTGGCTGAAACACTTTCAGGCTCAGCTGTAGCCTTGTAATAACTAGTTAAAACTTTATCTGCCCTGCTATGCCTTCGTGCATGTTTTCCTCAACTTGTGCTTCATTAGCGTAATCTCTTTGATTTTGCCATATATATGCACATCTGGTATTTCAATGTTGCTGAAATTTCTTGAAAGCTTGACAACAATCTATAAAAGATCCATCAAGTCTTGTCTTGGCGGTTCACAAGCACAGACCAGGGCGGCTTACAACCCAATGACGCATGGTCAGATCCAATCATTGAAGAGAATTCTTTGGCGTCTTATAGCCACAATCAGCTCAATGCTTCATAATGAGATCCGATCATTGAAGAGATTTCCTTGGCGGCTTAAAGCCACAATAGGCTCAATATAGAGAATATAACCCGGATCTGTATGACCCGGCAACTCCTTATTTGTACATAAAAAGTTTCTGCAAAACAGAAATAGAGAACATAAACATGTATATCTCAAGTATGTGTAAAGCCGGCTTGTAGGGCACGACCCAGAAAGATTGGTTTTGAAAAAACTCAATTTTTTGCTTCAAAGAAGCTTGGCATGATAGCCTTTCATCCCGTAAGCCGGCTCTCACATGACATAAATCCGTCGTTTTAACCTTAACTAGTTCAGGGTCTTTCGAGAAGATTGACTGTTAAGAGTACGAACAGGCCACATAGCGGAGAGACTACAGCAGACAGGTGAGTTTATCCTAGCTCTCTGTAAGCCAGCTCTCACATGACAAGAACCGCCGTTTTAACCTTGACAAGTTCAGGGTCATGGAAGATTGACTGTAAAGAGTACGGCGGGTCACTTGGCGGAGTAGCAAGTTGCAAACAGGCAGGTTTAACCCATAATATGGCATGGATGCCAATCAAGAGGGTAAGATAGCTATACTCATTGAGTAGGAAGCCCCCAAGTGACCCATAATATGGCATGGAAGCCGATCAAGAGGGTAAGATAGCTATACTCATTGAGTAGGAAGCCCCCAAGTGACCCATAATATGGCATGAAAACCGATCAAGAGGGTAAGATAGCTATACTCATTGAGTAGGAAGGCCCCAAGTGACCTTAGATCAACCAATAAAGACTCATGCACAGAAAATATGAGATGAAATGACAGAGGCCCCGAAATTTGGGGATGCCGGCTGTATTATGTTAATCATAAAAAGATATGTACATCGATGAAGGTATATACAATGATGAGAGCCAATGACTCATGTGTAGTAAGGCCGAAGATGAGCAATGTTCCAAGGCCTGCTCGTCTCCTTCTCAGATGTGTGTGAATCTTTGTTCTAACATATGTCAATGAGGTAGTATGAACCATTGTTGAGGTTTTTGCTGACCACAAAGGGTCCTTCCCAAGGAGGTGAAAGCTTATGCATCCCAGTCTAATCTTGAATCAGACGGAACACTAAGTCGCCCTCCTGAAAGGTCCGGCTTCGAACCCTACGGCTGTGATAGAGACGTAGGTCTTGCTGATAAATTGCTGAATGAGCCGTCGCAAGATCATGCTCCTCGTCAAGAGCATCCAAAGCGTTCTGACGCGCCGTCTCATTGTCAGTCTCCACATAAGCCGCCACGCGGGGCGAGTCATGACGAATATCGCTCGGGAGAACTGCTTCAGCACCATAAACCATGAAGAAGGGTGTATAACCCATTGACCTGTTGGGGTGGTCCTGATGCTCCAAAGAACCAAAGGAAGCTCTTCCACCCAACAACTCGGAGTCCTTTTTAAGGGAACCATGAGCCGGGGTTTGATTCCTCTCAAAATCTCCTGGTTAGCACGTTCTGCCTGACCATTGGACTGAGGATGTGCAACTGATGAAACATCAAGCCTGGTGTGCTCTCTTTGACAAAATTCCTTCATAGCACCTTTAGACAAATTCATCCCATTATCAGTGATGATACTATGGGGATAACCAAAGAAGAAAATCAGCTTTTTGACAAACTGAACTGCAGTAGCTGCCTCACAATTACTGACCGGCTCTGCCTCAACCCACTTAGTGAACTTGTCAACTGCCACCAGAAGGTGGGTCTTCTTGTCCTTAGACCTCTTGAAAGGTCCAACCTTATCAAGCCCCCAGACCGCGAACGGCAAAGTGATTGGGATCATCCGCAATTCCTGAGCCGGCACATGAGCTTGTCTTGCAAACTTCTGACACCCATCGCACTTACTAACAATATCATCTGCGTCTGCATGAGCTGTCAACCAGAAAAATCCATGACGAAACGCCTTAGCCACCAGCGATCATGAGCTGGCGTGATGACCACAGTCACCCGCATGTATCTCTTGCAAAATCTCGTGGCCCTCTTCAGGAGAAACACAACCATCTTGATCTGATGATAACCAGAATAAGCATCCAGGAAGCATAAGCTCTCACAACCCGTTGTTGCATCAATGATCTGGTCAATACGGGGGAGAGAAAATGGATCAGCTGGACAAGCCTTGTTAAGATCTGTGTAATCCACACACATATGCCATGTGCCATTTTTCTGAAGTACAAGCACAGGGTTAGCCAACCACTCAGGGTGAAAAACTTCCACGATAAACCTAGCCGCCAATAGCCGAGCTACCTCTTCTCCAATAGCCTTACGTCGGTCTTCGTTGAAACGACGGAGGAACTGTTTGACCGGCTTAAACTTGTGATCCACACTAAGGTTGTGCTTAGCGAATTCTCTCGGTACACCCGGCATGTCAGAAGGCTTCCATGCAAAGATGTCCCGATTCTCACGGATGAACTCGATGAGCACGCTTTCCTATTTGGGATCCATATTAGCTCCCACAGTGAACTGCTGAGATGAGTCGCCAGGGACAAAATCCACTTGCTTGGTATCATCAGCCGACTTAAACTTCAACAGAGGGTCCTGTTCAGTAGTGGGCTTCTTCAGAGGGATCATATCAGCTGGGTCAACATTGTCCTTATAAAACTTGAGCTCCTCAGTAGCACAAGCCGACTCTGCATAAGCTGCATCTCCTTCCTCACACTCCAGGGCGACTTTTCGATCACCATGTACCGTAATTGTCCCGTTTGGCCCTGGCATCTTAAGCTGCAGATAGATATAACAAGGGCGAGCCATGAATCGAGCATAAGCCGGCCATCCAAATAGAGCATGATATGGACTCTTAATCTTGACCACCTCAAACCACAAGGTCACTGTTCTGTAATTATACTCATCACCAAAAGCCACCTCTAGTGATATTTTTCCAATAGGCTAAGCCGACTTACCAGGCACCACGCCATGGAAAGCTGTGGAGGACGGCTTGAGATTATTGTCGGTCAAATTCATCCGGTGAAAAGTATCATAATACAGGATGTTGATGCTGCTACCACCGCCCATAAGTACCTTAGTGAACTTATAGCCACCTACCTGAGGGGCCACCACAAGGGCTAAGTGGCCCGGGTTATCAACCCGTGGCAGGTGATCCGCCCTGCTCCACGATATCGTGTGCTCAGACCATCTCAAATATTGCGGAACAGCCGGCTCTACTGCATGAACCTCCCGTTTACGAACCTTCTGATCTCGCTTGCAAAGACTTGTAGTGAAAATGTGGTACTGGCCCCCACTAAGCTGCTTTGGATTACTCTGATATCTTGACTGATTATTTTGCTGCTGGTTACTCTGACCAGATTGCTGATTATGACCACCATGGTTACCTTGACCCTGATAACCAGAATTTGAGCCGCCATCACCAAAGCCGGAGCCCTGAGAGCCGGATCCTGACGCGCCAGGCGGCCCATTGCCATTACAATGATGTTGGTTAAGGCTGTGATTTCTAAACTCCTGCATAATGTAGCAATCCTTACAGGCATGAGTAGACGGCGTGTTGGGAAGACTATGCTTCGGGAAAGGGTCATTAAGCATTGCCTCAAGATTGAAAGGCTTTGCTCCACCAAAAGGCGGCTTACCATTACCGTTGCGGCTCTGGTTTTTGTGCCCAGTGTTGGTGTTAGCTACTAAATCTGACCCGCCATCGGGGTGTCTCCGCTTAGCACCATTACCCTGGTTGTTGCCATTGTTCCATGTTATATTCTGCTGCTGACCCTTACCATTGCTATTCTTCTTGCCCTTGTTGGATTTATCATCATCAGAACTAGGATCCTTCGTGTTATCAGAGTCTGCATATTTAGTGAGAGCCGCCATGAGTTCGCCCATGTCCTGGCAAGTGCGTTTGAGCCGCCCAAGCTTCTGCTTAAGGGGGATGAAGTGACAATTCTTCTCTAAGATCAGAACTACCTGACCCGTTGCAATACTGTTAGATGAGTGAATAATAGTGGAGACCCGCCGGACCCAATGATGGGCCAACTCATCCTCACATTGCACGCAGTGATCCAGATCAACAATCGTCAGAGGCTGCTTGCATGTTCCTTTAATTTTTTTGATGAAACGCACCTTCAACTCTGCCCACGAACTGATGGAATTAGGAGGTAAGCCTTTCAACCACGTACGAGCCGGCCCTTCCAACATCATAGTAAAGTATTTGGCACAGACAGCATCATTGACATCCAACATCTCCATGGCTAACTCATAACTCTCAATCCAAGCCTCAGGAGGGAGATCAGCTGTATAATTGAGCACCTTGCGAGGGCCCTTAAAATCCTTGGGTAAACGCTCGTTATGCAAAGCCCGTACTAAACACGGCACTCCAATGGACCTGGAAATTGCACCGGCTCAGACCGAAGCTAAAGGGGTCACCGGAGGCTGCTGATAAGCCTCCTGGTGAGCCGCCTGAACATCAGTCCTCGGGTTAAGGGGCAGGTTACGTCGCCGCTCACTGCTAGAGACTGCAGGTGACTCAATACGCCGACTGTAACTACGGCTTGGGAGGGGAGTTGAATGCACCCGATCACGACTGTATGAGTAAGCCGCTTGCTGTGCAATGGCCGTCTGTAAGAGCTCAACTGCGTTCCGAGTTTCGACCGCGGCTGGTGACTCGCCAGTGATTGGAATTGCTGCCAGCTGGGTTGCCGCCGCTAACATGTTATCCACTGGGTTAGAAAAGTGCCCGGGTGGCGTCAAGACACATGGAGGCAGTGTCTGATTGGGGGGCGGGTTAGGCGCCCGCTCCTCCCTCCGTGTCGGCTCAGGCTGGCGCAGTTGAGCCGCCGCCTGATTCCCTGGCATATCTGGGTTTAACTGAGGATTCACCCGTGCATCTGGAGTGCTTGGACATGCCCCAGGAGTGTCAAATAAACGCCTTGGGTCATATATCGATGGTAGGCGACTCTGGTACCTTCTCTGGAGTACTGCATTAGATGCGTTCTGATCCAAACTTAAGCGCCAAGCCTCTGCCTTGACACGCTCTGCCTCTGCGTCAATCTGAGCCTTCAGCGCGGCCGTTTGGTTGTTTTCAGCCACGATATCCTCTTGGGTCTTGGTTATCTCCTGCCGAATCTTTGCAATCTCTGCGTTGCGCTCTGCCTGATTTGCCGCAGTGACCTCTGTCACCAACAAAGTGAAAGTGCAACTAATCCCCGGGTGGTTTTCGTAATTCATAACAACATATAGATCATTGAAACTAATATCCATTCAAGTTTAATATTTCAGAAAGTTTAATGATTGGCATGGCATGGACTAGAGATGTGGATCCCTCAAAATGCTAAGGACAAAGATTGGCAAAAGCTCAAGACTCCATTTCTATTTTAGTGATCCAAGATCACATTGAGTCCATAGGAAAGCCAGTACTATTAAAAGGGGATGAGGTGTTGCTTAATGGTCTACTTGCTCAAAGTGCTTAGTGATATTGCTCCAAAACCCTCAGCCACATTCTCATTTCCACATATGTCCAAAACTCTAAGTCAAACTCGGCCCCACCGAAATGTTCCATCTGGCGCCACCGAGTTTAGTTGACATAGCCACTGCCAGAAACCCTAGACAATTCGGTCACACCGATACGGATCTCAGTCCCACCGAGATGGCCTTGCAAACTCTCTGTTGCCTGTTGCAATTATTTCGGTCTCACCGAAATGTGGAATCGGTCCCACCGAGTTTGCTTGACATCCTCTCTGTTGCCTTGTTGCTTCACTTTGGTCTAACCAAATTGATGCAATCGGTGCCACCGAGTTGATGTTTGCCCTAAGCCCTATCACATCGGTCCCACCGAGTTGTTCCAGTCGGTCCCACCGAGATTCCTAACGTTAACATTTTGAACTGAATCGGTCTCACCGAGTTCTTCTATTCGGTCTCACCGAGTTGGGTCAAATGTGTGTAACGGTTGGATTTTGAGTGGAGGCTATATATACCCCTCCACCCCCTTCTCCATTTGTGAGAGAGCCATCAGAACGTGCCTACACTTCCACTACCCATTTTCTGAGAGAGAACCACCTACTCATGTGTTGAGACCAAGATATTCCAATCCTACCACAAGAATCTTGATCTCTAGCCTTCCCCAAGTTGCTTTCCACTCAAATCATCTTTCCTTCATAGCTAAATCTATGAGAGAGAGTTGAGTGTTGGGGAGACTATCATTTGAAGCACAAGAGCAAGGAGTTCATCATCAACACACCATTTATTACCTTTTGGAGAGTGGTGTCTCCTAGATTGGTTAGGTGTCACTTGGGAGCCTCCGACAAGATTGTGGAGTTGAACCAAGAAGTTTGTAAGGGCAAGGAGATCGCCTACTTCGTGAAGATCTACCCAAGTGAGGCAAGTCCTTCATGGACGATGGCCATGGTGGGATAGACAAGGTTGCTTCTTCGTGGACCCTTCGTGGGTGGAGCCCTCCGTGGACTCGCGCAGCCGTTACCCTTCGTGGGTTGAAGTCTCCATCAACGTGGACATACGATAGCACCACCTATCGGAACCACGCCAAAAATCTCCGTGTCTACATTGCGTTTTCCTTCTCTAAACCCTTCCCTTTACCTTCATATGCAATGTTTACTTTCCGCTGCTACACTCTTAGAATTGCATGTGTAGGTTGATTGCTTGACTTGTACTAGTTGCTAAAATCTGCCAACACTTAAAATTGGGAAAAGGTTAGGTTTTTATTTGGTCAAGTAGTCTAATCACCCCCCTCTAGACCTACTTTCGATCCTACACAAAGCTGTCAAGGTAGCCATGAGATCCAGTGGTACTTGAGTCGGTGGCCTGCCTGACCCGAATCCACCGACCCTTGCTGCGGCTGGATCAGAGGCTGTTGCAGTCGCCGTCGAAGAATTGAGAGTCGGCCCTGTGCCATCCATGAAGATAGCAGCCCTGCTCGGTGGCTCATAGGGGTCCGGAATACTGTTGCCATCGGAATAGCCCCCAAGCCCGCCGTCTTGAAGCTGATAGATTGACTCCATCTCTCCTGTCAAGGACTCATCACCTGAGTAGATGAGAGTCTCTCCTCCAGATGCAGAATCTTCCGCAAGCTCCTTGCCTTGCGCGAAAACAACAAAAATGTGCTTCCAGGCAGGTTGCGCGCGCCGAGCCAGCTCGACAATGTCAGTGCAGATGTCCGGCTCAGGCTCTGATCCGCCGATCTTTCCGATGAAGACGTGAATTCCGCCAACGGGGACCCTGTACCCATACTCGATTGAGTCGGCCTTGGGGCCCCAGCCAGCGTCGTCGATGTAGAGCTTACCACGGCGACTCTTGGTCATCCTGCCAACGGCGTATCCCTCAATCCCTGGGAAAGAGCCCTTTAAGAACTCGAAACCACCGTGCGCTGGCCCCAAGGTGGGCGCCAACTGTCGTGGGGTTAACACGGCAGATGCCCTCGTGAAAGGACTTAGGTGCGAGGCCATGGCTATGGTGATTAGCTTAAAGCGGTTGAGCGGGACGAGAGACACGGGCTTACCCAGGTTCGGCCCCTCACCGTGGAGGTAAAAGCCTACTCCTGCTCTTGTAGCTATTGCTTGAGTATCGATTACAAGGGAGCAGATTCGCTTGACCTAGCTATCGATTGATTGTAACTTAGGTTTACCCGCCGCAGGGACTCGCCTTTATATACACAGGTCGAGGCCCTGGGCTTACAAGAGTCCGGGTCGGGTCATACTCCGTGACCGACCCTGGTTCTAAGTCGCCTTGCCTTGCTAGGCAAGTCGCCATCGGGTGGCTTACACTTACGGGTCACGCACCATCTTCTAGCTTTGGGCCTTCATCCGGCTCACCACGTAAGTCGCCTCCCTGGCTCCATGTCTTGGTCTCTTGGGTCTGTCTAAGGCCTTACTGTTGAATCGCCAACATCCTAACCTGACCCTTCTAGGGCGGGTCATATCATGGGGTCATATCCCCAACACCAAGTGTTCTCGAACACTGGACGATGTTCTTTGATGGGTCCAAGATGCTCCGTGGCTCCGGCGCCGGAGTGGTATTAGTGTTTCCTAAAGGCGATCATCTCAGCTACGTACTTTAGATCCACTTCGACTCCTCCAACAACAAAGCTGAGTACGAAGCTCTTTTGTATGGACTGCGGATGGAAATTTCTCTGGGAATTCGCCGATTAATGGTCTATGGTGATTCAAATTTAGTGGTGAATCAAGTCATGAAAGAATGGGATATCCACAGCCCAGCGATGACCGGCTATTGCAATGCCGTCAGGAAATTAGAGAAACACTTTGAAGGGCTGGAGCTTCACCATGTTCCACGCCTCAAGAATCAAGCGGCTGACGACCTAGCCAAGATGGGTTCCACTCGGAAGCCCGTACCCAAAGATGTGTTCCTGGAACACTTGCACTCGCCCACGATCAAGGAAGATCCTTTTGTGGAAAAGCCCCCGCAGCCAGTCGGACCTTCCAATCCGACTGAAGTAGACATTCCTGCAGTAATTGATCTGGTCCAAGAGGTTCTGGTCATCACTCCCGAGTGGACCGAGCCGTATCTAGCATACTTGCTCCAGCAAGAACTCCCAGAGGACGAAGATGAAGCCCGCCAGATTGTCCGCCGATCCAAAGCTTTCACCGTCATGGGAGATCAACTGTACAAGAAAAGTACGACTGAAGTCACTCAGCGATGCATATCCCCAGAGGAAGGGCAACAAATATTGCAAGAAATTCACCCGGGAACATGTGGACATCATGCGTCCTCTCGGACCCTGGTCGCCAAAGCATTCAGAGCCGGATTCTATTGGCCCCGAACCAACGAAGCCGCCTGAGAAATAGTGGACTGGTGCATCGGATGCCAGTTCTATGCAAACCAGTCACACAAGCCAGCGTCCGCCCTGAAGACTGTCCCTCTCACTTGGCCATTTGCTGTCTGGGGACTCGAAATGGTCGGCCCTCTCCGGACAGGGGCGAGTGGCTTCATGCACCTGTTGGTAGCGGTAGACAAGTTCACCAAGTGGATCGAGGCCAAACCCATAAAGAAGCTGGACTCGACCACTACGATTCAGTTCATCAGGGAGATCATCTTCAGGTTCGGAGTCCCACATAGCATCATCACCGACAACGGGTCTAACTTTGACTCAGACGAGTTCCGTGAGTTCTGTTACACCCAGGGCACTCAGGTAGACTACGCCTCCGTGGCGCACCCATAGTCAAATGGACAAGCCGAGAGAGCAAATGGGCTCATACTTCAGGGATTGAAGCCTCGACTCTTGCGTGATCTGACCCACGCAGCAGGAGCCTGGGTGACCGAGTTGCCGTCGGTCCTCTGGGGCCTGCGAATGACTCCGAATCGATCCACGAACCGCACCCCATTCTTCATGTTGTACGGGTCAGAGGCGGTCTTGCCGAGTGATCTACTCCACAACTCTCCCCGAGTGGACCTTTACTCAGAAGCTGAAGCCGAGGAAGCAAGGCAGGATGGCTTAGACCTTTTGGAGGGAGAACGTGAGCTAGCGCTCATAAGATCAACATTGTATCAACAAGACTTGCGCCGCTACCATGATAGACATGTCAGAGGACGTGCCTTCTAGGAAGGAGACCTGGTCCTCCGAGTGGATCAACAGAAACCACACAAGCTAGCACCCCCCTAGGAGGGACCATTCGCCATCTCCAAGGTCTTGCACAATGGAGCATACAGACTGTACAACTTCCCCAGAGGAGTAGAAGAGCCCAGAGCTTGGAATGTGTATTTGCTCCGCAAGTGTTATACTTAGAATAAAATTTCTCCCTTGTAATAGTTAGTCCGAATGAACTTAGATGAATAAAAGTCTCGCTTTTTCCATATATCGTCTAGTTCGACCTATGGTCGCATCTCACTCAGGTGATTAATCGCATTCAGAAACTAACACACCTCCAGTGGGTGAAGAGGTGAGAAAGCTTAGCTGCAAACGAGCTTTTGCCTAAGTTAAAAAACAATCGGAGTGACGATCCGCTCCACACTCGGGGGCTTAGATGCGAACTAGTTTTCGCCTAAGTTAAAGAACAATCCCAGTGAGGATCCGCTCCACACTCGGGGGGCTTAGCTGCAAACCAGTTTTCGCCTAAGTTAAAAAACATTCCGAGTGAGGATCCGCTCCACACTTGGGGGCTTAGATGGGAACCAGTTTTCGCCTAAGTTAAAGAACAATCCAAGTGAGGATCCGCTCCACACTCGGGGGGCTTAGTTGGGAACCAGTTTTCGCCTAAGTTAAAAAATAATCCGAGTGAGGATCCGCTCCACACTCGGGGGCTTAGATGCGAACCAGTTTTTGCCTAAGTTAAAGAACAATCCGAGTGAGGATCCGCTCCACACTCGGGGGGCTTAGCTGCGAACCAGTTTTCGCCTAAGTTAAAAAACAATCCGAGTGAGGATCCGCTCCACACTCGGGGGCTTAGCTGCGAACTAGTTTTCGCCTAAGTTAAAAAATAATCCGAGTGAGGATCCGCTCCACACTCGGGGGCTTAGCTGCGAACCAGTTTTCGCCTAAGTTAAAGAACAATCTGAGTGAGGATCCGCTCCATGCTCGGGGGCTTAGCTGCGAACCAGTTTTTGCCTAAGTTAAAAAACATTCCGAGTGAGGATCCGCTCCACCCTCAGGGGCTTAGCTGCGAACTAGTTTTCGCCTAAGTTAAAGAACAATCCGAGTGAGGATCCGCTCCACACTCGGGGGCTTAGCTGCGAACCAGCTTTCGCCTAAGTTAAAAAAGCAATCCGAGTGAGGATTTATTCCACACTCGGGGGGCTTAGCCGCGAACCAGCTTTCGCTCAAAGTCAAACAAAACACGAAGCAAATAGAAGCACAAAGGGTTTCAAATTAAAGTTTCGATCCGAATGTCTCCAAGGCAAAATGAGCCCAAGGCTCGGCAAAGTATTTCATTACATCAACCACCCGGCATTCCGAGGAAAGTTCAATCAAGTGTTTTTAAGCTTCAGGCGGAGGGCTGGCTGGATCAACGAAGGTCTCCAGGTCGATCCCATCGGCGATACGAGTGGCGGCTTCAGCGAAGGTCTCCATAAAATCCTCAAACTTCAGGTTCTTCTTGTTCACCACTCGGAGGTTCTTCAGCTTCTCTTCATCCACGTTCTTGTAATGAACACGGACGAGTGACAGCGCCACATCAGCACCACTCTGGGTAGCAGATTTCTTCCAAGCCTTCACCCAAGCGGGAACATCGTTCAGCCGCGTCAGGATCGACTCCAGGTCCTTCTGAGTCTATTCACCTGGCTGCAACTCCTCATCAATCTGACCCGCCGCGCCTTTCGCCCGAGTGTTGAAGCCCAATGTGTTCTCCAAGCGGTCTTCAAGCCAAAGGATGGCAAGGGCGACGTTGTCAGCGACAAGCGACCTAGAAGGGTCCAGATCCCTCTCTATCCTCTGCAGCTCCAGTTCCTTGTTATATCAATGCTCTGCGTCAAGAAGAACAATCTATGAGCGGAAGATCAAGGAAAATTTGGCAGTATGTAGATTTCACTCAGACGAAGAAAAACTTACCAACGAGCTTCTCACTAAACTCTTCATAGACGTCTTCGATGTGCTTCTCCAAGGCATCCTTCTTGTCGGTAAGCTGGGTGACCTTCTCCTCCAGCTTGGCCTTCCCCTGAGTGAAGGCATTGGCAGCAGCCTTGAGGTTCTTGATCTCCTCCTCCAGCCTGCCGACTGAAGCCAGCTTCTCGTCGGTGAGTTTGGCCTTGGTCCTTGTCTCCTTCTGGGCCAGCGCCAGATCCTTATCCTTGTTCTCCAACGCCTGCTTCATGGTTTCTAAAGAAATAGAAGTCCTGAGCCTCATTATGAGTTGAGCATTCTCGCTACAAACATCTGTCAGGGCGAAACGATTCGGATCAAAGGGGTAAAACAGTGCGTAGCTGCTAGTCAGAGGGGATAACTTACCTCCCAGGGTTTTCTTCTCCTGCTCCAGTCGGGCACTCTTGAGTCTCTCATCCTCCAGGTCAAGTCGAAGGGATGTCACCTCCTTCTCCATCGTGGCATGGTGGGATCCCATCTCACAGTCCTCTGCAACATACAAAAACTAGTCAGCCGGAAGATCCTGAAGGGAAACCAAAGGAGTAACCCACAAGCGCCCGAGCAGGCACCGCTGGAAGGAACAAGCTAGACCAATACCAGATCCTGAAGTACCCTCTGACTACTTCCCCGGGAGGAACAAGCTTGACCAGTACCAAATTCTCAAGTACGTTTTGGATACCGAGTCGACCATGCACTACCAAGTGGAACAAGCTCGACCAATACCAGATCCTGAAGTATCCTCTGATGTGTCATCACCTGGCTAACCCATGAGTCGGTGATGAAGAAGATAGAGGACAACAACACAAGATGGCCTACTTCACTCGGCTGATTCCCGAGTCAGTAACGAAGGAAATCTTACTTATTATCTCACCAGCGCACGAGTGTCGTAGGGTGCCCCGAATGCCAAATGACAAGTTCTAAAGACTACCACCGATCACCAGCGATCGGTGGCAGCCTCAGGGACTACACCCAGTGGGTGCACTCAGCGTGCCCCCACTGGAAAGTGACTCATTGATAGAGCTACAAAAAGAACTCTAAGACTACTGCCGACTGCTCCAGTCAATGGTAGCCTCGGGGACTACACCCAGTGGGTGCACTCGGTGTGCTCCCACTAGATCATGACCACTCGAATACGCTCTGGCTAGACTCCGAGTGAACATAAGAAAATTCAACACTGAAAGACTCCTGCCGACTGACTCCAGTTGGCAGGAGCCTCGGGGACTACACCCAGTGGGTGCACTCAACGTGCCCCCACTGGATCATGTACACCCAGTGGGTGTGCCCTGCGCAAACCCACTGAAAGAAATCCTATTATGAGAAAAGAAGAAACTCAAACTGGAAATTATACTCACAATGGTACTTACTCGGACATTGGTCTCCAGTGTCGTGCTGGCGTCATAGGCGTCCTTCAGTCGGCTACACATTAAACCCACCTGGATTAGCGCCTCCTTACTCGCCCCCACCTGATCTTCTGGGACATGGTAGAGGGGAAAGAAGTGGCTGGAGCTGACGGAGGTGCAGGAGTTGGCCTCAGGGCTGGGATCACCGCCGTTCCACTCGGAGGAGCTTAGGTAGACCCTGCAGGCGCACCACCATCGATGAAGAAGCTGAACCGCCCTGAGCCAGAGGGCTCGGCCTTGCAGTTTTGGCAGCAACCTTCGCTAGAGAAACACTGGCCGTCTGGCGAGGAGAGGCGTCTGTCATTGGCGTGTCAGCACCCAGCACTCCCTCCCTAGCGGCGTCCAGATTCGGCCGGTTAGCACCCACTTCGTCGTCCAGCTGGATAATCTCGGGCGGGGCTGCATAAATCAGAGAAATCATCAAAGTTCAGTCAAAGAAGGCATAATCATGTGAGTCAATCAATACAACATACCTTTAGAGGTGGTCGCATCTGCCGCGTCGGCATCACTCGGGCCAGGCGTGCGGGTCTGCTGAAGTTGTCGAGGTGTCGTTACTGCAAGGACAAAACAACACTCGGTTAGCAACCGAATGAATTCAAAAATGAACAAGGAGTCGATGAGGATGCTTACTTCGAGGACACAGGCACTGCCACCCGGATCCGCGGCACGGAAGCCTTCCGAGGCTTGAAGGAGATCTGCTTGGGCAACTTGGGTTGCTTCTCCGCCGAGCACTCAGCCAAGGCGCGGGCGCGCTTGGAACTCCGAGTCGCCCGACCAGAAGCAGTCGACTGTTGAGTTTCTCCTGCCTTGCCCTTTTGGTCGTGCAGCGCCTTGGAGCGAGGTTCTTTGGGGCCTCATAGGACGAAGAGGAATCCGCCTCCTCCCCCTGCTCCAAACTATCATCATCATCGTCGGCATCATCACTCTCATCATCATCGGACCTCTCCGAGTACTGCTGCTCAGTGTCACTCGTCACATCCTGAGGCGAGCGGTCCACCATGGGGATCCTGGAGATCAGGTTCTGGAAGTCCTGAGAAGCAAACACACACAAACATGAGGATCAACCACATAGAAGACAACCTACAATTGAGCCGATTGAATCAGAGACAAGTACCTCGATGAGTGGCAGGTCCTTGTGAAAGGCTAGCACCAATCGAGTCCCCCGTCGATTGTCGCGGGCGCAAGTGATGGCCTTGATCTTGGCGCCCACCTCCTTCTCGGTGAGATCTTCAGGATGCACCCGAGTGGAGTCACCCGGCCCCTCGTACAACCACATGGGGTAGGCCCTGGCCTATAGAGGTTGAATGCGCCGACTGAAGAAAGTCTCCAGCAAATCCATGCCATTCACCCCAGCATTCACAACTCCAATCAACGCGCTGGACAGAATGTTGATGCCCACCTTCTCCTTCTTCATGGTGAGGGTCGGCGGAGCTCGTACCCTCTCGGTCGAATACGGCAGGAGGCCTGACTGGCTGTTGGCGCTAGGGACGTCTTTGCAGTAGAACCAGGTTCCCTGCCACCCCTTAACGGAGTCGGGGAAACTCATTTTGGGGAAAGACCTCCCCCCGCGAACCTGGATGCCCAGACCCCCACATAGCTGGGTGACATGGGTTTTCTCACCAGTCGGCAAGTCCTTCTTCACTGACATCGACCGACAGGTGAAGATGTATTTGAAAAGGCCCCAATGGGGGTGGCAACCCAAGAAGTTCTCACAAAGGGAGATAAAGGCCGAAAGATAAATAATGGCGTTGGGAGGAAGATGATGGAGTTGAGCACCGAAGAACTCGAGGAATGCTCGGAAGAAAGGATGGGGGGCATCGAGAAACCTCGCTCGACGTGGGTAACGAGCAGGACGCGCTCGTCCACCTCAGGCGCCGGCTCGATCTCCCCCGCGCCAGGGCGACGCCATCCTTCATGTGGAATCAATCCCTCCTCTGCCAAGTCCTCTAGTCGCCGAGCGGAAATGCGCGACGGGAGCCAGTCTGCCGACGCGCCCGAACCAGAAGAGGTGGCCTTCCCCGCCTTCTTCGCCCTCTCCACCTTCGCCCAGGAGCCTTTCGCCATCGCTACACACTCGGGTGGAAGAGAGAAACGGAGGAGTCGGGAGGAGAGAAAGGGGATCTGAGGCCCAGAGCTGTGTCTCCAAACCTTTTATACCACTGGATAAAATCCCTGACCGGATCTCTCACCACGAATCCCAGGATCAACGGCCCGCGCGGCAAGGCTTTACACAGGACAGGCGCGGCACATGGCGGAGATCATGCGCGCAAATTGAGGTGCCGCACCCCCCACTTTCCCACTAATGCACGACGTTACCACTTCAGCGCTTGAACACGCGAATTCAAATCCTGAGATTTCTGGGACAAATCAATCCGATTGATTTCCAGCAATTCCTTTCCTAAAGGACGCACGTCAGTCCGACTGACCACCCTCCGCGGGGATCCGTGCACTTGGCCACGTTAAACACCCGACTGAAGTCTTCTTTAGGATCGTTATGTGACGAGCTTGACGCCCCTCTGCGGGTTCACTACTTGGCCCTCTCGGTAGGCTCCAAGGCGCATGACTCGTAAACCTGGACTTGTAGAAGGGCCGCACTGGCGTTCCCCTGGGATAAGGAGTGGCGTCTCTCTGGAGAGTCAGACCACGCGCCGGCGTCGCCACTCGAGTTGTAATGGCATGCCCTCACTTGGGCCCCTAGTCTATCTCTTCCGAGAGACAAAACGAATGCCATCGGGTTTTTTCTCGACGATCAACAGCACCCGGTCATCTGGGTAAAATTAAGGTCCAGAATCCGTTGCGTTTCCGTCCAAGGAACAACAAATCACGACTCGGAAACATATTCTGAATGGCTCTGCAGCACTCGGACTTAACCGAAGGATCGATTCGTTGTTCTACGAAATCCCAACCGATTCAGGGGCTAATGATGTGGTCACCGATTACAGGTAGGGTCAAGAACCCATCATTTGGGACCCACATGGGGCCCATCACCATCATAGGTAGATCCCTGGACCATGCGAACATTCGGATGCGTCCATCAGGAGGATCACTCGGACGGCTCTACAGCACTCGGACGGCCACACGTCACTCGGCGGACGGTCAACCACTCGGATGCACGGGGCAAGAAGGCGTCATAGGTGTTGGGGAACGTAGTATTTCAAAAAAAATTCCTACGATCACGCAAGATCTATCTAGGAGAAGCAAAGCAACGAGCGGGGAGAGTGTGTCTACGTACCGTCGTAGACCGAAAGCGGAAGCGTTTAGTAACGCGGTTGATGTAGTCGAACGTCTTCGCGATCCAACCGATCAAGTACCGAACGCACGGCACCTCCACGATCTGCACACGTTCAGCTTGGTGACGTCCCTCGTACTCTTGATCCAGCTAAGGCCGAGGGAGAGTTTCGTCAGCATGACGGCGTGGTGACGGTGATGATGAAGTTACCGACACAGGGCTTCGCCTAAGCACTACGACAATATGAACGAGGTGGAAATCTGTGGAGGGGGGCACCGCACACGGTTAAACAATCAACTTGTGTCTTCTAGGGTGCCCCCCTCCCCACGTATATAAAGGAGGGAGGAAGAAGGTGGCCGGCCTAAGGGGGAGGCGCACCAAGGGGGGGGGAGTCCTACTAGGACTCCAAGTCCTAGTAGGATTCCACCAAGAGGAGAGGGGAAAAGAGGGGGGTTGCGCCACCAACCCCTTGTCCAATTTGGACTGGGCTTGGGGGGGGGGGGCGCCACCTCCTGGCTGCTGCCTCCTATTTCCTGTATGGCCCAATAAGGCTCATTACTTCTCCCGGTGAATTCCCGTAACTCCCCGGTACTCCGAAAAATACACGAATCACTCGGAACCTTTCCGATGTCCGAATATAGCCTTCCAATATATGAATCTTTACCTCTTGACCATTTCGAGACTCCTTGTCATGTCCCCAATCTCATCCGGGACTCCGAACAAACTTCGGTCATCAAATCACATAACTCATAATACAAATCGTCATCGAACGTTAAGCGTGCGGACCCTACGGGTTCGAGAACTAAGTAGACATGACCGAGACACATCTCCGATCAATAACCAATAGCAGAACCTGGATGCTCATATTGGCTCCTACATATTCTACGAAGATCTTTATCGGTCAAACCGCATAACAATATACGTTGTTCCCTTTGTCATCGGTATGTTACTTGCCCGAGATTCGATCGTCGGTATCATCATACCTAGTTCAATCTCGTTACCGGCAAGTCTCTTTACTCGTTCCATAGTGCATCATCCCGTAACTAACTCATTAGTCACATTGCTTGCAAGGCTTCATATGATGTGCATTACCGAGAGGGCCCAGAGATACCTCTCCGATACTCGGAGTGACAAATCCTAATCTCGATCTATGCCAACTCAACAAACACCTTCGGAGACACCTGTAGAGCATCTTTATAATCACCCAGTTACGTTGTGACGTTTGATAGCACACAAGGTGTTCCTCCGGTATTCGGGAGTTGCATAATCTCATAGTCAGAGGAATATGTATAAGTCATGAAGAAAGCTATAGCAATAAACTTAACGATCATTATGCTAAGCTAACGGATGGGTCTTGTCCATCACATCATTCTCCTAATGATGTGATCCCGTTCATCAAATGACAACACATGTCTATGGTTAGGAAACTTAACCATCTTTGATTAACGAGCTAGTCAAGTAGAGGCATACTAGGGACACTTTGTTTTATCTATGTATTCACACATGTATCAAGTTTCCGGTTAATACAATTCTAGCATGAATAATAAACATTTATCATGATATAAGGAAATATAAATAACAACTTTATTATTGCCTCTAGGGCATATTTCCTTCAGTCTCCCACTTGCACTAGAGTCAATAATCTAGTTCACATTGCCATGTGATTAACACTAATAGTTCACATCGCCATGTGACCAACACCCAAAGGGTTTACTAGAGTCAATAATCTAGTTCACATCGCCATGTGATTAACACCCAAAGAGTACTAAGGTGTGATCATGTTTTGCTTGTGAGAGAAGTTTAGTCAACGGGTCTGCCACAATCAAAACAGTATGTATTTTGCAAATTTCTATGTCTATAATGCTCTGCATGGTGCTACTCTAGCTAATTGCTCCCACTTTCAATATGTATCCAGATTGAGACTCTGAGTCATCTGGATCGGTGTAAAAGCTTGCATCGACGTAACCTTTTACGACGAACTCTTTTAACACCTCCATAACCGAGAAATATATCCTTAGTCCTCTTAGGTGACTAAGGATAACATTGACCGCTATCCAGTGATCCACTCCTGGATCACTATCGTACCTCCTTGCTAAACTCATAGCAAGGCACACAACTGGTCTGGTACATAGCATGGCATACTTTATAGAACCTATGACTGAGGCATAGGGAATGACTTTCATTCTCTTTCTATCTTCTGCCGTGGTCGGGTTTTGAGTCTTACTCAATTTTACACCTTGTAACACAGGCAAGAACTCCTTCTTTGACTGTTCCATTTTGAACTACTTCAAAATCTTGTCAAGGCATGTACTCATTGAAAAATCTTATCAAGCATCTTGATCTATCTCTATAGATCTTGATGCTCAATATGTAAGCAGCTTCATCGAGGTCTTTCTTTTGAAAATACTCCTTTCAAATACTCCTTTATGCTTTTCAGAAAATTCTTCATCATTTCTGATCAACAATATGTCATTCACATATACTTATCAGAAAGGCTATAGTGCTCCCACTCACTTTCTTGTAAATACAGGCTTCTCCGCAAGTCTGTATAAAATTATATGCTTTGATCAACTCATCAAAGCGTATATTCCAACTCCGAGATGCTTGCACCAGTCCATAGATGGATCGCTGGAGCTTGTACACTTTGTTAGCACCTTTACGATCGACAAAACCTTCTGGCTGCATCATATACAACTCTTCTTTAATAAATCCATTAAGGAATGCAGTTTTGACATCCATTTGCCAGATTTCATAAAATGCGGCAATTGCTAACATGATTCGGACAGACTTTAAGCATCGATACAAGTGAGAAAATCTCATCATAGTCAACACCTTGAACTTGTCGAAAACCTTTTGCGACAATTCGAGCTTTGTAGATAGAAACACTACTATCAGCGTCTGTCTTCCTCTTGAAGATCCATTTATTCTCAATGACTTGTCGATCATCGGGCAAGTCAACCAAAGTCCACACTTTGTTCTCATACATGGATCCTATCTCAGATTTCATGGCCTCAAGCCATTTCGCGGAATCTGGGCTCATCATCGCTTCCTCATAGTTCGTAGGTTCGTCATGGTCTAGTAACATGATTTCCAGATCAGGATTACCATACCACTCTGGTGCGGAACTTACTCTGGTTTACCTACGAGGTTCGGTAGCAACTTGATCCGAAGTTTCATGATCATCATCATTAACTTCCTCACTAATTGGTGTAGGAATCACAGGAACTGATTTCTGTGATGAACTACTTTCCAATAAGGGAGCATGTACAATTACCTCATCAAGTTCTACTTTCCTCCCACTCACTTCTTTCGAGAGAAACTCCTTCTCTAGAAAGGATCCATTCTTAGCAACAAATATCTTGCCTTCGGATCTGTGATAGAAGGTGTACCCAACAGTTTCTTTTGGGTATCCTATGAAGACGTACTTCTCTGATTTGGATTCGAGCTTATCAGGCTGAAGCTTTTTCACATAAGCATCGCAACCCCAAACTTTAAGAAACGACAACTTAGGTTTCTTGCCAAACCACAGTTCATACGGTGTCGTCTCAACGGATTTAGATGGTACCCTATTAAACATGAATGCATCTGTCTCTAATGCATAACCCCAAAACGATAGTGGTAAATCGGTAAGAGACATCATAGATCGCACCATATCTAATAAAGTACGGTTACGACGTTCATACACACCATTACGCTGTGGTGTTCCAGGTGGCGTGAGTTGCGAAACTATTCCACATTGTTTTAAATGAAGACCAAACTCGTAACTCAAATATTTGCCTCCGCGATCAGATCGTAGAAACTTTATTTTCTTGTTACGATGATTTTCCACTTCACTCTGAAATTCTTTGAACTTTTCAAACGTTTCAGACTTGTGTTTCATTAAGTAGACATACCCATATCTGCTCAAATCATCTGTGAAGAAAATAACAATACCCGCCGCGAGCCTCAATACTCATCGGACCGCATACATCGGTATGTATTATTTCCAATAAGTCTGTAGCTCGCTCCATTGTTCCAGAGAATGGAGTTTTAGTCATCTTGCCCATGAGGTATGGTTCGCAAGCATCAAATGATTCATAATCAAGTGATTTCAAAAGTCCATCAGTTTGGAGTTTCTTCATGCGCTTTACACCAATATGACCTAAACGGCAGTGCCACAAATAAGTTGCACTATCATTACTAACTTTGCATCTTTTGGCTTCAATATTATGAATATGTGTATCACTACGATCGAGATTCAATAAACCATTTACATTGGGTGTAAGACCATAGAAGGTTTTTATTCATGTAAACAGAACAACAATTATTCTCTGACTTAAATGAATAACCGTATTGCAATAAACATGATCCAATCATATTCATGCTCAACGCAAACACCAAAAAACATTTATTTTGCAATAAACATGATCCAATCATATTCATGCTCAACACAAACACCAAATAACATTTATTTAGGTTCAACATTAATCCCGAAAATAGAGGGAGTGTGCGATGGTGATCTTGTCAACCTTGGAATCTCTTCCAACACACATCGTCATCTCGTCCTCAACTAGTCTTTGTTCATTTTGCAACACCTGTTTCGAGTTACTAATCATAACAACTGAACCGGTATCAAAATACCTTGGGGTTACTATGAACACTAGTAAAATACACATCAATAACATGTATATCAAATATACCTTTGTTCACTTTGCCATCCTTCTTATCCGCCAAATACTTGGGGCAGTTCCGCTTCCAGTGACCAGTCCCTTTGCAGTAGAAGCACTCAGTTTCAGGCTTAGGTCCAGACTTGGGCTTCTTCCCGGGAGTAGCAACTTGCTTGCTATTCTTCTTGAAGTTCCCCTTCTTCCCTTTGCCCTTTTTCTTGAAACTAGTGGTCTTGTAAACCATCAACACTTGATGCTCCTTTTTTATCTTTACCTTCGCAGCCTTTAGCATCGCGAAGAGCTCGGGAATTGTCTTATCCATCCCTTGCATATTACAGTTCATCACGAAGTTCTAGTAACTTGGTGATAGTGACTAGAGAACTCTGTCAATCACTATTTTATCTGGAAGATTAACTCCCACTTGATTCAAGCGATTGTAGTACCCAGACATTCTGAGCATATGCTCACTGGTTGAGCTATTCTCCTCCATCTTGTAGGCAAAGTATTTGTCAGAGGTATCATACCTCTCGACACGGGCATGAGTCTGAAATATCGATTTCAGCTCTTGGAACATCTCATATGCTCTGTGGCGTTCAAAACGTTTTTGAAGTCCCGGTTCTAAGCCGTAAATCACGGCGCACTAAACTATCAAGTAGTCATCATATCGAGCTTGCTATACGTTCATAACGTTTGCATCTGCTCCTGCAATAGGTCTGTCACCTAGCGGTGCATCAAGAACATAATTCTTCTGTGTAGCAATGAGGATAATCCTCAGATCACGGAACCAGTCCGCATCATTGCTACTATCATCTTTCAACTTAGTTTTCTCTAGGAACATATCAAAAATAAAACAGGGGAGCTATACGCGAGCTATTGATCTACAACATAATTTGCAAATACTATAAGTACTAAGTTCATGATAAATTAAAGTTCAATTAATCATATTACTTAAGAACTCCCACTTAGATAGACATCCCTCTAGTCATCTAAATGATCACGTGATCCATATCAACTAAACCATGTCCGATCATCACATGAGATGGAGTAGTTTTCAATGGTGAACATCTCTATGTTGATCATATCTACTATAAGATTCACGTTCGACCTTTCGGTCTCAGTGTTCCGAGGCCATATCTGCATATGCTAGGCTCGTCAAGTTTAACCCGAGTATTTCGCATGTGCAAAACTGTCTTGCACCCGTTGTATTTGAACGTAGAGCCTATCACACCCGATCATCATGTGGTGTCTCAGCACGAAGAACTTTCGCAACGGTGCATACTCAGGGAGAACACTTATACCTTGAATTTTAGTGAGGGATCATCTTATAATGCTACCGCCGTACTAAGAAAAATAAGATGCATAAAAGGATTAACATCACATGCAATCAAAATATGTGACATGATATGGCCATCATCATCTTGTGCCTTTGATCTCCATCTCCAAAGCACCGTCATGATCTCCATCGTCACCGGCTTGACACCTTGATCTCCATCGTAGCGTCGTTGTCGTCTCGCCAACTATTGCTTCTATGACTATCGCTACCACACAGTGATAAAGTAAAGCAATTACATGGCGATTGCATTTCATACAATAAAGCGACAACCATAAGGCTCCTGCCAGTTGCCGATAACTTTTACAAAACATGATCATCTCATACAACAACTTATATCTCATCATGTCTTGACCATATCACATCACAAGCATACCCTGCAAAAACAAGTTAGACGTCCTCTATTTTGTTGTTGCAAGTTTTACGTGGCTGCTACGGGCTTCTAGCAAGAACCGTTCTTACCTACGCATCAAAACCACAACGTGGTGTAGTGATTGCTTTTTGATCTTCTAAAAGAACCCTCTTCATTTAAACCGATTCAACTAAAGTGAGAGAGACAGACACCCGCCAGTCACCTTTAAGCAACGAGTGCTCGCAGCGGTGAAACCAGTCTCGCGTAAGCGTACGCGTAATGTCGGTCCGGGCCGCTTCATCTCACAATACCGCCGAATCAAGAATCAACTAGTAACAGCAAGCAATATGTATACACACACGCCCACAACTCCTTTGTGTTCTACTCGTGCATATCATCTACGCATAGACCTAGCTCTGATGCCACTGTTGGGGAACATAGTATTTCAAAAAACTTCCTACGATCACGCAAGATCTATCTAGGAGAAGCATAGCAACGAGCGGGGAGAGTGTGTCTACGTACCCTCGTAGACCGAAAGCGGAAGCGTTTAGTAACGCGGTTGATGTAGTCGAACGTCTTCGCGATCCAACCAATCAAGTACCGAATGCACGGCCCCTCCGCGATATGCACATGTTCAGCTCAGTGACGTCCCTCGTACTCTTGATCCAGCTGAGGCCGAGGGAGAGTTTCGTCAGCACGACGGCGTGGTGACGGTGATGATGAAGTTACCGACGCAGGGCTTCGCCTAAGCACTACGACAATATGACCGAGGTGGAAATATGTGGAGGGGGGCACCGCACATGGTTAAACAATCAACTTGTGTCTTCTAGGGTGCCCCCCACCCCACGTATATAAAGGAGGGAGGAAGGAGGTGGCCGGCCTAAGGGGGAGGCGCACCAGGGGGAGTCCTACTAGGACTCCAAGTCCTAGTAGGATTCCACCAAGAGGAGAGGGGAAAAGAGGGGGGCTGCGCCCCCAACCCCTTGTCCAATTCGGACTGGGCTTGGGGGGGTGGGCGCCACCTCCTGGCTGCTGCCTCCTATTTCCTGTATGGCCCAATAAGGCCCATTACTTCTCCCGGTGAATTCCCGTAACTCCGCGGTACTCTGAAAAATACCCGAATCACTCGGAACCTTTCCGATGTCCGAATATAGCCTTCCAATATATGAATCCTTACCTCTCGACCATTTCGAGACTCCTCGTTATGTCCCCGATCTCATCCGGGACTCCGAACAAACTTCGGTCATCAAATCACATAACTCATAATACAAATCGTCATCGAACGTTAAGCGTGCGGACCCTACGGGTTCGAGAACTATGTAGACATGACCGAGACACATCTCCGGTCAATAACCAATAGCGGAACCTGGATGCTCATATTGGCTCCTACATATTCTACGAAGATCTTTATCGGTCAAACCGCATAACAATATACGGTGTTCCCTTTGTCATCGGTATGTTACTTGCCCGAGATTCGATCGTCGGTATCATCATACCTAGTTCAATCTCGTTACCGGCAAGTCTCTTTACTCGTTCCGTAGTGCATCATCCCGTAACTAACTCATTAGTCACATTGCTTGCAAGGCTTCATATGATGTGCATTACCGAGAGGGCCCAGAGATACCTCTCCGATACTCAGATTAACAAATCCTAATCTCGATCTATGCCAACTCAACAAACACCTTTGGAGACACCTGTAGAGCATCTTTATAATCACCCAGTTACATTGTGATGTTTGATAGCACACAAGGTGTTCCTCCGGTATTCGGGAGTTGCATAATCTCATAGTCAGAGGAATATGTATAAGTCATGAAGAAAGCTATAGCAATAAACTTAACGATCATTATGCTAAGCTAACGGATGGGTCTTGTCTATCACATCATTCTCCTAATGATGTGATCCCGTTCATCAAATGACAACACATGTCTATGGTTAGGAAACTTAACCATCTTTGATTAACGAGCTAGTCAAGTAGAGGCATACTAGGGACACTTTGTTTTGTCTATGTATTCACACATGTATCAAGTTTCCGGTTAATACAATTCTAGCATGAATAATAAACATTTATCATGATATAAGGAAATATAAATAACAACTTTATTATTGCCTCTAGGGCATATTTCCTTCAATAGGATCTGCAACGGTCGAGGGATCCTAAGTCCTCCACTAAATAGAGTTATAGCTACTGTTACCTGTAACTGCTGTAGTATAGGCTCATTACACTAGTAACTGCCTCATTCTATATAAGCCGCACCCCTCTCCATAGCCGGGCACGCTCAACCTTGTAACCCTATCCATCAAATCAAAGCAAGCCTCAGGGCACGAGACGTAGGGCTTTTACCTCCACCGAGTGAGGGTCCTAAACTCATTAAACACCATGTGTTACACCTACGCCGTAGCTAGTCTCTTCCCCTTATTCGTACCCCTAGTACTCATTGTCAGGATCGTAACCCCGACAGTTGGTGTACTGGTCGGCGCAGAAGGGCCAGCACAACATCGGCACCCCGGCGCAGACGCTCTCTAGAACCGAGTTCCACCCGCAGTGCGTCAGGAACACGCTCGTTGACTAGTGCTGTAGCACCGCTTCTTGCGGACACCAGCTCGTCACGTAGCTCCTCGCCTTCGTCTCCTCCAAGAACTCCGGCGGCAACACAGCAACAGGTCGTCACCATTTTTCACTTGATCGTCTCTGATCACCCACAGGAAGTCCTTCTTGCTATTTGCCAAACCCCACAAGTTGTTCGCTCGTCAGCGTTGCTATGCTCCCGAAGCTCACATACACCACCGAGTTCGGCCGCCTGCCATTCAGCCACTCTAGGCAGGCGTTGTTCTCCCTGGACAGGTTTGATTCCAGTGTGTCACCCACGCCGCCAGTGCCGGAGAATTGACCGAGGAGGAGCGGCAACGGCCCGACGGCGTAGATTTTTGGCAGGAAGGTGGACATGGTTGCGATGGCCTCGCGGTCGATCTCGTCAAAGGTGTGGAAGATGATGGCTGACGGGGTAGTCCTGTGGCACGCCATTGAGCGCAGGGCGACTTTGGGCATGGCGTCATCGGGTTCCGTGGTGAGGATGAAGTCCGGGAAGTCTTTCAGGCAAATGCCTTTGGGCATTCCCGGCACCCAGTCCAGGACCGTGTTGTCCATGCATCCATTCCTTAGCTGCTCAGCCTCTGTGTCTCAAAGAAAGCAAAACACACTTTCTAAGAGTAAGAGTAAGCAAATGTGTACATATCTTGGCATGGCATGGCTTGAATAACCTTTCAGCGGAATAATGCCCATGTCGACGAGCCTCTGCATTGCTGGTACACCATGAAGGAGCACGCGCTCGTGATCCAGAAGGTGGCACAGGGAAGACCCATGTCCTTGGCCACGTACAGGATGTGCTCGATGTCGGAGACGATGCAGGAGACGGGCGGGAGACCGGAGACGAGGCTCCTGAAGTGCGGGACCAGGGCCTCCGTGGTGGACAACAGGGTAGCCATGTCCTGCGCCGCGTGATACGTTTCCAACGTATCTATAATTTATGAAGTATTCATGCCATGTTTACAATAATTTTATATGGTTTTGGTATGATTTGAATGGAACTAACCCGGACTGACGTTGTTTTCAGCAGAACTACCGTGGTTTTGTTTTTTGTGCAGAAATGAAAGTTCCTCAAATGAGCTGAAACTTTTTGACCATTTTTTTTGGAACAAAAGAGGCACTAGAAGCTTCGTGGGGGGACTAGAAGGTGAAGGAGGTGGCCACACTCCACCAGGGCGCGCCAGGGGCCTTGCCCGTTTGCTGGTGGAGGGTGGGCCCCTCGAAGCCCATCTTCGCGTGAAACTGACGCCAAAAAATCCTATAAATACAGAAACCCCTAGAAATAACCCTAGATCAGAAGTTCCGCTGCCGCAAGCCTCTGTAGTCACGATAAACCAATCTAGACCCTGTTCCAGCACCCTGCCGGAGGGGGAAATCATCACCGGAGGCCATCTTCATCATCCCGGCGGCCACCATGATGAGGAGGGAGTAGTCCACCCTCGGGGCTGAGGGTTTGTACCAGTGGCTATGTGTTTAATCTCTCTCTTTCTTGTGCTCTTGATTTGGCACGATCTTGATGTATCGCGAGCTTTGTTAATATAGTTGGATCATATGGTGTTTTTCCCTCTATCTTGTTGTGATGAATTGAGTTTTCTCTTTGAAGTTTTGTTATTATCGGATTGAATACTTTGTTGGATTTGAGAGCACTTGATGTATGTCTTGGCACTCAACTCGCGGATTCCCGAGGTGACATTGGGGTAATCTATGCATAGGGGTTGATGCACGTTTTCGTACTTGTTTCTCCGGTAGAAATCTTGGGTCACTCTTTGATATTCTTTGTGTTGGATTGAGTATTATGAATCTGAAATTGTTTGATGCATATCGTATAATCAACTCACGGATACTCGTGGTGACATTGGAGTATCTAGGTGACATTAGAGTTGGTTGATGTATATCATATGGTGTTATTTTAGTACGAACTCTTAGATAGATCGATCGAAAAGGATAACTTTATGTTATTTTAGTACGAACTCTTGGATAGATCGATCGAAAAGGATAACTTTGAGGTGGTTTCGTACCCTACAAACAATTTCGTCTTATGTTCTTCACTAGATAAGAACTTTTGAGTGATTGTTCATCGCACGTTGAGGGATGGTTATATGATCCAATTATATTAGCATTGTTGAGAGATTGCATTAGCGAAAGTACGGACGCTAGACCTCATTTTCAAGCATTGCAATACCATTTGTGCTCACTTTTGTTACTTGCTACCTTACTGTTTTTTATTGTTCCTATTATAAAAATCAATATCTACTATCATTACTACACTTGTATCACCATCTCTTCGCCGAACTAGTGCACCTATACAATTTACCATTGTATTTGATGTGTTGAGGACACAAGAGACTTTTTATTATTTGGTTGCAAGGTTGTTTGAGAGAGACCATCTTTATCCTACACCTCTCACGGATTGATAAACCTTAGGTCATCCACTTGAGGGAAATTTGCTATTGTCCTACAAAACTATGCGCTTGGAGGTCCAACACGAGTCTATAAAAACAAATTGTGTAGTAGACATCACCGCGTCGGCATCGGATTCGGGCAGGCCATCCGGGACGGCGGCGAAGCGGAACCCAGGGACCCCCGCGAGGGCGCCGGGGCCGCGTGAGCGGAGGAGGCGGCGGCGGTTGTGCTCGGTGTGGAAGAACATGACCTGGAAGCCGTGGCAGCGGCGGAGGAGCTTGGCTAGCTGGAGCGCCGGCTTGACATGGCTCTGCACCGGGAAAGGGAAGAACACGGTGTGACGCTTCTCCACCCCGGCAGCTGCCTGCAATGTCAACATGGCCAGCAGCTCCAAGTGCACGTGCCTGCTCACTGAATAAGAGAGGGGTAGAGTAGACGATAAAAGGCTTTCTCTTTCGCGTTCCGTTCACAGCGGCTATCCCGGCTGCTAAAAAACCGCGTCCTTGGAGAGGAGGATCGTTCAGGTCAGCGGCGGAGGCAGACTCAAAAATCTGTGAGGTCATTGCTAATTATTTGATTTTTTTCTTCGCAATATACATTATCTGTACAGTATTTTTAGCCTGTTTTGCTCAAAAGCTGGCTGTGGGGTCAGCTGACCCCACAGCTTACACATAGAAACGCCACTGGTTCAGCTTTAGCACCGGCACTGATTGATCCACACTGTACATTATTAATGATGAATTGATGGTTTACAGCGACGCCGTTCATCCTGGACCAAACGATCACCGTACCGGGGCGTGGCTAATTCGCGCTCGCGCGCTGGAGCGCTCACTTTCGGACAGGAAGCGCTTGGCTAATTAGGTAAGTGCAGCACAGTTACATTAAGAGTTCAGAGAGGATTAGAAGGAAGGTTTCGCTGGGCCCCCACCCCTGAAAATCAGGGGGGGAGAGAGATTAGGTGTATATTATACTCCTGTACATGCATGGATGGGTTGCTTGTATGGTCACGGGAGTAGGTGGGCCAGCGTTGTTAATTTGGAAAGGAAATCATCAAGGTCAGAAGCTGATTAGGAACGGATGAAGGCTATCGCGCGTAGGCACGAGCGATCGTGAAAGAGTCTTTTCGCACCGTACCTACCCACTTGCTTTTCCCCCCTCCAGGAACATGCATGCATCCACGTGCACGTTTGACTTGCCTTTTGAAACTACAAACCATGAAATCCTAGGATGGGCGATAGGACAGGATTGGGACGATATTGCCATACACAACAAGTAGGTTTAAGGGTGAATTGGTTTAATTTTTTAATACAAAATAAATGGTTTGGATATAATTTTACTAGCATGCATGGTGTTGTTTTTATTTTTGGAAATGATGCAGAGCGAACATTCCAGAGGGCAGTTTTTTGTGTGTGTGTGTGTGTTGTGCATCCGATTCCGCAAGCGAATCACGGTTACACGTGGCAATCCACGCACCGTTCGCTCTCATCCACCCTCCCGAGCGAACACGTAAATGTTCACTTCCCATCCACCCTTCCGAGACAATGACCCTATGTGCCGCATGTCAATCATGTATGATGTAGAATGACAATTCCCGAAAGCATGTATGACAACTCGTCCCATTGTAGCATGTGAATTCCTGGACATGCATTACTACTTTCTCTGTCATACCATGACATTTTTTTGCCGTACATGGCAATCCTCTTCTATTGCGACATGACAATTTATGAACATCTGGGGAACTTCCTCCTCTCTTAGCCTGACAATCCTCTCTGTGACAACATGGCAAATCCCTGAAATGCATGTCATTTTTGTCTACTGTAGTATGATATTTTTCTCCTTTTTTACCATGGAAAATCTCTCTGGTATAGCATGGTAATTCCTGAAATGTTCGCTCGCGTGAGCCTTTCAGAGCGAACAATCATGGACACCAAGGAGGGCCTTTTCCCCTCCCTATTAGTATCCTTTGTTCTTAGGTGAGAGCATTTTTCCATACCATAAAAAATAGTGTGACAAGCGTAGTTCCATGCAAAATGTTAAGTTATTGCACGCAAGATGTTCACATGTTTATCAGGAATTTCACTCCTTCCTTGTGGGAAGTTCACCTTTTGTCGTGAAATTCACTTCGTCAACATGGGAAATTCACTTTTTTTTTGTTTATAGGTTCATTTTTGTTCGCGAAATTCACTTTCACCGAGAGGGAAATTCACTTTTTGTCGGGAAGTTCACCTTTTTGTTGGGAAGGTTTTTCTCTTAATGGGTTAACCACGTGAAAAGTTCACCATGGGGATGGAGTCCGACAACGGGAGGGCAATGTATTTTGCTGAAAGCCCCTCGCAGGAAAACCTCGTCGCAAACCCCGTCGAAATCTGATAGTGTATCACCTACACATGCAAATTTCTAGCTCGTCGACTGAATTATCTCCTGTTTATGGGACAATGGTGCATTTCACTATTATTTTAGAGGAACATTCTTCTTGAGATAACATTTTTTTTATAGAAACAGCAGTATTTCTCATGGAACATCTAAAAAAAAGTATTTTATTTCACTTTTTTTTTACATGTGTGACCCAAATACGTTTTTTTAGGAATGTGTTTTTTCTTAGGATCGAGGAATGTGTGACCCAAATACGTGCATTGCTTACCAGGCTTACACGGAGCAAGAAGCCCAATGCCCCAAGCCCGCAAGCCCATATTCCCGAAGCTACACCTCCCGTCCCTAGGGTTTCGCTTCGCTGATATTTCACCCAGGCGCCGCCACTCGCCCCCTTTCCCCTTTCCTCACCGCCGCCCCCCGCCGCAGGAGAAGAAGCAGACGCGCGGAGGAGAGCTTCCAGGCGGCGACCATGGTAACGCCCTCATCTCCCACCGCTGAAATCCCCTGATGGCTATCTTGCTCGCTCCTCCCTGAGACCCACCGCAGCTGTTGCGCGATGCCTTCGATTAGCTTTGTTCGTTCTTACTTTGTCGGGGGCTGTGATTACAAAAGAGTGGCTCGAGCGGCTTGATTCTGGGAAACCCTAGCCGAACGGCAGATCTCGCCGTGTGCCCCCATTACAGCACCGCGACGAGCAGCTCTTAGCCGGTTGGGGATGGAAGTGGATCACGGGGTGCCGCCTGACGACCGGCTGTTCGGTTCTTGTGTGTTGTGTGTGTGTGTGTGTGTATCTGTTTCAGACAGAGGGAGGGAGAGGGAGATGTTTGGATTGAACGGTCGCGTGGGGTTTGGCATCTGGTGTTCCACATCCAAAACCCCGTGCTCGTGCTGCTCGTCGTGCTGCAGCTGCTTTGGCAGGGGTTGGCGCGCGCTTGGATCGCCGTCTCCGTTGGGTTTCCTGCCGCGGTGAAGGTTTCTTAATATACACTTGATATGAGCCTCCAAGAAGGTCTTTTACCTTTTTTATTCAGTATAAACAGTTGAATTAGGATTCTTCCATCACATTTGTTACTCGCATAGGTTTTGATTGGTTTGTTTTGGACTCATAAGGAGCATGAGTGCAGTTTAACCTGCTCGGTGACATGCCAATAATCAAATCTCGCTGCTGTGTGGAGTACTTTTAGAATACGCTACACAATTGCTGCACTGAAAACTTCATTTCTACAATCGCAAAATTTGAACCTATAGTTGAAATGTGATCAACCTGGATGCTGGCTCCCTCACTGGAGTCGTCTGGACTGGCATAATCGTTGTGAGTTAACGCGGCATGTTCTGTAATGTTACTCTCCTTTTTGTCCAGCAGGGTACCTTTCTAGTTCACTATTCAAGCATCATCAACTTGAGTTTTTTTCATTATGTGCATGACTATGTAGCTCGCGCGATGCCTAACTTGGCTTTGTTCGTTTGTACTTGGTCGGAGGCTGTGATTACAAAAGAGTGGCTTGAGTGGCTTGATTCTGGGAAGCCCTAACGGAACGGCAGATCTGGTGGGTGCCCCCATTACAGCACCAAGACGTGCAGCTCTTGCCGGCTGGGGATGGAAGTGGAACATGAGGTGCCGCCTGATGAGGGGCTGTTTGGTTCTTGTGATGTGTGTGTGTGTGTATCTGTTTCAGAGATAGAGAGAGAGAGAAAGAGAGATCTGAATTGAATGGTTGCGTGGGGCCTGGCATCTTGTGTTCCACATTCAAAACCCTGTCCCTGTGTTGCTCGTCGTGCTGCAGCTGCTTTGGCATGGGTTGGCACGTGCTTGGATTGTCATCTCCGTTGGGCTTCCCGCTGCGGTGAAGGTTTCTTAAATATACACTTGATATGAGCCTCCAAGAAGAACTTTTTCCCTTCTTTATCCAGTAGAGAAGTTGCACTGGAATTCTTTCAACACATTTTGTGCTGGCATAGGTTTTGATTTGTTTGTTTTGGACTCGTAAGGAGCATGAGTGCAATTTAACCTGCTTGGTGGTCTGCCAAAGATCAAATCTTGCTGCTGTGTGGAGTACTACTTCTAGAATAGGACACAATTGCTGCATTGAAAATTTCATTGTTATAATTGCAAAATTTGAACCTGTTGTTGAAATGTTATAAACCTAGAGTCTGGGCTGTCATAATCTTTGTGAGTTAACTCAATGTCTTCTGTTTTGAAGTTTGTAATGTTACTCTCCTTTTTGGCCAGCATGGTGCCTTTCTAGTTCACTATATTGTTTTTAAGCATCTTTGACTTGAGTTATCTTATTATTATTATGTGTATGACTGGAAGTTGAAAATTCTGCTCTCTCTATTTTCGAACCCTCTTTGATTCACCTGGAATTATCCTCACCCCTGCGGGAATATAAACTTTTCACTCTTGCATTCCTAGAAAGCTACTGTAAAATTCCTTGGAAACAAATATATTCTTACTTCTTGGCGTATTAAACTAGCAAACATGTTCATATGATTTCACCAATGAAGTTCTATTTTCTTATCTGACGTGGTAAAATTCCTGGCTGTTTATTCCATAACCATTTGTAGGTGAACGTTCCAAAGACCAAGAAGACCTACTGCAAGAACAAGGAGTGCAAGAAGCACACCCTCCACAAGGTTACACAATACAAGAAAGGCAAGGATAGTCTTTCAGCTCAGGGGAAGCGTCGTTATGACCGCAAGCAGTCAGGATATGGTGGCCAGACAAAGCCCGTTTTCCACAAGAAGGTATGGCACTGATTTCCGTGGCGGCCACATCTTGTTTGCTTGATAATTCTAGCTAATACTCCTTCTGTTGCTTCTTTTTCAACTCCATGTTCATTATTCTGTTTGTTTCAGGCCAAGACAACAAAGAAGATTGTGCTGAAGCTGCAGTGCCAGAGCTGCAAGCATTACTCACAACGCGCCATCAAGGTCCAGACATCTCACTCAATCTGCCATCCCATTTCCTTGCTATATTCTGTTGTGTTCAAATATCTGACGCTAGAATCGCATCTTTGCTACAGAGGTGCAAGCACTTTGAAATCGGTGGAGACAAGAAGGGCAAGGGAACCTCTCTCTTCTAAGCTGATGATAGCCCCGTTATGTTCAGAGTGTTGTGCCAGAACTTCCCACTTGAACAATGTATTATCTCATTAATTTCTGGGTATGAACTGTATGGGCTATGGAGCATATGTTTTGCCTTTGTGTCAAGTGTCTATTACTCTCATCAGATCCGTGAGACAAGTAAAATGTTCTTTATGCTCGAGTTCGTTCTGCTTGTTCTTGGTCTACTTACGATTGTAGTATATGTTTCTGGCTTGCATTTCAAATGTGTGCTCCCTCTGTTTCAACAAATTTCAGATTTGATTCATATGAAGTGCTTTTGAATATGAATCCAGTAATGTGTAGCATAAGCAACATTGAAGTCATTAAGTACAGCTTCCTCTATCAGCATTCCACAGTTCATTGTTCTGTGTCCCATGTCAAAAGGTAGCTCGATAACATGGTTTCCTCGTAACTTACCGTGGCATGGCCATTCTCGGGCTAATTTTTTTTAAATAATACATTTTTTTTAATAAATTTGAAAAATAATACATGATTTGAAAATTTTGCAAAAATAATACACCTGTCGGCCTAGCAGAAGCCGACTGAGGCCTGTCAAAGCCGACAGGCCTCAGTCGGCTTCTGCTAGGCCGACAGGTTGCCATCCCCCCTTCACTCGGCCTGTTGGACGTCTAGTCGGCCGTGGGTAAGCCGAGAAGCCCAATCGGCTTCGTCGAGGCCGACTAGAACCCTGATTTATTTTTATTTTCAAAACTGGCACTGTGACCTGGCGCGGACAGGGCGGCTGCTGGTGCAGGAGCCAGCGGACGAGGAGAGCATCGTGGTGCGCGCGGCCACGGACGGCGACAAGTCGGACACACTGGAGTCTCAGGCTGGACGTACCGAGCGGGCATAACGTTACGGGTCCTACTTATTTGCAACATGCAAACTGTTAAAAGGACACTTACGGCACATGCAACGAGTCTACAATGTGCACTCCTTTCCTATGGACTCAACTAACGTGATACTTTTAAAAAAAGCTGGTGGATTGATTTATTTGGAGCAGGACAAGCAGGCCCGTAACGTTATGCCCTCCTCTTCCTCTGTTCTTCCTAGTTCGAACTCTCTGTCTTGTTCTTCTCTGTCACTTCACCCCCCCTCGCCGATCTATTCATTTGTCCACCCATTTTGAAAACCAAACCACATAAACAGTAGATCGTAGCCATCTCCACCAGCCTACGGTGATTTTTTTCCAATGGGATAGGTATTTGTGTGTAAGTGAGTTATAGTCATGGTGGTGTGAGGAGGAGGAGGTGGTTTGGCTGGGCAAGAGGAGGTGGCCGCCGAGGGGGTGGCGTTGGTGTTGCTCGTTGGTGCAAGTTTTTTTATTTAGATAGAGCATAATGCTCGTACAACAAGACAGTACAAACAACTTGATAGAACTACATCTAAATTACAACATACATGCATAAAATAAGATACATAAAAATTAACATGTTTCAAATTAAGATAGAACTTGCTGCGAATTTTAAGATACAACTTGCTGCAATGCGAACGTTATGATACAATAACATAAATCTACTGAGTCCAACGGGGATATTTTCCTTTTCCATCACCAGCTTCTTCTGCTGCCTTGGCTGCACAAGCCCTTTCTTTTTTTATCTGCCTCTCAGCCTCACGGGCCTCCTGTCGCTGTCGATACACCTCCGCCAGTCGAAGTCCCTCTTCTCGGTTTTTCTTCTTCATCTCGTCAATAGCAGCCCTCTGCTTCACACAGTACTCTTGCCACTCTCTCTCCTGCTCTGCTTTCTCCTCTGCTGCCGCCTTCGCGCGGCGCTCTTCTAGGTCCAAACTTGCCCATGCACGACGACCTCTTTCACGAATCTCGGTCACCGCCCAGTCCGGTTTTTTCGTGTCAATCCAACGATAGTACATGCACAGAGGCGGAGGAGACTACAACCAAAATAGAAATATAAATATCAAATCAACAATAATATCAACAACGTGCTTATTCTTCATGACTGAAACAAACCGGAGGCCTGATGTACGGTGAAGTAGCAACGGGTGGATCTTCCTCATAATTGGCGCACATGAAAAACTTCATGCCCAACCAATCTGAAAAATCCGTCACCTCCTTCACCTTACAGAGATCGCCACACCAACAACGAAGTACTTCCACCCCCCGAGGCAAACTCGCACTCTTCATTTTCGTAGGCCTAATGCTTTGATCCGAGCAAGGCAAACTCATAATGACTAGCGCGTTGGTGTTTCGAAGTGCGGCTGGACGATAGAGAAGAGAGTGAGAAAGAGCAAGCAGTGTGGGCAGAAGCAAAGAGAAGAGCGTGAGAGAGCAGGCAATGGCATCTCGTATATAAAGATGAGGAGCACTGTGTTGTCGGTAGCAACAGCACGGCACCGCACCGCAGACAGCAGGAATCATACAAAGCAGACAGCAGGAATCAGACAAAGCAGACACCCGCGTGCTCGGCCGAATCTTTGCCTAAAAATCAGCGCCGTTTGCATAAAAAACAGCGCCGTCATTAACAAATCAGCCAATCACTACAGTCTGCCAATCACTACAGTCTGCCAATCACTACAGTACTTTGTTGTGTTGCAGTCAGTGTGGAAATGTGACTCGAATAACAATGCGAATTAATAGTAATATGTCTCTCGCATACATAGGTAGAAATATGTCTCTCGCATACATAGGTCGAAATATGTCTCTCGCATACATAGGTAGAAATATGTCTCTCACATACAAATACGTCGCACAAATGCATAAGTATCAGCCACGTCCTCTTCGTCCGCGGCGTGGCTGTGGTGGAGGGGCGTCGACCAGCCTAACCTGTTCGGTCGCCGAATGTTACGAAGAGGAATCGAAGACTCGTCCTGGCCATACTGTGTGTCCTGCGTGGGCTGTGTGGGCTGTGTGGGATCTGGTGGAGGAGTAGAACCATACGTGTCTATCCAGTTGGTGATGTGCTGCGACACCTGATCCTGTGTGTTGTGCCCACCATCCGGAGCACTGTCAAACGTGGATTCGGAATGGGACGCCTGATGTCCGGACATAGGCACCCTATATACGTAGGCTCCTGCGGCAGGGAGGCCACATAAGTAATTAAGAAAGAAGTAGTTCCAATTGATATTGAAAAGAATAGATATGAACAAACATACCTGTAGGATGTTGATGCATCACGAAGCTCGGCGGTGGACCGTGCTGTTGTGGGTGTGGTCGAAACCCGTGGCCCGACATGGGATCATCGTGGTGCTGCCATGCTGAACTCCCGGCCTGGTCAGGAGCTGGTGGCCTACTCATCCACTGATGGTCTACACGTGGACGTGGATGATGTCGGTGCTGGCCCGTTGAGTGATGAGGCGGGCGTACCTGGGGCTGCTGGAGAACAACATCCGTAGAGCGGGTGCACGTGATGGTCTGATATATAGCTCGTAGTTTCCCCTCCATGCGCGTCAAGAAGGAGTGCACTGGACGAGGATCTAGAAGAGCAGTAGACGATAGTTGCCGTCTATAGCTGGCCACCTCCTCGTGAAGCTCAAGTGACATGTCAGCCTGAAATGAAATCAAAGATTATTACGTTTGCACGACAAAGTATGTAAGAACTAGATGCATTAGATAAGTTCAGTATATGTTACCACGTGCTGTCTAGGGCCCGAAGTATCATAGCTCGGGTACGTATCCCTCGTAGCAGGGGCCGGTATCTCCTCTCTCTGAGGGTGGTTAATGATGCTTAACCGCGTCAGCTGACTGTACTGATTCCAATAGGCATCGAATTCAGCCATATCGAACGCGCGATCCTCGTCCCAAATATGTGTCGTCGCAGTCTCCCACTCTGCAACGTACATCTGAACATGTGCCTGCCACTGAGCCATGGTCCTGTTAATCCCCTTCCTCGTGATCCTGAAATTGCATTGTGTGTGCAATGATTAGTTAATTCTTTGGTATTTCGTAATGTGAAGACCAACCAACATTGAAATACTAGACGTACCTGTGGACATTGTCTAACAGACGACACTCAGTAGGTGGGGGCTGGGCCAACTGTCGAAGACCAAACTGTCTCATGACCCTCTGTTGGGCCATCTCCTCGACGAATACATCGAAGATGATCTTCGATTTTGTCATCCAGTAATCCCGATCTCTTGTGCAAAGCTCAGAAATACCGCCGGGATATCTAGCATCTATGGCTGCCTGCGTGTACGGCTGCCAGATCACCCCAGTGTACACATCGAACTGCTCGTTCAATGCGGTGTAGGCTCGCCTAGTCTGTTCAGTAGAGAAGCGTCTCTGCGCAAACCAAAAGTTAGTTTATGTCATGGTGTACATAAGGACATGATTTACACATAGAAGATGCAACAAATTATAACACGACACATACCCGGCGACGTGTCCAGATCATCACCTTCCCAAGAAGCCACAATAGGTATGCCTCCAGGCTCCTAGTGATCTGTACCACAGTCATGGGGACTTGTCCATACCTCGGAAACCTCTGGATCTGTAGTCAATAAGTAAAGATGGACAATTAGTAAATAGAGAATATGCAAGACAAGGGGAAGATGGAAGACAAACGACAGATCTGTGATTGATGAACAAACCTCAAAATTCCCCAACCAATCAAACTTAGGTCCGTGCTTCTCCGCGGCTAATGCCGGAGCACCGGGGTAGATATTCTGGAAACGGTTACCAAGTTGCTGGTCCCAACCAGCCGGTGCCTCCAACGGTCCTATGGCATGACCCGACAAGGGTAGTCCCAGTAAAAGTGACACATCCTCCAGAGTAGGAGCCATCTCTCCCCAACGGAAGTGAAACGTGTGGGTCTCCGGCCTCCATCAATCCGTTAAGCACGTGAGCAAAGCGTGGTCAATGGCGACGTGTGTATTGGTATCTGTGGCCTCAACAAGACGCGCGAAAGGTAAAAGCCCAGCCCATTTCAACCTGCGTAGAACAAAGCACAAATGTTCAATGAGTTGTTATCGGAAAAAACACCTAACAAAGAACAAAATTAATAAAACCCGTACCTCTCAGTCCAATCCGGATGTATCTTCCAGTCATGGTTAGGAGTTCGAGTGACTAGGGGTAACAGAGAGCGTTCCTCTAACATCGCAGCACGATGGCCACTATCAATGAGAGGATCAATCAATGGAGGGAGTTCTTCCTCCATTCCTGCACTTATGAAAACACAGTTGCATGCACCATACAAATTTAAACAAAGTGCCACACTTAATACAAATTAAACAGAGTGCCACACTTATTACATAATTAAACAGAGTGCCACACTTAATACAAATTTAACAGAGTGCCACACTTATTACATAATTAAACAGAGTGCCACACGTACGCTAGTTTCTTCCTCTCCCTCCTCTCCCTCTTCTTCCTCTTCGTCCCTGGTTTCCTCGTCCACGCCCAATCACGAAGGTGGGACAATTAGTGTCCATGTGGCCAAATTCATTGCATAGAATGCATTGAATAGTTGGCCCTCCGGCTTCAGATTCATCCATATCATTCCGGATGCGCTGAGTCTGACGTCTGCCTCTGCTTGTACGCATATTCCGTGGGTCTGGAATGTACCGCCTTTCAACAGGGTTAACAGTCGTGAAGTTACCCATTGATTGAAATCCCTGCAACTCACCTGTCCAGGTATTGACCACGGATTCTTTCAGGAAATATGGAGACACAAAAGAGATTGCGTCAAGTCCTAGCTGCCCGCAAGCAGCAAGTACATGAGAGCAAGGTAGATGAAGCAACTTCGGTTTGTTGCATGTGCACTCACACGTTGGCCTGACTTCATTGCCAATTTTCACCTCATGCGTCAACACCTGATTTCCACATCCGAATTTGTTGTTAGCTAATCGGACCTCAAACCTTCTTTCTTGATTTCTGATGGGGACTACAGTGTGAGTCCTAGCTTTCCGCATCTTATCATTCATGTACTTCATAACCCTTTCACAATAACATGTGTTCGGGTTGTTTGTGATATGCAACTCTGCTGCTTGACGTCTATCTCTGAAATACTTCACCGTGCCATAGAAAATACCCTCAACAATTGCTGTTAGTGGCAAAGCACGGTTTCCTCTGAGGACAAAATTATAAGTTTCAGCTAGGTTGGTAGTCATGACACCATACCTTGCTCCATGTGTGTCATGCAGCAAAGACCACCTCTCCAGAGGCTCATGCTCTATCCACTCCTCAAATGTTTTAATCGTCCTGCCAAGCCTTCTCCTAGTACCAGGTGGGTCAAATCCTGGCAAATCACAAAGCCCAACAGGTTCTTCCTCCTCGGCCGCTGGTCCTGTTGCTAACTGTGCAGCTACTGCTTCTACATGTGCCCTCACAGCTGCAGCTCTTGCAGCTTTTCTGTCCCTAACATGTCTCAGAGTGCACACATTAAGTCTCTCACGTATCTTCATGTACTTCCATTTCTGGTTCTGCTTGCAAAGTTTTTTGAATAGATTCATAAGGTTCTTATTTCTGAACTGCGAGAAGAAATTGGCCCCCAGGTGACGCATGCACCAACGGCTCTGCAGGTCCTGCCATGGAGTTGGCTCATCAGGCCCAGGGTTTGTCAGTGTCCTTATCGCACTCAGTATACCTGCATGCCTGTCATGAAGGATGCACACATTCGGCTTATCCTTCACAACTGCTATTTTCAGTTGCCTGAAGAACCAAGTCCAACTTTCAATATTCTAGCTCTCCACAAAAGCAAATGCTAGTGGGACTACTTGATTTTGACCGTCTTGACCAATGGCGGTGAGGATCTGACCCTTGTACTTGCCAGTGAGAAATGTGCCATCTACACATACCACCGGTCTACAATGACTGAAAGCTTCGATGCATACACCGAAAGAGAAGAACAATCGATGCAGCACCATCACAGTTGGGAACTCAGGCATGTGCAAGTCTTGGATGTTAATATAGGTGCCTGGATTCCGGTACTGCAGTGTGGGGAGGAGACGGACAACACAGTCATATGCATCGATATACGAACCAAATCTCTGCTCAAGCGCCATCTGCTTAGCCCTCCAAGCCTTGCCATAAGAAATTCTGTAATGGAACCTGACGAAGACTTTTGTCTGGATAGCCTTCACTTCCATCGCTTTGCTCTCCACTATCTCGCTGTAAAGCAATCGAGCAATAAGCGTGGATGAAAGGTTACCATGATCTTGAGGGATATACGGAATAACACATGTGTGCTGTACGAAGTCACTGATCACCCAACTTGTGCCATACTTTGGGAGATAGCCATGCACCCTCGCGGGACAATCATTGTTCTTGCATACCATTGTCAAAAATTTCTGACTAGACACGGCAGCTCTCAAAACCCTTTGCGTGGACATTGCCCACTGAGTTATTGCATCCTTCAGAGCTTCCTTGTTGGGGTACATACCACCCATCGCAATGTTGTTCTGGTGATATTGCCAGGCAGAATCATGGCCATCATTCACGGTCATTGCAGATGAGAAGTCATGATTCCATGCTGCAGGATTAGGCACCACCTCTACGTTCTCATCTTCATCCGACTCGTCGGAATTATCAGCATGACCAATATCAACATCTGTATCTTCATCTTCCATCAGGTTTTGCATTTGGCCATCTACCTCGTCAGCATCAACCTGGCTAACGTCATAACCATCAGCATTTCCTCCTTCTACCTGACTACTCTGCCCTGATTCGTGGTCATCATATCCATCATTTGACGGATCATAACCACCCTCGCCTTCAGGGGCACTGCTCTGACCAGGATCATAACCACCCTCGCCTTCAGGGGCACTGTCCTCCTTCAGGACAGGAAGCACTAAGGCGCAAGGATTTACTATCCTTTTTGCACATCCTTGCAACCAGCGCACCCACTGAGAGTCCCGCTCGATTGGCCTCAAATAAAAGAAAATGTTTGAACTTGACCGGCTCCACAATGCATGAACACCGACGATGTGAGTTTCAGTATTATACCCTAAACATTTTGTCAACCACTCTGTCAACTGACTAACAGACCATGTTTGAGGGGCACTAATTGGCACCACGATGTTCTCGAACTCACTAAGATCTACTCCCAACTGATTTGTTTGGACAGTACCATGACCGTAGAAAAAAGTGAACTTCACTACATCTGACATATCTGCCGACCTAAAATATTCAACATGAATATCTATTAAGCAACAAGTCAAACTTATAATATATTATGGGATATTATCGGTGCACTTAAAAATATTCATAAACTGAAATATCAGACATCTAAAAATATTCCAGACACATAAATATTATCGGACGCCTAAATAATAACGGACAACTCTACATTACCGGACGCCTATATATTACCGGTCACCTAAATATTACCGGTCACCTAAATATTACCGGTCACCTAAATATTATCGGACGCCTATATATTATTACCGGTCACCTAAATATTACCAGACACCTAAATATTAACAGACAACTATATATTACCGGATACCTAAATATTAACAGACAACTATATATTACCGGATACCTAAATATTAACGGACACGTAAATACTTGACAAAAAAATATTATCGGACCAACTAAATATGTTATGATATATTACCGAACCAACTAGAAAATCGCACAAATAATATGACACACAAAAATTTAACTTATATTATACCCTTGAAGCGTGAGAAGAAACGACGAACGAACGACGCCCCTCAATCACCGGAGAGCACCACCACCACCTCCACGTGCAGCACCCCCTCCTCCACCACCACGTGCAACACCCCCTCCTCCACCACCTCCACCTCCACCACCACCTCCACGTGCAGCACCCCCTCCTCCACCACCTCCACCTCCACCACCACGAGCTATCCCATCGCGAGATCGAGGTCTTCCTTGCCTCCTCCTACTACGGTGGAAAACGGGGAAGAAATCGGCTAGAAAATGGGTATTAATTTGGCGTAGTTTCGGTTAGAAGACATGAACTGAAGAAGGAAGGAAGAAGTGAAGGAAGAAGAAAGCTACGGGCAGCAGGAAGGAGGAGGCAAGGAAGTGAAAGGAGGAGGAAGAAAGTGAAAGGAGGAGACAAGGAAGTGAAAGGAGAAGACAAGGAAGTGAAAGAAAGATAAGATAAAGTGAAAGGGAAAGAAAAGGGCATCAGCCGGCCAGGAAACGTGCCACGGGTGGCCAGGGGAGCTGCGGGCGCGCGGGCCGGCGTATGCGCCCCTGTCGGCTTCGGCCAGGCCGACAGGTGGGCAATCGGCCCAGAGGAAGCCGACAGGAGGCTGCCCGGCCAACTGACGCGTCCACGCGGCAACGTAGCCACTTGTCGGCCCAGAGGAAGCCGACAGGGTCCTGTCGGCCTCTAATAAGCCACTGGACCCTGTCGGCTTATTAGAGGCCGACGGTGTATTATTTTTGCAAAATTTTCAATCCGTGTATTATTTTTCAAATTTATTAAAAAAATGTATTATTGAAAAAAAATTAGCCATTCGCGGCTCGTTGCTGGGAACCATGTTGTGCAGTGACGAAGGGAGACCTTTTTTTTTACCAAAAAAAGACCGAAAATCATATTTAAAAGTTTAATAAAAAAAAACCATGGAAAATTATATGTTTTCCACACGAATGTGTGGAAACTCATTTGAAAATATTGTGATTTGTATGCGGTACAAACAAATAAATTCTGGCCTAACAAAAAAGTTGGCTCAAATACATATTTGTATTTTTTTACGCCACATGTGAAAGTAAATTGTTATGAAATTTTGTACATACATTGTATACGCATATGTTCATAATATTTTTTGAATTTTTTCGCGGTGTAGAAAATTATATATTGTAAACAAGGTTTCCGCGCTGAACCCCGGCGGAAACGCAACATGGCGTTGGTGGCCGGCGAGGGGATCCCACACGACGGCCTGGCGGTGTGCCAGGCAGATGAGGAGGCCGAGGCCGTGGCGGCAGCCGAGAAAATTCCAGTCCTCGTCGCGGCTCCATGGCGAAGAGAAGCACGTGGGTGGGATGCGGTCCGGTTGGCCCATCGTGGGGTTGAAGATGGGCAGGTCGTCTTTAACGTATTCGTGGTTGAAAAAGCCGAGTAGCGGTGGTGGTTTGTTTCGGTGGTGGTGCTCGCGGAAGCGGCGGAGGAAGCCGGGTTCGGAGAGGATGCAGCGCCAGCGCGTGCACACGAGGGATGCGCGCGGAAGGGAGGAGGGCTACGGAGGGAGGTGGAGGAGGATCTCCTCGAGGATCTCTTCGAGAAGGCCGCCGCCGTCCAGAGCGGGTGCCGGCGTCGACGAAGGGTGGCTCATTTCGGCGAGGCTAGGGTTCTGGAGTCAGGCTGCATCGAGTGGATTGGAGTGGAGTTGGAGGAGATTTTTTTTCTGATGGAAGAGGCCAAGGGGAATTTCATTTCATCAACAGAGAAAAGAAAAACGTTTTGTAAAGTTTAATACTCCCTTGGTTTCTTTTTAGTCTGTGTATAAAAATTGTCTAAAGTCAAACTTTGTAAAGTTTGATCAACTTTATTAAAAAAATCAGCATTCACAATACGAAATCAATAATACTAAATACATAAAAAACAATATTTATATTATACAATTTTAGTATTATAGATAGATGCTGTTTTTTTTGCGGGTAAGATGATGATGTTTTTTAATATAATCCTGCATAGTTTGACTTTAAATAAATCTTATATGCAAAGTAAAAAAGCGAAGGGAGTATACTCCTCCGCCTCAATCATATTTATCTTCTCTATTAGCAATGAACAATCAAATTGAACAAATACTTCTATGGAGGGTGTTTTCTAGAGCTAATTCATAGAACAAATGATGATCGAGCAAATAACATGACATCAAATGATCCTCTAAGCTTCAATGTTACTTGATTCTCGATAAATCTAATTATGATGGTAAAAACTGACCTAAGCTACAATTTTTGTGACTGATGCACTTTACCTAATCCCTCCCGCCCCCGTCCCCAAAACAACACTATCTAAGTCTAGGTTCTCCTAGATTCTATGTCAGAAACTAGTCAATGATTTCAGATCGGAATTTATTGTTCATAGTCCAGGTCTAGTGAAGGCACGCAAAAACATTACCAAAAAAATCTCGTAGGTATGGTCGCTTTGGTATATTCATAAAACATCTCAGAAATTTCAATGACATAGGGGCTGTCTCAACAATCAAGGATGCAGCCGCCAACGTTGCTTCTACGCCTCTCATTTTCGTGAGCTTAAAGAGTAAGAGTTGCCTGATTAATTGAAGTGAACGAGGCTAAAATCGATGCAGCGACACTCATCGAACTGTCAAGGAATATGACAGTCTTGAGGGCACAACTAGCCAACCTAACACAAAAAAGAAACACCACGCAGCAGTCTAGGAGAAAAGTGCTGTCAAGATAGCACTCAAGCATCATCGTCATAGCTCCTCCACGAGCAAGTGACTCTGAATTTACCATCTATAACCGTATACGCCACACTCAATGAAATAGTCGTGTGTGTCGGAATCGGGGCTCCTGGGACCCAAAGGTTCGAACACTGGGGTGAGCTCCTTCTTACCGCCTCGTCCCTACTTGCAGCTAACCACGGCGAGGCTACGGCGAGAGCGAGCTAGTGGGAGCGGATCGGTGACACGGTGGTTACCCAGGTTCGGGGCACCTTGCGGTGTAAAACCCTACTCCTGCTTGGATGTGATTGCTCTGGGAGAGAGTGAGAATACAAGAGTTGAGGATGAAGTGGTCGACCCCCTCTACGGCGGCACCCTGCCCTCCTTTTATACCTGCCTTGGTCCTCTTCCCCCGAAAACATTGGCGGGAAGGGTTGCCACACAACGGCAATTTTGAAGGGGGGCATGGGCGCAGTCTATCCTGACAAAAGGGCGGTCTTCATCTGCAAAGCCACCATCCATGACGCGCCGGTGGGCTCGGGGATGACCTTCTCCCTGCGCGCCTGTCGTCTTGGTCTTCTTTCACCGATCGGGCAACCTTTGGGGGTTGCTTTGGGAACCGGCTTGCTGGCCTTGCTCCCTTAGCACAAAAGAGGAAATTCTCCTCATCCGCACCTGCTGGCACAGTCTCTGGCGCCATTCGTCGCCGCATGCGTCACTCACGTGGTGGACACGAGACCGCGCAACCAAACCAAATGACACATGACCTGCTGCCGCCGGGGGCTGCCTTGGGAGGCCGCCTCGCGAGGCTCCTGGTGAAGCCGCTAGTCTGCTCAGGATGCCAGCTGAGGGGGCCCCGCGAGGAGTCATGCTCGTGATGCTTGTTGGTGGGCCACTCGCCGGGCCTTCGCCATGCGCCGAAGGTAGACGGGCCTGGACACCCTGGGTTCCACGATCCCAACAGTAGCCCCCGGGCCCGCGGCGCACATGTTCCCGCCTATAGGGGTGAAACGGCGCGGGCCCTAACCGCCGGCGGGCCAGACACAACGCGTGGCTGCTGATGGAATGGGGGACGCCCCCACTTCTCCCACGACGCCTCGGCAACCATCCGGGCTGACATAAAGCCTGCCCGCGCATGGCGCGAGGACATCATTGTCTTCCTGCGTGCACCCGCCTTCCTGCGCCTTTCTTCTCGCGCACGATTCTTTCCCCTTCTACCGTATCTTTGTCACCCTAATCCCGATTGCGTCGCCATGGCGCCCCCTGGTAGGAAGGGAAGTGCGACAGTGGCGGGGGCCGTGGAGGCGGCGGCGGAGCCTGCCCTGGGCAGGTCTACAGTCATCAATGCCGAGGGGCTCGGCAAGGTTCTTTCGATGACCGCAGCTACCTCCAACGAGTGGGGGCCACCTAGATCTGGCCGGCTTCGCGCCCTGCCACCGAGCTCGACGCCACCACTATCGTCCTCCACCTTCCCACACTCTTTGCCAGCTTGCTGCCACCGTTCTCAGATTTCTTCAACGCCGTGCTCTCTCACTATCAAGTCCACGCGCTACATCTTGAGCCGAAATCCGTCCTCCTCCTTTCATCCTTTGCCTTTTTATGTGAGGCCTTCGTGGGCGTGCCTCCCTCAGTAGCGCTGCTCCGTCACTTCTTCAGCTTGCGGTTAATCGCGGTGAACCAGCGCTCCAGGTGCATCTCGCTCTGCACTGTGGATGAGACGGCAGGCGAGGGCATTAACATGAAGCTCACTCATGAGGCGGAGGGCTTCAGGCAGCAATTGGTGTACGTGGATGCAGCCCAATTCAGCCCCCTGCTACAGCTGCCGACGTCCCCGACAGCGAGGAGCTCCGGATGGGAGCACGAGAGGCTCGCTGATCCGAGACTTGCATGAGTGTGGAAGAGGTTGGCCGACCTGAGGGCGGCGGGGGTAACGGTGGTCACGGTCATGAGGGAGTTCCTCCGCCGGCGCAGCGCCCCCTTCAGTGTCACTCTCGCTCGATGTGGGCCTTCACTGGCCTGGAGGACCCAATGCGGCTAAATACGGGCAGCCTGCCGCCAGAAGTGCTGAGCGGGGTGCTTCACATCTTGACTGGCGAGGAAGCGGACAAGCCTCCCTAGGTGGGGCTCCTCCTGTATCGCTATCGGAACAAGGTGGAGCTGGCCGGTGCGATGCCGCTCTTTGACCAGTGGGGGCTGCTTCTAGAGGGCCACGAGGGGCCCCGGGATAAGCCTTTCCTAGTGGTCCCCAACCCTGGGGACCGTAGCGATGGTGGGACCTCGAGCGGCGCTACGGGAGACGGCGGCGGCCCGCTCCGATGGACCGGCCACCAACTTGCACGCGTGCCTGGAGGCGCTGATGACACCACCCCGCCTGAGGCCGCGCTCGCCATACTTGGGGCGATGAGGGACGCGAGGAGCTCTCTGGCGGCCGTGGGGCCGCACACCACCGGGGGTAGCGCCGAGGGTGGCCTCCAGGGCTCCTCCGCGAAGGAGACCGATGTTGAAGCTGGGGCCGCCAGACCCCCGGGTTCCATTCTCAGAGCCGGTCGCGAGAGGAGGCTTCGCATGGACAGCAGCGACGGCGTCCTACCGAGGTCGCTGAAGAAGTGGGTTGCCAAGGATGAGTAAGCGCCCGCCTTCACTCTCCTTGTATTCAACATGACTCGTGTGCCCGAGTGTTCGCTTCGCGCAGGTCCTCCTCGAGTAAGAAGAAGAAAGAGTCCCCGGGCTTGGCGGGAACTTAACCGTCGTTCGCCGGGACTGTGGGGCACGAGGAGAGCGCGCACCGCCAAGCTGCCGAATCCGGGCTCGTGCAAAGGGAATGACAGGCGACCCCTCCGGAGGTGCCCTCGGGAGGCCGCTCCTTGGCCCTCGAGGAGCCCACTGCCGTGGCGGATGTCTCGGAGGCGAAGACAGAGACGTCAGCTATCGCACCGCGCCCTGCCGGTGCCGGAGCCGCCTCGGGAAGCCTGGGGGACCCACCGGGCCCTCCGCCGCTTGCGAGCGATGGCCGGCCCTCGCAGGCTGCGACGGCAGAGGGTGGCGAAGGACCCAACCTAGATTGGGCCCTGGCGCTCGTGAACAGCCGCACTATGATCAGGCGCGGGGTCTTGCAGAATGCTATGAGTGTGCTAAGCCAGCTTGGGGCAGAGCTTCAAGGTGCCGAGGCGCGCCTTGTCGAGGAGCGCCTACGCCTGGCCCACGGGTGGCATCAGCTTAAAGTTGCCGTTAAGCTGGGCCGTCGTCAGAACGAGGCCGCTCGCGCAAAGGGCGAGAAATTCGCCGCCGAAGCGAAGGAAGCCAGCAAACGCGCCTTTCAAGAGGCTGAAGCGGCAGATCGGCGGCATGAGGCGGCGGAGGCTCGTGGGCAGGAGCTCTGAGACCTGAACACAACACTGGAGCTACAACTCCAGGCGCGAAAGGACGCCATCTCCGCACGGGAAGAGGAACTGGCGGCTAGCAAGGTGGACCTCGAGGTCCTCGAGCGGGAGCTCGCGTGGACGACGTCTGCGCAGGACCTGGAGCGCGAGCGGCTGGAGACGCTGGACCATGAGGTAGCCGCCACCCAAGGCTCTTTCGCCCGGCGCCTGGACAAAGCCAACGCCAACCTGGCGGCCAAGGAGGAGAAGATCCTGGATGATGCCGAGAAGAGGGCCGCGCAGAACCGCCAGGCGCTTGCTAAGGAACACATCGAGAAGATGAAGTTGCACGAGGATCGCTTCAAAGCGCGGCGTGAGGAATTTCAGCACGAGATCGCAGGCCTCAAGAAAATACCGACCAAAGCGGAAAAACGGTGAAGGACCGCGCGGGAGGCCCAAGCCGTCACTGCGGCCGAGCTGGCCTCGCTCCAGGAGCAGGTGGGGGCGTCGCGTCCATCGTGGAACGTGCGAGGGACGAGGCGGCCCGGGCTCGGGGGCGGCAGCTTGAGCGCTCCAAGATGTTCCACGCCCTCGAGCTGCGAGCCCGCCGCGCCTTGGGCTCTATTTGCAAGGAGGACGTCTCCAGCCCCCTCGAGACCGACGACGCCAGCTATCTCTCCTTCTTTACCAAGATCGTGGAACAGCTTGAGGATGGTGTCAAGAAGGTGGACGGGATCATTGAGGAGGAGTGCCGCGATCTCCTTACCCAGGCGATGACGCGCGTCTTCAGCCACCTTCTCCGGGCCGACCCCAATTTCGACTTCGAGGCTGTGATAGCTCCTGTCGCGGAGGAGCTTCGCGGCGCCCTCGGGAAGGCGATGGAGGATCATGTGGATGCGTTGCACTCCTAGTCGCGTGCGACAACAATGACAACCAAGGCGGGGCCGAGGGAGTTGAGGACGGCGACGGCAGCGGCAGTGATGGCACGTCTCCATAGACCATTCCTTTGTTAACCTGCTCCTAGTTAACCGTGGCCCCGTGGGGGTGTGAAGATGATGACTTTTGCTTAAGTGCTTAGTGACGTAATGAATGCTCACGCTCTCGTGAGGCCTCCTCCCGAGGCTTGTTTTTTCCTTTTTGCTTGCCTTTACGCTCTACGTAGTTAGGACCCAGCCCCCGGGCGAGCCTCAGCCGCCGCTAGTCTGTCAGGTCGCGATGCCTGAACTAGTCTAGGAGGTGAGGGGCACCGAGAGCTGGCGAGGGTCTCTAAGACACGATGCTCTGGGGGCCCCCTCTGACGCATAAGCGGCTCGCGTGAAGGAAAGCACCAGCACTCATGAGGTTACCCAAAGGGAAGGCTCGAGAGGTGGTAAAGGTGTCTTGCGAGATATTTGGACTAGCTTTGCGGAGCGCGGAACCTGGTGGACCGCCGCCGGCAAGGCGTGTCCCGCGAGGCTTCAACTCACGAAATCCCCTGTCGAGACGGGTACCTTGGGCTGCCCCTTGAGGCAACTGCACACAGAAAACTGCACCGCAAGAGAGCAGCGCACACTCGTTGGCTCGCTCATGAGCGTCTCGCGAGGAGATAAGACACCAAGGACCTTGGTGGGGTGGTGTGCACGGGAGCAGGCCCGCGAGCTAGAGCTCGGTTATTTGGGTTTTTCAGCGTTGTTGGGACTGACCCGAGCACAGGCGCCGTGTCCAGCCCCCACTCACGAGGGACTCAAGAGGGAGGTCACAAGTGCGCGCGGCTCGTGAGGCAAAAACACCCGAAACACATCCTGAATGGGAAACGAAAGCATTACTGATCTCTATTACACAGCAAAAGAGATACGGTTGCCGTGTCTGGCACGAATCAGCATGAGGTTAGTGCAACCCTCTTGATAACCCACAAGTATAGGGGACCGCAACAGCTTTCGAGGGTAGAGTATTCAACCCAAATTTAAAGATTTGACACAAGGGGAGCCAAAGAATATTTGTAAGTATTAGCAGTTGAGTTGTCAATTCAACCACACCTGGAGATTAAATATCTACAGCAAAGTAATCAGTAGCACAGTAATATGATAGTTTGATAGTAGTGGTAACCATAACAGTAGTAACAGTAACAGCAGTAACAGTTTTGTAGCAGTTGTAACAGTAGCAATAGCAATAGTAACTTAGCAAGAACAATATGTGAAAAACTCGTAGGCATTGGATCGGTGATTACGTTGGATAATATTCATCATATAACAGTCATAACCTAGGGTGACACAGAACTAGCTCCAGTTCATAAATGTAATGTAGGCATGTATTCCGTAAATAGTCATACATGCTTATGGAAACGAACTTGCATGACATCTTTTGTCCTACCCTCCCGTGGTAGCGGGGTCCATAAGGAAACTAAGGGATATTAAGGCCTCCTTTTAATAGAGAACCAGAACAAAGCATTAACACATAGTGAATACATGAACTCCTCAAACTATGGTCATCACTGGAAATTATCACAATTATTGTCACCTTGGGGTCTACGGATCATAACACATAGTAGGTGCATATAACTTGCAAGATCGGATCACGAACATAGATATAATGGTGAAAACATAAACGGTTCAGATATGAAATCATGGCACTCGGGCCCTAGTGACAAGCATTAAGCATAGCAAAGTCATAACAACATCAATCTCAGAACATAGTGGATACTAGGGATCAAGCCCTAACAAAACTAACTCGATTACATGATGAATATCATCCAACTCCTCACCGACCAGCGATCCTACGAAGGAATTACTCACTCCCAGTGGTGAGGATCATGAAATTGGTGATGGAGGATGATTGGTGATGGAGAAGACCGAAGATCCCCCTCTCCGGAGCCCCGAACGGGCTCCAGATTTGGCCTCCCGATGAAGAACAGGAGGTGGCGGCGGCTCTGCATCGTAAAACGTGATGAAACTTTCTCTCCTATTTGTTCCTCCAAAAATAGGATTTTATAGCGTCGGAATTAGGGTCAGCGGAGCCTCGTGGGCCCCACTACCCACCAGGGCGCGCCAGAGGGGGGTGGCGCACCCTGGTGCCTTGTGGGCAGCTGGGGCCTCCCTTCAGTGGGTCTTGGTTCCAGTATTTTTTATTTATTCCAAAATAATTCTCCAAAAAAGTTTCGTCCAATTCCGAGAACTTTTATTTCTGCACAAAAACAACACCATGGTAGTTTTGCTGAAAACAGCGTTAGTCCGGGTTAGTTTCATTCAAATCATGCAAATTAGAGTCCAAAACAAGAGGAAAAGCGTTAGGAAAAGTAGATACGATGGAGACGTATCAACTCCCCCAAGCTTAACCCATTGCTTCTCCTCAAGCAATTCAGTTGACAAACTGTAAGTGATAAATATAAACTTTTCCGAACTATTTTGTTCTTGTTTCCCTATATATGCTTAAATAGCACCCAAGTTTTCAACAAGGATCATGACTAACCATGCAAACAATAACTCTTAGAAATTATATTAACTCATATCAATGGCATAATCAACTAGCGAGCAATAATAAGATATCTCAAATGCCAACACGTTGTCAAAAGAATCATGATATAATATGACAATAGTGGTATCTCACTAGCCCTTTCTGACACCGCTAAACATAAATGCAGAGCACCTCCAAAGTTCAAGCAGCGACTAAACATTGTAATTCATGGTAGAAGAGATCCAGTCATGATGCATTCAATATTAACTATACACAATGCATGAGGATGACAATAGTGCTCTTAGGGCTGGCGCTTGTTTGAGAAGGTGATGACTCAACATAAAAGTAAAATAACATGAAAGTAAATAGACAGGCCCTTCGTAGAGGGAAGCAGGAATTTGCAGCTGTGCCAGAGCTCGAAGCTTAAATCATAGATAAATATAATTTTGGGAGGTATACCCTTCCTGTCAACGTTACGACCAAGAGTTTTCAATATCTTCCATGCTAAACACATTAGCGGTGGTTCCCAAGCGGTAAAAGTAAAGTTTACTCCCCCTCCACCATCAAACACAAGCCATGGCTAGCCGAATCTCGGGTGCCCTCCATATCAACAACAGTCCGGGGGAGTTTTTTTTCAATTATTTGTAATTTTTTATTTTGGGACTGGGCATCCCTATTACCAGCCCCTCTCGTGCAAGGGCGAGTGAATAAAGACTCATCATGAGAATAACCCGCTTAGCATGGAAGATACTAACCACCCCCTGTCACTCCATGGGCGGTCCAGGCACACAAAATAGATGTTCATTTGAATATTTAGAGGTGGCACATGCAAATTTACTTAGAACAACAGGGTAATACCGCATATAGGTAGATATAATGGATTCATCTGGAATAACTTTGGTTCAAGGGTTTTGATGCACAAGCAGTATTCCCGCTTAGTACAGGCGAAGGCTAGCAAATAGATTGGGAAGCGGCCAGCTAGAGAGTGAAAACGGTCATGAACATGCATTATGAATAATCAACATTGAGTACTAGCATGAGTAGGATATAAACACCATGAACATAAATATCATAGAGGCTATGTTGGTTTTGATTCAACTACATGCGTGAACATGTGCCAAGTCAAGCCACTTGAAACATTCAGAGGAGGATACCATATCATCATACTACATCACGATCATTTTAATGCATGTTGACACCCAAGATAAATCATTATCCACTCCTAGCTACTTAAGCATAGCATGAGCAACTATAATCTATAATTTTCATTGCAAACATGTTTAATCATAATATGCTGAATCATGGATACTGAGTTAAACATATTTACAAAAACAAAAACAAGTTGAGTTCATACCCGCTTTTCTCTGCCACAGTCACTTCATCAAATATCGTCATTATTGCCTTTCACTTGCACGACCGAATGATGTGAAAATAATAATAGTGCAAGAGTGTCGTGGACTAAGCTGGATTCTGCAACATTTCATTCAGAGGAGAAGACAAAATAATATGGGTTCTTTGTTAGATCAACAACAATGCATACAAGAGCCACTCAACATTTTCATCGTGGTCTTCCCCTTGGTACGACTCAATAAAAAGAAAAGAATTTCAGAGAAACACACTAAAATATTTTTGGAGTTTTTTAGTTTTTCTTGACAGGAAGCAAAAGAAAGAAAAACAAAAGTGAGAAAAACTATTTACACGGGAAAGCTCCCAACAAGCAAAAGAAGAAATGGGAAATCTTTTTGGGTTTTATTTTAATACTACAACTAATTTAACCTAGAAAGAAAAACCGAAAAGAAGCAAAAAATATTTTTGGATTTTCTCAAAGTTTTTCAAACACACAAGAAGAAAGCGAGAAAATAAATCTAACATGGATAATAAAATGAAAAAGTGTGGACACCGACAACTGAGATGAAATGTGTGAACATGAATATAATGTCGGTGGAAATACGTACTCCCCCAAGCTTAGGCTTGTGGCCTAGCTTGGTAATCACCACCCGTAGTAGCCGTCCGGTCCCATGTGAAAGTGTTGAGGTGGCGGCACCTGAGCGTCCCACTCCTGGGGCTCCTCCTCTGCCACTGCCTGGTTGTTTCAGTAGGCAATAATGTCCGCTGGTAGGACAGTGTATCCGTTCCTGGCAATAGGATCAAACAAAGTAGGTGCAGGCAACGGGATAATATCACGGGTTTTCTCTCTGAAAACCAAGTTGTAACGAATGTTGTTAAAAGAATCAATAGTATCAGTAAATTGGTGATCCACCATCGCCTGGTGATCTAGATAAACTCGGGGCAAACGATAGTCATGGTGGCATATCTGAACATTAAAGTGACTCGCTAAGCGAATGGCATAAATACCACCATGGATTTTGCCCTTAGTTCTGTTAAGGTGCTGACAATGTGCAATAATAGCTCCTAGGTTAAAGGTGTGATCATTGTGAAGTGCACGGCGTAAAATAGCGAGGTCAGGAGCACTAAGTATACCGCTCTTCTCCCTAGCAGTCAAACACTTCGCGTTGAATAAAGCAAAGTAATGCACAGAAGGAAACTGCAAACTAGTGGCGGTGGCTTTCGACACGCCTCTTTCCTCACCCACTGTCAAAGTGAGGAGGAAGTCCTCAAACTCTGCCGGTCTAGGCTCTCTTAATTCCCCGTCAGAGGGAATCAAACATATCTCACAAAATTCGGTGAGTGGTATCTGACGGGTTTCAGAATATAATTAATCCGCACCGCAGGAGGGTCATGCCTATTCAAAAAATAATTTTTTTTTGCACAAAGGAGTTTGTGAGGATGTGGTGTTGGTCACACTCATCTGCGAGGAAGTTGGTTAGCCCAACATTTGCAATGAATTGGGAAAACTCTTGATGGAACCCGACCTCGTTCATGAAGGCATTATGCGGCCATTCGCACGGCCTCACCTCCGTTGTTCTCAGAGTGTTGAGGTTGCTGTCCGATGATTCCCCAATGACTCCCTTAGCATTCTTTTTGGAGGAATACTTCCGGAAGATATTCATCTTTTTCTATGAACAAAATTCTGAAATTTTTGGGTCACAAAATTTTGTCAACAAAACTTCATAAGATTGATAGCAACTACTCATATGGATGCCTAGAGGCCAAATCAAGCATTCAAACTACTTGGAACTCAAAGAATTCAACATGCAAGCTCATTTACAGCAGCACCAAGAGTAGCTAAATACTCAAAATATAAAACACCAGAACAAAAATTAATTGGAGCAATGGAGGAGTCACATACCAAGTAGCAATCCCCCAAAACAGTTTCGAAAATAGAGCTTCGAGCAAAGAGATCGAAATCCGCAGGTTTGAGATCAAGAACACGAGAGAGAGAGCTAGTGTGATTTTTTTCTGGAGGTAGGTGACTAAGTGAGCTGAAGGGATAAGTGAGGGGGCTATGTGGGGCCCACTACCCACCAGGGTGCGCCTGGGGTAGCTGGCACGCCCTGGTGCCTTGTGGGCACCAGGGGCATCCCCTGTGATGTTATTTGTATCAAAAATTCTTAAATATTCAGAAAAAATTTGTGTCAAAATTTCAGGTCATTTTGAGCACTTTTATTTTTGGGCACTTTTTTATTGCACGAAAAATTCAGAAAACAAGATAAACATGGCATTTTATTTTATTTAACTAAGAATAATACAAAACAAAAAGTAGGGACAGAAAGTTGTGCTTACTAAATTCATCAACCACATGCCTCTCGAAAACAATCCATTAATAAGGTTGAGCAAGTCTTATTAACAATCACTTCTGATTAGCATGAGCTCGAAGAACTTTTGTGAAACACTAAGTTACCTCAACGGGGATATGCATACCCCCAACAATAAGTATTTCATATTGCTTTTTGGCAGTAGGTAGAGGGAGTTGAAAACTTCCAATAGTAATTGTCGGAGACTTTGGAATAACATTAATACCATTCACTTGAAATTGTTTCTTCGGAAAATGCACCGTATGCTCATTACCATTGATATGAAAAGTGACTTTGCTTTTATTGCAATCAATAATAGCCCCTGTAGTATTCAAAAAGGGTCTACCAAGGATAATCGACATGTTGTCGTCCTCGGGCATCTCAAGTATAACAAAGTCTATTAAGATAGTAACATTTGCAACAACAACGGGCACATCCTCACAAATACCGATAGGTATGGTAGTTGATTTGTCAGCCATTTGCAATGATATCTCAGTGGGTGTGAGTTTATTCAAATCAAGTCTTTTATATAAAGAGAAAGGCATAAAACTAACACCGGCTCCCAAATCACATAAAGCAGTTTTGACATAGTTTCTTTTAATGTAGCATGGTATAGTTGGTATTCATGGATCTCCTAGTTTCTTAGGTACTCCATCCTTAAAAGAATAATTAGCAAGCATGGTGGAGATTTCAGCTTCAGGTATTTTTCTTTTATTAGTGAGAATTTCTTTCATGTATTTAGCATAAGGGCCATCTTTAAAATATCAGTCAAACGAACGCAAAAAGACCGGCCTAAGCATTTCAGCAAAGCGTTCAAATTCTTCATCATCATTTTTCTTGGATGGTTTAGGTGGAAAGTGCATGGGTTTCTGAACCCATGGCTCTCTTTCTTTACCATGTTTTCTAGCAACAAAATCTCTCTTATCATAACGTTTATTATTAGGTTGTGGGTTATCAAGATCAATAGCAGGTTCTATCTCAACATCATTATCTTGTTCTTTATCATTGTCTAGTTGAGTATCTTCATGAACATCATCATTATCATTTTCATTATCACTAGCTGAATGTCTGTTACCAGATTGAGTTTCAGCATCAGAGATAGAGACGTCATTATTATCATCAGAAGAATTTTCTATCTCAGGTTCACTAGAAGTATGCAAAGTCCTATCATTTTTCTTTTTCTTTTTGGATGGACTAGGTGCATCAACATTAATTCTTTGAGAGTCTTGTTCAATTCTTTTAGGGTGTCCCTCAGGATAAAGTGGTTCCTGAGTCATTTTGCCTCTTCCAGTTGCTACTCTAACAGCATAATCATTCATATTATTATTCATTTCACTAAGCAATTCTTTTTGAGATTTAGCAACTTGTTCTAACTGGGTTTGAAGCATAGAGGCATGTTTTCCTACACCTCTAACATCATTTGTAATTCTAAACAACAAGTCACTTAAGCGAGCAATCATATCAGAATTTTGTCTTAGTTGTTTCATAACATAGGCATTGAAGTGATCTTGTTTCATAATGTAGTTGTCAAATTCATACAAGCATTGACTAGGATGTTTATTGTAAGGGATATCACCTTCATCAAACTCTAAAAGAGAATTTACCTCTACCACCTATGGTGGTGTGTCAAGACCATGTATTTCTTCAATAGGTGGTAAATTCTTAACATCCTCAGCTTTAATACCTTTTTCCTTCATACATTTCTTTGCCTCTTGCATATCTTCAGGACTGAGAAATAAGATACCCCTCTTCTTCAGAGTGGGTTTAGGCAGTGATTCAGGAAGAGTCCAATCATCATAATTTTTCAATATGTTATTCAATAATTCCTCAGCTTGTTCAACAGTTCGTTCCCTGAAAACACAACCAGCACAACTATCTAGGATGTCCCTAGAAGCATCGGTTAGTCCATTATAGGAGATATCAAGTATTTCATTTTTTCTTAAGAGGATGATCAGGCAAAGCATTAAGTAATTGGAGAAGCCTCCCCCAAGCTTGTGGGAGACTCTCTTCTTCAATTTGCACAAAGTGAAATATTTTCTATAAGGCAGCTTGTTTCTTATGAGCAGGAAAATATTTTTCAAAGAAGTAATAAATCATATCCTGGGGACTACACACACAACCAGGAGCAAGAGTATTGTACCATATCTTAGCATTACCCTTTAATGAGAACGGAAATAACTTGAGAATATAGTAATAGTGAATTTTCTCATCATGAGCAAATGGGGTGGCTATATCATTTAATTTAGTAAGATGTGCCACTACAGTTTCAGTTTCATAGCCATGGAAAGGATCAGATTCAACCAAAGTAATCAACTCTAGGTCGACAGAGAATTCATAATCCTTATCAGTAACAAAGATAGGTGAAGTAGCAAACTTAGGATCACATTTTATTCTAGCATTCAAAGATTTTTCTTTCAACTTGACTAGTAGTTTCTTCAGATCATCTCTATCCTTACAAGCAAGAAAGTCTCTAGCTACCTCTTCATCCATAACATAATTCTCAGGTATCTTGGGCATTTCAAATCTAGGAGAGCTAGGTCTAATAAGTGTTTCATAATTCTCAGTTTCAAAGACTTCATTAGTTTTAGCAATCTCAAAATCTTTAACTCTATCAAGTTGTTCATCAAGAAATTTACCTAGTGGCACAGTCTTATCGAGCAAGGTACTAGCATCATCATAAGTATCATTCATAGCAGAAGTAGCATCATCAATAACTTGCGACATATCAGGATTAATAGCATGTGGTGGTGTTGCAAGTTTACTCAAAACAGAAGGTGAATCAAGTGCAGAGCTAGATGGCAATTCCTTACCTCCCCTCATCTTAGAGGGAACAATCTTGGTTCTGGTATCTTTCAGATTATTCATAATGATAAATAGATAATAATCCCAAGTGACTCAACAAATATAATTATGATCCCCGGCAACGGCACTAGAAAAAGGTCTTGATAACCCACAAGTATAGGGGATCGCATCAGTTTTCGAGGGTAGAGTATTCAACCCAAATTTATAGATTCGACACAAGGTGAGCCAAAGAATATTTGTAAGTATTAGCAGTTGAGTTGTCAATTTAACCACACCTGGAGATTAAATATCTGCAGCATAGTGATCAGTAGCACAGTAATATGATAGTTTGATAGTAGTGGTAACGGTAACAGTAGTAACAGTAAGAGCAGTAACAGTTTTGTAGCAGTTGTAACACTAGCAATAGCAATAGTAACTTAGCAAGAACAATATGTGAAAAACTCGTAGGCATTGGATCAGTGATTACATTGGCTAATATTCATCATATAACAGTCATAACCTAGGGCGACACAGAACTAGCTCCAGTTCATAAATATAATGTAGGCATGTACTCCGTAAATATTCATACATGCTTATGGAAAAGAACTTGCATGACATATTTTGTCCTACCCTCCCGTGGCAGCGGGGTCCATAAGGAAACTAAGGGATATTAAGGCCTCCTTTTAATAGAGAACCGGAACAAAGCATTAACACATAGTGAATACATGAACTCCTCAAACTACGGTCATCACCGGAAAGTATCCCAATTATTGTCACCTTGGGGGTTTACGAATCATAACACATAGTAGGTGCATATAACTTACAAGATCGGATCACGAACATAGATATAATGGTGAAAACGTAAACGGTTCAGATCTAAAATCCTGGCACTCGGCTCCTAGTGACAAGCATTAAGCATAGCAAAGTCATAGCAACATCAATCTCAGAACATAGTGGATACTAGGGATCAAGCCCTAATAAAACTAACTCGATTACATGATGAATTTCATCCAACTCCTCACCGACCAGCGAGCCTACGAAGGAATTACTCACTCCCGGTGGTGAGTATCATGAAATTGGTGATGGAGGATGGTTGGTGATGACGAAGACCGAAGATCTCCCTCTCCGGAGCCCCGAACGGGCTCCAGATCTGGCCTCCCGATGAAGAACAGGAGGGGGTGGCGACTCCGTATCGTAAAACGCGATGAAACTTTCTCTCCTATTTTTTCTCCAAAAATAGGATTTTATAGCGTCGGAGTTAGGGTCGGCGGAGCCTCGTGGGCCCCACTACCCACCAGGGCGCGCCAGAGGGGGGTGACGCGCCCTGGTGCTTTGTGGGCAGTTGGGGCCCCCCTCTAGTGGGTCTTGGTTCTAGTATTTTTTATTTATTCCAAAATAATTCGCGAGAAAGTTTTGGCCAATTCTGAGAACTTTTATTTCTGCACAAAAACAACACCATGGTAGTTCCGCTAAAAACAACGTTAGTCCGGGTTAGTTTCATTCAAACCATGCAAATTAGAGTACAAAACAAGAGCAAAAGCGTTAGGAAAAGTAGATACGATGGAGACATATCAAGCCGTGGGGAGCCCTCAGCTTGTTATTCCGCCAGCACGGAGTATGGGGCTTCCACCAGGGTGTGGGTATGATCGTGGCTCGATCATTCCGCCAGTGCGGAGCATGGGGCTTCCACCGGGGTGTGGGTATGATCGCGGCCCGATCGTTCCACCAGCGCGGGCATGGGGCTTCCACTTGGGCGTGGGCGGGAGCTCTCGCGTGCCCGTGAGGTGAACACATTAAGAGTCTCCGGGGCGTGTACAACCCCATTTCGTTCGTACGCATGAGGGTCACGGGTAGAACTCTCGGAGGTGTTGGATGTTCCAGGCGTTAGTCACAGGAACTCCGTCCTCCGTCTCCACGCAGGCGGCGCCTGGCCTGGAGACATGAGCAACCCTGAAAGGGCCTTCCCACATGGGTGAGAGTTTGTGGAGCCCCTCTCTGGAGAGGATTCGGCGTAGGACGAGGTCCCCGACCTCAAGGGTGCGAGGGCGGATGTTATGACTGTGGTAGCGATGCAAGTCCTGTTGGTACCTCGCGGCGCGAAGGATGGCCTGGCGGTGGGCCTCCTCGAGGAGCAGCAGGTCGGCCTCCCGCGAGCCATCCTGCCGCGCTTCGTCAAACACTAGGACTCATGGGAAGCCATGCTTAAGCTCCGAGGGAAGGACCGCCTCAGCCCCGTAGGCGAGGAAGAAAGGGGTCTCGCCGGTGGGCTTAGTTGCTGTCGTGCGGATGGACCACAGCACAGACAGCAGCTCATCCAGCTAGCCCTTGCCACAGGCTTCGAGCTTCTTGTTGAAGCTCCTTGTCTTGAGGCCCTTGAGGACCTCAGTGTTTGCATGCTCAACCTGGCCGTTGCTCCGTGGGTGCGCCACGGAGGCGTAGCAGATTTGCATGCCAAGGTTAGCGCAGTAGGACTTGAAGAGGCCACTCGTGGACTGGGAGCCATTGTCGGTGATGATGCGGTTGGGGACGCCAAATCGGCTCACGTGGCCCTTGATGAACTTGACAGCCGAGGCCGCTGGGATGGTATGCACGGGTTCGACCTCTGCCCACTTGGTGAATTTGTCGATGGCGACGTAGAGGTAGCGGTAGCCGCCAGCCGCATGAGGGAAGGGCCCTAGTATGTCCAGCCCCCAGACCATGAAGGGCCATGAGAGCGGAATCGTCTAGAGCCCCTACGCTGGCTGGTGGATCTGCTTGGCATGGAATTGACAGGCTTCGCAGGATTTGACCAGCTCGATGGCGTCTTGGAGCATAGTTGGCCAATAGAAACCGCTACAGAACACCTTACCGGCAAGGGTACGTGACGAGGAGTGGTGCCCGCAGTCCCCTCCATGGATGTCGGCGAGCAGCTCACGCCCTTGCTCTTCTGAGATGCACTGCAATGAGACGTTGTTGGGGCACCTGCGGTACAACTCGCCGTCTTGCAAGCAGTAGGCGGTGGCTTGCCGGACGACACGTTCTACTCCAAAATCCTCCATAGGGAGAGTACCGTGGAGCAGGTAAGCCTTGAACTCCGCGGTCCAGCTGTCTGCTTGAGGCTCCAGCGCTAGCAGCAGGCGGGCTCCAGAGGCCGGGCCGCAGTCTGGCGCGCCAGTGGGCAGCACGGGTGGAAGCTCTTCGCGAAGCAGCGTTGTGCCAACGGTAGGTGGAATGGCTGATGGTCTGAGGAGCCTTTCCTCAAAGATGCCAGGGCTGAGAGTCGCCCTTGATAGTGAGGCGCTTGACGCCCAGGGCAGAGGCGGCCTTGAGGCTGTCATACTCCGCGACGTTGTTGGAGACCTTATTGTCGCGCTTGAAGCATAGCTGGACGGCGTAGTAGAGCTTATCTACAGCGGCGAAGTGAGCACGACGCCAGCCCCCGCGCCCTGCCTGGAGAAGGCGCCATCAAAGTGCATGGCCCAGCCCCCGGGTGCCACGTCCCCCGGCAGGAGGGATCTGTCCTCGTTAGGCTCCTCCTCGTATGGGTCCATCCATTCTGCTATGAAATCGGCCAGAGCTGCTCCCTTGATGACCCTGGTGGTGCAGAACTCTAGCTGGAAGGCCTGCAGCTCGATGGAACATTCGGCGACGCGGCCGGCAGCGTTGGGGCCGTGCAGGACTTGCTCCAACGGGTAGGAAGAGATGACCTTGATAGGATGACCTTGAAATTAGTGGCGCAGTTTCCTGGAGGCAACGAGGAGTGCGAGGAGCAGCTTCTGCTCCATGAGGTAACGCTCGCGGGCATCCCTCAGCCCCGTGCTGACGAAGTACATGGGGTGCTCGATGAGGCACGTGGTTGTGGTGGCGGTCTGCTCCCTGGGTGGCGCTCGGGGCATGGGGGGCACTAAGAGCTTGGAGGGCTCACGAGGCTCGAAGGACTCACAAAGCTCGGAAGGCTCGCGAGGCTCGACGGGCTCACGAGGCTCGGAAGGCTCGATAGGCTTTTCCTTAGCGCTGGTTCATCCCTCTCGTACCACGATGAGCGCTGCACTGGCCGTCTGGGGATGGCCGCCAAGTAAAGGAGCAATGGCTCACGGGGGCGCGGCGCAGTCATGATGGGTGAGGTTGTAAGGTACCTCTTGAGGTCTTCAAAGGCTGCGTCCGCTTCGGGAGTCCACTCGAAGGGATCGGTCCTCTTCCTGAGCTTGAAGAACGGCAAGGCTGGTTCGCCGAACTTGGAGATGAAGCGTGATACGTCTCCATCGTATCTATAATTTTTTATTGTTTCATGCCAATATTATACAACTTTCACATACTTTTGGCAACAATTTATATGATTTATTGGCCTAACATATTGATCCAGTGCCCAGTGCCAGTTCCTGTTTGTTACATGTTTTTGTTTCGTAGAATATCCATATCAAATGAAGTCCAAACACGATAAAAATTTATGGAGAATTATTTTGGAATATATGTGATTTTTGGGAGGTGGAATCAACGCAAACGAAGGCCCACGGCCTCCACTACCCACCAGGGCACGCCGGGCACCCCCTGGCGCGCCCAGGTGTCTTGTGGGCTCCCCGCAAGTCGGTTGGGGCTCTTCGGGCGCAAGAAAGATAATTTACGAAAAAAAAATCATGTAAAAATTTCAGCGCAATCGGAGTTACGGATCTCCGGGAATTTAAAAAACGATGAAGGGCCAGAAAACATGAACGTGAAACAAAAGAGAACAGAGAGGGAGATCCAATCTAGGAGGGGCTCCTGCCCGTCCGCCGCCATGGAGGCCATGGACCAGAGGGGGAACTCTTCTCCCATCTAGGGGGGAGGCCAAGGAAGAATAATAAGGATGGGCTCTCTCTCCCCCTCTCTCCCGGTGGCGCCGGAGCGCCGCCGGGGCAATCATCGTCACGGCGATCTACTCCAACAACTTCGCCGCCGTCAACACCAACTCTCTCCCCCTCTATGCAGCGGTGTAACCTCTCTTCTACCCGCTGTAATCTCTACTTAAACATGGTGCTCAATGCTATATATTATTTCCCAATGATCTATGGCTATCTTATGATGTTTGAGTAGATTTGTTTTGTCCTATGGGTTGATTGATGATCGTGATTGGTTTGAGTTGTATGTTTTATTTTGGTGCTGTCCTATGGTGCCCTCCATGTCGCGCAAACGTGAGAGATCCCCGCTGTAGGGTGTTGCAATACGTTCATGATTCGCTTATGGTGGGTGGCATGAGTGACAGAAGCACAGACCCGAGTAAGTGGGTTGTTGCGTATGGGAGTAAAGAGGACTTGATACTTAATGCTATGGTTGTGTTTTACCTTAGCTATCTTTAGTAGTTGTGGATGCTTGCTAGAGTTCCAATCATAAGTGCATATGATCCAAGTAGAGAAAGTATGTTAGCTCATGCCTCTCCCTCATATAAAATTGCAATAATGATAACCGGTTTAGTTATCGATCACCTAGGGACAAATGACTTTCTTGTGTGACAAAAGCTATCTACTTTTATTATCTTGCAATTTATTCATAGTTTTATTCTCGCAAAGTAATTCTAGTTTTATTCTTGTTCTAGGTAAAGCAAACGTTAAGTGTGCGTAGAGTTGTATCGGTGGTCGATAGAACTTGAGGGAATATTTGTTCTGCCTTTAGCTCCTCGTTGGGTTTGACACTCTTATTTATCAAAAAAGGCTACAAACGATCCCCTATACTTGTGGGTTATCAAGACCTTTTTCTGGCGCCATTGCCGAGGAGCAATAGCGTGGGGTGAATATTCTCGTGTGTGCTTGTTTGCTTTAATACTAAGTAGTTTTTATTTTGTGCTCTTGTTTTCTATCTTTAGTTATGGGTAGGAAATGCAAAATACCAAAAAAAATAGTTGTACCTACTAAACCAATGGTTGAAGAACCACCCAAAATCTATCATACTGCTGAAGCTTTCTACTTGGATCATCTTCAATCCATTTGTGCTCGTGCTGAAAACCCAACTAGCTTAGTTGAGGGAAAATCATTAAATGAGCATGCTTATTATGTGTGACACCGCTTATCTCAAAAAGGAAAACTTTTACTGCATCGAATTAATACTATGCAATGCTATGCTTGGAATTTATGTGAATTATATGATTTTACTTGTTGTTCTGAAGACCCTAAGAAACACCTTCCCTACCAATGTGAGTTTAGTGATAATGGAATCGTATCTTCTTATGCCAATGGTGTTTATAATTACTATGATATTGAACAAATTGAAGAATTTGTTGCTTTTAAGGGTGCTTATGAAATTGTTTCTTTGATTGAAAAGTATGATGCTACTCTTTACAAATCTGAAAATTATGTCATACTTAAATATTGCTATGAAAATTATGCTTCTAATGCTTATGTTAAACCATATATTGAGGACTCCTCCGTTGTCCAAGAAGAGACTAATATTGTGCAGGAATCTATGGAAGAAGAAATTGATGAAATTGTAAGCTCATTGGATGAAAAAGATGATGAGGAGAGCGAAGAACAAAAGGAGGAAGAGCGAATTAGCTACCTGTGCCCACCTTCTAATTAGAGTAACTCTTCAACTCATACATTGTTTAATTTCCCTTCGTGCTTACCGAAGGATGAATGCTATGAGGATTGCTATGATCCCGTTGATTCTTTTGAAATATCCCTTTTCTATGAACTTGATGATTGCTATGCTTGTGGCCAAGATGGTAATATGAATTATGCTTATGGAGTTCCTTATGTTAAGAATTAAATTGTTGCTATTGCACCCACATATGATAGTCCTATTATCTTTTTGAATTCTCCCAACTACACTATATCGGAGAAGTTTGCTCTTATTAAGGATTATATTGATGGGTTGCATTCTACCATTACACATGGTGATTTTGATGAATATAATATGCATGTGCTTGCCGCTCCTACTTGCAATTATTATGAGAGAGGAACTACATCTCCGCCTCTCTATGTTTCCAACACAATAAAATTGCAAGAAACTGCTTATGCTATGTATTGGCCTTTACTTGATGTGCATGAATTGTTCTTTTATGACATGCCGATGCATAGGAAGAGAGTTAGACTTCGTGATTATATGATATATGTTGATTTGTTCTCACTACTAAATTATAAATCATTGCTAATTAAAATTGGCTTTGAAATACCTTGGGATCCGGATGGATCAATTACTTGAGCACTTTATGCCTAGCTTAATGGCTTTACAGAAAGCACTGCCAAGGAGACAACCCAGAAGTTTTAGAGAGTCATTTTATTCTGTTATGTGCTTTTATAAATTTTAAAAACAAAAAAATATAGAGGGGAACTTAAAACTTTACATAAAGAAAAGTGAAAGTGAGAAAGACGAGCACCGTTGAAGTGGGGGACGTCCTTGAACTTTGTTCATGCCCATGGAGACTTTGTGAATCTCGATTACAGAAACTTTTCATCAAAAATATTTATACCCTTGTACAAATCCATTTTATTATAAAAACAATGTGCCAAGATTTGCCTTTAGGATGATTAGATTGCTTGTTGATATGTGCGGTGCAAAAACAGAAACTTTGGCTGTAGTGCGTGAATTTACATTTTTTACTGGAATGTCAAAAGTTTCTGAAACTTTTTACACAGTACTTCTATGCAAATTTTTTATTGTTTCCTAATTTTTCAGATTTTTTGGAGTTACAGAAGTATGGCCAAAGTTCAAATTGCTACAGACTGTTCTGTTTTTGACAGATTCTGTTTTTGATGCATTGTTTTGCTTGTTTTGATGGAACTATGGACTTTATCGGTGGTATAAGCTATGGAGAAGTTAGGATACAGTAGGAATAATTCAAAAATAAAATATGAATGGGTTTGCAACAGCACTTAAAGTAGTGATTTTCTTTATTATACTAACGGATCTCTCCGAGTTTTCTGTTAAGTTTTGTGTGGGTGAAGTGTTCAAAGATCGAGGAAGTCTCGACATGAGGAGAAGGAGGAGAGGAAAGAGTACAATCTTGGGGATGCCCAAGGCACCTCAAGTAAATATCCAAGGAGACTCAAGCGTCTAAGCTTGGGGATGCCCCGGAAGGCATCCCATCTTTCTTCAACAAGTATCGGTATGTTTCGGTTTTCGTTTCGTTCATGTGATATGCGTAAATCTTGGAGCGTCTTTTGTGTTTAGTTTTCATTTTTCTTTTATGCACCATGCTGGTATGAGATAGTCCATGGTTGATTTATAGAATGCTCATTGCACTTCACTTATATCTTTTGAGTATGGCTTTATAGAATGCTTCATGTGCTTTGCTTATATCATTTGAAGTCTGGATTGCCTGTTTCTCTTCATATAGAAAACTGTTATTTGTAGAATGCTCTTTTTCTTCACTTATATTTATTAGAGCATGTGCAAGTCTTTTGTAGAAAGAACTAAACTCTCATGCTTCACTTATATCTATTTAGAGAGTCAACAAAATTGGTCATTCACATGGTTAGTCAGAAAATCCTACATGAAACTTGTGGATCACTGAATATGATATGTTTGATTCCTTGCAATAGTTTTGCGATATAGAGATGATAATATGTGGGAGGTACTAGTAAACAGTTGTGGTTAGTAGGAATATTGGTGTTATGGTTTGTGATTCCCGAAGCATGCACGTATAGTCTCTCGTTATGCTATGAAGTTGGAGCATGATTTATTATTGACTGTCTTCCTTATGAGTGGCGGTCGGGGACGAGCGATGTTCTTTTCCTACCAATCTATCCCTCTAGGGGCATGCGTAGTAGTACTTTGCTTCGAGGGCTAATAAACTTTTGCAATAAGTATATGAGTTCTTTATGACTAATGTGAGTCCATGGATTATACGCACTCTCACCTTTCCGCAATTTGCTAGCCTCTTCGGTACCGTGCTTTGCCCTTTCTAACCTCGTGAGTCGGTGCAAACTTCGCCAGTGCATCCAAACCCCGTGATATGATATGCTCTATCACACATAAGCCTTATTATATCTTCCTCAAAATAGCCACCATACCTACCTATTATGGCATTTCCATAGCCATTCCGAGATATATTGCAATGCAACTTCCACCGCTTTTGTTTTGATGACTTGAGCATTCATTGTCATATTGCTTTGCATGATCGTAAGATAGCTAGCATGATATTTCCATGGCTTGTCCGTTTTTTTATGTCCTTGCTATGCTAGATCATTGCATGTCATGGTACACTGCCAGAGGCATTCATATAGAGTCATACTTTGTTCTAGGTATCGAGTTGTAATATTGAGTTGTAAGTAAATAGAAGTGTGATGATCATCATTATTCATTATTAGAACATGTCCTAGTAAGGAAAGGATGATGGAGACTATGATTCCCCCACAAGTCGGGATGAGACTCCGGACAAATATTAAAAAAAAAGAGAAAAAAGTGAGGCCAAAAAGAGCCCAAGAAAAAAGAAAAAAAAAGAAAAAAATGAGAGAAAAGAGAGAAGGGGCATGTTAATTCCACACTAGTGCTTCAAAGTAGCACCATGTTTTTCATATAGAGAGTCTCCTATGTAGTCAGTTTCATATACTAGTGGGAATTTTTCATTATAGAGTTAGATGCACACCCACTTAGTTTTCATATTGAGCTTTCATACACTTATAGCTCTTAGTGCATCCGTTGCATGGCAATCCCTACTCCTCGCATTGATATCAATTGATGGGCATCTCCATAGCCCGTTAATTTGCCGCGTCGATGTGAGACTTTCTTACTTTTTTGTCTTCTTTATGTTTACTCCTATCATCATACTCTATTCCACCCATAGTGCTATGTCCATGGCTTGCACTTGTGTATTGCGTGAGGGTTGAAAAAGCTGAAGCGCGTTAAAAAGTATGAACCAATTGCTTAGCTAGTCATCGGGGTTGTGCATGATAAATACTTTGTGTTAAGAAGACGGAGCATGACAAGGCTATATGATTTTGTAGGGATAGCTTTCTTTAGCGTTGATATTTTGAAAGACATGATTGTTTGTTGGGATGCCTGAGTATTGATGTTTTAATGTCAAATTATAGACTATTGCTTTGAATCACTCGTGTCTTAATATTCATGCCATGATTAGACATATGATCAAGATTATGCTAGGTAGCATTCCACATCAAAAAATTCTTTTTATCATTTACCTACTCGAGGACGAGCAGGAATTAAGCTTGGGGATGCTGATACGTCTTCGTCGTATCTATAATTTTTTATTATTTCATGCCAATATTATACAACTTTTACATACTTTTGGCAACAATTTATATGATTTATTGGACTAACATATTGATCCAGTTCCCAGTGCCAGTTCTTGTTTGTTGCATGTTTTTTGTTTCGTAGAATATCCATATCAAACAAAGTCCAAACGCGATAAAATTTACGGAGAATTATTTTGGAGTATATGTGATTTTTGGGAGGTGGAATCAACGCAAACGGAGGCCCACGGCCTCCACTACCCACCAGGGCATGCCGGGCACCCCCTGGTGCGCCCAGGTGTCTTGTGGGCTCCCCGCAAGTCGGTTGGGGCTCTTCGGGCGCAAGAAAGATAATTTACGAAAAAAATTCATGTAAAAATTTCAGCGCAATCGGAGTTACGGATCTCCGGGAATTTAAAAAACGGTGAAGGGCCAGAAAACATGAACGTGAAACAAAAGAGAACAGAGAGGGAGATCCAATCTAGGAGGGGCTCCTGCCCCTCCGCCGCCATGGAGGCCATGGACCAGAGGGGGAACTCTTCTCCCATCTAGGGGGGAGGCCAAGGAAGAAGAATAAGGAGGGGCTCTCTCTCCCCCTCTCTCCCGGTGGCGCCGGAGCGCCGCCGGGGCAATCATCGTCACGGCGATCTACTCCAACAACTTCGCCGCCGTCAACACCAACTCTCTCCCCCTCTATGCAGCGGTGTAACCTCTCTTCTACCCGCTGTAATCTCTACTTAAACATGGTGCTCAACGCTATATATTATTTCCCAATGATCTATGGCTATCTTATGATGTTTGAGTAGATTTGTTTTGTCCTATGGGTTGATTGATGATCATGATTGGTTTGAGTTGTATGTTTTATTTTGGTGTTGTCCTATGGTGCCCTTCGTGTCGCGCAAACATGAGGGATCCCCGCTGTAGGGTGTTGCAATACGTTCATGATTCGCTTATGGTGGGTGGCGTGAGTGACAGAAGCACAGACCCGAGTAAGTGGGTTGTTGCGTATGGGAGTAAAGAGGACTTGATACTTAATGCTATGGTTGGGTTTTACCTTAGCGATCTTTAGTAGTTGCGGATGCTTGCTAGAGTTCCAATCATAAGTGCATATGATCCAAGTAGAGAAAGTATGTTAGCTCATGCCTCTCCCTCATATAAAATTGCAATAATGATAACCGGTTTAGTTATCGATCACCTAGGGACAAATGACTTTCTTGTGTGACAAAAGCTATCTACTTTTATTATCTTGCAATTTATTCATAGTTTTATTCTCGCAAAGTACTTCTAGTTTTATTCTTGTTCTAGGTAAAGCAAACGTTAAGTGTGCGTAGAGTTGTATCGGTGGTCGATAGAACTTGAGGGAATATTTGTTCTGCCTTTAGCTCCTCATTGGGTTCGACACTCTTATTTATCGAAAAAGGCTATAAACGATCCCCTACATTTGTGGGTTATCAAAGCGTCCTAGGGAGGCCATACACCCTGCCAATCGCTGCATCTCCTTGAGGGTCCGGGGAGGACGCATCTTCTCAATGGCCTTGATCTTTTCTGCATTGGCTTCGATTCCGCGGTGGGAGATGAGGAAACAGAGGGCTTGCTGGAGGGGACTCCAAAGACGCATTTGTCGGGGTTGGGCTTTAGGTTGACCTTGCGCAGGTTGGCGAATGCTTCCTCAAGATCTTCGATGAGTGTCCTAGCCTCACGCGTCTTGACCACGATGTCATCGACATAGGCCTTCGCGTTTCTCCCCATCTAAGGCCCCAGCGTGATGCGCATCAGTCGCTGGAAGGTGGCACCGGCACTCCTCAAGCCGAAGGGCATGTAGGTGTAGTTGGTGGTGAGACCCGCGCCCCGGACGACGTGCGACGGCCAAAAGAGGTCCTGAGGGCAGGCCTCGTTGAGGCTCGCGAAGTCAACGCACATACGCCCCTCGCTGCCCTTCTTGGGGACGACGATCAGGCTAGCGGGCCGCGCGGGGTGACGCTCCTCACGGATGACTCCAGCTTCTTGCAGCTTGTGAACCTCTTGGACAATGAACTCTTGCTTCTCCGGCGCCTGGCGCTGTGCTTTTTTGCTTGATAGGGCGTGCGTTAGGGAACACTGCCAAGTGATGCTCGATCACCTCCCTCGGCACACCGGATAGGTCAGATGCTTTCCAGGCAAAAACATCCGAGTTTTCCCGAAGGAAGGCGATGAGCGTGCTTTCCTGTGCGGGAGGGAGGCAGGCGCCGATGGTGAAGGCAGGGCCTGAATCACTGCCGTCCATCGACACCTTCTTGGTCTCAGCGCCACCCTGGGAGAACAGCTGCTTCTTCCTTGTGGGCGCGGCCTCGGAAGATTAGCCCGCGTCCTCGGCAGCTGGATGCGCTACCGCGACGCCTTTGTAGGCGCGCTTGAGGGAGTGGACTGCGTCCTTCTCGTCGCAGGTGACGGTGATGACACCGCTGCTGCCAGGCATCTTGAGGACGTTGTAGCCGGGACGGGTCACTGCCATGAACTTGGCGAGTGCTGGGTACCCCAGGATGGCGTTCTACGGCAGGCCAATGCGCGCCATGTCGAAGTCGATGAGCTCGGTGTGGTAGTTAATGGGGGTACCAAAGGTGATGGGGAGGCGCACTTGCCCCAGGGGATAGACCCATCAGTCACCATGGAGAAGGGCTTGGTCGGCAACAGCTGGTCGTAGGGCACTTGGAGCGTCTCGAAGGTCTCGATGGAGATCATGTTGAGGCCGGCGCCCCCATCAATGAGGGTCTTGGTGCCCGCGACATTACTGATGGTGGGGGTGCACAGCATAGGGAGCGCTCCTGCGACGGCGGTGGACTTGGGGTGGTCTTCGGAGTCGAAGGTGATGGCACACCGCGACCACTTGGGGGGCCACACAGCTTCGGGCCTCGGGAAGGTGGCGTTCACCTCGCGAGAGCTCTACTTGAGGTGGCGGTTGGATGCGGGGGCTGAGCTCCGCCGAGGATGCAGGCCACCGCGTGAGGCTCCTGGTTGCCCCTGGCGCCTTCACCGTGTTGGTCGAAGCTAGCGACAAAACTGGTTGCAGAGCTCGTTCCATGAAGAGATCGAAGCCTCAGGAAGGTTCATGAGCCAGGAGCGCGGGCCGTTGCTGAGGGCCATGGGGAACCAGTTCGCCATGACCTTGTCATCGCCGCCTGCCGCCAAGATGCTCAGCACGTAGAGCTGAAGAAACTCCGATGGGTTGAGGCTGTCATTGATACGTCTCCATCGTATCTACTTTTCCAAACTCTTTTGCCCTTGTTTTGGACTCTAATTTGCATGATTTGAATGGAACTCACCCGGACTGACACTGTTTTCAGCAGAATTGCCATGGTGTGGTTTTTGTGCAGAAATTAAAGTTCTCGGATTGACCTAAAAATTTACAGAGAATTTTTGTGGAATATATAAAAAATACTGGCGGAAAAAGACACCAGAGGGGGGCCACCCAGGAGCCACAAGCTCAGGGGGCGCGCCCACCCCTCGAGGGCGTGCCTCCCAGGCTTGTGGGCCCCCTGGACCTCCGACAACCCTAACTCCAACTCCATATATACCTCTTCGCGGAGAAAAAATCAGAGAGAAGGATTCATCGTGTTTTACGATACGGAGCCGCCGCCACCTCCTGTTCTTCATCGGGGGGGCTGATCTGGAGTCCGTTCGGGGCTCCGGAGGGTGGAATCCGTCGCCGTCGTCATCATCAACCTTCCTTCACCGCCAATTTCATGATGCTCATTGCCGGGAGTGAGTAATTCCTTCGTAGGATTGCTGGACAGTGATGGGTTGGATGAGATTTATCATGTAATCGAGTTAGTTTTGTTAGGGCTTGATCCCTAGTATCCACTATGTTCTGAGATTGATGTTGCTATGACTTTGCTATGCTTAATGCTTGTCACTAGGGCCCGAGTGCCAAGATTTCAGATCTGAACCATTTATGTTTCCACCATTATATCTATGTTCTAGATCCGATCTTGCAAGTCATATGCACCTATTACGTGTTATGATCCGTAAACCCCAGGGTGACAGTAATTGGGATACTTTCCGGTGATGACCGTAGTTTGAGGAGTTCATGTATTCACTATGTGTTAATGCTTTGTTCCGATTCTCTATTAAAAGGAGGCCTTAATATCCCTTAGTTTCCTTATGGACCCCGCTGCCACGGGAGGGTAGGACAAAAGATGTCATGCAAGTTCTTTTCCATAAGCACGTACGACTATATACGGAATACATGCCTACATTATATTGATGAATTGGAGCTAGTTCTGTGTCACCCTAGGTTATGACTGCTACATGATGAATATTATCCAACACAATTATCCATCACTGATCCAATGCCTATGAGCTTTTCACATATCGATCTTTGCTAAGTTACTTTTGTTGCTACTGCTGTTACAATCACTACAAAACTGCTACTGTTACTATTGCCATTGTTACCGTTACTATCAAACTATCATACTACTTTGCTACCGATCACTTTGCTACAGATATTAAGTCTTTCAGGGGTGGTTGAATTGACAACTCAACTGCTAATACTTGCGAATGTTCTTTGGCTCCCCTTGTGTCGAATCAATAAATTTGGGTTGAATACTCTACCCTCGAAAACTATTGCGATCCCCTATACTTGTGGGTTATCAGTCGTCGTAGCGCGGGGGCAGCTCTGGCTTGAACTTAGCGGGCCAGGCCAGCCGGCGCAGCTCGCGGATGAACGCTTGGCAGCCCACATCGCTCAAAGGAACGCCACCTGCGAGGGCGGCGCGATTCTGACGCCCGGCCGCTGCGACCTCCTGGGCTGCCCGGTCCTGGCGCTGGCGATGCTGCTCGAGGAGCACACGCGCATCAGGCAGCATGCGATGGACGATCTGGCAGCTGGCCTCATCTCGGGCTGGTGGGGGCGCTCCACGGGACGGGTCACGTGCCCGCGCGTCACACCGGGGCTCGCCGGGATCGCTGCGCAGAGGAGGCGGTGGAGGCGCGCCGTGCGCCACGTCCCCGGCACGAGATGGCGGAAGGCGGAGTGAGTGGGAGGGCGCCGAGGCATCTCCGGCGGCGTTGAAGAGCTCGGTGATGCGGCCAAGCCAAGTGTCGTAGCTGACGTCAGCCGGATGGTAGCGGAGCAGCTCGAGCGCCATGAGCAGCGCGGCCTGCGCGTTTTGCGGCCCATGACGGGCGAGGAAGGAAGAGGTCGTGGCAGTGCGGCCATCCGGCTTCACGGAGGGGTGTATGGAGGAGTCCTGCTGCTCATGAGCAGCTGGGTTGGTGGCGGCGACAGCCGCTGCCCCGGCAGGGCGGTGGCGGTTGTCACAGCCCACAGGCTCCGTCTGGGCGATGCGACCCGCTCGGCGCTCGGCACGCTTGCGATGAGTGTCGCCATGAAGCTGACGGGGTGGAGGGCGGAGCGGAGCCGAAGAATGGCAGCGCACCCCTACCTGGCGCGCCAAATGTCGAAATCGGGGCTCCGGGGACCCAAAGGATCGAACACTGGGGTGAGCTCCTTCTTATCGCCTCGTCCCTACCTGCAGCTAACCTCGGCGAGGCTACGTCGAGAGCGAGCTAGCGGGAGCTGATCGGTGACACGGCGGTTACCCAGGTTCGGGCCACCTTGCGGTGTAAAACCCTACTCCTGCTTGGATGGGATTACTCTAGGGAGAGAGTGATAATACAAGAGTTGAGGATCAAGTGGTCGACCCCCTCTACGGCGGCACCATGCCCTCCTTTTATATCTGCCTTGGTCCTCTTCCCCCGAAAACATTGGCGGGAAGGGTTGCCACATAACGGTAATTTTGAAGGGGGACAGGGGCGCAGTCGATCCTGACAAAAGGGTGGTCTTCGTCTGCAAAGCCATCGTCCATGACGCGCCGGTGGGTTCGGGGATGACCTCCGCCTTGCGCGCCCGTCGTCTTGGTCTTCTTTCACCGATCGGGCAACCTTTGAGGGTTGCTTTGGGAACCGGCTTGCTGGCTGATAACCCACAAGTATAGGGGATCGCAACAGTTTTCGAGGGTAGAGTATTCAACCCAAATTTATAGATTCGACACAAGGGGAGCCAAAGAATACTTGTAAGTATTAGCAGCTGAGTTGTCAATTCAACCACACCTGGAGATTAATTATCTGCAGCAATAGGATCAGTAGCACAGTAATATGATAGTTTTGATAGCAGTGATGATAGTAACAGTAACAGTAACATTGATAGCGATGATTTTGTAGCAGTTGTAACAGTAACAGCAGTAGTAGTAATTTAGCAAGAACAATATATGGAAAATTCGTAGGTATTGGATTGGTGAATTCGATGGATGATATTCATCATATAACAGTCATAACCTAGGGAGATACGGCACTAGCTTCAGTTCATAAATATAATGTAGGAATGTATTCCGTAAATAGTCATACGTGCTTATGGAAAGAACTTGCATGGCATCTTTTGTCCTACCCTCCCGTGGCAGCGGGGTCCATAAGGAAACTAAGGGATATTAAGGCCTACTTTTAATAGAGAACCGGAACAAAGCATTAACACATAGTGAATACATGAACTCCTCAAACTACGGTCATCACCGGAAAGTATCCCGATTACTGTCACACCGGGGTTTACGGATCATAACACGTAATAGGTGAATATGACTTGCAAGATCGGATCTAGAACATAGACATAATGGTGATAACATAAACAGTTCAGATCTGAAATCATGGCACCCGGTCCCAAAGTGACAAGCATGGCAAAGTCATAGCAACATCAATCTCAGAACATAATGGATACTAGGGATCAAGCCCTAACAAAACTAACTCGATTACATGATGAATCTCATCCAACTCCTCACCAACTAGCGATCCTACGAAGGAATTACTCACTCCCGGTGGGGAGCATCATGGAATTGGCGATGGAGAAGGGTTGGTGATGACGAAGATCGAAGATCCCCCTCTCCGGAGCCCCAAACGGACTCCAGATCTGGCCTCCTGATGAAGAACAGGAGGTGGCAGCAGCTCCGTATCGTGAAACACGATAATTCTTTCTCCCTGTTTTTTTTTCCTCCAAAAATAGGATTTTATAGCATCGGAGTCAGGGTCTGCGGGGCCACCAGGTGGGAACAACCCACCTGGGCGCGCCTGGAGGGGGGCACGCCCTGGTGGGTTGTGCTCACCCAGCCCCCCCCCCCTCCGGTGGTTCTTGGCTCCAGTATTTTTCTTTTATTCCATAAAAATTCTCCAAAAAGTTTCGTTCCATTCCGAGAACTTTTTTTTCTACACAAAAACAACACCATGGTAGTTCTGCTGAAAACAACGTTAGTTCGGGTTAGTTTCATTCAAATCATGCAAATTAGAGTCCAAAACAAGAGCAAAAGTGTTAGGAAAAGTAGATACGCCGGAGACGTATCAACTCCCCCAAGCTTAAACCTTTGCTTGTCCTCAAGCAATTCAGTTGATAAACTGAAAGTGAAAAGGAAAAACTTTTACGAACTCTTTTGTTCTTGTTTCCATAAATAAGCTTAAGTAGCACCCAGGTTTTCAGCAAAGATTATAACTAACCATGTCAACAATAACTCTTAAAAATTATATTAACTCATATTAATGGCATAAGCAACTAGCAAGCAATAATAAAATATCTCAAATGACAACACTTTGTCAAAACAATCGTGATATAATATGACAACAGTGGTATCTCGCTAGCCCTTCCTGAGACCGCAAAACATAAATGCAGAGCACCTCCAAAGTTCAAGCAACGACTAAACATTGTAATTCATGGTAGAAAAGATCCAGTCATGATGCATCCAACATTAGCTATACACAATGCATGAGGATGACAATAGTGCTCTCAGATCTGGCGCTTATTTGAGAAGGTGATGGCACAACATAAAATTAAATAGATAGTCCCTTCGCAGAGGGAAGCAGTGATTTGCAGCGGTGCCAGAGCTCAGATTTTTAAAACAGAGATAAATGAAATTTTCAGAAATGCACCCTTCCTGTTTACTTCGCGACCATTAGTTATCGATATCTTCCATGCTAAACACATTAGTGGTGGTTCCCAAGCGATAAAAGTAAAGGTTTACCCCCCCCCCCCCCTCCACCAACAAACACACTCCACGGCTAGCCGAATCCACGGGTACCGTCCATACCAACATCAGTCCTGGGGGAGTTTTGTTTAATTATTTGCAATTTGATTTCGGGACCGGGGATCCCTATTACCGCCCCTCTCGTGCAAGGATGAGTGAATAAACACTCATCATGAGAATAACCCGCTTAGCATGGAAAATACCGACTACCTCCTGTCGCTCTATGAACAATCCAGGCACACAAAAATGGATGTTTATTTGAAGTTTTTTTAGAGGTGGCACATGCGAATTTACTTAGAACGGCAGGGTAATACCGCATATAGGTAGATATATGGTGGACTCATCTGGAATAACTTGGGTTTTAGGATTTTGATGCACAAGCAGTATTCCCGCTTAGTACAGGCGAAGGCTAGCAAATAGGTTGAGAAGCGGCCAGCTAGAGAGCGAAAACGGTCATGAACATGCATTATGCATAAGTAACATTGGATACTAGCATGAGTAGGATATGAATACCATGAACATAAATATCATAGAGGCTATGTTGGTTTTGATTCAACTACATGCATGAACATGTGCCAAGTCAAGCCACTTGAAACATTCAGAGGAGGATACCATATCATTATACCACATAACAATCATTTTAATTCATGTTGATGTCCAAGATAAATCATTATCCACTCCTAGCTACTTAAGCATGGCATGAGAAACTATAATCTCTAATTTTCATTGCAAACATGTTTGATCATAATAGGCTGAATCATGGATATTAGGTTAAACATATTTACAAAAGCAAAACAAGTTGAGTTCGTACCCGTTTCTCTCTGCCATAGCCAGTTCATCAAGTATCGTCATCATTGCCTTTCACTTGCATGACCGAATGATATGAAAATAATAATAGTGCAAGAGTGTCATGGACTAAGCTGGAGTCTGCAAACATTTTATTCAAAAAGGATAAGACAAGGTAATATGGGCTCTTTATTAGATCAATATCAATGCATATGAGAGCCACTCAACAATTTCATCGCGGTCTTCTCCTCGGTACAACTCAATAAAAGGAAAAGAATTTCAGAGAAACACACTGAAATGTTTTTGGAGTTTTTAGTTTTTCTTGAAGAAAGTAAATTAAAGAGAAAAAACAAAAACAAGAAAAACTATTTACATGGGAGAGCTCCCAACAAGCAAAAGAAGAACAAGGAAATCTTTTTGGGTTTTCTTTTAAATTACAACTAAATTAGACTAGAAAGAAAAACCGAAAAGAAGCGAGAAATATTTTTGGGTTTTCTCAAAGTTTTTAAAACACACAAGAAGAAAGCGAGAAAATAAATCTAGCATGGATAATACAATGAAAAAGTGTGGACACCGACAGCTGAAATGAAATGTGTGAACATGAATGTAATGTCGGTGGAAATACGTACTCCCCCAAGCTTAGGCTTTTGGCCTAGCTTGGTAATCACCACTCGTAGTAGCCATCCGGTCCCACGTTGAAGTGCTGTGGAGCGGGCACCTGAGCGTCCCACTCCTGAGGCTCCTCCTCTGCCTCTGCCTAGGCGTTCCGGTAGGCAATAATATCCTCAGGCATGATCCTGTATCCACCCCTGGCAATAGAATCAAACAAAGTAGGTGCAGGCAACGGAATTATATGACGAGTTTCCACACTGAAAACCAGGTTGTAAGGAATATTATTAATAGAATCATTAATATCAGTAAACTGGTGGTCTTTCATCGCCTGGTGATCCAAATAAACCTTGGGTAAACGATAATCATGTTGGTGGATCTGAACGTTAAAGTGACTCGCTAAGTGAGTAGCATAAATGCCGCCATGGATTTTACCCTTGGCTCTGTTAAGGTGCAGACGGCGTGCAATAATAGCCCCAAAGCTATAGCTGTTATCGTCGTAAAGTGCTCAGCGTAAGATGGCGAAGTCCAGAGCACAGAGTGCACCAACCTTCTCTCTAGCAATTAAACACTTAGCAATGAATAGAGCAAAATAATGCACAACAGGAAACTGCAAACTAGTAGCAGTGACACTCGACACACCTCTCTCATATCCCACAGACAGAGTACGATAAAAGCCCTCGAACTCTGCAGGCCTAGGCTCTCTTATTTCCCCGTCAGAAGGGATCAAGCAAATGTCACAAAAATCAGTAAGTGGTATCTGACGGGTTTCGGCATATAAATTAAACTGCACCTCAGGGGGGTTATTCCTACTCAGAAAATGAAAACTTTGCACAAAGGAATTTGTAAGGAGATGGTATTGTTCACACTCAGCTGCGATGAAGTCGGTGAGACCAGCATTAGCAGCAAATTGTGTGAACTCTTGACGGATTCCGGCTCCATCCATGAAGGGGTTATTCGGCCATTCGCACGGCCGCACCTCCGCCCTTCTCCGAGTGTGGAGATCGTTGTCCGATGACTCCCCAATGACTCCCTTAGAGCTCTTCTTGGAAGCAAACTTCCTAAAGAAACTCATCTTATTCCTATGAATAAAATTCTGAAAGTTTTAGTTCACAAATTTTTTGTCAACAAAACTTCACAAGATTGATAGCAACTACTCATAAGGAGGCATAGAGGCTATATTGAGCATTCAAACAACTTAGAACTCTAAGAATTCAACATGCAAGCTTATCTACAGCAGCACCAAGAGTAGCTAATTATTCAAAATATAATACACTAAAGCAAAAACTAATTGGAGCAATGGAGGAGTCACATACCAAGTAGCAATCCCCCAAAACAGTTTTGGAAGCGGAGCTTCGAGCAAAGAGATCGAAATCTATGGGTTTGAGAGCAAGAACACGAGAGAGAGAGAGAGCAATGGTGATTTTTTTTCTGGAGGTAGGTGATGACATGGGCTAAAGAGATAAGTGAGGGGGCCCACGTGGGGACCACACCCCACCAGGGCGCGCCTGGAGCTGCTGGCGCGCCCAGGTGGGTTGTGCCCACCTGGTGCACCCCCCTCTGATGTTATTTGTACTAAAAATTCAGAAATATTCACAAAAAATCGTATTAAATTTTCAGGGCATTCTGAGAACTTTTATTTTTGGGTCATTTTTTTATTGCACGGGAAATTCAGAAAACAGACAAAGCATGGCATTTTATTTTATTTGACTAAGAAAAACAGAGAACAAAAGTTGGGAGTAGAAGGTTGTGCTTACTAAATTCATAAACTTCATACCTCTCAAAAATGATCCATTAATAAGGTTGATCAAGTCTTATTAACAACCACCTTTGATTAGTATGAAACCGAAGAACTTTCGTAAAACACTAAGTTACCTCAACGGGGATATGCATGTCCCCAACAATAAGCATTTCATATTTCTTTTTGGCAGTAGGTAGAGGTAGTTGAAAACTTCCAATAGTGAGTGTTGGAGATTTTTCAATAACATTAATACCATTCACTTGGAATTGTTTCTTCGAAAAGTGCACCGTATGTTCATTACCATTGATATGAAAAGTGACCTTGCTTTTATTGAAATCAATAACAGCCCCTGCAGTATTCAAAAAGGGTCTACCAAGGATAATCGACATGTTGTCGTCCTCGGGCATCTCAAGTATAACAAAGTCAGTTAAGATAGTAACATTTGCAACAACAACGGGCACATCCTCACAAATACTGATAGGTATGGCAGTTGATTTGTCAGCCATTTGCAAAGATATTTCAGTAGGTGTGAGTTTATTCAAATCAAGTCTTTTATATAAAGAGAAAGGCATAACACTAACACCAGCTCCTAAATCACACAAAGCAGTTTTGACATAATTTCTTTTGATGGAGCAAGGTATAGTTGGTATTCCCGGATCTCCAAGTTTTTTAGGTACTCCATCCTTAAAAGAATAATTAGCAAGCATGGTGGGGATTTCAGCTTCCGATATTTTTCTCTTATTAGTGATGATGTCTTTCATATATTTTGCATAAGGGGCCATCTTTAATATATCAGTCAAACGAGTGCGCAAAAAGACTAGCCTAAGCATTTCAGCAAAACGTTCAAATTCTTCATCATCTTTTTTCTTAGTTGATTTAGGTGAAAAGGGCATGGGTTTCTGAACCCATGGTTATCTTTCTCTTCCACGTTTTCTAGCAACAAAGTCTCTTTTATTGTATCTTTTATTCTTAGATTGTGCGTTATCAAGATCAATAGTTGGTTCTATTTCAACATCATTATCTGGTTGTTTATAATTGTCTGGTTAAGTGTCTTCATGAACATCATCATTATCTTTTTCATTATCACTAGATGAGTGTTCATTACCAGATTGGGTTTCAGCATCAGAAATAGAAGCATCATTGTCATTATCAGGAGGTTTTTCTGCTTCAGGTTCACTAGAAGCATGCAAAGTCCTACCATTTTTCTTTTTCTTCTTCTTTCTAGAAGGACTAGGTGCATCAGTGTTAATTCTTTGAGAGTCTTGTTCAATTCTTTTAGGGTGTCCCTCAGGATAAAGTGGTTCCTGAGTCATTTTACCTCCTCTAGTTGCTACTCTAAAAGCAAAGTCATTTATATTATTATTCATTTCATCTAGAACCTCTCTTTGAGATTTAGCAACTTGTTCTAGTTGAGTTTGAACCATAGAGGCATGTTTTCCTACACCTCTAACATCATTGGAGATTCTAAATAACAAGTCACTCAAGCGAGCAATCATATTGGAATTGTATTTCAATTGTTTCATAACATTTTCATTGAAGTGATCTTGCTTTCTAATGTAGTTATCAAACTCATAAAGGCATTGACTAGGATGTTTATTGTAAGGATGTCACTTTCATAAAATTTCATCAAAGAGTTTACCTCTACCACCTTTGGTGGTGGTGTGTCAAGTTCATGTATTTCTTCAATAGGAGGTAAATTTTTAACATCCTCTGCTTTAATACATTTTTCCTTCATACTTTTCTTTGCCTCTTGCATATCTTCAGGACTGAGATATAAGATACCCCTCTTCTTCGGAGTGGGTTTAGGAAGTGGTTCAGGAAGAGTCCAATCATCATAATTTTTCAATATATTATTCAATAATTCCTCAGCTTGTTCAACAGTTCGTTCCCTGAAAACACAACCAGCACAACTATCTAGGAAGTCCCTAGAAGCATCGGTTAGTCCATTATAGAAGATATCAAGTATTTCATTTTTCTTAAGAGGATGATCAGGCAAAGCATTAAGCAATTGGAGAAGACTCCCCCAAGCTTGTGGGAGACTCTCTTCTTCAATTTGCACAAAGTTAAATATTTTCTGTAAGGCAGCTTGTTTCTTATGAGCAGAAAAATATTTTTCAGAGAAGTAGTAAATCATATCCTGGGGACTACGCACACAACCAGGAGCAAGAGTATTGTACCAAATCTTAGCATCACCCTTTAATGAGAACGGAAATAATTTGAGAATATAGTAGTAGCGAATCTTCTCATCATGAGCAAATAGGATGGCTATATCATTTAGTTTAGTGAGATGTGCCACAATAGTTTCAGTTTCATAGCCATGGAAAGGATCAGATTCTACCAAAGTAATTAACTCTGGGTCGACAGAAAATTCATAATCCTTATCATCAACAAAGATAGGTGAAGTAGCAAACTTAGGATCACATTTCATTGTAGCATTCAAAGATTTTTCTTTTAGTTTGCATAGTAACTTCTAAAGATCATCTCTATCATTGCAAGCAAGAAAATCTCTAGTTGTCTCCTCATCCATAACATAACCTTCAGGTATTTTAGGCAATTCATATCTAGGAGAGCTAGGCCTAATAGGTGTTTCAAGATTTTCAGTCTCAAGTACTTCATCAGTTTCAATAATTTCATCAGTTTCAGCATTCTCAATATCTCTAGCTCTAGCAATTTGTTCATCAAGGAATTCACCTAGTGGCATATTATCATCAAGCAAGGTACTAGCATCATCAATAACTTGCGACATATCAGAATTAATAGCATGTGGTGGTGTTGCAAGTTTACTCAAAATAGAAGGTGAATCAAGTGCAGAGCTAGATGGCAGTTCCTTACCTCCCCTCGTCTTAGAGGGAAAAATCGTAGTCTTGGTATCCTTCAGATTCTTCATAGTGATAAATTGATAATAATCCCAAGTGACTCAACAAATATAGCTATGCTCCCCGGCAACGGCGCCAGAAAAAGGTCTTGATAACCCACAAGTATAGGGGATCGCAACAGTTTTCGAGGGTAGAGTATTCAACCCAAATTTATAGATTCGGCACAAGGGGAGCCAAAGAATACTTGTAAGTATTAGAGTTGTCAATTCAACCACACCTGAAGATTAATTATCTGCAGCAATAGGATCAGTAGCACAGTAATATGATAGTTTTGATAGCAGTGATGATAGTAACAGTAACAGTAACAGTGATAGCAATGATTTTGTAGCAGTTGTAACAGTAACAGCAGTAGTAGTAACTTAGCAAGAACAATATATGAAAAATTCATAGGCATTGGATCGGTGAATTCGTTGGATGATATTCATCATATAACAGTCATAACCTAGGGCGATACGGCACTAGCTCCAGTTCATAAATATAATGTAGGCATGTATTCCGTAAATAGTCATACGCGCTTATGGAAAGAACTTGCATGACATCTTTTGTCCTACCCTCCCGTGGCAGCGGGGTCCATAAGGAAACTAAGGGATATTAATGCCTCCTTTTAATAGAGAACCGGAACAAAGCATTAACACATAGTGAATACATGAACTCCTCAAACTATGGTCATCACCGGAAAGTAACCCAATTACTGTCACACCGGGGTTTACGGATCATAACACGTAATAGGTGAATATGACTTGCAAGATCGGATCTAGAATATAGATATAATGGTGATAACATAAACGGTTCAGATTTGAAATCATGGCACCCGGGCCCAAAGTGACAAGCATTAAGCATGGCAAAGTCATAGCAATATCAATCTCATGGCATAATGGATACTAGGGATCAAGCCCTAGCAAAACTAACTCGATTACATGATGAATCTCATCCAACTCCTCACCAACCAGCGAGCCTACGAAGGAATTACTCACTGCCGGTGGGGAGCCTCATGGAATTGGCGATGGAGAAGGGTTGGTGATGACGAAGATCGAAGATCTCCCTCTCCGGAGCCCCAAACGGACTCTAGATCTGGCCTCCCGATGAAGAACAGGAAGTGGCGGCGGCTCCGTATCGTGAAACGCGATAATTTTTTCTCCCAGATTTTTTCTCCAAAAATAGGATTTTATAGCGTCGGAGTCAGGGTCTGCGGGGCCACCAGGTGGGCACAACCCACCTGGGCGCGCCTGGAGGGGGGCGCGCCCTAGTGGGTTGTGCTCACCCAGGGGCCCCCCTCCGGTGGTTCTTGGCTCCAGTATTTTTCTTTTATTTCATAAAAATTCTCCAAAAAGTTTCGTTCCATTCCGAGAACTTTTATTTCTGCACAAAAACAACACCATGATAGTTCTGCTGAAAACAGCGTTAGTCCGGATTAGTTTCCTTCAAATCATGCAAATTAGAGTCCAAAATAAGAGCAAAAGCGATAGAAAAAGTAGATACGCCGGAGACGTATCACTGGCCTTGCTCCCTTAACACAAAAGAGGAAATCCTCCTCATCCGCGCCTGCTGGCACGACCTCTGGCGCCATTCGTCATCGCGAGCGTTACCCACGTGGTGGGCACGGGAACGTGCGACCGAACCAAACGGCACTTGACTTGCTGCCTTCAGGGGGCTGCCTCAGGAGGCCGCCTCGCGAGGCTTCTGTTGAAGCCGCTAGTTTGCTCGGGATGCCAGCTGAGGGGGCCTCGTGAGGAGTCTTGCTCGTGACGCTTGTTGGTGGGCCACTCACCGGACCCTCGCCATGCGCCGTGCCCTGGACCGAAGGCAGACGGGCCTGGAGACCCTGGGTTCCATGGGCCCGACAGTGTGAAGCCACACTAAGAACAGCCAGACGACCGGCCACGCAAGGCGACGATGATTCTGAGGGCGAAATTCAAAGGAGAAATGTACAAGGCTAGCGCCACGAAGAATCACCGAGTCGGACCAACCCTCAGCCACCACTCGGACCCTACTGCCCCAACTCTGACTCGAGAGCAACAAAACAGACCACCACGACCGAACAAGCACGCCGAAGAGCATACTACCACAACGTTACGACATCCCTCGACCTAAAAAGTGCTCAACACAACCCCGCTGACCCCATCATCTGACCACGCGAGCCGCCTATAAAACTGCCACTAGCCTTTGGTCCGTCCGACCCGACGCAACTCCTAACATTAATGAGACGCCATGTCTCATGCCTGCGATTGAAGGGTTTTCTTCGAGCTGCCCCGGACGTAGGAGGAACCACTCCACCAGCACCTTCAAGAAGGTAGCGACACCCTTGCCATCGGAGACTCCGGCCATCTAAGCAGAGAAGAAAACCTTCGCCGGCATTGCCTCGCTCACGGTCAGCCCAAACATGGCCGGTTCACCCACAAATTCACACTTTGATGTCAATGTGAAACCATGCGCATTTTGCAGGACAAAGTTAGAAATGACAAGGCATGAAATTAGCTGGCCCCCAAAAGAAATATTATGCTTTGTTCCTCAGCTCATTATTCTGTTATTGCCCACTCAAACTTGCCAGATCTGGCGCGAAACAAACTCAGGCGTCCACGGCGCACTTTGGGTACTCGAGCAGCGGCACGTCCCCGGCGCCGCCGCCTCCGGCAGCTGCCTGCACGGTCAGGCCGAGAATGGCGTCGCACCGCACGTACAGGTCGCGCCACGCGCTCTTGAACGGCCCGGACCTGTACCTGACCCGCCCCATGACGACGAGCCGGAGCTGCACGCGCCCCGCCACGCAGTCCGCGCGCAGCGCGCTCACCGCGTCCACCGACACCGGCACGGGGGCGCCCCCATCGCCTCCCAGCAGCGGCGACATCGCCACGTCGGCGCCGGGGTCCTGGAGCACCAGCGGGAGCTGGGTCGGCGGGGCCACCATCTCGCCGCGGTACGTCACGTAGGCGAGGAGCCGGTCGTAGACCACCGCGGTGCGGTCGCTGGGGTTGTGCAGCAGCAGCGTGAACTGCACGGTGGCGGAGAGCGCGTAGGGCGTCGGCGCCGAGTTGTTGGTGCCGGGGGTGGCGGCGCTCACGAGGCGGTACACGCCGGCGCGCGCCACGGTGGCCTGCGGCTTCGCGGGGCGGTAGACGAGGAAGAGCGCGAGCGCGATGACGGCCGCGACAACCGCGGCGCCGAGGAGGGAGGCGGCGAGGACGCGCCTGCCGCCTCCGTCGCCGCGGTGGATCTCGCAGAGGTTCTTCTTGGAGGACTCCATCGAACTGTCGTTCGTTGCGCCGGACTTTGGTGCCTTGCCCGGAGCTTTATGGTGGCCGTTTTGGCGCGACGCCGGCCCCTGGCTTTCTTTCTGCTTTGGCGTTCCGTGCACAGCACCGCATCCGCGTGCCGCCGTCCGATCGCGCGAGAGACGCAGGCGTAGCTGCAATCCTGCGTGGTACGCGCGCGTTGGGCGCTGCCGGCTCATACGCTCCATCCGAGGCCAACAGCGAAGCAGCTTTTTTTTTTTTTTCTGATCGAGCGAAGCAGCTTGCTGTGTGCTCGGCAGTGGCGATGGACTGGGCTGTGCAGTTTAATTCTGTGACGTTGGGTAGGAACAGGCCGGCCCGCTTAAGCCCGGACCTGGTCCCTATTGGCCCATGGAGCCGATCCAAAGGGCTACCTTTGCAAAGATCACGCTTCATCTTTTCTGATGTTGACAAGTGGGGCACTGTACGTGCGCCACTTGTCGCACCTTAGAAATTCCTTTTTTCCTAACTCTGTTTTCTAAAACCAATTTATCTCGTAAAGCATGCATCCAAATCACGAACCGTTCTCACGTTGGATTTCTCGCGTCGAGATGTTCAAAACTAGACCTCATATTAATAGGTTTTGACAAAAAAAACCAAAAAAATCCGGAAATGAGAAAAAAAGGAAACAAAAAGAAAACAGAACCAGGAAGCACAGTCTGTGCTTCTCTCTTTTCGGGAAGGATAGGTTGTGCTTCTCCTTTTTTTGGGAATGACAGTTGTGCCTTTTTCCTTTTCAAAAAGCACAGTTGTGCCTCTCACAGAAGCACAAGTTGTGCTTTTTCTCCTAGTAGTAGCACAAATTGCGCTTTTCCTTTTTTCAGAGAAGCACAAAAAATGGTGCCTTTTCCTTTTCATGAAACACAATTTTACTTCTTAAAGAAGCACACATTATGATTTTCACGGAAAAGCACGGCTTCCTGAATAAGAAAAAAATCGTTAAAACCAAGGGAAAATCAACAAAAAACAAAAAAAAACAAAAATGCGTGCAAAAAACCATAATCTTGAGGGTGAGCGCAGCGCACGACATGTGACAGCTGCTGGGCGCTCCAGCACCCCTGCGAGAGCCCGCTGGAAAGGCCCCCAAAGGGGTAACCGCTAGTTAGTTCCTCCCCATTAGAGGTAAAGTTTCAAAGGGAGCTACGCTCGTTCGTCAAACTGATGGCATGTCATAAACATTTTTCAACAAATATGAAATTTTTAAAAGAATTGCTATTTTTTCTGAAATGTTTGAACAATTTCAGAATTCTGAATATTTTTAAAAATTTCATACATTTTTTAAAAAGTAACAAAATTATAAATTCTGAACATTATTTTGAAAAATGTGAACAATTTATATAATTTTCAAATTTTTTTGGAATTCTGAAGAATCTTTAAAAAGTGAAAAAATAGAAATTTGAAACACATTGATTTTTTTTTACCATTTTTGAATTTTCAAACATTTTTTAATCAGAAAACAAAATGACATAAAAAGGAAAATAAATAAAAATAAAAACATGAAAGGAAACAACAGGAAATGAAAAAAAACATGAAAACACCAGACTGGAAACTTGTAGTAGGTTCCCAAAACCGGATTTCATCAGACTAGACTACACTAAATTGGGTTGGCCCATTTAGCTCGTTCGGTACCTCTTCTGTTTGCGTTTTGCTGTCAGTTCGAAGCAGAGAGCGTCATATAAGATTTACCAAGTTGCGGTGCTGCTACTCCGTCAGTTCATCATGGTAATTCAAAGCATCACTGCGAATTATGTGAAGGCATAGCCGGAAGTAATCAAGTGGGTGAAACCTCCTATTAATCATTATAAGCTAAATATTGATGCTACGGTTTTTAGGATGACTCAGGAGCTGCTGCGGCGATTATATGGTGTGCCTTTGACAAGTGCTTCCTCGAGGCTGGATCGCCTCCTAAATTCAGCAACAACATAGGCCATGACGATTCAAAATAATAAATTGAAACTAGATAAAACCTGGGTTATAGAAACATTCTTGTGGAGAGTGACTAATTGAAAGTTACTGAAGTAGGCAATAGTGTTGAAATATATTGCCCGTCTCTCTTCGTCAGTTAGAACTTTTGGAACAACTGGGAGTATGAATTCAATAGGCTATCATAGCCAAAAGGTCTTAAGTTCAAGACCCTACAAACTTAGTATTAAGAAAAGTTTTTACAGCCTACATCGATCTCACGTCTAAGGACTACATGAGGAAGATGGTTGAAATATATGCCCGCCTCTCTCCATCAGCTCAGACTTTTGGAGAGAGATGAGCAATATATTTCAACAAATGGTACAGTGGAAATCTGGAATCCATACACAGCTATTCTAATTGATATCTTTCAGAAAGCTTATAACACCGGTTCCGTTACTTATCATTGTTTGAGGGAAGCTAATCTAGTGGCGCACAAATTAGCTTGATTTTGTTATGATTCAAAGTTTCAAACTCAAATTTGTATTGAGACGTCGACCGCTCTGGCATTATTCAGTCGGATTTAATAAATGATGTAACTTTGTTATGATCCAATAAAGTTCGCGGAATGGCATTCCTTCAATAATAATAAAAGTTCGCCATCCCAACTGACAAGCGATCATCGGACAGTCCGTATCTGAACAGTGCTTGAAACTTCAAGCGGCCGGTAATTTATTACACAGGAAAAATCACGCAAGAACTCGCCGAGCCATCGACCATACGATGGCCAGAAAGTTCAGCCAAAATGTTAGAAAAAAATACAAAATGCCTTTGAATATAAATCCATCTAGCAAGGAAAGATCACAGCATTTTGCTGAGGCAGTGAACTAAACTGCCGCAACGATGTTCAGTTCAAGAAAGCACACAAAAGAGTGTCTTAGGACATCCTTGACTGACACCTTTGCGACCACAGAGAGTGCAACAACGTATACGGCAAACATGTACCAAGTCAGGCAGTGTGTTCTCTATCTGCCTACTGACGAATTCTACTATGTACGAGCTAATCTACGACAAGTCAGTGTATACGTAGGAACAGACTTAAGCATACAAGAAAGAAAGGTTGATAGTTGATCTCCACTCTTTCAAAGAACACGCCGACGACCAGAACACCCAGTAGGCGCAGCACGGCAAACGGTTGTCACCTAGCTTGCTTGGATGTTCTGCTCTTGCCGAACAAACTGACCCTTCACCCGGGGACGCTGCTCTGCAAGTAGTTTCCTGCTCTGGTACCGCACCTGCGCAATAATGGAAGAATGTAAACCCCAGCTCCTCCTAGTAGGTGAGATGCCACAAAATTGGATCGAAATGGAAAGGTAAGATTAGTTCTTGTGCCTACCTTCTTCTCGAAGCACCTTTCTTTCCTCTTGAGCCGAAACTTGTTCAGTGCAATCTCACGTTGGCTCAGCTGATGCGAGCCGCTTGGATTTTCAGTAGCACCGTCAGATGCGTTACACTGTTCAGTAGGGGTGGCGATCCGGTTGGAAGAGCTTCCGCAGGCACTGCCACTGAGAGCATTGCCAGAGTTGTTCAGCACAGTACTACTTCCGCTTCCGCTTTCGCCGGCCATGGGTGAAACCTGCTGAGGGTTGCTGTCTGAGGGGATTTCAACGTGCAGATGCTTCTCATTTGCAGTCGGTGGAGGGAGCACTTCTTGTTGCTGTGTGCTTTCAGTCTGCTGACAGTCCATCTCTGTCGGATCATTCTGTTGACACTTCTGCTGCGATGAGGTTGCTCGTGTGTCCGCCTCTTGGGACACTGGAGTTCTGCTATTCCAAATAGGAGGACCTGACTGTGGATAGAGAAGGGGTGCCACAGGTGCACCACTCCAGAATGGCTGCCCGTCAAACGTGAGGCCTCCAACAGGAACAGGAAGTGCTACAACTCTGATAGGATGGCAAATTGGGTCGGCCTTGTCTTGAAAGGGAGCTGCCGAATCTCCATTTTTGTTTTCCAGATCTGCGTGTGTTGCTGAGGTGCTGCATGGCTGAGCATCACCAGCGTTACCAAAAGAGGATACAGGCCTGCAGTTGTACCTGCGAATAAGAAATAATTTCAACCGTAAGATATATTTCTAGGTCAACAACAATAGGATCTCATATGTTGACTCTCGTGTAACTGTGAAAACAAGTAAATGGCCATATTCAAGTTCTTCTCTGTTATGCTTGAAGTAGCACATCCTGACAAACTGAATTATACGCCCCCTCACCATGCTCGTAAATAAATGATGAAAATATACGTGGGAACAAAAACTTCAACCAGAGAGCACTAGACTTGAGCTAAGCTTATAGCTATGTATGGATAACAAAAGAACAAGTAGCAGAACAGGCGGAGCAAAAGGTACACTTACAATGAAAATGCAGATGAAGTTGAGTGGTTGAGGGTTCTCGTATCATTTTTCTCTTGGTCCTCTGATCTGCCATAGTCAGATCTTCTGAGAGAAAGCTCCAACTGATGGGCTGGGATGGAGAACCATTTATCGCCGTTTCCTTGAGAGTTTATTCTCACAATATCCACCTCCATCGGTGTGCTAGGCTTCGGTTCATCATCAATTATATGGACTACCTCGATATCTGTCGAGCCTTTCTTTCGCTTATTATCACTAGGGTTTTCAGGGTCTCTATTTTCCACAGTGTTTTGGGGGTCAGTAGATGATTTCCTTTCTGTTATCTGCTTAAACTCCAAGAAACTGTTGGCGTGCTTGCTCTCAGCTTCCGGTTCTGATCTTGTACAAGAACTCTGCATGAGGAAATACCAATACTTAGTTTATGCAAAGCAGCAGCAACATCTCTAGGTTCAACATAGAGGAAATCACTGATGGCCCATAGTTTCTACTACTAGCTATCAGGTACTTTAAGAATGATGGCTCATAGGCAAGAGGAAATCACTGATTCCATGTTACATCAAACAATCAGGAATCAGCACTTAAAAAATAATGCAAAATTATGTTTTCTGCTAAACTTACTTGAGCGTCACTTTCTTGTTCACTGCATTGTCTATTTTTACGGACCACATTTTGAGTTGAATGTTCAGCTTTTGTCACTTCAGTCTTTTGCCCGTGCTGTTCTGCGACATTCTCTTCTTGTTGTATCTGCTGCACATCGATCTCACCATTTGCCTGTAAAATAGCGTCACAGAAGTTTTAGTGGTCAACTCTTGTGAAGGAAGCGAATCAAAGTTACAATCTAATAAAAATAGGAAAAAAAACAGTTGCGATAAAAATATGCAGGTATGTAGTCTTACAAGTTGTTTTCTCCAAACGTGTTGCCACAAGTTCCGTAACTCGTTCTTTCTGATCGGCTTGACCAGGAAATCGGCTGCGCCCTTCAGCATGCATTTGAAAACCATGCTAACTGCATCATTCGAAGACATCACTGCAAAGCCAGAAAAAAAAACCATTAGAATAAGCTGCAGCAGTAGAATCTGAAAACTCAAACGAAGACATAATTTGAGCACATACTTATGACAGGGATATTCTTGCAGGCGTCATGTTCCATGATCGTGGAGAGTAGGAGGAACCCAGACATCGAAGGAAGTTCAACTTCAGTGAGGACAAGATCTATTTTGAACGATTTTTCCTTTAGTAATTCCCAGGCCTTGACACCATCAGAAGCTGCAGAAACTGCAAGAACAATATGAAACATATGTAAGTCTGAGGAAATATGACAGCCTCTGCTAAAATCGTCATGAAAGAAAGAGCTAGCAGAACAAATTCAAAGGGCCAACATGTTGAAAAATAAAATAAATAACAGCTTTGTATCATTCTGAAGAAAATTGTACAATTTCAACATAGGTTTAACTGTGCTAAAAATCATGCTAACACGTAACTAGGTATGGCCGTATAAGTAATTATGTTCAGTTAAGCACAATTTAACGCCAGATGCGCCAAAAGGTGCGGATTAAAGAGTTCAAACCGTGTTCCTAATCGACACATGCCAGCGATAATACGGTACTGGTGTCGGTGGCTGCAGAGCAATTTCCCGCAGCGATATTTGAAGAAAAAACAGATTAAGGGATCTAACTATCAACACCAGAGCTGCGAACTAGACACCAGAACTAGCATATCTGACGAACTTATCGTGTGGCTACTGGGAAGTGGATCACGAGCCATCAGACCGAGCAAGCATCCTACCATGCCGAAACATTCATACGAAGCTGAACTCTGTCAAACCGGCAGCCACCTCCCGATCTGCCCGCAGACCACCAACCCGGAACTCGATTCGAACTACCGACTCGAAAAATCAACAAAAGCTGCGGCGGCCGATGGATGGATGGATCGATGGGAGGGTAGTCGAGGCGCGCACCGTGGTAGCCGCACTTGCGGAGCAGGGCGGAGATGACGTGGCGCGTGGAGTCGTCGCCCTCGGCGAGCAGCACCCTGACGGGCATCATCGGCAGCGCCCGCCGCACCTCCTCCTCCCTCCCGTCCTGGTCCACGTTCACCACCTCCCTCTCCTCCACCCCTCCTCCTCCTCCTTGGCCGCCGCGCGCCATCCCAGGCGGCTCTGGCTGGTTATCTCCTCGCCGGAGCCCGGCCGCCTCAGCTCGCAGATCAACTTTGCCTCCACCACCACCACGACTTCTCCTTCTCGCGCTGGATCGCTGGAAGATTCGAAATCGGGATCGAAATGCCAGTGGAGTCGCGATGGAGACGATTAAAACTAAGCGGCCGCGGAGGAGCGGCGCTATATAGCCCCGACGCCACACGATGCCGACAGGTGGGCCGGGGGCCGCCGGGGCCCGCCTCGCCAGTGGGTGGGGACGAGGCACGTGAGGGGGCGCGCGCCTCGGAGGGCGAGAAAATATCTGCGCGCGCTCGACCGGCGGGCGGGGCCGCCACGTCACGCGGTTCGCCCGCCCGCGCGGGATCGCGGCCGCGGTGACGTGGCGACGGCTGGGCCAGTGGTTCGGCCAGCGGGCGCTGCGCCCATGCCGCGCGCGCCGCATGGGTTTGGCGAAGACGGGAGGCGCGGATCAGGCGATATTTTGCCGGGCCCGCGGGAGCACGTGGTAGGCCGCGGGGAAGAGGAGCCCGATCCGCGGCTGGCGCGGGGGACACGTGTTGGGTCCGGAGGCGCGCGCGCCACGGATGGGTGGCTTTCGATCCGGTTTTAAAATCGTGCGGCTGGGGAGGGGCGGGGGCGGGGCCCGCGGGAGCGTGTGCTTCTGGGCTTCGTGGGGCTGTGGTGCGGCGGTGCGGGGCTGGGTGGTTGGCGTTCCCGCCCGGTGGGGCTCTGATAATATCTTGCGCACTGCAGTGGTACTCCTACCTTTTTTTTACTCACCGCAGTAGCTGGACTTCCTGCCGGGGTTTGGACTTCGTTTGCCCGATCAAGAGAGTTAAGAGCATCTACAGCCGCACTTAGACTAGTCACAATGGGTATATGTTACTAATATATGTTACTACCTCTATAATAAGGAGTAACATATGTGTGGTGTCATGCAACACTTTATTTATTAGGTTGTAGACTCATCTTGTCTTGGTATGTATGATGTTACAGTAACTAGTTATGTTACCACATGCCTCTCTTTTCTCATTAATTACTCGCCACATCATCTATTTTGCCTAAAGATGTGTGATGTTACCACCTATGTTACTTCCACTGTGGGTAGTCTTAGGCAAATCGGGCCTCGTTGTCCGCGGATGCGTCCGGGCACGCGCGCGGACGCATTCAGATGGACCTTTATATTTCGCTTTCGGTATACACATATCTTAAATCTGGACTCTCAAATTCATGTAAATCCATGCACGTCGATCATACAAGCCAATGCCGCACGTAACTAATAAATGTTGGTACAGGAGCATAGATAGTGTTTACATAAAATTTATTTTAAGTGCACAACTCAAACATCAGCTCTTTGGTTTTCATTGTGGGTCCACATGTGCTCGACAAGATCATTGAGTAGCTGCGTGTGCACCTGATGATCTCGAAGATTCGGATGCATCTGAAGAAAGTTCATAAGCTGAACTGCATCTTGATCTTTTGGGATTTCGACTTGTTCTCCAGGTGCTTCAAAATCATTGGTTTGGGCTACACCATCACCCTCATCCTCGACAATCATATTGTGCAAAATAACACAACATGTCATCAGCTGCCACAAAGTTTCTGATTCCCACATCATTGCAGCGCTACGCACAATTCCCCAACGAGCTTGAAGCACACCAAATGCCCTCTCCACATCCTTCCTAGCCGCTTCCTGCATTGTTGCAAAGTGGTTCTGTTTATTACCATGCGATTCAGATATGGTCTCACAAACGCCGTCCACTGAGGATAGATACCATCGGTAAGATAGTATCCCATGTTGTCGGTCATTGACGGTGTAGTTGCACGGCGGTGATTCCCCATTGCAAAGCCTTCTGAACACCGGAGATCGTTGATGCATGTTGATGTCGTTGTGAGAACCCGGCATTCTAAAGAAAGCATGCCAAATCCATAAGCCATGTGATGCCACCACTTCTAGTATGATGGTGGCCTCTTTGGTGTGACCTTGATACATTCCCCGCAAACCTTTGAGGCAGTTCTTCCATTGCCAATTCATGCAATGAATTGATCCGAGCATTCCTGGAAACCCCCTTGCCTCTCCAATAGCCAATAACTTCTCTGTCTCGTGCACATTTGGTTCTCTAAGATACCAAGGTCCAAACACCTCCACCATGGCGTGGGCAAAGTTGACAGTAGTCTTCATGCATGTGCTATCCCGCATCTTGACCATCTCACCAACGACATCTGCAGCAGTACCAAGTGCAAGCATCCTTAGAGCAGCTGGGCACTTCTGCTTGGCAGAGAAAGAGAGCTGTCCGCAGCAATCCCTTGTGAGCTTGAAGTAGTCGTCGTGTGCCTCCAATCCATCCACAATGCGCAAAAATAATGGTTTCCGTGATACGTTCATTTTGCATCATGTTTTATGTTGATATTTATCGCATCATGGACTGTTATTACATTTTATGATGTTATTCTCATGTCTTTTCTCACTTATTTTGCAAGATTCACATGAAGAGGGAGAATGCCGGCAGCTGGAATTCTGGACCGGAAAGGAGCAAATCTGAGATCCCTATTCTGCACAACTCCAAATGTCCTGAAACTTTACGGAGAATTATTTTGGAATATATAAAAAATATTGGGCAAAGAAATACCAGAAGGGGACCCACCAGGTGGCCACAAGCCTAGGGGCTCGTCCTGCCCCCTGGCCAGCCTCCGGTGCCCATCTTCTGCTATATGAGGGGTTTTGCCTTAGAAAAAAATAAAGAGAAGACTTTGGGGACGAAGCGCCGCCATCTCGAGGCGGAACCTGGGCAGAAGCAATCTCTAGGGCTCCGGCGGAGCGATTCCATCGGGGAAACTTCCCTCCGGGAGGGGGAAATCGAAGCCATCGTCATCACCAACGATCCTCTCATCATGGGAGAACCAATCTTCATCAACATCTTCACCAGCACCATCTCATCTCAAACCCTAGTTCATCTCTTGTATTCAATCTTTGTCTCAAAACCTCAGATTGGTACCTCTGGGTTGCTAGCAGTGTTGATTACTCCTTGTAGTTGATGCTAGTTGGTTTATTTGGTGGAAGATCATATGTTCAGATCCTTAATGATATTAAATACCCTTCTGATCATGAACATCAACATGCTTTGTGAGTAGTTACTTTTGTTCCTGAGGACATGAGAGAAGTCTTGTTATAAGTAATCATGTGAATTTGGTATTCGTTCGATATTTTGATGAGATGTATGTTGTCTTTCCTCTAGTGATTTTATGTGAACGTCGACTACATGACAGTTCACCATGATTTGGGCCAAGGGAAAGGCATTGGGAAGTAGCAAGTAGATGATGGGTTGCTAGAGTGACAGAAGTTTAAACCCTAGTTATTGCGTTGCTTCGTAAGGGGCTGTTTTGGATCCACATGTTTAATGCTATGATTAGATTTATCTTAATTCTTCCTTCGTAGTTGCGGGTGCTTGCGAGAGGGGTTAATCATAAGTGGGAGGCTTGTCCAAGTAAGGACAGAACCCAAGCACCGGTCCACCCACATATCAAATTATCAAAGTAACGAACGTGAATCATATGAGCATGATGAAAACTAACTTGATGATAATTCCCATGTGTCCTCGGGAGCGCTTTGCTTTATATAAAAGTTTGTCCAGGCTTGTCCTTTCCTATAAAAAGGATTGGGCCAAATTGCTGCACCTTTGCTACACTTATTACTTGTTACCCATTACGAATTACCTTGCTACCAACTATTTGTTACCGATAATTTCAGTGCTTGCAGAGAATACCTTGTTGAAAACCGCTTGTCATTTCCTTCTGCTCCTCGTTGGGCTCGACACTCTTACTTATCGAAAGGACTACGATTGATCCCCTATACTTGTGGGTTGTAACACCCCTGTGTAATAAGCACTGTGATCATCTGCTAATTATGCCAAGTCACCCTGCTTAACAGTGCTTGATCGTTATTGCATCAAATCCCATTTCAAATTCAAACTCAAATTGCAACTCAAATTCAAAGTGAAAACAAAAGTTGTTCCAAAGTGGAAACTAAAATGTTCATTGAATAGAAAATAATTCAGAGGCAAGTATAAAATTGTAACCAACAATATTGGAATTAGTTAAGTAACACTAATAACCTCAAACAGTAACAAACAGCCCTTTTAAATGCCATATTCATTTTTGAAAAATTCAAATCAGTTCCAAAAATACTCAAACTTTTTGTAGCACTGTCTGAAATCACCAGGGATTTATGGGGACACTCCCCATATTTTTCCTAAGAGAAATAGTTGCCCAAATAATTCCCTTTCTTTCTCTGTTAATAAATAAAAGCTATAACAGTAAATAGAAAAAGGGAAAAAGGCCTACCTGGCGCTAGGCTGAGCCGGCCCAGCTCACTCCCTCACCTGTTCCTCGTCACCGTGTCGTCGTCCCCATGGCCACAGCTCGCCGCTCTGGTCGTCTGTCGACACCGCGGCGCGACAGGGGCTGTCGAGGGGATAAGGTCGATGCCCTCGACTCCCTGGCATCCCCATCCATTCGTTCCCTCGCCCTCTCCCTCTCGTTCTCCACCTTCACCTCCTCCAGATTCACCGTACCCGCCGCCGTGTCTCGCCAATGACGAGGCCCCCGGCCACTAGCCTCCCCTCGTCCCTCTGAGCTGGCCAAGAGCACCGCCATCGTCTTTTCCTTCTTCCTCGACCACGCATGCAAGCCCGAGGCCACGGCGTTGGCCGAATCGAGCCGACGATCGACGCGGTCCGCCAGAGCACCGCAGCTCCATTCGTCATCTTCCATGCGCTACAAGGCTGTCACCGAGCCTTCTTGTGCTCCCTCGGTGAGCGCCCGTCCTTCCCCTCTCTCCCCGCACTCCTCCTCTTCCCCTAGCTGTGCTCCCATTGACGACCGAGCTCACCGCCGCCGTTCTGCTCCACCATCGCGGCCACCGCATGCGCCATCCTTGCCGGAGCAGCGCGCTGAGCTCCTGGAGCTCCCAGCAGCCGAATCCGCGCACATCCGCAGTCCTGCGGCGCCTGTAGCACCGTTTTCGCCCGAACCCGAACTCCGGCCGCCGCGTTCGAGCTCACCGCCGTCGATCTAGTCCCCCTCGGTCGCTTCTGTCCGTCCGGTTGGAAGCGCGTGAGCCCCCTCGTTTGAACGAGCCGCCCCGCGCCTGATTTGGTCGCCTGTGGGCGGATTCCGCACGTCACCGCCGTCTCGAGTGGTCGCCGCCGGCGCGCCGTCACGTTTTAAACGCCGGCGCCGACATGGCCTGTCCGGTGGGGCTGCCTGAGTCGCTGACCGGTGGCCCCCGCATGTCCCCTGGGTCCCGTTGACCCAGTCAAATGATGACTGGGCAACGCCCAGTCACTGCTAGTGGGCCCCGCGTGGGACCCGTTGACTGGTCAGCAGGTCTATTGACCGCTGACGCAGTGCTGACGCCATAATTCAATTTCTGATGAATTTAGTAATTAAAACAATTTCAGAATATAGATTAAACTTTGAAATTCAATAGAAAATAAACCGTAGCTCGGATCGAAAAACTTTGTACATGAAAGTTGATCTGAACGACGAGACGAAGCTAACCGTGCCGTTTGTTTCCGTGTCGGGACCCTCTACGGAGGTGAACCCGTAACTTTTAGTCTGTTTCCGGTAGATGAATAGTACATAACCACCGGTTAATAAATCCATTTTTAACCCTAGATAACCAATATGACTTAGACATGCTTTAGGCACCCCTGCACCGCACGTTAGCGTAGCCTGCTCTATGATGCTTTGTCTGCCTTGTATTTATATTGTTTCCTCCCCCTCTTCTCGATAGAGCCCGGTACCGACGCAGCTCCGGTGACTGGCTACACTACGGACGACCTTGCCTTTGCCGCCGAGCAACCAGGCAAGCCCCCCCTTTGATCATCCCGATATCGCCTATTCTTTTTTCTCATGCTTGCATTAGAATTTTGCTATTGTTACTGTTATCCTATTTCTGCTGCATAGCCTGTTTACTGTAACCTGCTATTGATACCTACCTGCTCATCCTAAACTGTTTAGAATAGACTGGGTAGAGCCCCATCAGTGACCCCCACTTATCCCGACTGCCCCGCTGGAGTATCAGAAGACCCGATCAACGGGAATCGAAGACCAGGACCTGGCACCGCACCTCACTTCCCCTTAGTTGCTCGACACTACTGGGTTACTATCGAGTGCCGAGGGTGATACCTCGTCAGCACTTCTGATGATAACCTTGTAGGTTAGTTATTCGGTCGTGGTCAGCGAGGGTGATTCCTCCTACACCACCCCCGATAACGACGAAGTCGTGCAACACCTCAAGTGTGGACCTCGAGGGTGATTCCTCCTACGTCCACCTTGATATTACATTAGGTGGGAGTCCAACGAGGGTGATGCCTCGGATTTCCCCTTGATATGGTAGCCACACGGATGCCCTACATAACTGATGTTACTGATACTTGGAAAGGCGGGTCGACCCTGAGGGGTACCCGCGAATGATCGCTAGTTACCCATGATTTATTTTTACGAGGCGCGGCCGGGCATTCTTAGCCCTTGCAGCAAGTCCTCGAGACGGGGCGACGGGGTCACATCGATCGTGAGTCTCTGCTCGTTTCCGCAAGCCCCTAGACCTCTAACGATTTGGATATTTGATCCGAGCAGGCCTACGGCCTGATAGCACTAACCATCACGTGGGAATAGTTATGGGCACTCTGCATTGTAGCATCAGCCGAAGGCTTTGTCAGACGTCCAGTTCAGCATTGCGGCACGGTCAGATCGTGTCGGCCTTACGAGGCGACGCTGGTATCCACCCTGCTCGCAACGACCCGGAGTGCACAGGGCGATGGCCCAAGACCCCTGAGCGCTTAGGAGGTAGACCGGCGGGGACCTCTCTGCTGAGCTCTAGGTAGGGTTGCGCGGTGTCGTTTGGCCGAGGCCGGGCATGACCCAGGAAAGTGTGTCCGGCCGGAGTTAAGCGAGTGTGGTGGGTAAGTTGGTGCACCCCTGCACGGAAGAAAACATCTATCGATAGCCGGTCCTACGGTAAAGGACACTCGGAGTTGTATCCCGATCGATACAACTAGAACTTGGGATGGTACCTGGATATGTGGCTCCGGGATCGCTTTCTCGCAGGGAGTCGAGAAAGGATCTCTGGGCGAGACTGTTACTTGATACTACTACTACTTTACATTATGCTATATTGTACTCTTCTAATGCTGCAAGATCGTTGAAGATGTTTGAAGTTGCTGAAGATGCTAGTCTTCGATAGGACTAGCACTACTGGAATCAGGGAATTTGCCGTCTGCCAATTCTTTGGCGTCTGCTAGCAGACGGCAAAGAAGGTCTTTGCCATCAGCTTACAGAAAACTGACGGCAAAGAAAGAGCTGACGGCAAAGATCATGTTTGCCGTCAGCCAGCTCTTTGCCGTCTGCTAGCGGACGGCATACAAGCTTTGCCGTCAGCTAGCAGACGGCAAAGAGGGAGGGTAGCCCACTAACAAGAACAACCTAACGGCCACTTTCTTTGCCGTCTGCTAGCAGACGGCAAAGAAAGTGGCCAACCTAACGGCCGTTCCCACCTCCTCTCTCTCTCCCCTCTCTCTCCGCCCGGCCCCACCCCTCTCTCTTCCCTCGCTCTCCCGCACCGCACCTCACCCGTGCCCGCACCGCCGCACCGAGCACCGTCGCCGCCCGGACACTGCCGCCGCCCGGACACCCCCCCGCCGCCGCCGCACCACCCCGCCGCCCCGGAGCCCTGCGGCCCCGGAGCCACCACCGCCCGGCGCCCCCGCCGCTCAGCTCTCTCTCTCTGTCTCCCGATCCCCTTTGCTGCCGCCACGTTTTAAGGCCGATTCCGGCGGTTTCCGACGGTCTTCGGCGACACCTTGGCTACCCATATCTTCCTCTCGTCGAGCTCTATCGATCCCTCCGTCTCGATCTGATTTTCCCTGCCTCCTGTGGTCACTCCCTTCAGTTTTCTCTCTGCTAGGATTTCGGTGTTGGGGTGGTTCTCGCCTCCGGTGGGGCTCCGGTGGCCGTGAGGTGCTCCGGTGGTGCTGGGCGTGCCGTGGCGCGGGGGTGCCCCTGGGTTGGCGCCTCCGTGCTGCGGTGCCCCTGGGTTGGCCGCCTCCATGCTGCGTGCTCTCGCTGGCGCCACCGTGGTGGTGTTGGTTGTGCTGCTGGTCACACCATAGTGATGGTGTGGCTGCATCCTGCTTCGGCTACAACTCCTCTTGGTGAGCTTCTCCTTACTCCCCTCCTCTGATCTCTCTAATGCATAGCTTTAGCTCTTGATCTAGTTGGATGTGAAGCTCTATTAGCTGCTGCTAGATGCTCCAGATGAGCATCAACTTGTGTTGGAGCTCTCTGTGATGGATTCTTGCTGTGTCAGGGTTTTGGTCAATGACTGTTTATGTGTATCTGCTTACATATGTGCTCCTGGATTGGCTAATATGGTCAGTAGTTGTTCATGTGTGTAGATGTACTCCTGTGCATATGTGGTAGCCCTGACTGTGTTGTTAAATCGGTGGCTAACCTGTGCTCTACTGGACTGGGATCTCTCCCTGTATTTTGTTGTTGCTACTGTTAGCTATCTCACTAGCTGTTGATGGTAACTTAATTCAGTTAACTGAATCTCTAGTGTTACATTTTATTTTCCATTGGTCTGTTTAACCTTTGGAAATTAGTTATCATTTCTGTTGTTATTTGCTGCTGCTGCTGCTATTACTTGCAGTAGTAGTTTATAATGGTACTAGCCCCCTGTGCTTGTGGGTGCAGTGCCCTAATTGCAGAAAAATACCAGGTGCAAGTGTGGTGCTGTGTTCTGCAAAAGCAGATAATCATTTGGGGTGCTACCCTGCTATTTCTTCCATGCTATAGCTACTTTACTCATGAACAGATACTCACTTGTTCTTAGTTGTTTTACTTCTAATACTGATATGAACAGATACCACTTGGTTTGGCTATTCCTATTGGTCTCTTTCTAATAGCCTATGAACAGATGCTATACTTGGTTTTGGCTGTTACTTCCTAGTTTTCTACTGATAAGACAGATACTACATCTCATTTGGGCAGTGATGCTGGTCTGAGCCCCCTTCTCTTAGGCTTAATTTACATGTGGCTATCCCTGTGCTGTGATGATCTAGCCCTGGCATCTCCAGGCTAGCTGAGCACACAATCCTCAAGTATACCTTGAGGTCTTCTAGTTATCTAGTAAGCTGCTGGGTGTCTCATTGGGCTTGGGACTTGGTCTGGCCGGCCGGTTTGATGTATATCTCCTCCTGGAGCTTTGTTTTGAATTGCTCAGTGACATATCTCATTGTCACTGGACAAAAGTTGGCTGTAGTGGTAGAGTGTAATCATTGGCTCTAAACACTAGTTTTAGTTGGGCTTAATCCTTTGGAGCTATTTCTGTTAATGATCTATGATATATGGCAGTTGATGGCTTCCTGACTTGGCTCTTGGCTGGTTCTCTGATTTGGCTCTTGATAATGGTTTTCCTCTATTTGGCTTTTCTGAAATAAGGTCATTTGGTATTTAGAAATCCTGAGTGAGATAGTCTTGATTTCAAGGAATAGCTCCTACAACATTGCATTTCACCAAGTGGAATGCTACATTTCTACTCCTAACCCATTCTCTCTTTCTTATTGTTTTTGTTATGCAGGTTGGAAGAAAAGAAGAAGATCCAGAAAAAAACTTAGTAATAAGATAGTTTTTAGGAAAATAGATATTTAGTTTTAGGTCATTTCTGATTCTTTATAATATGACATTGTATTACCTATTCCAATTATTAATAAAGTTTTTAATTTACTCTTTTAGTGCTTGTCTTTAGTTTTTGTTTTGACTTTGTGAAACTTGCTACCTATGGATGAAACTATGTAATATTGATGAAACTATGTATATGTATGGATGATACTTGCTACTATTGGTAACATGTGTTGGATATGTGTTGGATATATATGTGTTCATGACTATTGGTAATATGTGTTGGATATCCTATATTGGTCATATATATATATATATATCTGTGTTTGATTTTCTGTGAAAATGAATTGATATAAGAAAAAGCAGAATTAAATGGGGTAATATAGACACTTTGCCATTTGCTGGCAGATGGCAAAGAGGCCACGTGGCAGCCAAGGGGCTGGCCTATTTGGCCACTTTGCCGTCTGCTGGCAGACGGCAAAGAAGCAAAGTTCTTTGCCGTCTGCTGGCAGACGGCAAAGAGCGCCGTTAGCCCCCTAACGGGGCTGTTACCTTTTTTGTGCCGTCCACAAGCTTTGCCGTCTGCTAGCAGACGTCAAAGAACTTTCCTTCTTTGTCGTCCGCCAGCAGACGGCAAAGCGGCCTTTACCGGCATCAGTTCAGCCGGAGTGTTTGCCGTCTGCTAGCGGACGGCAAAGCCTTTGTCGTCCGCCAAGCATGCCTTTGCCGTCTGCTATGGCAGATGGCAAAGCAGCTGATTCCAGTAGTGTAGGCCTTCTCTCTATTCTGGCATTTCTGTAGCCCAGACCACATATACAGCCTTCCTTTGATAATGTTGCATATGTAGTGTAGATCCTTGCTTGCTGAGTACTTTGGAGTAATCACGGTTGCTTTGTTTTCTTTTTCTCCCCATACCAGTTTGTCGTGACCAGATGACGAAGCCCCTGATAACGCTGCCCCCGCCGATGACTACTTCTACCACCCCGAGGATGGCTATTACTTCGAGATGGTTGACGACCAGGAGTAGGTTCGAAGGGTCCTAGGCAGGAGGCCTACGCCTTTCGATCGTAGCTTTTTATTTTGCCCCGCCTTTTTAAAGGCTTATCTAATCCTCTGTAATATCTGTACCCAGATATCTGATGCTTCCACTGACACTTGTATGCCATCGAGCTATCTATTCGAGCCCTCGAGGCCCTGGCTTGTAATATAAAGCTTGTATGATTTTATTTATGTTTTAGAGTTGTGTTGTGATATCTTCAAGTGAGTCCTTAGGCTTAATCATGTGCATTTGCGTGTATGATTAGTGCACGATTAAGCCGGGGGCATCACAGGTTGGTATCAGAGCCGACTGCCTCTAGGAAACCCCCTTTCCAACTACTTGGTCGAAGTTGAGTCTAGAAAACCAAAAACTATTTTACTAACTTGGCTGTGTGGCTTACGGGCCCACGACGTCGAATGGGTGGTATTAGGATCTTTTACTCCTCGACCTTTACTCTGGGACTCTGATCTCTCTTCCTTTCGGGTTAAAATTTTACTAACTCCAACATTAGGTTCTCGTGATCACATCCACCCGGAGTCCTGAAATTACCCCCCTTGCTTCAAGGTTGTGGGCCAGGTGCTGCTTACAGGATCCTTTTATCGAGGGCACCCTGTGTTGCCACTTGCAGATTCCTCGCTCCAGCAGTTCTCTCCGACATGATGTAGCCTTTGCTATGTCACGTTGTGTACTTCCTTACCGCATGCCTGTGCGCCGCCTAGTTGTCTAGCCTTCCCCTTTCAGCTGTTGTAATGCCGCATTGTAACCGAGGCTATGTGTGGATTTGATTGTCTGGTGCGAATATGATGAAGTATCTATTGCACTTCCTTCTGTTGTGCGTGTTACTTCAAGAATCATTCCATACACCTGCAGTTTTTCTTGCTAAACTGCCCCTCTTAAATTGGCAGGATGGCTGACGATCCTCCACCTCCACCCTATATTGCCGCAATGATGCAGCAGTTTGAATTGAACCGTCAGCTCAACGAGAGTCTGGTAAAACGTTTGGAATGCAACGATGCTCGTCAGGAGCCTGGACCGATCTCACTGCCAGAATTTGTTCGCCTCAACCCGTCTGTTTTCCACAACTCCACCAATCCTATGGATGCTGATGATTGGCTTCGTGACATCCTGTTTGAGATGGGGTCAGCTAGTGTGGCCCCTGATAGTTACGTCACCTTTGCGACATTTCACTTGAAGGGTCCCGCTGCTCAATGGTGGGAAAGCCACAAGAGTATGTTGCCTACTGAATTTGTACCCACTTGGCAGGAATTTCAGTCAGCTTTTCGTGCATGGTACATTCCTCATGGTTTGATCGACCAGAAGAAGCAGGAGTTCCGCAAACTCCCACAGGGCACAATGACCGTGGATGAATATCAGAGGAAATTTCTCGAATTATCCCGCTATGCTAAAGATGATGTCGACACTGACGCTCGTAAATAGGAGAAATTCCGTGAAGGACTGCGTTCCGATATACAGCTCGCACTTCTTGTCCTTGATTGTGAGGATTTTGCGACGCTTGTCAGTCAAGCCTACCGAGTTGAAACTGGTCTTGCTAAATACCAGGAGTCGCTCAAACGCACTTGAGATGTTGGCTCATCCTCGGGTCAGCCTGTTCAGAAACGTCGAGTCTGGATTCCGCACAATGTTTATCACTGACCTGCTCCAACACCAAGGCCATCATATGTTGCACCTCGTCTGCCTTCACCGCCGAGACAGCTAACAGTTCAGGGTGGACAGCCTAATGCTATGGCAACCTCTCAGGTTGCACCACGTCCTCCTGTTGGTCGTAAGAAGAGCTGTCGAAACCACCGATTCAGGAACCGTAATATTATACCGGCTGCTATTGTAATTGGCCATGTCAATCATGTCGATGCTGAAAAGGCCCTGAAGGAACCAACAATTGTGATGGGTACCCTTCGTGTTAATTCAGTGCCAGCTTCTATTCTCTTTGATTCAGGAGCATCGCATGCTTTCATGTCCCAACAATTTGCTCAGTTGCATGGACTAGGCATGGAAAAATTACCCAGTCCTCTAGCGGTTCAATCTCCAGGGTCCAAGTGGCAAACCACAATGGTAAGCCACCACAACCACATCGAGATTGGAGGTCTACTTTTTCCGGCTTCCCTCATTGTGCTCGGACCATCCAACATTGATATCATTCTTGGTATGGAATGGTTGACAGCGCATAAGGCTCTGATTGACTGTGCTACCAAGACAGTCCAGCTCACTCACCCCTCTGGCCAGACAGTCAAATACTCAGCTCAAACAGTTCAGAATGCCGAGAATCAGATATATGTTCTGAATGCATTGAATGCTTCACCTCTTGAAGGCATCGAGAACATTCCAGTTGTTCGTGATTTCCAAGATGTCTTTCCAGAAGAACTTCCAGGAATACCCCCTGCTAGAGCTGTCGAGTTTGTCATCGACTTGAAGCCTGGCACTACCCCTATTGCGAAGCGCCCTTATAAGATGCCTCCACACCACCTTCTTGAACTTAAGGAAGAAATCGATAAGTCACTTAAGAAGGGTTTCATCCGCCCCAGTTCATCTGCTTGGGGAGCACCTTCCCTCTTTGTCAAGAAGAAGGATGGTACGAATCGGTTGGTTCAAGATTATCGACCTATCAACCAAGTAACAATTCAGAATAAGTATCCGGTTCCCAGAATCAATGATCTGTATGATCAACTTGCTGGTTCCTCAGTATTCTCTAAGCTTGATTTGAGATTGGGATACCACCAGATCCGAGTTCGTGAAGAGGATATTCCGAAGACAGCATTCGTTACTCGCTATGGTTCTTATGAGTACACTATCATGTCCTTCGGCTTAACTAATGCTCCAGCAACCTTCTCCTGGTTAATGAATTACATCTTCATGGATTATCTCGACAAATTCGTCGTGGTATATCTGGATGATATTCTAGTTTATTCAAAGAATGAAGAAGAACATGCCGAACATCTTCGGCTTGTACTGGAAAGGCTGCATGAACATCAGCTGTATGCCAAGTATTCAAAATGCGAGTTCTGGTTATCTGAAGTGATGTATCTCGGCCATGTGGTTTCCAAAGATGGCATTGCCGTTAACCCAGAACGAGTTCAGGCTATTCTTGAATGGACTCCACCGAAGAATGTCAAGCAAGTCAGAAGTTTTCTCGGCCTTGCAAGCTATTGCCGTCGCTTTGTCGAGAATTTCTCAAAGATTGCTAAGCCTTTGACTGATCTACTTCACAAGGGTGTAAAGTTTGAGTGGACAAAAAAATGTCAGGAAAGTTTTCAAACACTCAAAGACAAGCTGACATCTGCCCCAGTGCTAGCTCCTCCAGATTCTCGCAAAGATTTTGTGATCTATTGTGATGCATCCCGTGAAGGATTAGGCTGTGTCCTAATGCAAGAGCGTAAAGTGATTGCTTATGACTCTCGTCAGTTGCACCCACATGAAGAGAATTATCCGGTACATGATCTAGAACTAGCTGCTGTCATCTATGCACTGCAGTTGTGGTGACATTTCCTCCACGGTAATCGTTGTGAGATATACACGGATCATAAAAGTCTGAAGTACTTGTTCACTCAGCCATCTCTAAACCTCCGTCAGCAAAGATGGATGGAGACCATTGCGGACTACGATTTGGGTATTTCTTATACCCCTGGCAAGGCTAATGTAATGGCTGATGCGTTGAGCCGTAAATCCTACTGCAGTGAACTTGAAGTCCAGTTACAACAACCACTTCTGTATGAAGAGCTTCGAAAGCTAAATATCGAGATAGTTCCTCAAGGATACCTAAAAACCTTGGTTGTTGAACCAGACCTTGAGAAGGCTGTTAAGAGTGCACAAGCTAAAGATGCTGAAGTTGATCTGATGAAGAAAGATCTTCACCTTGAAAAATACAGGGATTTCTCGCTGTCTGAAGATGGAACCTTGTACTTCAGAGACCGCATTGTTGTACCTCGCTTCGAGCTAATGACTGACAAGGTCATGAAGGAGGCACATGATACACCGCTGTCTATTCATCTGGGTAGCACCAAGATGTATCGTGATCTCCGACAAAGGTACTGGTGGTCTAGAATGAAGCAAGATATTGCTCGGTACGTTGCTGAATGTGAAGTTTGCCGTCGCGTTAAGGCAGAACATCAGAAGCCTTCTGGAATTCTACAACCGCTCCCTATTCCTCTATGGAAATGGGATAAGGTTCAAATGGATTTTATTACTGGCCTTCCCAAGTCACAGAAGGGTCACGATGCTATTCTTGTCGTCGTCGACCAACTCTCTAAAGTTGCACACTTTCTGCCTATCAAAGAGACGATCACTGCTAGTCAGTTAGCAGAGTTGTATATCTCCAGAATTGTCTCACTCCGCGGCATTCCGAAGGAGATTAGTTCGGACCATGGCGGTCTCTTCACCTCAAAGTTCTGGGAAAGTTTCCAAGAAGCTATGGGAACTGATATCACCTGGAGTTCAGCATATCACCCCCAGTCCCAAGGCCAAGTCGAGCGAGTAAATCAAGTGCTTGAAGACATGCTTCGGGCTTGTGTTATTTCTTTCGGCAAGAAGTGGGAAGAATCTCTCCCGTATGCCGAGTTCTCTTATAACAACAGCTATCAAGCCAGCTTGAAAATGGCTCCCTTCGAAGTTTTATATGGACGTAAGTGTTGAACCCCTCTGAATTGGTCAGAAACTGGGGAACGACCACTTGTGGGACCGGACATTATTCAGCACGCCGAAGAACAAGTCAGAATTGTCCGAGAAAATCTCAAGGCGGCTCAGGACCGCCAGAAGAGCTATTACGATCGCAAACGATGGGGTTTGGTCTATCAACCTGGTGATCAAGCTTATTTGCGAGTCACTCCTATGAAGGGCACTCACCGTTTTGGAATCAAGGGCAAGCTAGCTCCACGCTACATTGGTCCTTTCCGCATTGTTGCCAGACGTGGTCAGGTGGCATATAAATTGGAGTTGCCACCGCAATTCTCTCATATCCACGACGTATTCCATGTGTCGCAGCTTCGTAAATGCTTCAAGGAATCTCCGCACAGAGCAGCGGATCACGAGATGCTTGAATTGCAAGATGATCTTTCTTATAAGGAGCATCCAATCCGCATTCTCGATGAAGCTGAATGTCGGACCCGTCAGAAGGTTACCAAGTTTCTGAAAGTGCAGTGGTCGAATCATACTGAAGATGAAGCCACTTGGGAACGCGAGGATCATCTTCGCAAGGAATACTCCGACCTCTTTCCTTCTACCTCCTAAATTCTCGGGTCGAGAATTTCTTTTAGAGGAGTAGAATTTGTAACACCCCTGTGTAATAAGCACTGTGATCATCTGCTAATTATGCCAAGTCACCCTGCTTAACAGTGCTTGATCGTTATTGCATCAAATCCCATTTCAAATTCCAACTCAAATTGCAACTCAAATTCAAAGTGAAAACAAAAGTTGTTCCAAAGTGGAAACTAAAATGTTCATTGAATAGAAAATAATTCAGAGGCAAGTATAAAATTGTAACCAACAATATTGGAATTAGTTAAGTAACTCTAACAACCTCAAACAGTAACAAACAGCCCTTTTAAATGCCATATTCATTTTTGAAAAATTCAAATCAGTTCCAAAAATACTCAAACTTTTTGTAGCACTGCCTGAAATCACCAAGGATTTATGGGGACACTCCCCATATTTTTCCTAAGAGAAATAGTTGTCCAAATAATTCCCTTTCTTTCTGTGTTAATAAATAAAAGCTATAACAGTAAATAGTAAAAGGGAAAAAGGCCGACCTGGCACTGGGCTGAGCCGGCCCAGCTCACTCCCTCACATGTTCCTCGTCGCCGTGTCGTCGTCCCCATGGCCACAGCTCGCCGCTCCGGTCGTCTGTCGACACCGCGGCGCGACAGGGGCCGTCGAGGGGATAAGGTCTATGCCCTCGACTCCCTGGCATCCCCATCCATTCGTTCCCTCGCCCTCTCCCTCTCGTTCTCCACCTTCCCCTCCTCCAGATTCGCCGTACCCACCACCGTGTCTCGCCAATGACGAGGCCCCCGGCCACCAGCCTCCCCTCGTCCCTTTGAGCTGGCCAAGAGCACCGCCATCGTCTTCTCCTTCTTCCTCGACCACGCGTGCAAGCCCGAGGCCACGGCATTGGCCGAATCGAGCCGATGATTGACGCGGTCCGCCGGAGCACCGCAACTCTGTTCGTCGTCTTCTCTGCGCTACAAGGCTGTCACCGAGCCTTCTTGTGCTCCCTCGGTGAGCGCCCGTCCTTCCCCTCTCTCCCCGCACTCCTCCTCTTCCCCTAGTTGTGCTCCCCTCGATGACCGAGCTCGCCGCCGCCGTTCTGCTCCACCATCACGGCCACCGCATGCGCCATCCTTGCCGGAGCAGCGCGCCGAGCTCCTGGAGCTCCTAGCAGCCGAATTCGCGCATGTCCGCAGTCCTGCGGTGCCTGTAGCACTGTTTTTGCCCAAACTAGAACTCCGGCCGCCGCGTTCGAGCTCGCCGCCGTCAATCTAGTCCCCCTCGGCCGCTTCTGTCCGTCCGGTTGGAAGCGCGCGAGCCCCCTCGTTTGAACGAGCCGCCCCGCGCCCGATTTGGTCGCCTATGGGCGGATTCCGCACGTCACCGCCGTCTCGGGTGGTCGCCGCCGGCGCGCCGTCACGTTTTAAACACCGGCGCCGACGTGGCCTGTCCAGTGGGGCCGCCTGAGTCACTGACCGGTGGCCCCCACATGTCCCCTAGGTCCCGTTGACCCAGTCAAATGCTGACTGGGCAACGCCCAGTCACTGCCAGTGGGCCCCGCGTGGGCCCCGTTGACTGGTCAGCAGGTCTGTTGATCGCTGATGCAGTGCTGACGCTAGGATGACATCATAATTCAATTTCTGACGAATTTAGTAATTAAAACAATTTTAGAATATAGATTAAACTTTGAAATTCAATAGAAAATAAAACGTAGCTCGGATCGAAAAACTTTGTACATGAAAGTTGATCAGAACGACGAGACGAAGCTAACCATGCCGTGTGTTTCCGTGTCGGGACCCTCTACGGAGGTGAACCCGTAACTTTTAGTCTGTTTCCGGTAGATGAATAGTACATAACCACCGGTTAATAAATCCAGTTTTAACCTTAGATAACCAATATGAGTTAGACATGCTTTAGGCACCCCTGCACCGCACGTTAGCGTAGCCTACTCTATGATGCTTTGTCGGCCTTGTATTTATACTGTTTCCTCCCCCTCTTCTCGATAGAGCCCGGTACCGACGCAGCTCCGGTGACTGGCTACACTACGGACGACCTTGCCTTTGCCGCCGAGCAACTAGGCAAGCCCCCCCTTTGATCATCCCGATATCGCCTATTCTATTTTCTCATGCTTGCATTAGAATTTTGCTACTGTTACTATTATCCTATTTCTGCTGCATAGCCTGTTTATTGTAACCTGCTGTTGATACCTACCTTCTCATCCTAAACTGTTTAGAATAGACTGGGTAGAGCCCCATCAGTGACCCCCACTTATCCCGACTGCCCCGCTGGAGTATCAGAAGACCCGATCAACGGGAATCGAAGACCAGGACCCGGCACCGCACCTCACTTCCCCTTAGTTGCTCGACACTACTGGGTTACTATCGAGTGCCGAGGGTGATACCTCGTCAGCACTTCTGATGATAACCTTGTAGGTTAGTTATTCGGTCATGGTCAGCGAGGGTGATTCCTCCTACACCACCCTCGATAACGACGAAGTCGTGCAACACCTCAAGTGTGGACCTCGAGGGTGATTCCTCCTACGCCCACCTTGATATTACATTAGGTGGGAGTCCAACGAGGGTGATGCCTCGGATTTCCCCTTGATATGGTAGCCACACGGATGCCCTACATAACTGATGTTACTGATACTTGGAAAGGCGGGTCGACCCTGAGGGGTACCCGCGAATGATGGCTAGTTACCCATGATTTATTTTTACGAGGCGCGGCCGGGCATTCTTAGCCCTTGCAGCAAGTCCTCGACACGGGGCGACGGGGTCACATCGATCGTGAGTCACTGCTTGTTTCCGCAAGCCCCTAGACCTCTAACGATTTGGATATTTGATCCGAGCAGGCCTACGGCCTGATAGCACTAACCATCACGTGGGAATAGTTATGGGCACTCTGCATCGTAGCATCAGCCGAAGGCTCTGTCAGACGTCCAGTTCAGCATTGCGGCACGGTCGGATCGTGTCGGCCTTACGAGGCGACGCTGGTATCCACCCTGCTCGCAACGACCCGGAGTGCACAGGGCGATGGCCCAAGACCCCTGAGCGCTTAGGAGGTAGACCAGCGGGGACCTCTCTGCTGAACTCTAGGTAGGGTTGCGGTGTGTCGTTTGGCCGAGGCCGGGCATGACCCAGGAAAGTGTGTCAGGCCGGAGTTAAGCGAGCGTGGTGGGTAAGTTGGTGCACCCCTACAGGGAAGAAAACATCTATCGATAGCCGGTCCTACGGTAAAGGACACTCGGAGTTGTATCCCGATCGATACAACTAGAACTTGGGATGGTACCTGGATATGTGGCTCCGAGATCGCTTTCTCGCAGGGAGTCGAGAAAGGATCTCTGGGCGAGACTGTTACTTGATACTACTGCTACTTTACATTATGCTATAATGTACTCTTCTAATGCTGCAAGATCATTGAAGATGTTTGAAGTTGCTGAAGATGCTAGTCTTCGATAGGACTAGGCCTTCTCTCTATTCTGGCATTTCTGCAGCCCAGTCCACATATACAACCTTCCTTTGATAATGTTGCATATGTAGTGTAGATCCTTGCTTGCTGAGTACTTCGGAGTACTCATGGTTGTTTTGTTTTCTTTTTCTCCCCATACCAGTTTGTCGTGACCAGATGACGAAGCCCCTGATAATGCTGCCCCCGCCGACGACTACTTCTACCACCCCGAGGATGGCTATTACTTCGAGATGGTTGACGACCAGGAGTAGATTCGGAGGATCCTAGGCAGGAGGCCTACGCCTTTCGATCGTAGCTTTTTATTTTGCCCCGCCTTTCTAAAGGCTTATCTGTTCCTCTGTAATATCTGTACCCAGATATCTGATGCTTCCGCTGACGCTTGTATGCCATCGAGCTATGTATTCGAGCCCTCGAGGCCCTGGCTTGTAATATAAAGCTTGTATGATTTTATTTATGTTTTAGAATTGTGTTGTGATATCTTCAAGTGAGTCCTTAGGCTTAATCGTGTGCATTTGCGTGTATGATTAGTGCACGATTAAGCCGGGGGCGTCACATGGGTCATCAAGACTCTTTTCTGGCGCCATTGCCGGGGTGTTAAGCGCCTTTGGTAAGTGGAATTTGGTAAGGAAACATTTATATTACGTTTTGAAATTTATGGCACTAGTCACTATGGAAAGCCATCCTTTAAGGGGTTTGTTCGGGGTATCTTCACCTTGTCCGGAAGCACAAATAGTTGCTCCTCAACCTACAGCACCTACTGAAAATATTCATTATGAAATTCCTTCAGTTATGATAGAGAAACTGCTAGCTAATCATTAAGTAGGAGATGGAACACTACATCTAGATATGCATCTAATCTATGTGAATGAAGTTTGTGGACTATTTAAGCTTGCAGGTTTACCTGGAGATGAACTTAAGAAGAAAGTCTTCCCTTTATCTTTGAAGGGTCTGGTATAGGCTATGTGATGATATTGGAGCTTGGGATTGGAATCGATTGAAATTGGAATTTCATCAGAAGTTTTATCCTATGCATCTGGTTCATCGTGATCGGTTATATATAATTTTTGGCCTCGTGAAGGAGAAAGTATTGCTCGAGCTTGGGGGACGCTATAGTCAATGATGTATTCATGCCCCAATCATGAGCTCTCAAGAGAAATTATTATTCAGAATATTTGTGCTCGGCTTTCTCGTAATGATCAATCCATGCTCGATACTTCTTCTGGTTCTTTTATAAAGAAGACTGTTGAATTCAGATGGGATCTTTTGGAAAGAATTAAACGCAACTCTGAAGATTGGGAACTCGACAAAGGTAAAGAGTCGGGTATAAAACTTGAGTTTGATTGTGTCAAATCTTTTATGGATAGCTTTTCACAAGTTTAGCACTAAATATGGACTTGACTCTGAGATAGTAGCTTCTTTTTGTGAATCTTTTGATACTCATGCTGATCTCCACAAGGGGAAGTGGTTTAAATATCATCCTCCCATTGAAATAGAAATAGAAATAGAAGAACCTAATAAATGTAAACAAGAAAATATTACTTATAGTGTTAATCCAGTTATTCCTACTGCTTATATTGAGAAACCACCTTTTCCTATTCGGATAAAAGAACATGCTAGGGTTTCAACTGTGGTCAACAAAAGTTATATAAGATCACCGACACCCTCTGAACAAATTAAAGTTGAACCTAATGTTGCTATGGTTAAAGATCCCTTGGTAGATAATATTGATGGGCATGTTATTTATTTCTGTGGTGAACCTGCTAGTATTGCTAAACCCGATGATAAAGATAAAAATAAACTTGTTGTTGGCATGCCCGTTGTCTCTGTTAAAATTGGAGATCATTGTTATCATGGCTTATGTGATTTGGGTGCTAGTGTGAGTGCTATCCTGTTTACTCTATATCAAGAAATTATGAATGATATTGCACCTGCTGAGATAGAAGATATTGATGTTACCATTAAACTTGCGAATAGAGATACGATCACACCACTTGGGATTGTTAGAGATGTTGAAGTATTGTGTGGGAAAATAAAATACCCTGCTAATTTTCTAGTTCTTAGTTCCCCACAAGATGATTTTTGCCCCATTATGTTTGGTAGACCTTTCCTGAATACAGTTAATGCTAAGATTGATTGCACTAAGGAAACTATTAGTGTTAATTTTGGTGATGTGTCTCATGAGTTTAATTTATCCAAATTCCGTAGACAACCCCGTGATAAAGAATTACCTAGTAAGGATGAAATTATTGGTCTTGCTTCTATTGCCGTGCCTCCTACTGATTCATTAGAACAATACTTGCTAGACCATGAAAATGATATGCATACGACTGAAAGAAATGAAATAGATGAGATATTCTTTAAACAAATTCCTATTTTGAAACATAATTTGCCTATTGAGACCCTTGGAGATCCTCTTCCACCCAAGAGTGACCTCGTGTTTGAGCTTAGGCAATTTCCTGATACTTTGAATATGCCTACCTTGGTGAAAAGAAGATATATCCTATTATTATTAGTGCTAACCTTTCAGAGCATGAAGAAAAGAGATTATTGAAAATTCTGAGAAAGCATCGTGCTGCTATTGGATATACTCTTGATGATCTTACGGGCATTAGTCCCACTCTATGTCAGCACAAGATTAATATGGAGTCTGATGCTAAGCTAGTTGGTGATCACCAGCGATGATTAAATCCTTAGATGAAGGAAGTGGTAAGAAATGAAATATTAAAGCTTCTGGAAGCAGGTATAATCTATCATATAGCTGATAGTAGATGGGTAAGTCCTGTCCATTGGGTTCCTAAGAAGGGAGGTATTACTGTTGTCCCAAATGATAAAAATGAACTTATCCCACAAAGAATTATAACAGGTTATAGGATGGTGTCGGAATCGGGGCTCCGCGGACCCAAACAAGGTTCGAACTCTGGGGCGTGTGAGAAGATCTAGCCTAGCCGCAGCCTCAAGCTCATCACCCCATGGCTTGGCCTCGTCGAGTTCGTGCGAGCGGGGAAAAGAGGGGACACAGCAGTTTATCCAGGTTCGGGCCACCTTGCGGTGTAAGACCCTACTCCTGCTTTGTGGTGGATTGGCCTCACGAGGAGGTTGAGGATGAACTAGTACAGTGGGTGAGCAACCTCGTGAGGGCTCAGTGGATGAGAGTGGATCGTCCCCCCTCTACGGTGGAGACTAGCCTATATTTATAGTGGCCTTGGTCCTCTTCCCTCATAGCTTAGGCGGGAAGGGATTCCACAACGGCCAATTTGAAAGGGGACAAGAGGTACATCTTATCCTGACGAAAGGTGGTCTTCGCCTGCAAAGCTTCTGGCCATGACGCAGTGGTGGGCTCGGCGATGACATCCGTCCTACCGAGCTCGTGGTCTTGGTCTCATTGCACCGGAATGGAAACTTTTGGGGGATCCCTCGGGAACCCGCGCTTGTCCTTGCCTCCTTAGCACCAAAGAGGAAACTGTCCTCCTCTGCGCCCGCTGGCGCCCGCCTGGTCTTGGTCGTCATGGCTCACGTCATCGCTAGCCTCGTGAGGCAGGGTACCTGCATAGAGATCTCCGCTCCTCGGGAGGCAGGCACGGGCAGCCCCACCTCGGGTGGTCTTGGCGTCGTTCGCCTCGTGAGGCCGGGGGGGCCCTCGCGAGGGTCTTGTTCGTAGAGCCTTGTAGCTGGGCCTTACCGGGCCATGCGTTGGGTCGTAGGTAGGCAAGTCTGGGTACCCCCGATCCCAGAACGCTGACTGTAGACCCCAGGCCGAAGGCGCGCTCGGCCTGGCTTCGAAGTGAAGGCAAGAAGTGAAGGGCGAAGCGACGCGGGCCCCAATCACCTGCGGGCCAGGCTTGACGCGTGGCGCACGACGGGACGCGGACGCCTCCTCTTCCCCACGTCATCTTGGCAACCTCCCAAACTGACAAAAGTCTGGACGTGCATGCTCCGAGGCCATCATTGCACGAAGGTGGAGGGGCGCCAGTTGGCCTCCTCCAACTGCCTATAAGAGGGAGAGGGGGCAGAGCCCCATCCCATCTCTGTCTTCTTCGCCCGTTCGCCTCCAATCCTTGCCACGACAACCATGGCACCAGAGAGGAGGTTCACCATCGAGGAGAAAGGCAAAGCCCCCAAGGAGGGGCCAGAGTCACCGACACCCAAGAGGGGGTGCGGCCACCCTCGGAAGTCCGTGGCTACACCCTCAGCATCGTCTCGGGGGCGTGGGTGCCCCCCACTAGCGGTTCGCACCGGCTTCGGCAGCCGCGGGAAGAACCCCTCTCAGGGAAGTGATTGTGGAAGCCGCGATGGCCAAGGCCAAGGGGGGAGGCACGCGATGGCCACCCGGCCGCCTCGCCCGCGGGCCGACTCGGATGATATGGCCCGCGAGTTCATGGTGTGGATGGAGAGTCCGCCCGGCGCCTGGATCCAGCTTCCACGCTCCTTCGCAGAGGAGCTGCCGGCCGGAGGACCCGTCGGGCTGTGGCTGCAGCCCGATGGCTGCTGCAATCGGTCCTCGTGGGCAGAGGTCGAGGTAACCCCTGCGGGCCACATGTTCCTGGCCCGTGGGTGGCAGACATTCGCCCGCGCCTGCGGCTTGAAGGGGAGGCACACCCTCCATTTTAAGTACGACGGGGCGACGACGCTCTTCATTAAGATCTTCGGGGAAGATGGCGGGCGCCTGGGGTGCTGCCCAGAGGGCGACAGCCATGGTGGCGACCGCTACTCCGACGACGATGGCCGTCGCGGCGACGAACTTGCCCTCGGCGACGGCCGCGACACCTCCAGCAGCGGCGGGACTTCCTCTGGGGGGAGCTCAAGCGACGACGACTACAACGAGCCACCGCGCTACCGCGCCACGATCAAGGAGGAGGAGGACTCCGACTGGGCGCTGCGACGCCGGGGCCGGCGCCTTAGGAGCTGCGGCCTTCAGGAGGCCGTTTCTTTTGTTTTCTATTTCCTGCACCAAAAATCGTGAAGGGCCCCGCGGGGGCATGTAATGAACTGCGGCGCTCGCGCCTTTATATTAGTGTTTCATGCTCATGTTATTCAATTATATTGGCGCCTCTTGTTCGGGCACATGTCCTCTTCTGTTCTTACGATAGACTAGTGCCCTGCGTCGGCGGGACTCAGTCATTGGGTAGGCTTTTGTCGTCGCTGGTATGCCAGGTCACGATGCTGTGTGCAAGGCCAGGAGGTGAGCAACCCGAGGCCTGGTAAGAGCTCGCGAGGCGCTGCTCACGAGGTCCCTCTTGACGCGCAGGCGGCTCCGAAAGATAAAAGAAGGGAGGTTCCCTGCCCGAACAGGGTTGCGGGAGTCCAGGAAAGGCGCTAATGATAAGGTTTAGGCCTGGCGCGGATAGGATAAATTAGCTTGGTACGTTCGTGACCCTCGGCGGGTTCCTGCGTCGCGGGGGCGTGCTTCTCTGGAGCTTCTGATCCTATGTACACTTCCTGTTCTAGCGATGATGCTGCTGGAGCGTAGAGGTAGCAGAAGAAGCTTGTCGGGGAGGCTTCCTCCTCACGGGCCGGATGGTTCCGGAGGCTCGAGAGGCTCGCGAGGCCCGGGGGCTCGCGAGGCTATTAGGCCTCCTGAGGCGCCTCAGCCAGGCGTCGGGCCCTGCGCCTAGAGGCCCCGAGCGAGGGTCAGTCGTCGCTGGTACGCTGGTGTCATGGCAACACGTGCCTGTTGGCTCGCTCGAGAGCGTCGTGCGAGGACTTAGGCGCCAAAGCCTTGGTGAGGTGTGCATACCAGAGGACCCGCGGCTGTTGGGGCCTAGGTCCTCAACGCCACTGGGGCTAGCCCACGCGTAAACACCGTGCCCAGCCCCCGCTCGCGGGACGCGTGAGAGGGTGCAATAGGCAGCCGTCATTTTCTTTAAAAGACAAGATTCAAGAAGCGAAACATCGCAAGGAGAAAATCCCGGCCCCTTTTCGAACAAAGATGCGGAAATTTCAAACTTAATTCCATGAAATTGCAAATTTGATTACAAGAGAGAATGAAAAACGGACATGTCCGACGCCTATACTAGTCTTCCCACCAGCGCGGAGCATGGGGCCTCCACTTGGGCGTGGGCATAGTCGCTGTTTGACCGTTTCCGCCAGCGCGGAGCATGAGGCTTCCACTGGGGCGTGGGTGGGAGCTCCTGCGAGGCCGCGAAATGGCGCACCGGGAGACTCCGGGGCGTGTACATCCCCACTCGTTATTATGTGAGAGTGTCACGGGTAGAACTTGCGGAGGTGCTGGATGTTCCAGGCATTCTGGATGGGGACCCCGTCCTCCATCTCCAGGCGCGCGGCACCAGGCCTGGAGACACGGGCGACCCTGAACGGGCCCTCCCATATGGGGGAGAGCTTGTGGAGGCCCTCCCTGAAGAGGACCCGCCTCAGGACGAGGTCTCCGACTTTGAGAGTCTGGGGGCGGACGCTGCGGCAGTGGTAGCGCCGCAGGGCCTGCTGGTACCTTGTGGCTCGGAGAGAGGCCTGGCGGCGCACCTTCTCTCCGAGCACAAGATCAGTCCCCCGCGAGACATCCTGACGTGCCTTGTCAAATGCCAAGACTCGCAGGGAACGATGCTTGATCTCAAGAGGAAGGACCGCCTCGGCCCCGTAGACGAGGAAGAACGGGGTCTTGCCGGTGGGCTTAGTCGCGGTGGTGCGGATGGACCACAACACGGACTGTAGCTCGTCCAGCCAACCCCTGCCGCAGGCCTCGAGCTTCTTCTTGAAGCTTCTGGTCTTGAGGCCCCTCAGGACCTCCGCGTCGGCGCGCTCGGCCTGGCCATTGCTCCGCGGGTGCGCCACCGAAGCGTAGCATATCTGCGTTCCAAGGTTAGCACAATATGACCTGAAGAGATTACTTGTGAACTGGGAGCCATTGTCGGTGATGATGTGGTTGGGGATACTGAATCGACTCACGAGGCCCTTGATGAACTTGATGGCCGATCCTACGGGGATGGTGTGCACAGGCTCCACTTTCGCCCACTTAGTGAACTTGTCGATGGCGATGTAGAGGTAGCGGTAACCGCCGGCCGCCCGAGGAAATGGGTCGAGAATGTCCAGCCCCAGACCGCGAAAGGCCATGAGAGCAGGGTGGTCTGGAGTCCTTGCACCGGCTGGTGAATCTGCTTGGCGTGGAACTGGCAGGCCTCGCAGGGTCGGACAAGCTCAGTGGCGTCGTGGAGCACTGTAGGGCAGTAGAACCCGCTGCGGAACGCCTTTCCCGCGAGGGTGCGTGATGAGGAATGGTGCCCACAGTCTCCACCATGAATGTCGGCCAATAGCTCGCGCCCCTGCTCCTCTGGTATGCACCGCAGCGAGATGTTGAAAGTGCGTTATATCGACTAGAGGGGGGTGAATAGGCGATTTTTACCAATTCGTCACTGAGGAATTTCAAGGTGAGGAAATTCCTAAGCAACGAACTACTTAGCAGCAGAATAAGTACTCAGATGCAAACATAACATGGCATAAGTACAGTCGTCATGATGAAATGAAATAGGCACAGAGTACAGGTAGCGTGAAACACAGGATAAGCTGGCTGAAGACTAAGTGACTGAAGAAATAGGATTGAGGAAATTGAGAAAGTCTTTAGTCAAAGTCTTCACACAGTAACGATCAAGTAAATCAACACATGAATGAGGAAATGAAAGAGTTGAGGAAATAGAACCAGTAGCTCGGTGAAGACAATGATTTGGTAGACCAGTTCCAACTGCTGTGACAGTTGTACGTCTGGTTGGAGCGTCTAGGTATTTAAACCTAAGGACACACAGTCCCGGACACACAGTCCTCACCGTATTCTCCTTGAGCTAAGGTCACACAGACCTCGCCCAATCACTCGTGGTAAGTCTTCACAGGTGACTTCCAAACCTTCACAGACTCGGTCACTCGGCGATCCACAATTCCTCTTGGATGCTCTAGACCATGACGCCTAACCGTCTGGAGGATGCACAGTCCTCAAAGGTAACAAGCGTCGGTTCCACACAGGAACAATCTCTTCAGTGATGCTCAATCACGTTGGGTTTGTAGGTGTTTGGGTTTTGGGTTTTTCCTCACTTGATGATTTTCGCTCAAAGTCCTCGGAGGATGGGATGCTCTAAATGACAAGTGTCAATCTATCTCTCGGAGCAGCCAACCAGCTAGTGGTTGTAGGGGGCGGCTATTTATAGCCTAGGGAGCAGCCCGACATGATAAGACATAAATGCCTTTCAATGATATGACCATTAGGTGGGTAGGATATTTGGACAGCTGGCGCGTAGCACAGCAACGGTCGGAAATTTGAGCTTTCAAATTCCTTAGGGCAATCATGTTCCTCACTTGTAGGCAATCTGCACTGGCGAATTCCTAACTCCTCAGTCAGAACAAATTCCTCAGAGAACAGAAGAACTTCGTCTCTGTCACTGAAGAAATTGACTGAACTGTATGAGATTTCCAATGGCTTCACTCGAAAGGATTGGGTAGGTGTAGGATTTTGAGATGAGCATCACTTGGAAACTTTTCCTTAGTTTTACCTCGACCCCCTTTAACAGTACGGTGTTTCCTATGACTCAAGAAGAAGAAAAAGAAACTACGAAAACAAAAGTCTTCACGCTTCATAATCCTCGCATGAATATCAAGTCTTCAAGGTCACACCAATTTCTTCACTTTCAAAGTCTTCAAGAAAACCAAAGTCTTCAACTGAAGACATTCATTTTTAGGGGTCGACTTTCATCGTAAATATCAAACTCCTCACAGACTTATAGACTTGTGTACACTCACAAACGCATTGGTCCCTTAACCTATAAGTCTTCAATACACCAAAATCACTAAGGGGCACTAGATGCACTTACAATCTCCCCCTTTTTGGTGATTGATGACAATATAGGTTAAGTTTTCAACGGGGATAAACATATGAAGTGTAAATACTGATAATGAGGAATTTGATTGCAAGATATAGAAGAACTCCCCCTGAAGATGTGCATATTTGAGGAATTTGCTTTGAATAGCAAATGCACATTGTAGAGTAATATCATGGAGATCTCCTCCTATATCTTGTAATTCATACACGCATTTAACATATGATATGAAGAATTTGAAATGCATGATGAAATATGGTGTCTGACGAAATTCAGCATGCGTGCATTAAGGTACTTGAGGAAATAAGCATGTAGAAAGCAGTTCAAAAGTATCAGACCACCATAGGACTTAAGTTTACAACTCATCAGAGCAAACACCTCAGAAAAGCAAGAGTTGTAACTTAACAGAAATATAGCCCATATATAAGACCCGCTTGAAGACTAACTCAAATTTCTCCCCCTTTGTCATCGAATGACCAAAAGGGACGAAAAATGAAGACTAACGCCCCTGAAGAATATCATCATGATGTTGATGGAGGAGCGCCAGCGTTGTTGGGGTCGTCCGTTGAGGTAGGGCCTACCGCGGTGTCGTTCAAGTCTTCAGCCTCATCCGTCTCACGCGATGAAGAATATGAACTGGCAACAAGCTGAGGAACTTTGACCTTTTTGAATTTCTTCGAAGGTGGCTGAGACCAGTCAAAGTCCTGTTGGAAGCCCATCTCCTTGAGATCTTCAGCACTACAAAGATTCGACAGAATAGCCCAAGTGCGGTCAAAGACTTCATGCAAGTAGTAGTGATTCTTCTTCACAGTATTTTGAGTGACTGTCATGTTCTGAAGAATTGCACCAAACTGACGCTTGACCCACTTGTGATTTCGATCAACTTTCTGATGAAGACTAAGGAGAAGTTCATGATCAGTCATCACATGCGGAGCTGCGGCAGAATCTTGTGTTGCAGAGTCATCATTGGTGGAATATGAAGTAGCTTTGCGAAACTGTCCATCCAATGAACGAGTACCTTCATCAATAACTGCAGCCTTGCCCTTCTCGTCAGCTGAGGAAATAGTCCGTTTGAGGACTTCAATAGGGGGCAAATAGCTGAGATGATTTTGAAAGTCAGCCTTATAATGAATTGAAGACCTTGATCTGATGAACTTCATGATCCAGGGAGCATAAGGCTTCAACTCAAAAGGTGACAGAGCAGCATTGGCCAAAGTCCTCATGAAGAAATCATGGTATTTGATAGGAATACCATGACTGATATTGAACAACAAATTCTTCATAATGCCAACAACCTCTTCGTCATCAGAGTTGTGGCCCTTGATTGGACTGAGGGTTTTGGTCAATATGTGATAAACTGTCCTTGGCACATAGAGCAATTCCTTTACAAGGAATTTGGTCCTTGGAGCTTGGCCTGGCTTCAAAGGCTTCATCAGCACTTGCATCAGATGGTCGGATAGTTCAGGTTCAACATAGAGAAGCCTTGCACATTCAGTGAGAGGACTGACTGGGACGGCATGAAGCAATTCAGAGGCCGGTGCTTTGAAATGAGTATTATCGGTCATCCAGTCCAATACCCATGAATTGACATCATCAACATTTCCAGTAACATGCAGCGTGGCGAAGAATTGAAGAATAAGTTCTTCATTCCAATCGCAGATGTCGGTGAAGAAGTTGAGTAACCCAGCGTCATGAAGAACACTGAGGACTGGGGTGAAGCAGGGCAGCGATTCCATATCCACATGAGGAATTTGCTCATGTTCAAAGATCTTGTCCTTATCAAACAACAGTGAGGAATAGAAGTTCATCTGGCTAGCAGTCCAGAAGCGCTTGCGACGAAGTCGAGCAGAGTCATAGGGATTGTAGTCAGTGAATAATATGTGCTCATTGAAGAAATCTACAGCATTGAACTTCTGCTTCTTGGAGTGAGGGTTCTGTGGCTTGGGCTGAAGATTAACAGTTGAAGTCTTCACAGCCTCTTGAGGTATAGCCACTGGAGCCACAGGCTGAGGAATTTCAGGAGCAAAGGCATCAGCAGCAGCCTTGGTCTCCATTTCTTCAGAAACATGTACATCAGCACTAGTGGCTGGAACTTCTTCAGTTTGAGCAGGGGACTGAGGAATTTGTTGCAGTGGAGTCGTCAGTGGTGAATTGGGGTGATGACTTTCCCAGTAGTCATCATTCAGAATTGGTGTAGTACACCCAATGTCCACATCTTCATCTTAATCATCAATTTCCTCAACGCCTGCCTCATCAGTTGTGAACTGAGGCATGGGCGATGATACCAGCGGAGTTGAAGTGATATGGTCCACTTCAATTTCTTCATCTAACTGCTCTGTCGAAGCAGCAGAAGGATCTTCTTCATCAGATTCACTTGGAATTGCATATTCTTCACCAAAGGGAATAATCTCCTTTGATGGCATGCTTGATATTGGAACAGCATCTATAGGATTTGTATAAGAGCTCGTCAAAGTCTTCACTTTCTTTGGAGCTGAAGACTCTGAGGAGGCAGATGCTTTCCTTTTCTTCACAGCTGCTCGCTCCGCAGCCTTGGTTTTCTTCGCTTCTGTTGCAGAAGGAAGGTTGATGCTTGTCATCGGTGCAGGAGGAGCAGAGGAAATTGGTTGAAATCCTTCAGGCACAACTGATGCAGTTGCCCTGGCATTTTCTCCAGAGACTGGAATTTCTTCATCAGCCCTGGTGCTTTCATTTTTTCGATAGTCTGATTTTCATCAGCTATGCTTGCATGTTCTTCAGTAGGCTGAGCAGATGTTTCAGTCAGAGGAAATTTGGGTTGCGATGAAGCTGCAACATTTGGAGTGAATCCCTTTGCCATTCTGACGAATCTGACTTTGGCACCTAGCCAATCTGCACGATATGCGTCAAATTCACCACTGAGTGCTTTGATCTCAGCCTGCATATTCACAAGTTCTTCAGGAGACACATTCACAACATGCTTCTTCAGAAAACGCTCCTTCTTGTATTGAGCTTTCTTGACTTGCCTGGCCTTCTCAAATTTCCATTTTTCTTCGGCTATGAAGGCCGTCAACATGTGGCTCTGGCCAGGAGTGAGGTTCAATTCAGGCAAAGGAGTATTTGGATCCTTGTGCCATAGATCGATGAAATCAAGGATCTTCCTTGGATCCAGCATGAGGGGCACATCACTGCCTTTGGCACTAGCGGCCCTTTGTTGTCGATCTCTGATGATCTCAGCTAATTCTTCATCATCGGCTTCGTCTTCGCTTGACGGAACCTGAAAGGCGACCTGCTTCTTGTGAGGACTTGGCCTTGTGCCTCGTCCAGCAGTGGCCTTTTTCTTCAGCAAGGTCGGAGCTGTTGAAGACTGAAGTGGAGCTGAGGAACTTGCAGAGACTCCTGAAGCAATTGAGATTCCAGTAGTCCTTTGGCACGTGGCAAGATGCACAGGTGCTGAGGACTTTGCAGGAGCAGCTGAGGATTTTGCAACTGAGGGAGTTGGAGCTGCTTTTGAAGGAGTTGCTTGAGGATCAGGCCGTGAGGGCTTTGAAGAGCTTGGCCGTGAGGGCATTGCAGCTGAGGATCTTGTCTTGACAGCTGGTTTCTTTGTCATAGCCTTCTTAGGCTTGCTAGCAGAGGCCTCAGCAGCGGCAGTAGCAGAATCTTCGTTGAATTTCTTCACTGCCTCTTTAGCCATTTTGGCCAGCTTGGCTTGACGCTTAGCCCACTCTTGAGGAAATTCCTCACCTCTTCTGATGCTTGTGGGATCAGCTTCTTGGCCTGGAGCCAATGGAGGTCTTGGACATGGAGGGTTGACAGCGAATTTCTTCATGTACTTTGGAGTCACATATCGATACTCCCTCCATTCTCTTGCCCATCTCCTCTCAATCTTCTGAATGCGCACCTTGCGCTGATTTTTGTTCTCCTTGCCATGAGTTGCTTCATCAGGAGTACAATATTCATCATAGATGTCATCAGGGATCTCAAAAGCAGTATTTGTCTCTGGCCTCTTTCCTCCCTTCTGAGGTCTTTACCATCTGCCATCTTCTTCACTTGAGGATTTTGAACAATCAAATTTTCTGACGAGGTATGCAATTTTTCTTCAAGGAACGCTGCAAATGAGTTAAGTTGATGAGAACCTAGTGATTCAGCAGCGGAGATGTGTACCTGTGAACAGAATATAGGTGCGAAGAATTTGGAGAGGTCATATGCGTTCTCAGAAGTTTTTCAAAAGTATCAAGTTTGAGGAATTTGACCAGGGGTGTCTTGAGGAATTTCACTAAGCGTTCTTTGACTTAGGTTCCAGAGTTGTATAGATTGAAAATCCACACAATTGAGGAATCTTGAAGAAAAAGGTTGCTTAGAGAGACAGATCAAGAACATAAGCAAGTTGGTGTTTAAGAACATGAAAGTTGAAGAATAAACACCTTTTGAAGATTTTGTGGAAATCATCAGAATCAACAAGGGCAGTAAAAATAGATTTTATTTACCCTTGACGAAGAACACGACAAACTGAGAGTAGCAGTGGAGAAGCTCGTCCGTTCAGATCTTCCACGCCCTAACTTGGCGATGGAAAACAGCTACGACGGTGGCGGAGTGAAGATTTCCGCGGCCGGCGTGAGTACGACGGCGACAAGGTCGAGGCAGTGAAGCTCTTCCTCACCGGCGACGATGGAGTGTAGCGGCGACGCTAGGTCTGAGAGCTCGAGCGAGGGGAGTAAGATCGAGCGGGGTAAATGAGATCTAAGGAGGGCGAGGGGTATTTATAGCCGAGGTGAAAAACCGCTCGTCCGAAGAAAATGGACGAACGTGCCCCTAACCCTTCTCATCCTAACGACATGTGTCACCCACGTATTGTGAAGTGGAGATCGTGTTAGATTGTGGGTGAATAGATAAATCTTATCGAGGGATATGGAACAGTTTGAGCGGCAAAAGCCGGAAATTCAGATAAGAATATTTTAATGTTTCGTTCGCAAATTCTTCAGCTGTCAAGGACACAGTGAAGACTTTGAACGGGTTTCAAATAGAACGCACATGAAGAATTTGTGAACAGACTGGGTTGAGTTTAGCATAGAGGGGGAACGGGTCCGATCACATTCACTTAGAAGAATATCAACTTGAAGAATTAGCAATAAGTGAATGCTATAGAGGACTGAAAACTCAAATATATATATAGTCAATGAAGAACACAGTCGAAAAGAGTGAAGACTTTGCAAAGTTGAAGAATTTGAAAATTTGAAGAATTTGCAAAATGAAGAAAAACTCAATTTTGAAGATTTTCAACTTTTTGTTGTGGCGTGACCCACCGTGTAAGAATGGTGATTTCATACGCCGTGTACAATTGTCGTAGGGCTCTGAGAATCAAATTCTGCGTTAATTTTTTCACACTTAGAGGGTTAGTCTTCATTGATTGAAGAAAAACGTTTTTTCATGTGTTGCACATCTAAGTCATCAATTTGCATAAGTGTTAGGATGTGTGTCCTTTTCAAAGAACATTTGAAGATTCTAAGATATTTAGCTCACACCGCAACTTGCTAAATCTCTTCTCATCCAAGGGCTTTGTGAAGATATCGGCTAGCAGTTCTTCAGTCTTCACGTGCTCGATTGAGATGTCGCCCTTCAACACATGATCACGAAGAAAGTGATGACGAATCTGGATGTGCTTTGTCTTTGAGTGCTGAACTGGGTTATGAGCAATTTTGATGGCACTCTCATTGTCGCAGTAGAGTGGCACATTCTTCACATTGATGCCGTAGTCCTTGAGGGTTTGCTTCATCCATAGCAATTGAGCACAGCAAGAACCAGCAGCAATATACTCAGCTTCAGCAGTAGAGAGTGATACACAGTTCTGCTTCTTCGAGGACCAACATACTAAGGACCGTCCGAGGAAATGGCATGTGCCTGATGTTGACTTGCGGTCCACACGATCACCAGCATAGTCAGAGACAGAATATCCAATGAGATCAAAAGTCGAGCCCTTGGGATACCATAATCCAAGTGTTGGTGTGTGAGCTAGATATCGAAGAATATGCTTCACAGCCTTATGGTGTGATTCCTTCGGTGTAGCTTGAAAACGGGCACACATGCAAACACTAAGCATAATATCTGGCCTAGATGCACATAGATACAGTAAAGAGCCAATCATGGAGCGGTATACCTTTTGATCGAAGTCTATACCATTTTCAGCAGTGCATAGGTGGCCATTGGTGGGCATAGGGATTTTGACTCCTTTGCATTCTTGCATACCGAATTTCCTCAGAACATCCTTGAGGTATTTTTCTTGAGAAATGAAGATGCCATTGCGTTGTTGACGAATTTGAAGACCTAAGAAGAATTTCAATTCTCCCATCATGGACATTTGATATTCCTCACTCATCATATAAGCAAATTCGTCATTGTAACGTTGGTTAGTATAGCCAAAAATAATATCATCAACATATATTTGGCACACGAATAATTCATCATCATATGTTTTGGTGAAAAGAGTTGGGTCGAGTGAACCGGGTTTGAAGCCTTTCTTCATGAGGAATTCCTTCAGAGTATCATACCACGCCCGAGGGGCCTGCTTGAGGCCATGGAGGGCCTTCTTGAGTCTGAAGACTTGATCAGGATGCTTAGGATCTTCAAAACCTGGGGGTTGAGCAACATATACTTCTTCCTCAAGCTTACCATTGAGGAATGCACTTTTCACATCCATTTGATATAAGATGATATTATGATGGTTAGCATAAGCAAGCAATATGCGAATAGCCTCAAGTCTAGCAACAGGTGCAAAAGTTTCATCGAAATCAATTCCTTCAACCTGTGTGTAGCCTTGAGCTATAAGACGAGCCTTGTTCCTCACCACTAGGCCATTTTCATCTTGTTTTTTGCGGTAGATCCATTTGGTGTCGATGATATTGTGCTTGCGTGGGTCTGGTCGCTTGACAAGCTCCCACACATTGTTCAGCTTGAATTGATGTAATTCCTCTTGCATCGCTTGAATCCATTCAGGCTCCAGAAATGCCTCATCAACTTTGGTGGGCTCTGTGATAGAGACGAAAGCAAAATGCCCACAAAAGTTAGACAAATGTGAAGCTTTTGAGCGAGTAAGAGGACCTGGTGCGTTGATGTCGTTGATGATTCTCTCAATCTGTACTTCATTTGCAACGCGAGGATGAGCAGATTGGCAACTTTGATTTGGCTCAGCATTTTCTTCAGATAGAATTTCATCAATTAAAGCAACATATGTATATGTAGCAGTATGAGGACGTGAGAAATAAATGAATCATTTCTTCATGATTAGCTTGCGTCCTTTCAAGCATTTCAGGTCTCCAGAAAATTCTTCAAACGATTTAGTTCGTCTGGAGACCTGACCCTGCATAAGAGGTTAGTTCTTTTTCTTCACCACCCACATCTGGAGGGGTGGCAAAGAGTTCATCATTCTGCGAGCTCCATAAGAGAAAGGTGGCATTGAAGCCAAAGCGCTTCGTTTCACAGGAGAGGGATTAGTATAGGCATATGAGTAAGCAGAGAAATTCTTCGAGGACTTATGAACATAATGTTTTGAAGAATAATGCACATAATCAGAACTCTTAGATTTTCCCTGTGAAACAGAAGTGTTAGCATGATGATGATCATATGAGGACTTGGATCCACGTGAGGAATTTGATCCATAAGAGGACTTGGATCCATATGAAGAATTTGATCTGGGGTTCTTATTCTTCACAGGTGGTGTCATGAGGACATTCACCTGAAGACTTTCAAGGCACCATTTGGGAACCCAGATTTTCTTCATAGGGGGACCATTCCTGCAGTTAGTTCTAGCATATCTAGCAAATACTTCACCATTCTGATTTTTGAACAGTTTATAGTTGGAGTCAAATGACTCATCAGATGAATGTGAGGATTCACAAGTAAAGCCAGATAAAGTGGATGGATCGACGGGAGGTTCCTTCACAGCAACCCATGAGGTTGTGGGATACTGCTCAGGTTTCCAGTAGGTTCCATCAGCATTGAGTTTCCTCTCAAAGGCAATACCCTCTTTCCTAGGGTTCCTGTTCAAGATCTGCTTTTTGAGCACATCACAAAGAGTCTGATGCCCTTTGAGGCTTTTGTACATGCCTGTCACATACAATTCCTTCAACCCTGCAATTTCGTCAGTGATACTAGTGGTATCCTCAGATGAGGAATTTGTGACCACAGAGATAGTTGAAGAATTTGCAGCAATAGAAGCATTTGAACTTTCAGGTGAAGAATTGGCAGTTTCACGTTCAATGCATCTCAAGCATGGTGGAATAAATTCTTCCTGAGCGGAACTGATCTGTTGAGCAAGCAATGAATCATTTTCCTTCTGAAGATCTTCATGACTCACCCTTAGCTTCTCAAGATCTTGCTTTCTTTGAAGAAATTCATAAGAAAGCTTCTCATGATCGGCTAAGAGAGTTTCATGATGACTTTGAAGGTTGTCAAACTTAGACTGTAGTTGCTGAAGATTATCAGTCAATGTTTGAGTTCGATCTATTTCCTCACCTAACAGGTCATCGCTTTTGTCTAGCATATTTTGAACCTTTTCCAAAGCCTTTTGTTGTTTAACAGCAATATTAGCAAGTTTGGAATAGCTGGGTTTGAGGTTATCATCAGATTCATCCTCACTTGATTCAGAGGAGGGATATTTGAATACCTTGGCACCTTTTGCCATGAAGCAATAGGTGGGAGCATAGTCATCATTGCCGTCATCAGCAGTGTTGGGGAAGCCATTTTCCTCAGTGTTGAAGATGGACTTGCTGACGTAAGCAGTAGCGAGGGCTAGGCTCGCCACACCAGAGTCTGACTCCTCAGATGCCTCCTCTTCCTCATGTTCCTCAGATTCAGCTTCATAGTCCATTTCCTTGCCAATGAATGCCCGAGCCTTCTTGGAACTGCTCTTCTTGTGAGATGAAGACTTTGAAGATTTTGATGATGAGGACTTTGAAGATTTCTTTTTCTTCTTAGAGTCATCTGAACTATCATCCTTGTATTTCTTCTTCTTTGATTCCTTTGCTCACTGAGGACAATCAGTTATGTAGTGACCAGGTTTCTTGCATTTGTGGCAAGTCCTCTTTTTGTAATCACGGGATGAGGAATCTGATCTTGTGTCATCACCTTTTGAAGATTTTACAAAGCGACCACGCCTTGAGAACTTCTGGAATTTCTTCATGAGCATTGCTAGCTCCTGGCTTAGTTCTTCAGGGTCACCAAGGCTGCTATCAGAATCTTCTCCTTCAGATGAGGAAACTGCCTTAGCCTTCAGTGCGCGTGATCTTCCATAGCTTGGCCCGTAGAGATCTCTCTTTTCAGCTTGTTGGAATTCATGAGTGTTCAGCCTCTCAAGAATATCAGCAAGATCAAGTGACTTGTAGTCTCCACGTTCTTGAATCATTAGTGCCAGTGTATCGAATGAAGAATCGAGTGACCTCAGCAATTTCTTCACCACCTCATGGTCGGTGATGTCAGTGGCACCCAGTGCTTGAAGCTTGTTTGAAATGTCAGTGAGGCGATCAAAGGTTTGCTGGACATTCTCATTGTCAAGTCTTTTGAAGCAGTTGAAGAGATTGTGAAGAACGTCAACTCGAGAATCACGTTGAGTTGAGATTCCTTCGTTGACCTTGGACAGCCTGTCCCAGATAAGCTTTGCAGACTCCAAAGCACTCACTCTGCCGTACTGTCCTTTGCTCAGATGGCCACATATGATATTCTTCGCTTGAGAGTCGAGTTGCTTGAATCTCTTCACATCAACAGCATTCACGGAAGGAGTGACAGAGGGAACGCCATTTTCCACAACGTACCAGAGATCGTTGTCAATTGCCTGAAGATGCATGCACATCTTATTCTTCCAGTAGGGGTAGTCTATCCCATCAAAGGTAGGACACCCAGCCGAGACCTTGATCATGCCTGCAGTCGACATAACTAAAACTCCAGGTGGTTAAACCAAAATCACACAGAACAAGGTAGTACCTTGCTCTGATACCAATTGAAAGTGCGTTATATCGACTAGAGGGGGGGTGAATAGGCGATTTTTACAAATTCGTCACTGAGGAATTTCAAGGTGAGGAAATTCCTATGCAATGAACTACTTAGCAGCGGAATAAGTACTCAGATGCAAACATAACATGGCATAAGTACAGTCATCATGATGAAATGAAATAGGCACAGAGTACAGGTAGCATGAAACACAGGATAAGCAGGCTGAAGACTAAGTGACTGAAGAAATAGGATTGAGGAAATTGAGAAAGTCTTCAGTCAAAGTCTTCACACAGTAACGATCAAGTAAATCAACACATGAATGAGGAAATGAAAGAGTTGAGGAAATAGAACCAGTAGCTCGGTGAAGACAATGATTTGGTAGACCAGTTCCAACTGCTGTGACAGTTGTACGTCTAGTTGGAGCGGCTAGGTATTTAAACCTGAGGACACACAGTCCCGGACACACAGTCCTCACCGTATTCTCCTTGAGCTAAGGTCACACAGACCTCGCCCAATCACTCGTGGTAAGTCTTCACAGGTGACTTCCAAACCTTCACAGACTCGGTCACTCGGCGATCCACAATTCCTCTTGGATGCTCTAGACCATGACGCCTAACTGTCTGGAGGATGCACAATCCTCAAAGGTAACAAGCGTCGGTTCCACACAGGAACAATCTCTTCAGTGATGCTCAATCACGTTGGGTTTGTAGGTGTTTGGTTTTTGGGTTTTTCCTCACTTGATGATTTTCGCCCAAAGTCCTCGGAGGATGGGATGCTCTAAATGACAAGTGTCAATCTATCTCTCGGAGCAGCCAACCAGCTAGTGGTTGTAGGGGGTGGCTATTTATAGCCTAGGGAGCAGCCCGACATGATAAGACATAAATGCCCTTCAATGATATGACCGTTAGGTGGGTAGGATATTTGGACAGCTGGCGCGTAGCACAGCAACGGTCGGAAATTTGAGCTTTCAAATTCCTCAGGGCAATCATGTTCCTCACTTGTAGGCAATCCGCACTGGCGAATTCCTAACTCCTCAGTCAGAACAAATTCCTCAGAGAACAGAAGAACTTCGTCTCTGTCACTGAAGAAATTGACTGAACTGTATGAGATTTCCAATGGCTTCACTCGAAAGGATTGGGTAGGTGTAGGATTTTGAGATGAGCATCACTTGGAAACTTATCCTTAGTTTTACCTCGACCCCCTTTAATAGTACGGTGTTTCCTCTGACTCAAGAAGAAGAAAAAGAAACTACGAAAACAAAAGTCTTCACGCTTCATAATCCTCGCATGAATATCAAGTCTTCAAGGTCACACCAATTTCTTCACTTTCAAAGTCTTCAAGAAAACCAAAGTCTTCAACTGAAGACATTCATTTTTAGGGGTCGACTTTCATCGTAAATATCAAACTCCTCATAGACTTATAGACCTGTGTACACTCACAAACGCATTGGTCCCTTAACCTATAAGTCTTCAATACACCAAAATCACTAAGGGGCACTAGATGCACTTACAATCTCCCCCTTTTTGGTGATTGATGACAATATAGGTTAAGTTTTCAACGGGGATAAACATATGAAGTGTAAATACTGATAATGAGGAATTTGATTGCAAGATATAGAAGAACTCCCCCTGAAGATGTGCATATTTGAGGAATTTGCTTTGAATAGCAAATGCACATTGTAGAATAATATCATGGAGATCTCCTCCTATATCTTGTAATTCATACACGCATTTAACATATGATATGAAGAATTTGAAATGCATGATGAAATATGGTGTCTGACGAAATGCTTGGAGCTCGATGTTCCACTCAGCGACTCTGCCGGCAGCGTTGGGGCTGTGCAGCACTTTCTCCAGGGGGTATGCAGATACAACCTTGATGGGGTGGCCCTGGAAATAATGGTGCAGCTTCCGTGAAGCAACGAGGAGCGCGAGGAGGAGCTTCTGCTGCATAGGATAGCACGCGCATCCCGTAGCACGGTGCTGACAAAGTACACCGGATGCTTGACAAGGCGCGTGGCCTTGACGGCATCCCGCTTCGCGCGGGCTGCAAGGGACTCGGGCGCCTCATCAGGCGACGGAGGGGCGCGTGACCCTAGGACGCTGTCCTGTGTGGCGGAGGCTGTGCGGCCTTACGTGGGCCACCAGGCCCCGCGCTGGTGCTGGCGCGCTCTTCCTGAACCGCCACAAGCGCCGCGCTGGCTGAGTGCGGGGTGGCAGCCAAATAGAGCACCAAGGGCTTGCGAGGAAGGGGCGCCACCATGATGGGGGGCTCGTGAGGTACCTCTTGAGGTCCTCGAAGGCCACCTCTGCTTTCGGGGTCCACTCGAAGGGGCCCGTTCTCTTCATCAGCTTGAAAAAGGGAAGGGCGCGCTCGCCAAGCTTAGAGATGAAGCGCCCCAAGGAAGTCACACACCCTGCCAGCTTTTGCATTTCCTTGAGGGTCTGAGGCAGTCACATCTTTTCAATTGCCTTGACCTTTTCGGAGTTGGCCTCGATCCCTCGGTGCGAGACAAGGAAGCCAAGCAGCTTGCCGGACGGGACCCCCAAAACGGACTTCTCCAGGTTAAGCCTTAAATTCACCTTGCGCAGGTTGGCGAACGTTTCCTCCCGATCTTCGATCAGGGTCTTTGCCTTGCGTGACTTGACTATGATGTTGTCAATGTATGCCTCTGCATTCCTCCCCAGCTGCGTCCCCAGCGCGATGTGCATTAGCCGCTGGAAGGTGGCACCGGTGCTCCTCAGCCCGAAGGGCATGCAGGTGTAACAGTACACGCCACATGGGGAAATGAAGGCCGTCTTCTTGACGTCCTCGGCCGCCATCTTGATCTGGTGATAGCCCGAGAAAGCGTCCAGAAAGCACAACAGATTGCACTCTGCGGTGGAGTCCGTGATCTGGTCGATGCGCGGAAGCGGGAAGGGGTCCTGAGGGCAAGCCTTGTTGAGGCTTGTAAAGTCGACGCACATGCGCTCCTTTCCGCCCTTCTTGGGAACAACAACCGGGTTGGCCAGCCACTCCGGGTCCTGCACCTCTCGAATGACTCCGGCTTCTTACAGCTTGTGCACTTCCTGAACGATGAACGCCTGCTTCTCCTGTGCTTGACGTCGCGCTTTCTGTTTCACCGGGCTCGCACCGAGGCATACCGCCAGGGGGTGCTCGATTACCTCCATCGGGACGCCCACCAGGTCGGACGCCTCCCATGCAAATACGTCCTTGTTTGTCCGAAGGAAACCGACCAGTGCCTCCTCCTGCTCTGGGGGAAGGCCGGTGCCAATGGTGAAGGTGGGGCCCGAGCCGCTGCTGTCGATAGGCACCTTCTTTGTCTCGGCGCGGTCCTGTGAGAACATCTTTTTCTGCTTTGCGGGCGCGGTCTCAGGAGCCTCCGGGGCACTCTCAGCGTCCAGGCGTGAGGCTGCCGCTGCCCCGTAGGCGAGCTTGAGGAACCGTACCACATCCTTTCTGTCGCCAGCTACGGTGATGACACCGCTGCTGCCTGGCATCTTGACGATGTTGAAGCCTGGATGGGTCACCGCCATGAACTTGGGGAGGGCAGGGTATCCCAGGATGGCGTTGTATGGGAGATGATGCGGGCCACGTCAAAGTTGATGAGCTCGGTGCGGTAGTTGTCACGCTTGCCGAAGGTGACGGGGAGGCGCACCTGCCCCAGGGGGGTGGCGGAGCCCTCTGTCACTCCTGAAAACAGCCTGGTTGGCTGGAGCTAGTCGTACGGTACTTGAAGCATCTCAAAGGTTTCCACGGAGAGTATGTTGAGGCCGGTGCCACCATCGATGAGAGTCTTGTTGACCGCAACATTGCTGATGATGGGCGTGCACAACATGGGGAGCGCACCGGCAGCGGCCATAGATTCGGGGTGGTCTCTGGAGTCGAAGGTGATGGCGACCTCGCGCCGCGCATGGCTTCGCGGGGTCTCAGGATTAAGCCAAGCGGCGCTCGCCTGACGGAAGATCTGCTTGACGTGGCGACCAGATGCAAGCGCCTGCGACCTGCCGAGGATGCAAGCGACCGTGTGGGGCCCCAGAGCTGCGAAGTGCATGACGAACCGACCGCGGAGCTCTTCCCAGGAGGACACCGAGGCCTCCGGGAGGCCGTGGAGCCAGGAGCGCGGAACCTCTGTGAGGGCCAGAGGGAGCCAGTTTGCCATGGCCTTGTCGTCGCCTCCCGCCGCCAGAATACTCTGGGCATACAGCCGGAGAAACTCCTCGGGGTCGGCTGCGCTATCATAGCGCGGGGGCAACACCAGCCTGAACCTGACCGGCCACCGCACTCGGCGTAGGTCAGGAGTGAAGGCCGGGAAGCGCGCGGGGTTCCCTGGGACGGCGGTCCGAGCAGCGAGGTGGACGGTGTCACCCATGGAAGCGATGAGGCGAGAAGAAGCGAAGCGGAAGGGAGAACTTCGACACGCCTCTACCTGGCGTGCCAAATGTCGAAATCGGGGCTCCGCGGACCCAAACAAGGTTCAAACTCTGGGGCGTGTGCGAAGATCTAGCCTAGCCGCAGCCTCAAGATCATCGCCCCATGGCTTGGCCTCGTCGAGTTCGTGCGAGCGGGAAAAAGAGGGGACATATCAGTTTACCCAGGTTCGGGCCACCTTGCGGTGTAAGACCCTACTCCTGCTTTGTGGTGGATTGGCCTCACGAGGAGGTTGAGGATGAACTAGTACAGTGTGTGAGCAACCTCGCGAGGGCTCAGTGGATGAGAGTGGATCGTCCCCCCTCTAAGGTGGAGACTGGCCTATATTTATAGTGGCCTTGGTCCTCTTCCCTCATAGCTTAGGCGGGAAGGGTTTCCACAACAGCCAATTTGAAAGGGGACAAGAGGTACATCTTATCCTGACGAAAGGTGGTCTTTGCCTGCAAAGCTTCTCGCCATGATGCGGTGGTGGGCTCGGCGATGACATCCGTCCTGCCAAGCTCGTGGTCTTGGTCTCGTTGCACCGGAATGGAAACCTTTGGGGGATCCCTCGGGAACCCGCGCTTGTCCTTGCCTCCTTAGCACCAAAGAGGAAACTGTCCTCCTCTACGCCCGCTGGCGCCCGCCTGGCCTTGGTCATCATGGCTCACGTCATCGCGAGCCTCGTGAGGCGGGGTACCTGCATAGAAATCTTCGCTCCTTGGGGGGCAGGCTTGGGTAGCCGCCCCTCGGGAGGTCTTGGCGTCATTCACCTCGCGAGGTCGGGGGGCCCTCGCGAGGGTCTTGTTCGCAGAGCCTTGTAGCTGGGTCATACCGGGCTGTCGACGGGGCCATGCGCTGGGCCGTAGGCAGGCAAGTCTGGGTACCCCCGATCCCAGAACTCCGACAGATGGTAATTAATTTTAGAAAACTAAACAAAGCTACTAGCTCGGATCATTACCCTATACCATTTATTGATCAAATGCTATAAAGGTTATCAAAACATACACACTTCTGTTTTCTAGATAGATACTCTAGTTTTTCCTAAATACCTGTGTCACAAGAGGATCAAGAAAAAACTACTTTTACATGCCCTTTTGGTTCTTTTGCTTATAGACGTATGCCTTTTGGTCTATGTAATGCACCTGCTACCTTTCAAAGATGTATGACTGCTATATTCTCTGACTTTTGTGAAAAGATTGTTGAGGTTTTCATGGACGGTTTTTCTGTTTACGGAACTTCTTTTGATGATTGCTTAAGCAACCTTGATCGAGTTTTGCAGAGATGTGAAGAAACTAATCTTGTCTTGAATTGGGAGAAGTGCCACTTTATGGTGAATGAAGGTATTGTCTTAGGCCATAAAATTTCCGAAAGAGGTATTGAAGTTGATAAAGCTAAAGTTGATGCAATTGAGAAAATGCCATGTCCTAAAGATATCAAAGGCATAAGAAGTTTCCTTGGTCATGCTGGTTTCTATAGGAGATTTATTAAAGACTTTTGTAAAATTTCTAGGCCTCTTACTAATCTCTTGCAAAAAGATGTTCCATTTGTTTTTGATGATGTTTGCGTAGAAGCATTTGAAATACTTAAGAAAGCCTTAATCTCCGCACCTATTGTTCAACCACCTGATTGGAACTTACCCTTTGAAATTATGTGTGATGCTAGTGATTATGTTGTTGATGCTGTTCTAGGACAAAGAGTTGATAAGAAATTAAATGTTATTCATTACGCTAGTAAAACCTTAGATACTGCTCAAAGAAATTATGCTACCACTGAGAAAGAATTCTTAGCAGTTGTGTTTGCATGTGACAAGTTCAGATCTTACATTGTTGATTCGAAAGTAACTATGCACACTGATCATGCTGCTATTAAATATTTTATGGAAAAGAAAGATGCTAAACCTAGACTCATGACGTGGGTTCTTTTGATACAAGAATTTGACTTGCATATTATTGATAGAAAGGGAGCTGAGAATCCAGTAGCTGATAACTTGTCTAGGTTAGAAAATATTCTTGATGACCCACTACCTATTGATGATAGCTTTCCCGATGAACAATTAGCTATTATAAATGCTTCTCGTAATACTCCTTGGTATGCAGACTATGCTAATTATATTGTTGCTAAATTTATACCACCTAGTTTCACATACCAACAAAAGAAGAAGTTTTTCTTTGTTTTAAGACAATACTTTTGGGATGACCCACATCTTTATAAAGAAGGAGTAGATGGTATTATTAGACGTTGTATACCTGAGCATGAACAAGAACAAATCCTACAGAAGTGTCACTCCGAGGCAAACGGAGGACACCATGCGGGAGACAGAACTGCACATAAGGTATTACAATCTGGTTTTTATTGGCCTACTCTTTTCAAAGATGCACGTAAGTTTGTTTTATCTTGTGATGAATGCCAAAGAATTAGTAATATTGGTAGACGTCAGGAAATGCCTATGAACTATTCACTTGTTATTGAACCATTTGCTGTTTGGGGATTTGATTATATGGGACCTTTTCCTTCCTCCAATGGGTATACTCATATTTTAGTTGCTGTTGATTATGTTACTAAGTGGGTAGAAGCTATTGCAACTAGTAGTGCTGATCACAACACTTCTTTTAAAATGCTTAAAGAAGTTATTTTCCCGAGGTTTGGAGTCCCTAGATACTTAATGACAGACGGTGGTTCACTTTATTCATAGTGCTTTTCATATGCTTCTTGCCAAATATGATGTTAACCATAGAATTGCATCTCCTTATCACCCTCAGTCTAGTGGTCAAGTAGAATTAAGTAATAGAGAAATAAAATTAATTTTGCAAAAGACTGTCAATAGATCTAGAAAAATTGGTCTAAGAAACTTGACGATGCATTATGGGCTTATAGAACTGCTTATAAAAATCCTATGGGTATGTCTCCTTATAAAATGGTTTATGGAAAAGCATGTCATTTGCCTCTTGAATTAGAACATAAAGCTTATTGGGCAATTAAAGAGCTCAACTATGATTTTAAACATGCCGGTGAAAAGAGGTTATTTGATATTAGCTTGCTTGATGAATGGAGAACCCAAGCCTACGAAAATGCTAAACTGTTTAAAGAAAAGGTCAAAAGATGGCACGATAAAAGAATACAAAAGCGAGAATTTAATGTAGGTGACCAAGTCTTGCTATACAATTCTCGTTTAAGATTTTTTGCAGGAAAACTCCTCTCCAAATGGGAAGGACCCTCATTATCAAAGAAATTTATCGGTCCGGTGCTATCAAGATCAACAACGGCAAAGGCACCGACCCGAAGGTGGTGAATGGACAAAGAATCAAGCATTATATCTCAGGTACGCCTATAAATGTTGAAACTAATATTATTCATTCCATAACACCGGAGGAATACATAAAGGAAACTTTTCAGAATGCTCCAGAACCTTGAAAAGGAATAGGTATGTGATACAGTATGCAAACCGACTCCAAAAGTTCCATTAAAGCAATTTTACTCCATTTTGGAATATTTAAAAAATTAGGAAAATAATAAGTAGTCCAGAAAGCGCCCGAGCAGGCGACAAGCCTGGGGGGCGCGCCCTACCCCCTTGGCGCGCCTCCCGAGCTTGTGGTGCCCTCGTGCGCCGTTTGAACTCCGTTTTCTTCCAGATTACTTGTTTTGCACGGTAAAAATTCATTATATAATCTCCCGAAGGTTTTGACCATCGTATGGCGACAATATCCTCTGTTCTTGTTTCGAGCTACTTTTCTGACAGATCTAGATCACCATGACGCCTCCAAGTTCACCCAAGGACAAGTTTTACGAGAAGGTCATCAACCCCTACCTTCCGGAGGTGATGAAACACCCTCAAACCATTGAGATGCGTGAGTGGGTGCTTCACATCCAAGATGTTCAAGGGACAAGAAGACCGGGAGCGTGGAGGCCATGCTCAAAACAGTGGAGCAGGAGATCTTCAAGTGCCAAGGGATGGTGGAACGTGGACTCAACGCCAACCACTCCATGATCACGGAATTCACCCGTGATCACCAGCTGGACAACAATAATATTGGAGAGGCCATCTTCAAGCTTCACGAGAGAATTGAGCACCTCCAAGCACAGATCTATGACCTGCAAAACCAAAACTGTGAGTATGAGTCCAGATTTAAGAGGATGAGTTTAGCTGTAGATTTCAGGATTCCAGAGACCCGTTTATCCTTCTATGATGGGGAGCCTATGCCTCGAAATACGGAGGATAAACCTCCCACATCATCAACTTCATCATCACCACCTCCGAAGAAAGAGACTTGAGTACACGGGTATGGGCACTCCCCTTGGCTTGTGCCAAGCTTGGGGGAGGTGCCTCGGTATCGTATCACCATCATATATTTATCATTATCATCTATCTTAGTTCGATCCTTTTGGTTAAATCATGATCTAGTAGAATAAAAGTTTTAGTATGATCTAGTCTTTAAGTTTTTGCTTCGTGATATATCTATGTAATCGGGTATGAGAGTTATACAATAAAGATTAGTTTTGAGTTGGGTGTTTATTGTCTTGCTTTGATCTTAGAGATGAAAAAGAATAAAGGAAATAAAATATTATATAATAATCTTATGGAGAGTGATGACTTCACATATAAGAAGTATAATGCATGAAATTTGTTGAAAGTTGACAAACATAGTATTGGTCATTGTTGCAATTAATGAGAAGTAATAAAGAAGGAGAGGTTTCACATATAAATATACTATCTTGGACATCTTTTATGATTGTGATCACTCATTAAAATATTATATGCTGATAAGTTGATGTTAGACAAGGAAGACAACGTGATGGGTTATGTTTTCTTATATCCGAATAAAAGTTATATTGTCATGGATCCTCCAACATGTGGAGCTTGCTTTCCATCCCATGCTAGCCAAAAATTAGCACTAAGTAGAGATACTACTTGTGCATCAAAAACCGTTAACCCAATTTCATGTCACGAGAGTCCACTGTACCTACCTATGGATTGAGTAAGATCCTTCAAGTAAGTTGTCATCGGTGCAAAGCAATAAAAATTGCTCTCTAAATATGTATGATCTTTTAGTGTGTGGAAAATAAGCTTTGTACGAACTTGTGATGGGGAAGAAATAAAAGTAATAGACTGCATAATAAAGTTCTCTATCACAAGTGGCAATATAAAGTGACGTTCCTTCGCATTAAGATTTTGTGCATCCAAATAAAAAGCGCATGGCAACCTCTGCTTCCCTCTGCGAAGGGCCTATCTTTTACTTTTAAAATACCTACCTTTATGCAAGAGTCATGGTGATTGATGACCCACAAGTATAGGGGATCAATCGTAGTCCTTTTGATAAGTAAGAGTGTCGAATCCAACGAGGAGCAAAAGGAAATGACAAGCGGTTTTCAGCAAGGTAATTTCTGCAAGCACTGAAATTGTAGGTAACAGGTAGTTTGATAGCAAGATAATTTGTAACGAGCAAGTAACAGTAATGGTAAATAAAGTGCAGAAAGGTAGTCCAATCCTTTTGTGGCAAAGGATAGGCCAAAACGGTCTCCTATAATAAGCAAAGCGTTCTTGAGGGCACACGGGAATTTCATCTAGTCACTTTCATCATGTTGGTTTGATTCGCGTTCGCTACTTTGATAATTTGATATGTGGGTGGACCGGTGCTTGGGTGATGTTCTTACTTGAACAAGCCTCCCACTTATGATTAACCCCCTCGCAAGCATCCGCAACTACGAGAAAAGTATTAAGAAAAAATCTAACCATAGCATTAAACATATGGATCCAAATCAGTCCCTTACGAAATAGCGCACAAACTAGGGTTTAAGCTTCTGTCACTCTAGCAACCCATCATCTAATAACTACTCCACAATGCATTGCCTTAGTCCCAAAGATGGTGAAGTGTCATGTAGTCGATGTTCACATAACACCACTAAGTGAATCACAACATACATATCATCAAAATATCGAACACATATCAAATTCACATGATTACTTGCAACATGACTTCTCCCGTGACCTCAAGAACAAAAGTAACTACTCACAAATGATATTGAAGATCAAGCTCAGTGGGGTATTAAATAGCATAATGGATATGAACATATAATCTTCCACCAAATAAACCATATAGTAATCAACTACAAGATGTAATCAACGCTACTAGTCACCCACAGGTACCAATCTGAGGTTCCGGTACAAAGATTGAACACAAGAGATGAACTAGGGTTTGAGATGAGATGGTGCTGTTGAAGATGTTGATGGAGATTGGACTACCAAAGATGAGGGTTGTTGGTGATGATGATGGCTTCGATTTCCCCCTCCGGGAGGGAAGTTCCCCCGGCAGAATCGCTCCGCCGGAGGGCAAAAGTGCTCTTGCCCAAGTTCCGCCTCGAGATGGCGGCGCTCCATCCCGAAAGTCCTCTCCTTATTTTTTCTAGGTCAAAAGACCTTATATACCAGAAGATGGGCACCGGAGGTGGGCTGGGCTGCCCACCACCCACCAGGGCGCGCTCTGGTGTCTTGTGGGCAGCAGGAAGCCCCCCCTCTGGTAGTTATTTGCTCCAATATTTCTTATATATTCCAAAATAATTCTCTGTAAAATTTCAACTCATTTGGAGGTGTGCAGAATAGGTATCTCTGACATAGCTTTTTCAGGTCCTGAATTCCAGCTGCTGGTATTCTCCCTCTTTGTGTAAACCTTGCATATTATGAGAGAAAAGGCATTAGAGTTATTCCATAAAGTGTTATAATGCATAAAAAAATTATAAATAACAGTAGGAAAACATGATGCAAAATGGACGTATCAACTCCCCCAAGCTTAGACCTCGCTTGTCCTCAAGCGAAAGCCGATATCGAAAATCATGTCCACATGTTTAGAGAGAGAGGTGTCGATAAAAACAAAATAAGAACACAGTAGCATCATTCTTATTATTATAACAACAACAAACTTTATCATATAGCTTCTCATGAACAAGTAACAATTCATCACAACATCGAAGTAGAAAGCATAAACTTTATTGACAACTAACAAACTATATTCTCAGTCAACTTTGCAACTACAATTCATCATATTTTCAGGAAGGGTCTCGTATCGGAGCCTTTTGGCAAGTCCACATACTCAACCATCATTTAATCTTCTATGATTGCTAACACTCACAACATACATATGAGCAAAAAGTTTCAATCGGACACATAGAAAGATAGGGGCTTACAGTTTTGCCTCCCAACTTATTCACCTCAAGGGTGATGTCAACAATAATAACTCATGATCACTCACATTCAACTGGATATATGTGCCTAGATCTTTCCTCACCACATCATGCTTGAAAAGAGAGAAAATAAAAAGGAATAGAGAAGAATACTTTGACTCTTGCATAAAAAGTAAACACGTAAAAGTAAAAGATAGGCCCTTCGCAGAGGGAAGCAGAGGTTGTCATGCGCTTTTTGGTTTGTATGCACAATCTCTTAATGCAAAAGAATGTCACATTATATTGCACAAGTAGTATCTCTACTTAGTGCAAAATTTTGGCTAGCAAAGATATTGAGCAAGCACCACATGTTGAAGGATCTATGACAATATAACTTCTATGTGAATATGAACAAACATAAATCATTACGTTGTCTTCCTTGTCCAACGTCAACAATTTTGGCATATAATATTTAATGGGGACGCACAATCATAAAAGATGTCCAAGATAGTATATTTGCATGTGAATCTTCTCTTCCCTTATTAATTCTTTCATGAGTTGCATCATTGACCAATGCTATGTTTGTCAACTTTCAATAAATTTTACCACTTATACTTTTCCTTATGTGGTGTCATTACTTACCATAAGATTAGCATATGATCTTTTTTTTCATTTATTTCCTTTATTTTGATTGCATCATGTAAAGAAGCAAAAACTCAAACTAAACATTATTATATAGCTCTCATTCGATTACATAGATAGATAGATCATGAAACTAGCACACGAAAATAGATCATACTAAACTTTTATTCAACTAAATCACGAAATAGCTAAGGATCGAACTAAAATAGGTAAAGGTAATAAAAGTGATGGTGATACGATACTGAGGCATATCCCCCAAGCTTGGCAAAAGCCAAGGGGAGTACCCATACCCGTGTACTCAAGTCTCCTTTGGTGGGGAAGATGATGAAGGTGGTGGTGAGGTAGCAAGTTTGTCCTCCGGCTTCCAGGGCAGGAGCTCACCATCAAAAGAGGATGCACGAGTCTCCCGAGTCCTGCAACTGGCAGCTAAACTCATACCTTTAAATCTTGCTTCATACTCAAAAACTTGGTTTTGAAGATCATAGATTTGGTTTTGCAGAAAATTGATTTGCTCGTTGAAGGTGAAGACGATGTCCTTCATGGACCTGCCATCCACCATGTGGTCACGGGTGAATTCCATGATCATGGAGTGATTGGCACTGAGTCCACGCTCCACCATTCCTTGGCACTTGAAGATGTCTTGTTCCACTGCCTCGAGCCTGGCCTCCACGCTCCCCGTCCTCTTGGGCCCCTGAACATCCCGGATGTGGAGCACCCCCTCACGCATATCAATGGCTTGAGGGTGCTTCGTCACCTCCGACAAGTATGGGTTGATGACCTTATCGAAGAACTTGCCCTTGGAGGAGCTTGGTGGAGCCATGATGATCTAGATCTGATAGGAAAACACCACGAAACAAGAACAGAGGATTTTTCTGCGATGCGGTGGTCAAATCGTCCGGGGGTATATATAAAGATTTTTTATCTTGGGAAACAAGCATATGGAAGGAAAACAGAGTTGGGAAGGTGCCCAAGGGGCCCACCACCTGGCGCGCCCTGGTGTCGTGTGGGCACCTGGGTTGCCTTCCCTGTTGTTTCTTATTTTCCTATTTTTTCTAATATTCCAAAATTGACAGAAAATATTTTTGCGGATTTTTTGGAGTCCATTTACTTACCGTATCACATACCTCTTCCTTTTCAGGGTTCTGGAGTGTTCTGGAAGGTTTCTTTTATGTGTGCCTCCGGTGTCATGGTTTGAATAATATTGGTTTCAACATTAATAGGCGTACCTGAGGTATAGTGCTTAATTCTTTGCCCGTTGACCACCTTCGGGTTAGTACCTTCGGCATTATTAATCTTAATGGCTCTAGAGCGATAAACTTCTTCGATAACATATGGTCCTTCCCATTTGGAAAGAAGCTTTCCTACAAAAAAATCTAAAACGAGAATTGTAGAATAGAACATTGATGCGGCTTGAAGCTATGTCGGTATTTCCCCAAAGAGGAAGGGATGATGCAGCACAGTGGCGGTAGGTATTTCCCTCAGTGATGAAACCAATGTTATCGAACCAGTAGGAGAACCAAGCAACACTACGTAAACAGCACCTGCACACAAATAACAAATACTCGCAACCCGACGTGTAAAAGGGGTTGTCAATCCCTTTCGGGCAACGGCGCCAGAAATTGGCAAACAGACGTGAGAGAGTAGTAAATATTGATAGATCGAACGCCAAATAAAATAAAGTGCAGCAAGGCATTTTTGTATTTTTGGTTTAATAGATCTGAAAATAAAAGCAAAGGAAAATAGATCACAAAGGCAAATATATTAAAGAAGAGACCCGGGGGCTGTAGGTTTCACTAGTGGCTTCTCTCAAGAAAAATAGCAAATGGTGGGTGAACAAATTACTGTTGGGCAATTGATAGAACTTCAAATAATGATGACGATATCCAGGCAATGATCATTATATAGGCATCACGTCCAAGATTAGTAGACCGACTCCTGCCTGCATCTACTACTATTACTCCACACATCGACCGCTATCCAGCATGCATCTAGTGTATTAAGTTCATGGAGAAATGTAGTAATGCAATAAGAACGATGACATGATGTAGACAAGATCTATTTATGTAGAAATAGACCCCATCATTTTATCCTTAGTAGCAACGATACATACGTGTCGGTTCCCCTTTTGTCACTGGGATCAAGCACCGTAAGATCGAACCCACTACAAAGCACCTCTTCCCATTGCAAGATAAATAGATCAAGTTGGCCAAACAAAACCCAAATATCGGAGAAGAAATACGAGGCTATAAGCAATCATGCATATAAGAGATCAAAGAAGACTCAAATAACTTTCATGGATAAAAAGATAGATCTGATCATAAACTCAAAGTTCATCGGATCCCAACAAACACACCGCAAAAAGAGTTACATCATATGGATCTCCAAGAGACCATTGTATTGAGGATCAAGAGAGAGAGAGGAAGCCATCTAGCTACTAACTACGGACCCGTAGGTCTACAAAGAACTACTCACGCATCATCGGAGAGGCACCAATGGAAGTGGTGAACCCCTCCGTGATGGTGTCTAGATTGGATCTGGTGGTTCTAGACTCTGCGGCGACTGGAATTGATTTTCGTCGACTCCCCTAGGGTTTCTGGAATATTGGGGTATTTATAGAGCAAAGAGGCGGTTCGGGGGGCACCCGAGGTGGGCACAACCCACCAGGGCGCGCCTGGGCCTCCAGGCGCGCCCTGGTGGGTTGTGCTCCCCTCAGAGCACCCCCCAGGCGCTTCTCCAGACCACTGGATGTCTTCTGGTCCAAAAAAAATCCACAAAAAGTTTCGCTGCATTTGGACTCCGTTTGGTATTGATTTCCTGCGATGTAAAAAACATGCAAAAAACAGCAACTGGCACTTGGCACTATGTCAATAGATTAGTACCAAAAAATGATATAAAATGACTATAAAATTATTGTAAAACATCCAAGAATGATAATATAACAGCATGGAACAATAAAAAATTATAGATACATTGGAGACGTATCAAACATGTTCACCAACTTTGAATTCCCGTTTTTGGATTCTTTTGTCATGCCATCTTTTAACTTTTTCTTTGAATAGTTTGGCATTTTCATAAGCTTGGGTTCTCCATTCATCTAGTGAGCTAATATCAAACAACCTCTTTTCACCGGCAAGTTTGAAGTCATAATTGAGTTCTTTAATTGCCCAATATGCTTTATGTTCTATAGGATTTTCCATAAAACATTTTATATGGAGACATACCCATAGGATTTTTATAAGTTGTTCTATAGGCCCAAAGTGCTTCATCTAGTTTCTTAGTCCAATTCTTTTGGGACCTATTAACAGTTTTTTGTTGTATTAATTTTATTTCTCTATTGCTAAGTTCAACTTGACCACTATATTGAGGATGATATGGTGATGCAATTCTATGGTTAACATCATATTTAGCAAGCATTTTATGGAAAGTGCCATGAATAAAGTCTGAACCACCATTAGTCATTAAATATCCAGGGACTCCAAACCTTGGGAAAATAACTTCTTTAAGAATTTTAATGGAGGTGTTATGATCAGCACTACTAGTTGGAATAGCTTCTACCCACTTAGTGACATAATCAACAGCAACCAAAATATGTGTATACCCATTAGAGGAAGGAAAAGGTCCCATATAATCAAAGCCACAAACATCAAATGGTTCAACAACAAGTGAATAATTCATAGGCATTTCTTGACACTTACCGATATTACCTATTCTTTGATATTCATCACAAGACAAGACAAATTTACAGGCATCCTTGAAAAGAGTAGGCCAATAAAAACCAGATTGTAATACTTTGTGAGCAGTTCTATCTCCCGCATGATGTCCTCCATAGGCTTCGGAGTGACATTTCCGTAGGATTTTTTCCTGTTCATGCTCAGGTACACAATGTCTAATAATACCATCTACTCCCTCTTTATAAAGATGTGGGTCATCCCAAAAGTAATGTCTTAAGTCATAGAAGAATTTTTTTCTTTTGCTGGTATGCAAAACTAGGTGGTATAAATTTAGCAATGATATAATTAGCATAGTCAGCATACCAAGGAGTGTCATGAGAAGCATTTATGACAGCTAGTCGTTCATCAGGAAAGCTATCATCAATAGGTAGTGGGTCATCAAGAATGTTTTCTAACCTAGACAAGTTATCAGCTACGGGGTTCTCAGCTCCTTTCCTATCAGTGATATGTAAGTCAAATTCTTGTAGCAAGAGAACCCACCTAATAAGTCTAGGTTTAGCATCTTTCTTGTCCATAAGATGCTTTATAGTAGCATGATCGGTGTGAACAATTACTTTGGAATCAACAATGTAAGATCTGAATTTATCACAAGCAAACACAACTGCTAAAAATTCTTTCTCAGTAGTAGAATAATTTCTTTGGGCACTGTCTAGAGTTTTGCTAGCATAATGGATAACATTTAATTGCTTATCAACTCTTTGTCCTAGAACAGCACCAACAGCATAATCACTAGCATCACACATAATTTCAAAAGGCAAGTTCCAATCAGGTGATTGAACAATAGGTGCAGATGTTAAGGCTTTCTTAAGTGTTTCAAAGGCTTCTATACAATCATCAAAAAAAACAAAAGAAACATCCTTTTGTGAAAGATTAGTAAGACGCCTAGAAATTTTAGAGAAGTCTTTAATAAACCTCCTATAGAAACCAGCATGACCAAGGAAACTACGAATACCTTTAATATCTTTAGGACATGGCATTTTCTCGATTGCATCAACAAGCTTTATCCACCTCAATACCTCGTTCAGAAATTTTATGCCCCAAGACAATGCCTTCATTAACCATAAAGTGGCACTTCTCCCAATTCAAGAAAAGATTAATTTGTTCACATCTCTGCAAAACTTGATCAAGGTTGCTTAAGCAATCATCAAAAGAAGTTCCGTAAACGGAAAAATCATCCATGAAAACCTCAACAATCTTTTCACAAAAATCAGAGAATATAGCAGTTATACATCTTTGAAAGGTAGCAGGTGTATTGCATAAACCAAAGGGCATACGTCTACAAGCATAAGTTCCAAAAGGACAGGTAAAGGTGGTTTTATCTTGATCAGGTTATGATACAGGTATTTGAGAGAAACCAGAATATCCATCAAGAAAACAAAAGTGCGTGTGCTTAGATAATCTTTCTAGCATTTGATCAATAAAAGGCAGAGGGTAATGATATTTTCTAGTAGCTTTATTTAATTTTCTAAAAGCAATTACCATCCTATAGCCAGTAACAATTCTTTGTGGGATAAGTTCATTTTTATCATTAGGAACAACAGTAATACCTCCTTTCTTAGGAACACAATGAACAGGACTTACCCATCTACTATCAGCTATGGGATAGATTATACCTGCTTCCAGAAGCTTTAGTATTTCAGTTCTTACCACTTCTTTCATCTTAGGATTCAATCGTCGTTGGTGATCAACAATGGGTTTAGCATCAGGTTCCATATTAATCTTGTGCTGACAGAGAGTGGGACTAATGCCCCTAAGATCATCAAGAATATATCCAATAGCAGCACGGTGCTTCCTCAGAATTTTTAATAATCTTTCTTCTTCATGTTCTGAAAGGTTAGCACTAATAATAACATGATAAATCTTTTTCTCATCAAGATAAACATACTTCTGAGTGTCAGGCAATTGCTTTAATTCAAACACAGGATCACCTTTAGGTGGAGGAGGACCTCCTAGAGTTTCAATAGGCAAATTGTGTTTAAGGAAAGGTTGTTGTTCAAAGAATATTTTATCTATTTCATTTCTTTCATGCAAGTGCATATCATTCTCATGGTATAGCAAATATTGTTCTAGTGGATCAGTAGGAGGTACGACAATAGAAGCAAGACTAATTATTTCATCCTTACTAGGTAATTCTTTATTACTAGGTTGTCTATGAAACTTAGAAAAATTAAACTCATGAGAACCATCACCAAAACTAACACTGACAGTTTCTTTTTCACAATCTATCTTAGCATTGACAGTGTTCAAGAAAGGTCTACCAAAGATAATGGGACAAAAGTCATCTTGTGGGGAACCAAGGACTAGAAAATCAGTAGGGTATTTTATTTTCCCACACAAGACTTCAACATCTCTAACTATCCCAAGTGGTGTGATGGTATCTCTATTAGCAAGTTTAATAGTAACATCTATGTCTTCTATTTCAGCGGGTGCTATGTCATTCATAATTTCCTTGTATAAGGTAAAAGAAATAGCACTCACACTAGCACCCAAGTCACATAAACCATGATAGTAATGATCTCCTATTTTAACTGAGACAACAGGTATGCCCACTACATGTGTATGTTTATCTTTTTCATCGCATTTGGCAATTCTAGCTGCTTCATCACAGAAGTAAATAACATGCCCATCAATATTTTTGACCAAAAGATCTTTAACCATAGCAACACTAGGTTCTACTTTAATTTGTTCAGTGGGTTTAGGTGCTTTAATATTACTTTTGCAAACCATGGTTGATACCTTAGCATATTCCTTTATCATAACAGGGAAAGGTGGTTTTTCAATATAAGCAGTAGGCACAACTAGATCAACATTGTAAATGATAGTTTCATCTTTAGCTATGACCGGTTCTTTTATTTCTTCTTTAATAGGGGGATGATATTTAAACCACTTCACCTTAGGGAGATCAATATGAGGAGCAAATGATTCACAAAAAAAGGTTACTATCTCAGAGTCAAGTCCATATTTAGTGCTAAACTTGTGAAAAGCATCGGTATTCATAAAAGATTTAACACAATCAAACTCAAGCTTAATACCTGACTCTTTACCTTTGTCGAGTTCCCAATCTTTAGAGTTGCGTTTAATTCTTTCCAAGAGATCCCACTTGAATTCAATAGTCTTCTTCATAAAAGAACCAGTACAAGAAGTATCGAGCATGGATTGATCATCACAAGAAAGCCGAGCATAAAAATTATGAATAATAATTTCTCTTGAGAGCTCATGATTGGGGCATGAATATAACATTGACTTAAGCCTCCCCCAAGCTAGAGCTATACTTTCTCCTTCATGAGGCCAAAAATTATATATATAATTCTGATCACGATGAACTAGATGCATAGGATAAAACTTTTGGTGAAATTCCAATTTCAATCGATTCCAGTTCCAAGATCCAATATCATCGCATAGCCTATACCATGTCAATGTTTTTCCCTTCAAAGATAAAGGAAAAAGCTTCTTATTAACTTCATCTCCGGGTAAACCTGCAATATTAAATAATCCACAAATTTCATCCACATATATCAAATGCATATCGGGATGTTTAGTTCCATCTCCTGCATAAGGATTAGCTAGTAGTTTATCTATCATACCCGAAGGAATTTCATAACTAATATTTTCAGTAGGTGCAGTAGGTTGAGGGGCAACTCGTTGTGTTTATGGTCGAGGTGAAGATACCCCGAACAAACCCCTCAAAGGATTGTTTTCCATAGTGACAAGCGACAGTAAATTTCAGCACGTAATATAAATTTTTCCTTACCGATTTCCACTTACCAAGAGTGCTTCACTCCCCGGCAACGGCGCCAGAAAAGATTCTTGATGACCCACAAGTATAGGGAATCAATCTTAGTCCTTTTGATAAGTAAGAGTGTCGAACCCAACGAGGAGCAGAAGGAAATGACAAGCAGTTTTCAGCAAGGTAATTTCTCCAAGCACTAAAATTGTAGGTAACAGGTAGTTTGATAGCAAGATAATTTGTAACGAGCAAGTAACGGTAATGGTAAATAAAGTGCAGCAAGGTAGACCAATCCTTTTGTGGAAAAGGACAGGCCAAAACGGTCTCTTATAATAAGCAAAGTGTTCTTGAGGGCACACGGGAATTTCATCTAGTCACTTTCATCATGTTGGTTTGATTCGCATTCGCTACTTTGATAATTTGATATGTGGGTGGACCGGTGCTTGGGTGCTGTTATTAGTTAAAAAAGCCACCCACTTATGATTAACCCCCTCGCAAGCATCCGCAACTATGAGAAAAGTGTTAAGAAGAAAAATCTAACCATAGCATTAAACATATGGATCCAAATCAGTCCCTTACGAAATAGCACATAAACTAGGGTTTAAGCTTCTGTCACTCTATCAACCCATCATCTAATAACTACTCCACAATGCATTCTCTTAGGCCCAAATATGGTGAAGTGTCATGTAGTCGACGTTCACATAACACCACTAAGGGAATCACAACATACATATCATCAAAATATCGAACACATATCAAATTCACATGATTACTTGCAACATGACTTCTCCTGTGACCTCAAGAACAAACGTAACTACTCGCAAATGATATTCATGCTCAAGATCAGAGGGGTATTAAATAGTATAATGGATCTGAACATATAATCTTCCACCAAATAAACCATATAGTAATCAACTACAAGATGTAATCAACACTACTAGTCACCCACAGGTACCAATCTAAGGTTCCGGTACTAAGATTGAACACAAGAGATGAACTAGGGTTTGAGATGAGATGGTGTTGTTGAAGATGTTGATGGAGATTGGCCTCCCAAAGATTAGAGGGTTGTTGGTGATGATGATGGCTTCGGTTTCCCCCTCCGGGAGGGAAGTTCCCCCGGCGGAATCGCTTCGTCGGAGGGCAAAAGTGCTCCTGCCCAAGTTCCGCCTCGAGACGGCGGCGCTCCATCCCGAAAGTCATCTCCTTATTTTTATAGGTCAAAATACCTTATAGACCAGAAGATGGGCACCGGAGGTGGGCTGGGCTGCCCACCACCCACCAGGGCGCGCCTGGGGGGCCTGGCATGCCTTGGTGTCTTGTGGGCACCAGGCAGCCCCCCTCTGGTAGTTATTTGCTCCAATACTTCTTATATATTCCAAAATAATTCTCCATAAAATTTCAGCTCATTTGCAGATGTGTAGAATAGGTATCTTTGACATAGCTTTTTCAGGTCCAGAATTCCAGCTACCGGTATTCTCCCTCTTTGTGTAAACCTTGCATATTATGAGAGAAACGGCATTAGAATTACTCCATAAAGTGTTATTATGCATAAAAACATTATAAATAACAGTAGGAAAACATGATGCAAAACGGACGTAGTGATCTTCACCATCCCTTATATTTTTTCTCTTTTTGGCAAGCACCATGTGTTGGAGAGAGATCTAGACACGCATATCCACTCAGATGTAGGTGATCTCGAGTTATTATTGTTGACATTACCCTTGAGGTAAATGGTTGGGAGGCAAAATTATAAGCCCCTATCTTTATATGTGTCTCACTAAAGCTTTGATCTCATAAGTATCGCGTGAGTGTTAGCAATTATGAAAGACTAAATGATGGTTGAGTATGTGAACTTGATAAACAAAAGCTCTTACATGGACTCTTTTTGACATTATGACAAATTGCAATTGCATCAATGACTGAGATCATGGTTTGTTAGTTTTCAATAAAGTTTATGATCCGTACTTTATCTTGTGAACGAACTATCACTTTAGCATGAGAAGTTATATGACAATATATATTGTAGCTCTAAAGATGATCATGACGCCCTCATGTCCGTATTTTGTTGAATCGACACCTCTATCTCTAAACATGTGGTCATGATTATCGATTTCGGCTTCCGCTTGAGGACAAGAGAGGTCTAAGCTTGGGGGAGTTGATACGTCCATTTTGCATAATGTTTTTATGTTGATATTTATTGCATTATGGACTGTTATTACATTTTATGATGCTATTCTCATGCCTTTTCTCCCTTATTTTGCAAGATTCACATGAAGAGGGATAATGTCGGCAGCTGGAATTCTAGACCAGAAAGGAGCAAATCTGAGATCCCTATTCTGCACAACTCCAAATGTCCTGAAACTTTACGGAAAATTATTTTGGAATATATAAAAAATATTGGGTGAAGAAATACCAGAAGGGGACCCAACAGGTGGCCACAAGCCTGGGGGGCGCGCCCGACCACCCAGGGCGCGCCCACTGAGCTTGTGGGCCCCCTGGCCAGCCTCTGGTGCCCATCTTTTGGTATATGAGGGGTTTTAACCTAGAAAAAATAAAGAGAAGACTTTCAGGACGAAGCGCCGCCGTCTTAAGGCGGAACCTGGGCAGAAGCAATCTAGGGCTCCGACGGAGCGATTCCGCCGAGGAAACTTCCCTCCGGGAGGGGGGAATCGAAGCCATCGTCATCACCAACGATCCTCTCATCGTGGGAGGACCAATCTTCATCAACATCTTCACTAACACCATCTCATCTCAAACCCTAGTTCATCTCTTGTATTCAATCTTTGTCTCAAAACTTCAGATTGGTACCCGTGGGTTGCTAGTAGTGTTGATTACTCCTTGTAGTTGATGCTAGTTGGTTTATTTGATGGAAGATCATATGTTCAGATCCTTAATGATATTTAATACCCCTCTAATCATGAACATGAACATGCTTTGTCAGTAGTTACTTTTGTTCCTGAGGGCATGGGAGAAGTCTTGTTATAAGTAAGCATGTGAATTTGGTATTCGTTCGATATTTTGATGAGATGTATGTTGTCTTTCCTCTAGTGGTGTTATGTGAACGTCGACTACATGACACTTCACCATGATTTGGGCCTAGGGGAAATCATTGGGAAGTAGCAAGTAGATGATGGGTTGCTAGAGTGACAGAAGCTTAAACCCTAGTTTATGCGTTGCTTCGTAAGGGGCTGATTTGGATCCAGATGTTTAATGCTATGGTTAGATTTATCTTAATTCTTCTTTCATAGTTGCGGATGCTTGCGAGAGGGGTTAATCATAAGTGGGATGTTTGTCCAAGTAAGGACAGCACCCAAGCACGAGTCCACCCACATATCAAATTATCAAAGTAACAAACGCGAATCATGTGAGCATGATGAAAACTAACTTGATGATAATTCCCATGTGTCCTCGGGAGCGCTTTGCTTTATATAAGAGTTTGTCTAGGCTTGTCCTTTGCTATAAAAAGGATTGAGCCACCTTGCTGCACCTTTGTTACACTTGTTACTTGTTACCCGTTACGAATTACCTTGCTACCAAACTATTTGTTACCGATAATTTCAGTGCTTGCAGAGAATACCTTGCCGAAAACCGCTTGTCATTTCCTTCTGCTCCTCGTTGGGTTCGACACTCTTACTTTTCGAAAGGACTATGATTGATCCCCTATACTTGTGGGTCATCATTCCGCAATGTGAAAATGGCGACAACACCATGGATCATCCGGGAAAGTAGGCTTGGGAGTAAAGTAGTCCTTGTGCAGTAGCTTTGCTCCGGACAACCTATCCCGGTTGATCACTCTTATCCCTTTGATTGAGTCCTTGAAGTTGAGAATATGCTCCACTTGCCGGTCCATTTCCTCTTGCATGCTCATGAGCATGGTCATGTCCACTTCTTCGTCCGAATCCGAGGAATCGAAGAACTCATCTTGAATCATTTGATCAAGCTCCGTCGGTCCATACTCCTCGTCCGATGAAGCATCAGAATCCATCATTTTCCCTAATAAAATCACAAAAAATCCGGTCAGACAATGTGTCGAACACATCAAGTGCAAGGCGGAGCCAGAGAGTTGCCGGACGTATCGCGGTGGCATCCGGGCCGGCGACGACGTCCCCCGCGGCGAGGACGGGAGAGAGGACTGCTCTGCCAGAGCTGGAGGCGCAGAGGCTATGAACAGTTGTGAAGCGCGCGCGACAGCGAAGCTGCGAGACGGACGACGCGGAGGAGGAAAAGGAGAGGAGATAGCAAATGGATCCGGCAGGTCTGAAGGTGGATTTGGTGCAATTTGCGGTGGGGTCGGGCTGTCGGGTCAGACGTGGTGGGGGCGCCCGGGCGCCCCCATATCCGCCTCATATTTGGGCTGGATATGAGGGGTGCCGGTCAACCCCGGTGTTTAAGGCCCATTTGAGCCGCCCGACTGTAGATGCTCTAATCATGGTGGCCTCGCGGTCACCAAATTTTGGCCCTGTACACCCGCGGACGGATTTGGACGCGTCTGTTGAAAATGACACAGACCTCATTTCTCGCACTTCACATTCACATCCCTCAAATGTCCTACCTTAGGGCATCTCCAAAGATGACTCATAAATGATGCGGGAGAGAGCCATCCAATGCCAATTACAAAAACAAAATATCCGGTTGGGAGGGGAAAAAGTAGGTGGGAATCATGCATGTGGTGGGATATTTGTGATTCAAAGTTTGGTTGGAAGGAGAGAGGGAAGAGGGGACCATGCATGTGCGATTGGGAGGAGAGAGAGTTGATGGGGACCATGCATGTGATTGGTCAAGTGCATGACTGGACTCCAGCAAAGCCCCCGCACGTTTGTCTCTTGGATACCAGAATTATACATCGAGACTGCTAAGCGAATATATGTGTTTTGTTGTGTGTGTGCAGGTACCAGTGACTTTGTATGATGGAAAACTCCTTCTGGTTCAATAAACCTTGGTTCTCTAATTGAGGGAAATGATTGTTGCTAGGTTACATCACCGTTACACTTGCGGGATACCCAATCATTCTTATTAGAGAGCAAGCAAGGTATTGGGTCACCCTAACATAATCCTTAATCTTTGGCAACAAAGCAATCTCGTCAAAATTAAACCTCGATATGTCAAGTTGGCCGACGTAAAGAAAATTGAAAATTTTTGTTAGGTTAGTCTTGATAACATCCCAAATTCTTTGATAGAAATATGCGGGGAAGCCATAAGGGCCTGGAGCTTTGTTATGTTTCATTTGGAACACCACACCACAACTATCTCCTTGAGAAAAAGGTGCCATCATGATATCATTTTCTTCTCCCGTGACTTGTGAAATGTCATCTGTTCGCTTCTCATTGAGGGTGAAGTTTCCTTCATCTAGAGACCCAAATAGAGATATGCATATTTGGTTATATAAAACTAGCAAACATGCCCGTGCGTTGCAACGGGAGAAAATAAATAAGCACGGGAAGTATGCTAGTGATTTCAGCCATCTTAACCATTGAGGAGACTTCTATAAAATGAGCTAATTCTGATTGAATCTATGTAAACCCAAAATAAAACTATCCTTATTATGGGATAGACACATTATGGACTTAACCAAGATTTGGAGGGCAGGCATTGCATAGTCCATAATGTGCATATCCCATAAAAAACAAATGATCAAAACATGAAGGTTTGGCCCCTATCCCAAAGCTACTACCTAATGTGCCTTAGCGGAATATATTCTGCCGCAATGAAAAGATGAAATAAACAGCAGCGACATTGCATTAGGGAGGTTCTTTGCGTACGTACCAGATGTACTCAGCGACAAGCACGACAGTCTCGATGGTGAGGGCCAGAACCTTCAACCCGAACGCTCCTCCCGATGCCCCACACCCTTGCTGCCGCCGACTTCGCGTGGATGGTTGACTTGTCCTGCACCCTGACTTGGCACTGCATCACAAAATTTCACACCAAGAATAGAGATGCAACCTTACCTGGTACTCATGAAGTGGATCCATGTGCTCTACAGGCATATACTAAGAGATATCAAGTACCTAGACTGAAAGTAGGAGCATACGAAGCATCCGTGTTGATGGACATATTTAACAGCAAGAAAACCATCCTATGAATGATCATAACCTATATCTGAATCCTTGTTGTAGGATCTTTCTATTATTCATAGGGCCAACTGTTGAAAGCATGAGATTATATCAATAATGCCCAATTAAAAAGATAAGGCCTCCAAAATTAATCTTTTTTAGTAACAAAGATTTTACTTTTAGGAAATAAATTTATCCATAATGTGGAAACACTGTAAATTGTGCGGCATAGCAGAAGGGCATTGACTTTCTGCTTGTGGATTTATCACCTCTAGCAACGCTCCCCAAATTGCCACAACGGTAGATCCCCAGCCAGATTAGTGATCTATCTTAACTCTCAAGTATTAATAACTTATTAAATGTACAATACAGATGCAAGTGCAGTAGTAGATTACTGCAGTTCAGCATTAACTGTACAACCGACAATTCAGATTTCAGAGGGCAAGCACTGTAGAATAGCATATGCTACGTTCACATCGGGTCCCTAAGGTGTCGTGTAGCCACTCCGCGGATCCGACAGGCTCAACCAAGGTATGGAGCAGAGTTACTTGCAAATCCCAACAATCAACATCTTCACCACACTCAAAGCTGCCAAGGCAATTCTGAACCTGACGTCCTAACCTAATGGCTTAAGATGTTGCTGTTCTTCAGTTCTACAACCCAAATCAACTCTAGGTCACTCAAAACAATAAAAACATTAGTAAGTACTAAAAGGGAAATTGATGGCTGAAATCGGATCTTTCTATATGCATCATACATACAAAAGTACTGATTCTAGGCACATGCATAAGACATTTGCATGCTTGGACAGTGGTTGAATCAAAGATAATTAAGCTCTCAGTGTTAGCAAGTAATGCTTATATATTGCTAGAATCAAGTTCCTCATGCATGGTGTTGCAATATTGCTTCTGACGTCCAGCTCGTCTTCCCATTGTCGACCCGGTCGTCCTCCACACGCCGCTCGCCACCCCACCCCCCATCCAACTCCTCCCCGAGGCTCTTCTGAGTTTGGCCGTTACTGCCACTTCAGCTGCATCTTTCGCGCGCTCGGACAGCCGCGCGGCCTCCATCCGGCTATCGTCGTCGCCTCTTTTGCTGCTTCTCATGAGGCAGGCCGCAGGGGCCACCGTCAAGCAACACCTTAGGTGAGGGTATCATGCGGCTGGTATCATGAAGGGAGGGGATTGGTGGCGGGGGCAGACCTGCGGCTGCTTCGACCGGCGTGTCCGCTCGCCGCGCCAAGGTGCCCTTTGGCGTGCTAGGGTTGCATTTTCCGGAGGCCATGGCTGCATTGCGTGCTTGTCTAGGAGCGGTTGGACATGGCGTGTACGATCTGATATGAGGTTGGGCCTGAGCGAGCGTCTGGTTTTTTTAGTTGGAGAGCGTCCGGTTCTTTCTTCGTGTTGCTAATTCAAATCAAAGAGAAAAAAAATCGAAGGGGCCTTGTAACGTGGGGTACGATCGTGTGCTAGGCTGCTGTTCGATCAGGGTTTTTTGTTTTTACGGGAACGATTGATCTGGGCTAGATAGGATAGATTTATTTATATGTATAGTATCCTTTTAAATCTCGTCCGTCAATCATTATGATTAACACAAAATCAACGGATATAAAGTGGAGACGGATGGAGAACTATGAAAGCCTTCGTCCTTTATTATTAGGTATAGATTTGAGCTCTGTCTAACCCTCGATCCATCCATCATCTTGTCGGAGGCTAAAAATACGGTTCTTCCTATGCCACACATTGGTGTGGAAATACCATGTCTTGCCATTGCCCTTCAAGATGAATTGGGCTTCGGATATTTGGTACCACTAGATTTTCTCTTGTCACAATAGACGTGCAATCCGCTCATTGAACTATTTTTTCATATCAATCTTCTGTTGAGACAAAGTGTGAGTCTCTACAACCCTACTATTCCCTCTATCTCCCAAATGTGCCAGCCAGTAGAAGAAACTTCTTAGTGTGCACTACACCTAGGCATTTCCGGGGGGGGGGGGGGCCAGGTTTCGGGGCAGTTTTCAAAAAGCCCGACCTAAAAATCCCAAGCCCGGGCCCAGCCCGTAGCCTGACCAAATGCCTATTTTTTGTGTTTCAGAATACCAATATAGCTATTTCCGGGGATTAATACTATAATACTATACCTATATTTATATAAAAGCCGAAAATCATGTTTCACCGGGTTTTTCCTGGGCTTGAGGCTGGAAAGTGATGTCCGAGCCCAGCCTGGACGTCAGGCTTTGGGCCGGGCCACCCTGCCCAGGTTTAGTATGCCCTGAAGGCATGGGGCTGATGTCATTTTGTGCACTGCAAAATCAGTATTCGAGATCGCGAGCCAGCACGTAGGTATGTCAGGGCATGTACAATGGTTGATAAGATAGTCTTATCTTAATTCTTGCATGTAATTTGGAGATGACAAAAAAATATGTCTACAATTGATCATTTCTTAGCCTTATCTTTAATAACTAGCTATTCGTAAAAACGTGGTGAGACATATTATGCTAAGAGAGCATCTCTTGTCTTCTTTTAAATAAGAGAAGACAAACCTTTTCTTATGAGTTCTCTCTCATCCATCTTATTATTTATCCTATGAGGCACTCCTAAGATGGTATCATTGTACATGCCCTGAGAATTATCTCACGCGATGAACAGCAAAAAGCTTCTCGCAGTGTTTGGGGCTCGGGGCGAGTGAAACGGACGGCTGTAAAGAAGAAGAAGAAAAGGGAACATTGACGGGAACCATCCATCCATCGTCACCCGATTTTTCTGCGGACAAGGAAAAAGGGCAACGCCAACCGATGGAAGGAAACTTGCGGACAAGCCGAACATTTCTGAAGCTTTCGCAACACACGGAAAATATATTCTGTTGGGCAGTCCGCACCACGAGCGACCTACCAGCTCCAACCGGAATGAATCATGCCGCAGCAAGCTGTAATCCACCCATAGTGATTACTCTAATGCCACTACCAGTCACCCGATCAAAGTTAGTATCAAGCCAGATATTTTCTCTCGATGGAGCATGCATGCATGCATGTAGCACGGCAGAGTGGCGAGCAGGACGAATGGCAGGGGGCAGCGCAGTGGACGGTCCACTGGCAGGTCGTGAGTGAAGCGCCACTTGGCCTGGAATGGAACGGTGGCTGTCCCCTCCGTCCTGTTTCTGATTCTCCAAGGTATATCACGAACGGAAATTCTCCTACGTGGCACTCAAATATCTCCCTCCGAAAGCTCGTAACGATGGCCGCCAGTTGACAACTTGACATGTTGTTTTTAATTGGCCATAGGTGCCATGTATGGTGCTGGTGCAGCTAAATTTATGTTTTGACCTTTTTCTGAAAGTTAGTCTAGATCTGACCCTAGTTTGTAAAAAATTTGGGAGCTGACCATTTTGTTACCGTCAGGGTCCATGGCGGTAGGGTGTAACAGCCTACCGCCAGGGACCCTGGCGATAGGAAACACCCCTATCGCCAAACAGGCTGGCGGTAGCCTGTATAACCCTACCGTCAAGGTGCCCGACGATAGGCACGAGCACGCACTGTGTTTCATACTTAGAAAAAATTTACGGTAGTGTGTGCAACCCTACCGCCAGGGACTTTGGCGGTAGGCTGTTATACCCTACCGCCATAGACTCTGGCAGTAAAAAAAGGGTTAGATCCTAATTTTTTTGCAAACTAGGGTCAATTCTGGATTAACTTTCAGAAAGGGTTAAAACATGAAATTTAGCCTGCTGGTGCCTGTGGGTGCATGTTCTAGCGGATCTTGTTCCGGCGATAGAATTTGCAGGCGCCGGGCGTGATGGGTCGAGCCATGGGCAGATGTGACGGCATCACGTGGCACGGCCGGCCCGGCGTAGGTGCGTGATCCTGAAGACCAATAATGGCGGATGGCGTCTAGCTCCATTTGCGTTAGTGTTCCACCAGACTGAAGAAGGATGTTGCTGCAGCACCCAACACGTACTGTGGTACAGTAGTAGTACTAGTCCTTTTTTCCCGTCTTCTGGAAGCCTCAACCAACGGGATCACTGGCTCCTAACCAAAATATCTCGTAGTCGTACGTACCTACGCCGGCCGCTGCACACAAACGTTGCTGTGGATAACTCACACACGTTTGTTTGGTTGGTTGTTTGTTTGCACACGGCCGGCCGGTCGATCTTTACGTGCGTCCGACTCTTGGGTTTGCTTACTTATCGTGTGGTTCGACCGTGGTAGCTTTTTCGCCCTTTCGGTCGGTTGATTGATGCAACTTTCATGTACCACTACCTTTTCCCGGTGGTCTCTTGCGCGTGTGTGGACGGACGAGGCTGGACCGACGGCCAAGCCCGCATGTGTACTGCGGCGACCGGCGCCCACGCGCGCGCCGCTGGTCGCCGGGGGCCGCGGACCGGAGGCTCACCCACCGCTCCTGCTGCGGCTGCGTACGTGGCCGGGCATAGATATTTTCTGCACCAATAGGCGCAGCGGCACGAGATATTCCCGCGATCGATCGGTGCCGTCACATCATGCCTCCCCCTTTTCTTCTCCTCGCCACCATCGATCGCGCTCCGGTGGCCAGCACTGCACCACCCATCGCCGTCGCCGTCTCCGTCTCGATCGCCTCTCCGTGGAGACTCGCCGAACAGAGGCCTTTCTTTTTGACAACCCCGCGGCTGTGCCGTGCCAGGCGCCTCCGTGTCGTGCGGCCGTCGATCCAACTCCGAACATTCTCTCGTGAAGAAGCATAAACAAGTGGCGGGACGGAACGGGAGGCGGCCACTGGCGCCAGCTCGCTCGCGTGGAGAAGATTAGGATATTGCTAGTAGCAGGAGTATCTTTTTCCCCGGCGAGATCGCACGAAGTATCCAGGGAAAATATCTCTGTCGATCGTGCAGTCCTGCGGCTCGGGTTGAGCTGTTGGCAACTTGGCACGCATGTTGTGGGTTGAGAAAATATCTACGACGCGCTACTAGTAGTAGCTAATTAAATATCTTCCTCGGTTACTTTCAGATACACTGTGCACTGTTCCAGCCACTCGATTAGATATAAACCCCGGCCTACCGGCCGCTTGGTGCTGGTGGCATCTGGCTCCAACCATTCCCGGCTCATCCAATGGTTTCGCAAGGGGTGGCCGTTGTTTGTTGCAGAGTCGGTGTCGCTCAGTCGCTCTTGACTCTCTTGGGCGTGCTTGCAACTTGGCAAGCTAGCTACCCAGCAGCTGTTGTCCTCACCGACTCGACTGATCTAGTGCAATCTTCCTCAAGTTTCCTGATGTTGTGCATGTACAGTTATATCAAGTGGGATGTGTGATGTGCTTGTACAGGGCGTGTTCGATTTCCAGCATTCAGCTCACACAGGCAAATGCAAAATTAACTTGTTTGGTTGCCTGCGCTGTATCGAAATTGTGTCCCGCAAGCTTTTTAAAACAGCCCATGGGGTGGCTCGGGAGTAACAATCAATTCAACGGATTCCTCAAAGCCCATGGGGTGCCACACGGATGCATGCGTTGGGAAGCGCAGGAGACGAGACGTTTCGCCTTAACTCCCCGCTGCCAAGCCCATTCTCTCAGCCCCACCCTCCTCTCCTCGTCGTTGCCATCCATGTTCGGCGCTAATCAGCCCCGCGCTCCCCGAATCCTTCCCCAACTACAAACAATGCTCACGCCCGCAGGCCCACCACCGTTGAGTTGAGGCAGCGGAGCCTCAAACCCCGTTCTGTTCCCTACTCCCGCAACAAGGACGACCACATCAGTGGCGGGTATTTCGACAGCAACAGCTGGGACTTGGACCGCGGCAGCGGGCACTTCCATTGCCGGTCTCGAGACATCCCTAGCGGTGGAGGTGGGGATTTCAACGGTCGGGGTGACGACCACAACAGAAGTAGCGGGGGCTTCTTCTTCGGCTTTGGCGACGGGAACTCCACCCCCGGCGGCCACTGTAAGTATGTCGATCTGGAAGCTTGGTTGCAGTTGTTCATACATGTAGATTTTGGTGGGGGGGGGGGGGGGTAGCGGTTAGGTTTTTTGGCCGGTTCGCGACGCTTGCTTTTCCGCTCCAACGCAAGACCTATTTTCTGGGGAGGACTAGATTCGTAGCGATAGATCCGTAGATTCGATTCGATTGTAGATTATGGTAACCATTGTGCATGTCAATCCCGAGTGAGGGGTTGCTTGTGCTTTGCATGTAACATGCTTATGCCTTCCATGTGCATGCTTGTGCTTGATTGTGCATTACATATGTCTTGGATCATACATCTGTATCTGTTGAATATCAATATTTTTGTACACTGGCTATGTGTTGAATCATACCAACCTATGCATGTACACCGGCTTCACATTTTTGTTGATCAAAATCATCTAGTCATCAACCTTCTCGAGATAATACTTTTTCACCTATCGACTTGGTGGACTCTTTGGAATGCTTTAGAAAGTACGAATTAAGCTTGTAGAATGTATATTCCACGACTCTTGTCACCGAAAATTGAAGGATGCCCTTGAGCACATTGTCGAGTCATTCAACCATGTTGTTGGCCATATGTCGTTGTATCTCTTACCTCTTTAATCATTAGCATGTGCTCACTTGCGCCCCCCCCCCCCCAATTCCTCCCTAAGAATTCTTTTCTCCAATCACTCACCTTCGGGCAGAGGGTGTTATAGCGATCATTGAACGCCTTGCGCTGAAGGCCGCGCAAATATTGGTTAGATCCTTGCTCTTACATCCCGTGTAGAAGTTTGCCACCAAATTCCTCAAGCACCATTGGTGTTGAAGCTTTAGAAGCCCTGCAATATCAATCTCCATGGTCTTGAGTGCCTTGGTGCCGGTCCGATATGATGCATACCTTCCTATCCACACCAATCACCTTGTTCCTCACAATACCCCTAAACCACTCATAGTTGTCTTGGTGCTCGAAGGGCACCGAAGCAAAGTCCACAACCAATACCTAGTAATCAGAGGCCATTACTACCATGATTGTGCCCTTGTATATGCCGGTCAACAATGTGCCATGTATATGACAATGCTTAAAGGTCAGGATGCATTGCCCGAAAGTCCAGATGGCACGACGGAACACTCCACATCATCCTCGACCACATGATACATGTCCGGGTTCCTACAAGAAATCGCTCCCAACAACCTTGGGAGGCGGTTGTACGCTTCATCCATCCACCGTACAACATCATAAGAGTGCTTTGGTTGGCCTTCCATGTCTTCTCATACTTCACTAATTTATACCCAATGAATTCATACGTGAGCCAACAGTGTGTAGTGCTGTTTTATTTCGCTCGCGGTTTGCACAATTGTTTAACTTTCATTGTCCTACTTCAAGTTTTCTTACACGGATGATCCATGGGCATCTTTATTTCTCACATTTCCCGGTGTAACGCTTCTTGTGGTCAAAGTGCTTAACAACAAATGGTCTATAGTTCTTAATGGCGTAATCACACAACGACGTCTGGTACTACTCCAAGCTTGAAACCTTCATGTCGGTCTTTAGGTAAGCATTCTAGTCCTTGTTGTTTTTTTGGTTGGGTCATTCTCTAGGTAGGATGTCGAATGAATGATCTTACTTATGCCATCATCAACTATAGCCTTATGGGATAGTCTAAGATCACGAAGCAATGGAATTCGATGATCTCGGCATGTCACCTTTGAGAAATTTGGGCTTCTTTATCCATGAATTCATCCTCGTCCAATTTGCCCTACGAATCATCATCATCCGACTCACACCCATAGACACACGTAAAAGGAATGTCATGGTCCATGTTTTCTTATGCTACATGCGCCTCCAAGCCACAGATATAATTATCGTGAATCTCATTCTATTGCTTGTACTCATCACCATCATAAACTTGATCCACATTGACACCATCATCTTCTTCATTGACTTTGACACTATCATTCACATCAACTTGATTTACTTGGCTAGTTGGCGGTTGCCCAAAAGCATTGGGGGCCTGCATCTAGGCCCTACCCTCAATATGTAGCACTGTTCTACTTGGGCTCATATAAGGGCATGTGAAGGAGGCACACCAGTTCAAGTCAATATCAAATCAAGGACCTTCGACCTTGGCAGCAAATAATCCGGGTAACCTGTCATTCATGACCGCAACTTCCACCTTGTGTACCTTCCAAGAAAAATTAGAGTTGATAGCCATCTTCTTCATTCGAGAGTTTGATCCCGTCCCAACATCATACCTTCCTACTAGTTCAACTATATCATTCGGGTCCATCCAATTCAACACATCTCTTACTCTTTGAAAAACCTCCTCACAACTAGGACATGTCTCATCATCTAAAAACAACAATGAAAAGTCTACCACACTATATCCAAAGCTCATGACAACAAATGTATTAAATAGATTATGCATTACTTATTACATATCCTAACCTTAGTTTGCTACAAAACACAAGTATAATGCCTACTACACATCATTAAACTCATACTACAACCATACATCCCATCTAATTTACAATGGATTTGAGAGAAATCTCCAAAAGTAGGGTTTGTCCAAAAGTGCACAATATCGTCAAGTAAGATTATTTTAAGCAACCAAATCTTATGGGATGGGAGAGTTCACCTCAAGGGATGTAAATAGCTCTGATTCACCGAACAAATGGCACTGATTTAAGAGATGTTTGGATCAGAGAGAGAGGGGGGGGAGGGGGGGTAGCAGCTCAAGTGGAAGAAAAATGGGGGTTCAATTGGTCGGTAGGTACCCACTCGACCCTCCCCACTCACTTAGGGCATGAGCTATGGAAGCGTTGGCATGGTGTGGTCTCAGGATCCGCATAAGCATATAGAATTGAAACAACACAGGTAGTTAGAACATTTCTAACTAATCCCCTAAAAGTTAAGGGAGTATATACCTTAGTGGAGTATATATACTCCTCCACTAAAATTTCGCCGGACCTAGCCGATCCCTAAAGTTAGCGGAGTAAAACTAAATCTGCACAAATTCAATCAAATTTTAACCGAAAGATGATGCATTTAAACATAAGTTCAACATAGAAAGTCCTCGCAACTGAACATTAAACATAAGTTTAAACTAAAACTAAACTTAAACTAAATTCGGCCGAAGTGGAGGTTGAGCCAGTCCTTCCGGATGAGCCCCCCTCAGTGTGAGCTGGGTCCGGGCCGGTGTCGTCGTCGTCGTTAGGGAAGACGCTCCACCACTCCTCGACGTCGATCTCCTCCTCGCAGCCCTCGTTGCCGCCCTCGTCGGCGGAGATGACGATAACTTCACTGTCATTGACGGCGAATATCGCCCGCTCCGCCTCCATGAGCTTCGGGTACTGCCACAAACAGAGGTTATCCATGTAGGCCTCGTCGGCGGCCTCCGTCTCGAGGCGTTCCCTCGCCTCACGGTCCTCCCGCGACATCCGAGCGCTCACCACCCTCGGCTCCAGCGGGACGAGGTGGACCGAAGCCACCCCGAAGGTGAAGTTGAGCCTCGCATCGTGGCCGTGGAACCGGACCTGCTACCGGTCATACTCCATGGCCGCGAGCCCGGCCGTGTGGAACGAGCCGACCCACTTCCGCTTGTGGGTCTCGCGGTCGGTGATTTCCGCCACCCACATTCCCCACAACTGCCGTCGGACGCCAAGGATAGGTCCTCGTCGGCGGCCGCGGCGGAAGGAGCTCCGGGAAGTCCTCAAATCGGAGGAGGGGCGCGGCGGCGGCTCGAGGAAGCGGCCGCGGACGACGACCCGCGAGCAGGACGGCGTGGATCCGCGCCGCGGATTGGCGGAGGGGACCGACGTCCACCGCGTCCGGCCATCGGGAGGAGAGAGGGCGACGGATCGAGGCGGGGGACGCCCCGGCAGCGAGGCGAGGGGGCAAAGAGGAAGAGAGAGGGGCAAATTTTTACTCGGCCGCCGCGAATCAGAGTAAATATAAGGAGATGAATAGGGATGGAGTAAAAAATTTACTCCGCTAACCAGTATAAGGGATCGGTTAGGTGCGTCTTAAAGAAGATTTTTTTTTTACTCTCTTACGGCCGGATAAGTGGTCGGTTAGAAATGACTTTAATACTCGCATGCAATCTCTCTTTTTTTTTCATCTTTTCTACTTCTCCTTGCGGTCCCTGTCTATCTCTAGCTTCTGTCTCGGTGTTTCCACCCTAGCAACCGGCTCCTTTGCAAGATCACGTGTTGGTCTGCGGGCAACCATCTTTTTTCTCTCTTTTCTCCACATCACCCATTACTCATACGTGGATAATGAGGCGGTTGTCCATGTTAGAGCGTGGTACATGCTCTTACCCCTTTAGGATACTAGTAGAACGCCCGTGCGTTGCCACAGGCCTTTTATATTTTCCTGATTATATATATAAACATAATGCACGTCAAATTTTGCATATATAGAAAATGATACCCCACAACCATTGAAAAGCAATTGAAATCCACTTCACTTGCAATGTATTGATTAAAAAAATGAATTTCAATGATGTATACATATAGAGCAATGATTCAAATAAGAATTAGTTACAAACTAAGATCTATTTGATGCGTTTAAGATATTCCCGTACAATGTTAGGAATGTTGTCTTTAGCTTCATTCACAAGGTACTTGAGCAAGTATAATAAAAAATTCCTTCTCAACTCATAATCATCCCGCACAAACAATATATACATAGTTAGCATGAATATTTCACGTGAAAGATGCAAAAATGTGCAACATAGAATTCTCACTATTCAAACTGGACGATCCAATTCTTTACCTTTCCACGAGAGCATAGAATCAAAAGAAAAATAACCGGACACATCCTTGCAAATTAATAATAAAATAAATGCTTGTATCTTGAACGTTATGATGATAAAATAGATAAATTTACTTGTCCGTGCTTGTTGGAATACCAACCGGTAATATACGCTGCCAAATATATTTATCAGAATTCCAGCTGGGTTGAGCTATTTCGAGTGCGTCACTGAAATCCCTCAAAAATCTCAATAAATTTCAATACAACTCTAAGAATTATAATCTCTAACGATTGTGATGTAGCAAAAGGGTCCAAGACATATACAAGGTATACATGTTTGTTAATAAAGTGGCCGAAGAATGTATGTGGAAGCAAAATCTACAAGAGGTGGATATTAGAAACCATAAAATCATGACAATAACGGATAACAACCCAAACACACCAAGTTTCACGATGAAATGCTGATTTCTCCCAGGCCAACTATGAAACAATGCTACAAACGTATGAATAATTGGCTTCACATGCCACTTTAGGTCTCGTGTTGAATCTAACATGGCGGACTGAGCAGTACAAATCTTTAGAAACATGTTGCTACTAATGACTATACAATATATAATTTTGATAACCTACATAAAACGGTAGATCCATGAAGTGTACATGAGGGACTATCAATAATAAGACCTCATCGCATGCCGGTGTACATATGACCATGTTTAAACAATCATCGTCCATAGACGGCTCCATTAAATTTTGATATGCTTGAATCTGGTCTTAGCATTTAATATTATTTTTTAAATTTTGATATGCACGTAGTGCAATGCCAGTATTCAAACTCCTATAATTAGTCAAATAAAGCATAATTTAAAGTACATAAAATAGACACTCCTATATCCATATTCAAACTCACTTTCGTATATTATGATTTGTAACCATGGACTAAATATTTTATGAGAGATTTATGGACAATAAAAAAATGCCTTATATTTTAGAATATATATTGAAATGGAGAGAGTATGGTATATTCGAGAAAATGAAACTAAATAACTCCCTTCATGGTACATGTGTTGCACATTTCATGAACACCACAGAATGAGGGTCGAACAAACGAACAACTCACCCTGACACCCCGTCTGCCGAGGACCAGGACGAGATGGAATCATGAGATTTGATCTCATCTAATTTCCTATACATATGTACTCGCAAACCACCACCGGTAGGATCGCATAATTGCTGCCAATTTGCTCCTTTACCCAAAACATTGTCAAGAACAAAAAGTAATCAATACTCCCACTCCCACCCCGGCCCATAACTGAATAACTAACCAATGAGGGGCAAAACAGAGGATGGATTATTAAATTAACTTGCTGATGTAGTTCTTTTCTAGTACGACCCTTGAGGGCATTTTATTATTTGGAGAGAAACTTATAGACATGACATGAGGAACCTGGACTTGTTCTCTTGACACTGGCACAAATTCCACTTCATGTAGCACCTGAATTTTCAGATATGCACCGACGAGCATCTCAGAGTTTTGACCGTGACGAGATGGAATCATGAGATTTGATCTCATCTGATTTCCTATACATGTGTACTCGCAAACCACCGTCGGTAGGATCGCATTAATTACTGCCAATTTGCTCCTTCACCCAAAACTTTGTCAAGAACAAACAGTAATCAATACTCCCACTCCCACCCGGTCCATAATTGAATAACTAACCAACGAGGGGCAAAACAAAGGATGGATTATTGAATCAACTTGCTGATGTAGTTCTTTTTTTAGTACAACCCTTGAGGGCATTTTATTATTTGGAGAGAAACTCGTAGACATGACACGAGGAACCTGGACTTGTTCTCTTGACACTGGCGCAAATTCCACTACGTGTAGCATCTGAATTTTCAGACATGCATTAAGCAACAAGTAGGTAAAATAGTAATGATCTACTGCTAAGACCAGATTCAGTTTGGAAAAGGTGACAAACATAGGAGTGGTCTCAAAAAACACAGAATTTCTCCGCCTCGATGCTACTAATAATAGATCCATTCTGCTCGGAGCTTCAACATGTGAGGAAGGAAACGTGTCTGAGTTTTCTTATGTCACTTCGATGACTCACTTTTGTTCTCACCCCGCACTCCATGATCCGTGCCTGATTCTTCCTTCCTCTAGCAGCTGTGATCAATTCATCAATCCATTGCACCTGCAAATCTTGCTTAGTTAACTGACTGGTTTTATCTTCTTATGTTGTTAAGAGTAAAGTAAATGGTACAAATATTATTGCTCAAGTTCATGTAGCTAAATGGTATGAAATGGTTGCATGTAGAGTCAAGTCAAAGTAAATGATCAACAACTCAAGAGGTAAATACTTCTTCGCCTTGAAGTATAAGTGTATAACAGAGCCTTGTTAGTCAGTAACAATGTACTCTTTACTCTTCAGAGTACAAAGACCATTGACGTTGCACAATCTGATAGAAAGGAACTACAAAGAAAAATGCAGACTTAAGAGCTTAGGTGCTTAACTGCTTTTGATTCTTCTAACTAAAGGGATTAAGAAATCATTATGAATAAAAAAACATGCATTTGACAGTGGCGTAGTCAATGCTGACGTCAATTGCTGGAGCGTATTCAGTTCAAAAGTACGTAGTTATTTGTGATCAAATTAGTTCAGTGCATTCTAAAGATGCATGTTGCTCCCATCCTATTATGAAGTCCTACTCCTGCGTGTAAAATGGATTTAAAGTAAGACATCAGGGCATCAGGCACTTACTAGTTAAATACTTTTTTTTCTCGAATATGCACGAGTGTGCATATCATACTTTATAGAAGGGGGGGGGGGGGGGGTAAAGAAACCCAAGAGTCTACAAATGGTATTACAACGCCTAGAGCCATGGCTCCAACTCCCACCCACACGGTCCTAGTACAGACTACTCACGTCTCGTCCACCTTTTAAGCTCCACCGCGATGCCACTCCAATCTCCTTTGAGCAATCCCGCTTGATGCCAAGCATTTCCTTCCACCACGATTGTCCGTATTACTCCGTCTAACGAGGGTGAGGCTCCATCGAAAATAATGGCATTCCTATGCTTCCATAGCTCCCAGAGTACCAGGATCATCATGGCCCGTACGCTCTTCGGTTTCGTCTCGCACCAAGTGTTCAGGGAGTCGTTCACTTGAGGTGTCCATTGCGGCTTGCCAAGAACCGTGCATATCGTCCTCCATATCGTCCTTGCAAAGACACACGTGAGCTCAATATGGTTCATCGTCTCCACCTCCTGATCGCAGAATGGGCAGGCATCGATGTGTGGAAGGCCTCGGCGTGCTAGTCGATCCGCTGTCCAGCATCGATTTTTGAAGGCCAACCACGCGAAGAACCGGCAACGCAGAGGGGCCTTAGACTTCCACGTGAATTGTGCTATCGGCTCCACTTCCTTAGCTGCAAATAGAGCGGCGTAAGCAGATCTGACCGAAAACTGCCCATTTGCCTCCCAAGTCCAAGATATGGCATCGTCAGTGTCCTCCTGAAGCGATATGCCCTGAAGTCTATGCCACAGAGCAAGGTACTGCATGAGGGCCTCGAAGGTCAGATTTGGTTTTACATCCAAGGCCCATGCGCCTGCATGGAGCGCGTCTTTAAGTAGCTTGCCGGCCCTCACACGCTTGCTGACAGCCTCATAGATTAGAGGTGCAACCTCCACAATCCGGGCTCCATCTAGCCAACGATCCTCCCAAAAGAGGATACGGCTTCCATTTCCAATTTCGGCCTTAGTAGCAGCAGAGAAGATGGCCATCGATGCTTTAGGAATCGGGATGCTGAATTCATGCCAAGGTCTCAGCCGATCCACTTTCTGTAACCATGCCCATCTGGCCTGCAAGGCCACGTTCAATCCGGCTAGGTTTGGGATGCCCAAGCCGCCCGCCCACTTTGGCATGCAAACTCTCTCCCAAGCAATGGAGCAGTTCCCTCCGTTGGCCTGGGCCTTGCCGCACCAAAGAAAACCTCGGATGATCTTATTCATGGCATGTATAGTCTTCATAGGGAGGGCAAGGGCGAGCATGGCATGGATAGGTAGTGAACAGAGGATCGAAAGCACCAGGATGAGTCTTCCACTCTTCGGGAGTGTAGCTGCCTTCCATGTTGGTAGGCACTGTGCCAATCGCTCCACCAGATATTGAAGCTGAGCCGCGGAGGGTTTTTTGAGACAAAGAGGAAGGCCCAGGTATCTACAGGGGAAGGCCCCGATTTGGCAACCCATAATGGTCGCCGTTAGCTGCATCTGCTCCTCCGAGCAGCGGATCGGGATTGCTGCCGTTTTGTTGAGGTTCACTTGGAGCCCAGACGCGGAGCCAAAAAGGTCCAGGATGCGCAAACAGGCGCTCAGGTCCGATGAGTTCGGCTTCAGGAAGATAATCACATCGTCAGCAAAGACAGACAACCTTTGTTTGATTCCCTCCCACGCGAGGGGGGCTAGTACATGCTTTTCCACGGCCAGCTGAAATAGTTTCTGAAGTGGCTCCATGATGATGATAAAAAGCATTAGAGAAAGGGGGCCACCCTGCCGAAGCCCCTTGCAGCTGTGAATTGGGGCACCCGGAGTTCCATTCACCATGACACGGGTTGAAGAAGTGGCCAAGAGCCCAGCCATCCAGTTTGTCCACATCCTACCAAAACCCATCTTCTGAAGCACCTCCAGCAAGAACGGCCATTGGACAGTGTCGAAGGCCTTTGAAATATCCAACTTTAGCATGATTGTAGGGTGTTTGAGTGCATGTAGATGCCTTGCCATGCTCTGGACTAGCATAAAATTATCATGGAGTGCTCTCCCTTTGACAAAAGCACTCTGATGGGGGCCAATCAAGCTCGGCAGCTCTTGAGCGAGCCAGCATGCTAGTACTTTGTCGAAGATTTTGATCGTGCCATGCATCAAGCTTACGGGCCTGAAATCCCGCAATTCCTCCGCGCCATCCCTTTTTGGCAAGAGAGTAACCAGTGCCTTGTTGATGGAAGCCAAACCCCTCATATCTCCATGGTGGAACATTGAGAAAACCGCCAGCAGATCATCCTTGATAATTGGCCAGCAGGATACATAGAACCTTGTTGTGAATCCATCCGGACCCGGAGCTTTATCGAGTGGCATGGACTTGATAGTTTGCAGGATTTCCTCCTTCGAGAATGGCCCTTCTAGTCCACTTAAATCCCGCGCAGGAAGATCAAGAGCGTCCAGGTTAAGACGGAGTTGGCGCGGAGACATCGTACCCAGAAGCATGTTATAGTAGTTGTCTACAATGGAAGCGATGTTCTCATGGCCAGTGATGTGCTCGTTGTTGTGCGTCAAGGAAATCAACACATTCTTCCTCTGCCGATGTCTCGCATGCTGGTGGAAGAATCTGGTATTGGCATCCCCATCTTTGAGGTGTAGAAGGCAGGATTTCTGTCGTGCAATCGTTTGCTCGAGCGACGAGAGGCCAAGAAGCTTCCTCTTCAGCGTGCGCCTGAGCCCGATCTCGGCCGCGCTGAGGGGCCTAGAATCCATTGCCACATCCAGCCGGAGAATGATTTCATGGGCAATTGCTATTTGGAGGCGGACGTTCCCAATCCACCTTGAGCTCCAAGCTTGCAGACGACAGGCCGTGGCTTTGAGTTTGTCGTTGAGAGTTATGTAAGGGTTGTTGGTCGATGGTGTAGAGCTCCACGCCTCTTGCACAGTCTCAAGGAATCCGGGTGCTTTAGGCCAGAAGGATTCAAATTTGAATCTCTTCCCGAAGTAAAAATCCGCATGCAAGTCCAGGAGAAGAGGGCAATGACCAGTTAAATACTTCGCCTCACAGCATCACAGAAGTTTGCTCATCAGTAACAATGTACATTTTTTAGACCAATGATGGACCAAAACAACTGCAAGTACAGCAAAAAAAAAGTAATGCGCAGGAGGAAGGTGACACGGTGAGGGGATAGAAGTGACACCGCTCGCAAGGATCATGGACGTGGTATGACGGCGGCTCGGCGGAGGCCGAGCCGAGGCCTCCGACACTGCCACGCCTGAGCCCTCATGCAAAATGTAAAATACATAGTACTTGGCTGCACTGCATTTCATCGGATATGTCACGTACTACAAAAAGTTGTATTCCTCCTCTTCCATGGTGTTAATTCTTGCTCCACTTTGTACATCACTTGCTTAACGAGGCGGAGAAAGTGCAGCTCTAAAAAAAACTGAAAGCCTAAGGCAGGAAAGTGCATCTGGTGGAGCGGAGATGAAGGAGCTTGGGTCATTACCAAGGAAGGGGCATGGCGAGGGAATTGGCGTTGATTCAGTACCATGCGCCACCCTCAGAGGTAGCCAACGGGTGGGTCAGCACTCAGCAGCCGCTGACATCGCCTCTGCAAGTGTCGCTCCATATGCTCCCCGATCCAAGTCGCCTCCTACTTCCCACAACAATCTCTCGGATAATACATTGGCGTTGGCTGCGGTTCAAGGAGGCATATATATCGTTGATTAGCAACCGGCCGCACAAGCCATCCCTCCACGACAGCCACACCGGCTGCATCTTCGTTGGTCACGCTCTGCCTTGACCATGGACACACCGGCTGCGCATCCGTTGGTCGCAGACGTCCTGGAAGAGGGCCAGCCGCGTGAGCATCCGGCGTCCTCCTCTCCACGTCAGCTGGGGCTGGCGGGGCGGCCGACGGCTCCCCCGTCCGATTCGTCCGGGCGTTGTGTCCGATTCGCGGCGTTGCTTGTGTCATAGGCCATGGGACGTCTCTGGGTGCCGCCGATGGGGACGCAGCGTGCTGGAGAAGGCCGCCGGCATGGGGGAGTGCCGCACCCGCGGGAGAATAGGAGAAGTTGCAGCACGACCTAGCGATAGACCTGGAGGAGGCGCCTTGAAAACTGGGGGGATCCGCGGTTCCTTTCATGCATTGCATCAAGTACGTGATGCAATCAAATCGCCATCCTGATTTTTAGGAGAAACTTGCCTACGAAACAAGAGATTGGCTGATGATTCTTTCCCAGGAGACCTTGCGTGAAACGAGGCAAACGGACTAGGGAGGGATGGAAAGTTATAGCCTGCAAGGAAAGATTTGGACGCAAATTGATGTCATGGTCGGTCGATTTTTCATGCTGGTGGAAAACCGGATTTTGCTTTTGAAAAAACCAGAAGGAAGAAGATTGAAAAAACGTTGGGGCGTGGGATGGGGGAGGTCTATCAATCGACGAGGGAGGGAGAGCGAACGAACGAACGAACGACTTACGAACTCAGACATTAGGAGTAGAGATACCGCCTAAAGTCATCTCGAAGGGGGACCTGTAAACCTTCCGCAACCGTCCGGACTGCGGAAGCCACCCAACGTTGACCTGTATCTATCCGCGGAGCGGTCCGAACGTGATTTCTTCCACAAACCGAAGACAAAAGTGAAGGAGGTTTGCGAGAGTCCGGACTGCTCCCAAGCCCGCTTATGACCGTCCTGACCCACCAAAAAAACCCTCCCTCCTCTCACACGCGCTCGCGCCCGACGCCAGCTGCCTCATTCATGTCGCTGTAGAGCGCGCCGCTCCGCATTGAAGACGGCTCAGGTTGAAGACGGCTCAGGGCGGACGCGACCTCTCACTGCCTCCGCTATTGAAGCGGCGCGCCAGTCGAGGGCGCCGCCCGCTGCACGCCCGGCTGAACACGCCTCCTCACCGCATTCATACGTCTCGATTAACCCTGTGTGGAAGCCGAGAAACCTACCGGCTACGCGTCCGTTCATGAGCGGGCCGGCATTAAACGCAACGCCGGCCGAACTCCTACCATCCACCCTCTATTTAAACGAGGCCAGACGCTGGGCAAGAACCACACCCCTCCGCCGCTCCCCCAATCTCCTCCTTCACCACTCTTCCGATGGCTTTCGAAGAGCAGTTCTCCGGCATACAAGCCGGCTGGGTGGCCCACCGAGCCCGCCGGATACGAGCGAGGCAGCTCGCTGCTCCACCTCCCGCGCCTGACCCGACGGAGCAAGTTGACGCCACAAGCCGCCGCGTGGTTCAGCAACTCGCTGCTCCAAGCCCACTCGAAGAGAAGTGGCGAGTTGCTCCACGCCGGCACGACGGGGAGCACGACGGCATGGGCGTCATCGCTGCCGTCGACGACCGCGCCTACCGTGTCTGCGGCCGCGCCTCCCGTGCGTGTGAGCGCCCTCGCGTGCCTGCGATCGCGCCATGCAGGCAGAGGCAGAAGCCGGGTGCACGGAGAGCGACGAGTCGGTGGCCGGCGCCTCCGCGTCCGCCACCATCATCGAGGAGAAGTAGAACATGGGAGTCTGCCGTCGCTTGGGTCCCATGAAGGCCACCACCTAGGCGACACCGACGTACATAGTCGGTGTCTTGCCCGGTTCTTCTCTTTCGAGGACCTCCGTCGATCCCACATGGGCTTCACTGAAGCGGAGGCGCCGCCTTCCCCTCCCGCTGAAGCATCAGCTGGGGGTTCCACTCCGATGAGTGGTGGAGAAGCGAGCCGTCCTTTGCGCTGAAGCATATACCTCCGGGGCTCCTGGCTGTCCGGTGATCGGGCTGCCGGACATGAGGAAGACAAAGGGATCCGCGGATGACGATTTAGATTAGGTATTAATTATACCTTTAGAGCCGGATTAGCACCGTTGATGTAAATGTACTGAAATCCGTCATGTTTATATGAAATCCGACTTTTTTTATGAAATCTGTCATGTTTATATGAAATCCGACCGTGTTTGCACGAATTTTATTCGGTTGGTTTGAGTTATTGTGAAAATATATGCGGCTAGCGTTGGATAACTGCCTCCCGCATCCGTGTCTGTGGACTGGTCCCCCTGTCCGCGAACGGATGCGGAAGATTTTTTGCGGGTTGCCGTTGAAGATGCCCTAATGCCCGTAGGGTGCTTGGGCTACAACCGACGGCCTACCGTGAAGGCCTCGGCGGTAGCCTATATACCCAAGGGTCAGATCATGCTCAATTTTCACAGAAGGGCCATTTCATGCTGAACTTTTGCGTCGAGGTTAAAACGGTGATTATCGGCCGGCACTAGTGTGGGCGAGGCTCGAGCCGGATCAATGCGGTCAAGAACGCATGTGGGATGCACGGCCGCGCGCGCGACGGCGGACCACACGAACACACCATCCATGGACCGATCAGGCTCGCCGCGCGCCTGCCCGCTGGTCAGCAGAGGCTGCGGCCAGCCGTACCACCACGGCTCCATCTACGTGGCCGGCCACAGATATTTATGCGCGGGAGCGCGAGATCTTTTCCCGGCCGATCGACCCGTCGCTGCCGTATCTTTATCACGCCTCTCCTTTTTCTACCCCCGCCACATGCGTTCGGTCCGTGGCCGGGATCGCACGGCCGGTCGCCGTCGCCGCCGCGTGTGTATGCACTCCTTTCTCTTTTTGATAAAAACTCCGCGGCTGTGCCGTGCCGGGTCGTGCGTGCGGACATTGGAGCGAACATTCTTGGCGGAGAAATATAAACAAGTGGTGGAACGACAGGCGGCCAGTGGCGCGCGATCCACGGAGGCAAACGTGGATGAGAAGATTAGGATAATGTTAGGGGGGAGCCGGCGCAGGTTTTTCTCCGGCGAGGAGCGAGATCGAGCCAACTATCCAGGGAAAATATCTTCTTTCGCAGCGGCAGTTCCCGGGTTGAGCTGTTGGCAACTTGGCAAGCAACTTGTATCGGTTGAGAAAAAATATCTACGATACTCGTTTGGTAATTAAATATATTCGTGGGCTGGGTTTCAGGTACACTGTTCCAGCCACAGGATTAGATATGTGTATATAAATCTGGCCTGCTCAACTTGGTGGCTTCTGGAACAAACCTAGGGTCGGCCAATGGTTTCGCAACGGGTGACCGTTGTTTGTTGCGCCGTCGGTGTCATTCTTGAAGTTTCCTTGGCCTTGGGCGTGGTTGGCAACTTTTTTTTTTTGAGAATTTACCGCGTGTCCATTAATCAAGCTGAAAGCAGATACAAGTCACGCACGTAGAAAATTCGAGAGAGGGCGAGAGAGGACAGGTGTCCCGACACATATGCAGAGAAGACCCCCAAACACAAAAGCAAATTACAATCAGGTCCCTAGGAATCTCTGAGCACAGCAAACCAAATTCCTGCAGCACACCGCCGCCGCTGCCGAGGCGAACGCCGGGGAGAGGCACAGGAAACCATCGCTGCCCGAACCGAGAGAGCACCATCGCCATCTTCAGGCTTTGTGGATCGAAGAAGAAGCTCGCCGCGAACGGCAAAGCCATTGCCCCTGTGGCGCGTCGACCTCCTGGAGTTTCCTGATGTTGTGCATGTACAGTTAGATGCAGTGCATGTGCAATGTGTTCCTTGCAGTATGAAATACTTCATCCGTAAAGAAATATAAGAGCATTTAGATCACTAAAATAAAATACTTCCTCTGTAAAGAAATATGAAAGCATTTAGATCACTAAAGTAGTGATCTAAACACTTTTATATTTCTTTACAGAGGGAGTACTCTCCTCGTTTTAAAATAATTGTCTCAACTTTAGCATAATTCTGAGACAGAGGGATTATAATTTTTGCTAGTTTCTCGCACTGTGATTACACCAAACACCAAGTACTCCTACTGTACTAAAGAGAGTTTTTGTGTCATTATCACGGTGCATTTTCCTTTCGTCAAAAGAAAGATATTTTGTTTTAGAAAAAATAGAAGATATTGCCTTCGGTTCAAGTTCAGTTGTTGGCATGCATGGAAGTTGTAGCTGGTTCAGAAAATATCTTCCAGTTACTGTTCCATGGATTAGATAACGGGTTATATGTTTTCACTTTTCACAACAGGTGGTCATTGGTTGTTGCACTGTCGGTGTCGGTGTCGCTCTTGTGCGTGGTTTGTCACCGACCGATTCCGTGCAATCGTCCTAATTAATGCTGTGCAGGCTCACGGTTATATGGCGTACTTGTATTCATGTTCAATATCAGTTTACGTTTGAAGCCTTGGTTGCTATAATCCACCTCCCATCCTTTTTTATGCGCAGAAAAGAGAGTTTTATTCTTTTTTTTAAGGGTGAAAAAGAGTTTTATTCAATGTTGTGGTCTGCTCCATACGACTATAATTTGCCAACCGATTTGTCACTCTATACTCGATTCTGATTCCTACTGAGTTTCTCTGGAGCAAACTTCCTGACGCTCATCATAGCTTTGATCTCCTGAACAAAATGCCCATAAGCCGAGCGTACCCGTCTATCATTAGCATGATTGATTGAGGGCAACACTAGCTCTAGGTCTGGAATATAATTTTCTGCTGGTGTCTCTAAAAGCTGTATTATATATATTTTTTCCACCTGCAAAAAAAAGCAAGTATACATTTTTTTCAAGCGTGGCAGAAGTAGTGCATTTTCTTGCGAAAGTCCTCTTTTGATCCCGAGCTCATATGCTCCCGCATGAACAGTAAAATCGAAAAAAATAGTAAAAAAATCAAAAAGATCTGAATTTTTTTTATGACGAACATTGATGAATGTTCTAAGTGCGTGCAAATTTTCAGATTGAAATGACATTCGTGGAGGTCTGGGCAAAAATAACAAAATCGATGCTCCAAAATGCTTCCAACAATAGTCTTTTTGGACCATCGATTTTATTTTTTTCGCCCAGACCTCCACGAATGTCATTTCGACCTGAAATTTTGCACGCAGTTAGAAAATTTATCAATGTTCATCACAAAAAAATTTCAGATTTTTTTAAATTTTTTTACTATTTTTTTTATTTTACTATTTATACGGGAGCATATGAGCTCGGGATCAAATACTCCATGTCCATTTTCTTGGCTCTTTGTAGAGAATGATAGATATTGGCATATTGCCGTCGGCTGAGGTTCAGCTGTTGGCATGCATAAAAGTTGTAGATTCAGAAAATATCTTCGCGTTACTGTCAGTGTCGCTCTTGTGGATGGTTGGCAATTCGGCGAGCTAAACATCAGCTACTGTTGTCTTTTTTTTTGCGAGGAGCTACTGTTGTCACCGAGTCGCTAATATAGTGGAATCTTTCTATATTTATGTTTTTTAGCAATTCATTTTTTTCTGAATTATTAGGCAAAGTACATTAGATTGAACAATCTAGGGAAAATAAAATAAACATATGACAATTTCTCAAATTAAAATAAAAACTTACATAAGAGTTTTTTCTAAGTCGTCATATGTAGCTTCATCTTTCGAATCTCGACATTTCATACAAGTGAGGTACAAGAAACTACATCTTGCCCCGCTCCTGTGAGGGAGGGGCGATGACAACGGTGCGCCTTTGGCTTGCTCTAGTGCTTGTAATCATCGTTAGGTGGTCTACACGCCTCGATGTACTTTTTGTTATTTCAGTTGTTCCTTGTATTGTCATGACAGCTAATGAATAAATCGGAAGTTTTTCCCGAAAAAAAAAGAAGAAGGTTAAGACAAGCTCAAATAACCTTGAAGATTTTTAAGAGCTACTGTACTTTAATATCCCAACACAATAGGAAATCACTTAAGGTCGCTGGACACATTGTAGTCTGGAGGCAACTTGTCGAACCATTGATTCATCGTTTTATTATCGTCTGATAGGGAAGACCTGGAGAACACAAAAGATCGAAAATGGGAGAACTCTGGGTAAAACACACATGGCACTATCATTGTCACCAGCATTACGATGATCCGCGAGATCGATGTCCTTTGATCCGTAGGACGAAAACACCATGGTATCTCAGGTGTTGAACGCGTCGGCATGGCCGACCGCTCCACAATAAGAATATAATTGTGGAACTTTTTTTATTTGTTGTTTTGTCCACTCCTCAACTCCAAATCGACCATCAAAGGCGAGAGAACCGGTAGTAATAAAAATGGAAGGTTGATTCACTGGTCGACAGACGACGGCTATGGATTCTCCATGTTTTTTTGTGGGTAGAGTGTTTTTTGGGCGCCCTATGCCTCGCTTACAGCGAGATCTAGGGAACCCTCGTGTAAAGAAGAGCACCAGATGGGCAGGCCCAGCTTGCGGGACGCCACAACCTCATTTTTGTATGTTTTTGGTTTTCATTTTTTGCTTCCTTCTTTTACTTTTGTTTATACTTTCAAATATTCTAAGTATATATATTACAAAAAACATTCTACATAATTTTTTTAAATTTTTTTAAATTTAGCATTTAAAAAATGGTAAATGTGTATAAGAAATGTTTCTCATGCATACCAAAAATGTGTGTGAAAAAGTTGATCATGTATTTAAAAAAAATTAATCAAGCATTTGAAAAAAAAATGTTGGTCATGTATCAAAAAATGTTAATCATATATTTGAAAAATGTCAAATGTGTATAAAAAATTACTCCTGATATGTACCGAAAATGTACAATGTGTATGAAAAGAAGTAGTCACCAAACACAAAATTGAAAAAAATGTTAATCATCTATTTAAAAATGATAAATGTGTACATAAAATGTTCATGATGTATGAAAAAAAATGTAGAACGTGTATTAAAAACTTTTCAACATAAAAACAAAAAAAATTAAAAATGTTGATCATGTATAAAGAAATGTAAATCGTATACTTAAGAAATTTTAAAATTCTATTAAAAAACAAATTTCTGATATATACGAAAAATTTGCAATGTGTATGAAAAAAGTAGTGATCAAGCATATATTTTAAAACATGTTAATCATGTATTTGAATTATGTTAAACAAGAAAAATAGTTTTTAGGGGATGTACAAATATCTATAGGTAAAATGTACAAATATGTATGAAAATGTAGACATGTGTTGAAGAATAACAGAAAAAACGAAGAAAGACGGGATATGGGCAATGTCGAACGGGCCATTGCTGAAGCCTAAAGGATACCGTCATTGTTTCTTCTCCGAGAAAAGAAGTTGACGACCCGTAGGCTCGGGATGGGCTATATTCGTCACTGGACTAATTTCTCGAATCCAAAACAGGCCCACGTTGATATATGGCAACTGACTTCCGCGGCGGCCCGGTTTTTCGCTCCATCTCGCCGCCCCCACGCTGCCCGTTGAGATCGGCGACATCGTAGCGGCGCCGATGCCCCCGTCGCCGCCGGCGATCTCGCCGGCGCGGCTGCACAAGCTGGTCACCACGCAGGCGGACCCGCTCCTGGCGCTCGAGCTCGTCAACGTCACCTCCCCGACCACGACGCCGCACCCGGCCACCCTCCACGCGCTCCTCCTCCGCCTCTCCCGCCGCCGCGACCACCTCCCGCACGCGCTCGCCCTGCTCCGCCGTTTACCTTCCCCGCCCTCACCGCGCCTCCTCCTCCCGCTGCTCCTCTCCGTCCTCCGCCTCCGCCGCCCGCCCCACCTCTTCCTGTCCACCTTCAACACCCTCTTCGTCGCCGGCCCCAGCCCCCTCTCGCTCCACCCGCAGCTACTCCTCCGCCTCCTCTCCGAGCTCTCCTCCACCGCCGCCTACTTCCCTTCCGCGCTCCACCTCCTGCGGCTTGTGTCCTCCCGCCTCCCCCTCCCGGCGCCGCTCGTCCTTGCCTCCCACAACCTGCTCATTGAGGCCGCCGCCCGCTCCGGCCACCTCGCCGTGTCGCTCTCGCTCTTCCACCGCCTGCGCTCCCTCCACGTGTCGCCCGACGCCCACACCTACCGCATGCTCACCCAGTCGCTGTGCCGCCGCGGCCAGGTCCGCACTGCCACTACCCTGCTCGACGAAATGCTGCACAGGGGTATCCCTGCCGATCCTCTGGCTTACACCACCGTGCTCAACGCCCTCTGCCGCAAGAAGCAGCTCCGGGAGGCCTACCGATTGCTGTGCCTCATGCGAGGGCGTGGGGTCTCTCCAGACATTGTGCACTACAACACTGTCATTGTCGGAATGTGCCGTGAGGGGCGGCCACTGGATGCCTGCAAGGTGATCGGGGATATGGCGGATAGTGGATGCATACCGAATGTAGCGTCATATGCAGCAGTGGTGAATGGGTTGTGCGTGAGTGGGCTGTTTGACAAGGCAGAGACATACTTGGAAGATATGGTGGGTAAAGGGATTGTACCACATTTTTCGGTGTTCCATTCGGTGATCAAGGGGTGTTGCACAGTGGGCAAGGTAGAGGAGGCTGCTAGGATGATGAGTCAGATGCTTGATTTTGGGATGCCTCCTCATGTTGAGACATGGAGTTCAGTGATAAGCAGTGTTTGTAATAACGAGGACTATGTTGAGGTGATTTTGTTGCAAATGATGAAAGGAAGGGGCGCTGCTCGAACATGATCTCGAGGAGTACCTCGCGATGATGTTATGTGGCATGGTGGCAGAGATTTAAAAGCAATCAACTAGAGTTCCTTATTTTTGGTGATTATGTAAGCAATCAGTCTTGCTGAAAACAACGCGGCACACTGCAAAAAGTGGCCCGTGAAGGCATATTTTCTACCAAAATGCAACTGCTGTAGAAAGCAACTTGTTTGGCAAAGGTGAGATCCTGGTCACAGATCATCTAAGGGCAGCTGCTGCGGTGGTGATCACAATTCTTCACTTGAAGCTGGTACAGACAGAAAAGACAGTCCCATACTACTTGGTTGCAAGCTGTGCAAAGTAGGCGTGGAGCTCATAGTTTAGGAAACAGAGGCTGTCAACCAGTTGGAGTCAAGATCAAGATGCCAAGAGTCCATCCTATCCTAGTACCTGGTGTCGAGACCTGCTGGATACGGCATTCTGCTCAAAGGAAGATACTGGGGCTATGTTATGTGGGATGTGGTCCAGCTGGACAGTACGCAATGGTCGCCACCACGTCGAAGTCCCAATGAAATTAACCTCTGCATGCAGGTGGGCTTGAGATGTTGCTGCGGATCTACTGCATTCAAATAGAAACAACATGGATCAAGAGAAACAAAAGATGAACTCTAAATGGCACCCTCCTGCTCCTGGAGCCGTTAAACTGAATGTTGATGCTGCGTTCAAGGCAACTGATAACCAGGGAGCTACTGGAGTTGTTATTAGAGATGAAAATGGCAGCCTCATTGCAGATGTTCCTGGTATGATTCCACTCCCGTTGTGTTGACTGCTGAAGCCTGTGCTTGTGGAGATGGAGCAGCGCTGATGCCTGAAATCTGAATAGGTGCACAGATGCTTTCACTTTTGCGTTCAGCAGCGGAAAACACAAATGCTTTCATTTTTGCTGCTGCTGTCGATGATGCTCATGTACTGCAACTTATTGTAGAATAGAGTTAGGACAGAGACGTGACAGTTTCAAAAGTAAACAACCCTCGTAGCTAGGTTGATGTTGTTTCTCAAGGTCAGTAGCAAAATACTACCTCTGTCTCAAAATTGAACTGCAAAAACGTCTTATATTTTGAGACGGAGGTAGTACATACTTTACCTGTTAAGCATGAGCATGCACATCGTTGCAACCAAGGGAATGGAAGGGTATATAGCATTTTTTTTTGCGGGGAAGGGTATATATCATTGATACAACATAGTGTAGAGAGCGGGCGGTGGGGTTTTTCTACCATGCATGAGATGTTGCTTTGAGATTCATGCTGCCTTCTTTTGGTTGAGCAAAATTTGTCTTGTTTTAACATAATGTAACACTCTCAAACGAGAGAAAATTTGCCAAACCGAGAAAACACAACACGAATGAGAGAGAGGAGGACAAGGAAAGGCCCCAACCTCCTGCCACTCCACGGGATGCACACAAATTCCGGCTTCCTGCTTTCCTTTGCTCTTCGTCTTTTCGCCTTGTGGTTGTGGCCCTGACCCTGCAACAACACAACTGAGCCTAAGCAACAAGCTAGCTAGTCTCATGGTGAGCTCAAAGGTGCGATAGCAAACTAAAGCAGATCTCCAACAAGAGATGACCTCAAAGCTGTGGAGGGCTGGCCATAAAAATGAACACAGAATGTAGATAGATATAACCATGGTCGTCGAAGGGTTCTGTGTGGTGAACTCCAGTGTAATTCTGTATTATCATGTCACTTTTGCAAGGTTAACACCAAAAAATAAACAGTTTTATGAACTAACGTCGTATGAAATTTCCTTAATTCTTAATATACTTTTGAAGTAGAACTTCACTGTACTGACAAGTGTCTTAATATATTTTTGATCTACAACTTTAGTTTACCGACTAGTTTAAATTGCGCATTTATGCCGCGAGTTACACTTTTTTGTTGAATTGGACTTGTACATTTCTGACTTAATTTATTTATAAGAAAACTCGAACCCAATTAAATGTCTACAGGCCAAACATTAAACTAAACTAATAGCCACACACTCCCTAAGAAAGCTATGAAACTGTGTGTCTGACAATTTTTAAACACTGTTAGATGGTCCAGGCAAAAGGAAAAAAAAAAGAATGACTTGATATGCAACGTCGGATGACTACCGGACATGAAATGTCGGAAGTATAGCAGTGTTGAAATATGAAATTGTTGTGCATACAACACTTTGGATGATCTAGGCAAAAAAAGAATGGCTTGATCTGCAGCGTCGGACAACTATTGGACATGAAACATCGGACCTAGAAGGTACAACAGAGTTGCTGTGCATACGACACTTTGTGTACGATGTGTGTCCGATACTTTTTAAGAAGAGTAAAATGCACTGATGGTTATTGAACTTGTTGTGTACGCTCACTTTGGTCATTGTACTCAAGAATACGGTCAATATATACGTGTTGCGATGATTATACGGTCATTGTGAGATTATATGGCTCCGTATTTCATCAATTGACCGGTCAAATAGTCCAGCTCACTTTCTCTGCCATGTGGGTCCTACTTGTCGGTGGGTGAAAGAAAGAAGTAGAGGAAAAATGAAAATATGTGCTGATGGGATTCGAACAACAGACTCACGCTAATGGACCAGCGAGCTAACCGGCTGTGCCAGTCTCAGACCGTGCCTAAAAATAAGGAAGACAGCCATTTATACATTTTCCCATTCACGTGACGGTCATTGGGATTTAAATCATAATCGTTTTATGTGGCAGTACTCTGTACATATGATCTGGAAAAGTAGCACTTTTCTTCAAAGAGAATTTTTTTGCGGGATCATTCAAAAAGAACCATGGAAGAGAAGACGGCACTACTGGCAGTACAAGACTAGTTTCTTTAAGTGTTCCATGCCGCAAAAAAAAAAAAAAAAAAAAAAAGGTTTCCATTCCGCCACTAGATCGACGGAGAAAGCATAAACAACTCGGCTGCTGTACCTGTACGTATCACCTTAAATTTTGTAGATCTTCCAAGCGAAATCCCTTTTTTGCAATAAAAAAGGGAAATGGTCAAATCGAGTCATGACCATGGCACGACCGCACGAACTCGGTCAACCGATTCAATCACTTGCCTGCAGGCCCCGTGCGTCTTCTTCGTTCCCTTCAACGGAATGCTGTTGTAGATTGAAGACTCACCACTTGCTTGGCCATGCAGCCGGAGCGCGCACTGTACTATCGTGGCCATGCTAATTCGATACGATGTACTAGTACTTTTTAAAATAAAAATAAAAATCGAGATGATGTACTGTCGTGGACTGTAATTAAGCAAGAGTTCGTGCTGCTGGGGTTCCAGTTCGGTCGTGTCAGCGTCCGTCGCCACGCGAAAACAGTAGAATCCCCAATGACTGTCACGTGAATGTGAAAACGGTATAAAAAACTTTTCTTCCTTTAGTTAGTCGCCACTTGAGATACCCCAAGAGGTTAGCCTGCTGCCCTTTTAGCGCAGGTTAGGGTTCGAATTGTCATCGGCACATAATTTTATTTTGCTCTACTTCTACTCACTGACAGGTGGAACCCACATAGACAGACAGAGAAAGTGAGCTAACGAGGCGCCATGTGGACTGTTTGATCGGTCAACCTGATGAAATACAGAGCCATATGATCTCGTAGTGACCGTATAATCACCGCAACACATATAGAGTGATCGTATTGATCGTATTCTTAAGCACAGTGACCAAAGTGAACGTACATGACAAGTTCAATGACCATCAATGCATTTTACTCTTTTAAGAATCATTAGATGGTCCAGGAAAAAAAATGAATGACTTGATCTGCAGCTCTGAATAACTATTGGGTATGAAATGCTGAACATATAGCAGCATTAAAGTACAAAATTGTTGTGCATACGATACTTCATATACAACGTGTGTCTGACACTTTTTAATCACCGTTAAATGGTCCATGCAAAAAATATGGATAGTGTTGGTGCAATTCCTTGTCCCTTGTGTTTTGGAGAGTGTTGTCAGCAATAGTTTGGAACAGATTTGTTTGCTAATGCACACAAAGAGAAATAGGTCTTGGAGTGTCGAGAAAAATGCTATATTCAACGAGAATTTTGCAACCGAGAAGATTGCTATAATCTCCCGAGAAGTTTGCTACTGAGAAGATTGTTGTAATCTTCTGAGAAGTTTGCTACCGATAAGATTGCTACAATATTCCCAGAAATTTTCTACTGGGAAGATTGCTAATTTCAAGAAGTTTGCTATAAACTTTTGCGGAAGTTATCTGCACAACAGAGAAGATTGACATGTTTCGAGAAGCTTAATATCGAGAAGGTTGCGTGTCGGAGACAGACCCTCAAAACATTACTGAAGTGAAGCAATTGGTACATGAGGTGTTCGAGAAGAAACGACTGCAGCCGAGAAGAATGAAGACGAAGTGAAGACATAGCATTTGTTTCATTTTCTTCCACCGAGTCATAGGATCACCGTACTATTAATAGGAGTATAAGTATTCGAGACTTTTGTCTATTGTGATGCTTAGCCGAAACCTATGAGAGTTTGAGAGAAATCTCTTTGAGCGCCGAAATATTACTTGCCAGCCAGAGACGTTGATCTTCTAGGATGCGAGAGATATGCTTCGAACCGAGGAGTCAGCTTTACTTATTCCTCAAGTAAAGTTGCCATGTGCTCGAAAATCCGACTGTTGGAAGTGTGTCGGTTGGCCATTGACTGGACCGTGTGTCCTAAATGGTCATTTCCCTTCTGGGAAGGCTGCGACTATAAATAGCCACCCCGTTCCAACGTTGATCGTTGGCTGCTCCGTTTAATTTCTGAGAAGATTGATTGAGCACCCCTCTCCGAGATATTTGAGTTTAAAATCCATCGAAAGAAAACCAAGAGCCCAAGCTTAGCTAGTGGTTGAGCATCACAGTAGATCTGATTTGAGAGTTTTGTACCTATTACTCTTGAGAGCTGCTAACTCTCTAAACGGTTAGGCGTCAGCTCGAGTGATGAAGAGTAATTGTCATCACCGAGTTAAAGTCTTCAGCAACCAAGAGTCATTGTGATTTGCGAAGAGTGACTAAGAGTATTTGTGGTCACCGAAGACAAAGTCTGTCGAAGGTTTGGAGATTGCCGTGAAGAATCTACCACGAGTAAAATCAATGAAAAGAAATAGCTCTTTTGCAGAAAAAGTGAACTGGTGTACCAAATCTTTTGTCGCCGTCGAGCACAACTGGTCATTTCTATCCTATTGCATTTCTTTCAGTAGTTTATTTTCGATGTTGTTTGTTGTCGATAGTTATCTATCTGTGTTCTGCAAAACTTTATCTTCCAAACATTCCTTTCAGTACCATGATAATGTTGTGTTGCATATTTGTTTTCACAATACTTAAGGTTGTTCGTCAGTATGTTCATCAGCTTTTCATATGGTTCTACTAGTCTTTTTGCTAAGTCTTGCTTTGATGAACATTTCACAGTAGTGTGCATGTTTTGTATCTCTGTTGTGCGCAATTGTCTCGAGTGTGCAATTGTTTCGCGTGTGCAATTGTTTCATGTGCGCAATTCTATCTATGTTGATAGTTTTGTTTCTGTAGTAGCTTTGTCTCGTAAAACTCAAACTGCTCAGTTTTGTTTCGAAATACTTTTGTTTCGGGAACAATTTTATTTTGGGAATGATTCTGTTTTGGGAACTGTTTTGTTTTGGAAACAGATTTGTTTCAGAAAAGTTTTCTTTCGTAGAACAACATCTGTTTAGTTTTCCGATGTGCTGTGCTGAGAGTATTTCAGTTTTGAAAGAAATTTTAAATCTCCCATTCACCCCCTCTGGTCGATATACTCCGGCCCTATAGATAGCTTGATTTGTAGCATCTAACAACTATCGGATGTGAAATGTCAGACGTATAACAAACGTTGACCTAAGAAATTGATGCCCCCCTATGGCTTTCATGGAGGGATCGGGTGACGAGTTTTCCAACCCTATCTTAGACCCCCCCTATATCCCCTTTCACTTGTCTATCACCGCACGCCGGCCACCACCGCGTGCTGCCATTCCCCGCATCCATGGTGTCCTTCTGACTTGTCTTCACCTCCAGCCTCCGTGCCTAGATTCTCCAACCTGTGCTCCAGCTACTCTGGATAGAACTATTCCACCATTGAATCCCTCATATTCATCAATGGGAGGGGTCATGGAAATTCACTTGCCACACTCCTTTATACTTGGGGGCGGTCGTCGAGTTAGGGAATTGTTCTCATGGATTCGAGTAAAATCTACTCTAGGAAGTTTGATCTCTTGACTTTTGCTTGGAGAAAGGACAAAATCTACTTTAAGAACGTACACAAGATTGCAATCCTACTAGTTGACGTTGCAAGCAACTAATATGGAAAGCTTATCTAGCGGGGTCTAATCGATGAGTACGAGAAGGGCATTGATGGTGATGAGTAGACAACTACTATACATAATCAACCTAGGATGCAACTCAATAGTCGCATGTCTATTTCTCATGTTAGTATGTTTGTAGGTTGTGGTTGAATCTAAAATTTCTCTTTTCGTATTTGTGATGGTTGAATTGTGATCGATGATAGTATGTTTCTTGAAATTATGGTTTTGTTGTTCGTTGTGTGTTTGCTATGATAATTGGCATGTTTGAACTGTTCATGGTTTTGTTTTTTTCCTAACTACTAAGCTTCTCATCGGAAGCCCATCATTGGTAGCTCAAGATGCCACCCTTCATATTCCAGTTGGCGTACAGGCTACTGATGCATGCAAATTCAAGGGATCAAAACTAGAACGACATGTAAGTGTTGGAAATATGCCCTAGAGGCAATAATATCGCTATTATTATATTTTCATATTCATAATTAAGAGTTTATATTTCATACTATAATTGCTATGATCCTGGAAATATGCGATTCAGTGGAAAACTCATATGCACGTGTGAAGTGATAAATGAATAAATAAAAGATTCCTAGTAGCGCCTCTAGGACTAGCTCAAGTGTTGTTGATGGTCATGTTTTCCGGATCTTAGGATATCATTAAGTGTAACGATAGCCCTAAAACAACATTGAGATTAGAAGAATGGTCATATTGAATCGACCCAATCTTGTTTGTTATGAATTGAGTTAATACCATCTGCATTCAATTGTAATAACACGTAGTGTTAATGTGTGATATTGCTCCTTAGACCATGAGAGTATCGTGGTCACTTCTTACCGTACGGTGGGCTTTGGGGTTGCTCAAACGTCACCTGTAACACGGTGATCATAACGACAACTTACAGGTTCATCGGAAAGTTTGAAAAGTGGCCAGATAGCTCGAGAGTGGGATTTTCTCTTCCGGCGATGGAGAGATATTCTTAGGGCCCTCTCAGTGTGATGGAATTGATCATCGTCTGGCCAAACATAGGTGACTTCGTCACGGGGATGTCGGAACACAATAACGAGAAAGAAAAACAAAACCGACAACGAGTATTTCAGTATAGCGAGCATGGTGATGAATCAGGAGGATACCGATGCATCCCGTGTTTTGTGAAGTACCGTGAAGCAAAGGGAACATCATATGATAACCAGAGGTTCACTTGAATATCATTCATGTGCTCGTAGGGATCGATATGGACGTCCACGGTCCTGTTGTCGGCATTGAACGAACGGTTTCGTTCATGTCTATTGAGTTACCAAACCTACAGGGTCACAAGCTTAAGGCAGCCATGATCTGCTGAGTGTTAGTAGGACGGGAGTCATGAGAACATATTTTTGGAATTATTTCATGAATATTCTGAATAGTTCCGAGAGGATCCGGAAGTGTTTCGGGGTCACCGGAAGAGTTTCACAGAGTATTGAGCAATACCCGGTATGAGCGATAAATTCTATATAAGTGGAAAATGTTTCTGGAGATGTTAAAAAATATATATAATGGTCTAGGAGTATTTAGAATATTTTATATTTAATTTAAATATCAATGGGCCTAAAAAGGCCAAGAGGTGGAAGGCAACTTGGGCCACAAAGGCCCAAGTGGAAGTGGCGCCCCTCTTTCCTTGTGTGGGGCCGAATCCTACTAGGGAAGGGAGTCCAAATCCTCCCCTAGGCCGGCGCACCAAGGGGGACTCTTTTACCCTTGGTGGTTGCCCTCTCCCTCCCTTCCAACCTATATATACTAGGGGTTTCTGTTGTATTGAATATACAAGTTTTGGAGCCTCCTCTAGTTCTTCTAGTTCTAGTTCTAGTTGGTCCTAGTTGACTAATTAGAGCTAGGTTAATCCTCTTGTCCTCATAATTATAAGCCCAGTGTGGTTCTAATCTCCTCCCTCTAATTCTCCGGCGATGATTAGCTCTGGACGGCAAAGCACTGCTGGATCGTGAAGGTTGCATGCGTGCAACCAACTAGAGAGGCCGTGATTTCGGTCTTAAATTCGAGGGACTGTTCATGGACGGTACAAGGGATCATTTATTGATGGTTCGAGGGACTCCAAGTACGATCTACACCGACACGTTCTTCTTCCGCTGCAACTCGGTAACGGTAATGATCGTGATCCCAACCCGTTATGCATCTTCATACTGATCTTGGGTGATCGTAGGTGCGAAATTTTGGTTTTCTACTACGTTTCCCAACAGTGGCATCATGAGCGGTTTTATCAGTAGATGCAGGTTGCAATCTAGATCACATGTGATTGTGAGGGTTGATGTTCTTGCTATGCTTCCCTCGAGTGTTGCTTCAGTTCAATTCATCGACGGCATGGTGTCGCTTCTTACAAGGTTCTGACAATCGATCGGCTCTGGTTGTCAATGATTTGCTAATAGTTCCTTGGGCTTCACCATAGTTGAGAATAGTGAATCGTCGTGTACACAAGAGGGTTCTAAGATGGATGATCTTCTAGGGGATCACGCGTATTTGACAAAGTTTAGTGTGGGGCTAGAGATTTTTAATCAAGTCTCTTGTTTCACACACCCCAAAACTTAATCTTGCATCAAGAATCATCGCCTATGTTGTGGACGTAGGTAGCTAGTATTACTTTTTAAAACTGGTTAACCACATAACTAAATTTTTTCTAAAACCGATTAGAGGACGTCTAACTTGATTTTGCAGGGTATGCATATGATGTGGTATAGCCTTCATCATGATAATGAGTTTATGTATGAGATGGTTATATGTTGTAATGTTAAGTGGCCTGCACGTCACGGCATGATGGCTGGAGCCACAAGATTTCCATGCTAATGTAATTTGTAGAGCTAGCCTACAGGTTATAGGTGACGATGGTAACCATAAACGGAGGACCCCGACCAGGAGAAGGTGTACATGGCGCGGGACGAGGAGCTATAATTTCGTGGTATGACGGAATTTCTGAATTTGGTGCCACGACAACATTTTTTGAAATTGCCACCACGACAACATTTTGAAACGGTTGCCACGATAACGAAATATTGGCCTTCACGACGCTTCAAGTAGAGACTGAAGATGATCACGGAGATTCCCGGCGCCCAGGGCTATACCATATCATGCTTTTATGAACTGCCTAAGATGTTTATCCCTTCATTGTTTGCACCCTTTGATTGCACAGTAGTCAATTATTAGGGTGATCTCTCACAGAAAATATCAAGTTAAAAGGTGATATTCCCAGTGTTGCAACCGTCTATGACATTCTAGCATCTCGGAGTTTGTCATGTTCACATGAGTTCAAACGAGACGAGAGATGTAAGACGGAAATGGTTAAACCATATGTGCAGATAGCACTCGGTTATCTTGAAGTTCTAGTAGAATTGTTCTGAGCTCGGAGCAGAAAGCATCGAAACATGAACAATAGTCATATGGTGATATGATCGACAATAGTTTGCCCATTGGTCAAAATTCTCGTCATCAGTGATATCCACATCAATGGCTGAGAACTAGATTTGGATCTTGAATAACTCACTATTAACTATGAACAATATTAATTTGAGTGGAGCACACTTTATATTGTTAACTTTAAACAACTTAGTGCAAGGTTTAATTATGAAAATGTCTAAATATTTCGTGTCTATCGTTGTAGATCAATGGACCACAATATGTTCAACTTAGCCCCTATGTTAGAGAAAGAAAAGTTGGCTGCTAATGGTGGAAAGTATGCGGATTGGATCCGGAACCTGAGATTTGTTCTCAGGAGTGCTAAGGAGTATGTGCTGGATCAACCCCTAGGCGATGCTCCCGGAAAGGATGCAACACCAGAATAATTTGTTGCTTACGCTACTCGTAGTGATGACTATGATTCACTCTAGTGCCTCATATTAACTTGCATGGATCCTGAACTACAGAAGTGTTTTGAACGATCCACTACTTAATTCATAATTGGGTCACTGGAAGTTCTGTACAAGAAGCAGGCAAGGACAGAACGTTTTGAATTAACGAAGGCCTTGATTGAATGCAAGATGAAAGAGGGTTCCTCAATGAGTGAGCATATAGTGAAGCTTGATTGCTATGTTGATAGACTGGCTTCTCTGGAATTTGGAATTCCACCGACACTTGGTATAGATATTTGTGCTTGCTTCACTCCCACCATCTTACGATGGCTTTATCATGAATTACAACATGAATGGGATGGAGAATAGTGCAAACGAGTTGTTTGCTATGCTCAAAACTACAGAAGCTGGAATGCAGAAGAATAAAACAGTGTTGATGGTGGATGCACATCTAGCCTAGTGGCAAGTGCACGCCTGTGTGCCTTGGCAGACCCGAGTTCGAATCCTGTGGGGTGGAATTTATTTCGCGGATGTAAAACTCGGTGTCTCACACCTTCCTTCTTAATAATAATGCCACGGGGCTCCTCCCCCATTGGTCTAATTTAAAACAGTGTTGATGGTCAACCAGACCACCAGTTTCAAGAAGAAGGACAAGTCCAAGAAGAAGAAATCTACTGAAGCCAGTAATTAAGACCAAGTCTCAGAAGAAGAACAAGGGTAGAGCCTCTAAAGAGACTGAATGTTTCTTCAGTATATTTCCAAAAAATATTTGCGGGAGTTCTTCTGTATCAGTTCAACAAGATAACTGATAGCAGTTCGACGGATCCACGCTGATGTCTACTACGCAACTTTATTCTTGTAGACTCGTGTTGGGCCTCCAAGCGCAGAGTTTTGTAGGACAGTAGCAATTTTCCCTCAAGTGGATGACCTAAGGTTTATCAATCCGTGGGAGGCGTAGGATGAAGATGGTCTCTCTCAAACAACCCTGCAACCAAATACAAGAAATCTCTTGTGTCCCCAACACACCCAATACAATGGCAAATTGTATAGGTGCACTAGTTCGGCGAAGAGATGGTGATAAAAGTGTAATATGGATGGTAGAAACATATTTTTATAATCTGAATAAATAAAAACAGCAAGGTAGCAAGTGACAAAAGTGAGCACAAACGGTATTGCAATGCTTGAAAACAAGGCCTAGGGTCCGTACTTTCGCTAGTGCAATCTCTCAACAATGCTAATATAATTGGATCATATAACCATCCCTCAACGTGCGATGAAGAATCACTCCAAAGTTCCTATCTAGCGGAGAACATAATAATAAATTGTTTGTAGGGTACGAAGCCACCTCAAAGCTATTCTTTCCGATCGATCTATCCAAGAGTTCGTACTAAAATAACACCAAAGCAAATTCAGATTCGTAATGCTCAATCCAACACAAAGAACCTCAAAGAGTGCCCCACAATTTCTACCGGAGAAACAAAGACAAGAACGTGCATCAACCCCTATGCATAGATTACCCCAATGTCACCTCGGGAATCCGCGAGTTGAGTGCCAAAACATATATCAAGTGAATCAATATAATACCCCATTGTCACCACGGGTATTCGTATGCAAGACATATATCAAGTGCTCTCAAATCCATAAAAGTATTCAATCCGATAAAACGAAATCTCAAAGGGAAAACTCAATTCATCACAACAAGATAGAGAGGGGAAAACACCATATGATCCGACTATATTAACAAAGCCCGCGATACATCAACATTGTGCATCTCAAGAACACGAGAGAGAGAGAGAGAGAGATTAAACACATAGCTACTGGTACAAACCCTCAGCCCCGAGGGTGGACTACTCCCTCCTCATCATGGTGGCCGCCGGGATGATGAAGATGGCCACCGGTGATGATTCCCCCCTCCGGCAGGGTGCCAGAACGGGGTCTAGATTGGTTTCTCGTGGCTACAGAGGCTTGCGGCGGCGAAACTTCTGATCTAGGGTCTCCGCCAGGGTTTTTGGAATATTTGGCAATTTATAGGGCGAAGAGGCGGTGCGGGAGGCCACCGAGGTGGGCACAACCCACCGGGGCGCGCCTGGGGGCGCAGGCGCGCACTGGTGGGTTGTGCCCCCCTCAGGGCACCCCCCAGGTGCTGCTCTGTCCCATTGGATGTCTACTGGTCCATAAAAAATCCACAAAAAGTTTCGCTGCGTTTGGACTCCATTTGGTATTGATTTTCAGCGATGTAAAAAGCAAGTAAAAAATAGCAACTGGCATTGGGCACTATGTCAATAAGTTAGTCCCAAAAAATGGTATAAAGTTGCTATAAAATGAATGTAAAACATCCAAGAATGATAATATAGCAGCATGAATACTTCATAAATTATAGATACGTTGGAGACGTATCACACGCCTGGAAGGAAGACTTCGTATGAGCGCGTGCCGCCGATCATCGACCATGTTCCCAGGTCGTCCTCCCGTCAGTGCCTCATCGTACCTGAGGCCGCCCCTTCTCTAGCATGCAGCACCTACCTGAAGGTGTGCGTGCATGATGCTGCGTACGGTGAGCGTGGCCTTGTGCTTGTGTGTGGTGTGCATGCGTGCTGGCGCGTTGTGCGTTCCCTGTGTGTTGTGTATGCGAGTAGTGTGCGTGCATGTAACGGATCGGTGTGCATCCATAGGTAGCCTGTGTGATTGCTAGTGCTACTACTGTTGATGCTTTTCTTGGAACGTACTTGTGTATTTCTTTCTCTAAGTTTGCCTATTTGATAAATTGAATGATATGGTGTGGATAAATTATACTTTGTGGATGTCCGACATTAAAACACTTCCCCTAATTTTGAAGTAAAAACATTTGCGAAGTTTTTTTGCCATGAAAGTTCAAATGTCATCGTATGCTGAAGTTCAGATGTTCGCTAAATAGCGAGTTGACATAGTATAGAAGGTGAGGGGAACTACATGGGTATGCATGGTATATTAAGAAGAGATACATGTTAATAATGTTTAAGAAAGAACTCAAACACTTCCCATTTGTAGGTAAAATAAAAGTATGGCCAATGATATTTTTCTAAGAATAAAACTAAGAAGATCAAATTGAAATAACAAAATTTTCAAGGTTTATAAAAATCTCAGATTTTTCCCGTTACTAAAGAATAAAACGAAGAAGTTCAAATAAAAAATAAAGGAAAAACTTAAAATAGTTTAAAATAGAATTTCCTTGTTTCTAAAAAACCTAGAAGATCAAACTAAACTAACGAAGTGGTTTGTTTTTTTTAAATCCAGGATTTAACCATTTAAAAAAACTCAAATATCTGTTGTTATTAAAGAATCAACCATGAAGTTCAAATTCAAAAAAAAGGCAAAAATGATGTTTATTTAAAAATAAAAAACAATTCTTTACTCAAAAATAAAAAAATGTGAAGTTCAAATTAAAATAACACACAAGTTCAAAGTATATTAAAACCTAGGATTCACAAGTTCAAAAAAAAACCAACACCCTTTTAGGCATTTTTAAAGACATAGAAGCTCAAACTGTTTATTCCAAAACCAAGAAGGTCAAATTGAAAAGCCGAGCAGTTCAAAAAGTTTGTAGACATGGATTTGCCCCTATTTTTAAAAAAAGATCTGGAAGTTCAAATTTAAATAAGTGAGCGGTTCGATGTTTATTACACAACTAGGAGTTTCCCCGTTACTAATGAATAACACCAAGAAGTCCTAATTTAAAAAATGAAGTTGCTTGATGTTTTTAAAAATCTCAGATTTCCCTCTGGTACTAAAGATTAAAACCAAGAAGTTCAATTTTAAAAAACGGAGCAGTTCAATGTATATCAAAAACTCAAGTTTTCTTGCTACTAACGAATAAAACCAAGAAGTTCAATTGGAAAAAGCGGAGCAATTTGATATTTATTTAAAAAAATTGGATTTTTCTAGTTACTAAAGAATAAAACCAATAAGTTCTATTAAAAAATAACGAAGAAGTTCAATGCTTCTAAGAAAGCTCCAATTTTCACATATATAAAAAATACACAATGAAGTTCAAAACAAAAAGGTAGAGCGGTTCAATGTCTATAAAAAACTCAAATATTTTCACGTAACAGAGGGAAATTTAAATTGATAACTGCCAGAAGTTCACGTACTACATGATGAGCATTTTGTATGAAAAAAAAGAATAAAAGGCAAAGGCTAAAAGTTTTGTTGCTAGAAGTTCAAGTGCTCTGACCGAGAAAGTTAAAAAATTCTTGTGAGAGAGGTTCCCCTTGTATTTACATGTTCAAAACACAAAAAAGAGGTTGTTTTTTGTGTTTTATAACAATTCTCTCAATGCACTAAAAAAATTGAAACAAAATGCTCTACATGAAAAATGTTCCTTCTATTCAATAACTTTTCGAAGGGTACATTTTATGCTCTATTCCAAAATAAACGGTTAAAACAAATTGGTGTGTGTTGTTAGAATTTTTTTTGAGAACTAGTGGTATATTGTATGCTCTATTCCAAAATAAACGGTTAAAGCAAATTGGTGTATGTTGTTAGAAAAAAATGTATTAGAAAAAAGTTGTGTATTTTCAACAGGTTTCTAAAAAGGTCAATCATTTGTGCAACTCTGACGAAACAGAGTTACTAAAACAAAACAGAGAGAAGTTCGAATTGAGAACTGTCAGAAGTTCACGTATTGCATGGTGTGCATTTAGTATGAGAAAAAAAGAATAAAAAGGCAAAGTTTAAAAAATTTGTTGCTAGAAGTTCAGGTGCTCAGCGCGGGAAATTTAAAAAATTCTTGTGATAGAGGTTCACCATGTATTTACATGTTCAAAAACACAAAAAAGTTGTTGTCTTTGGTGTTTTAAATAATTCAAATTATTTCTGTTTCAAGGAAAAATAAAGTATGAAGTTCAATTTTTTTTAGAAATTGTTTGATGCTTATTTAAAAACAATATTTTTCTACGTATAAAATTGAGAAGTTCCAATAAAATAACAAAGAACTTCGAAGGTTATAAAAAACTCAAATTTTATTTCGTTACTAAAGAATAAAACGAAGAAGTTCAAATTAAAATAAAGGAACAACTAAAAAAGTTTAAATTGTTTTCCCCCATTTTTTAAAAAGCTAGAAGTTCCAACTAAAATAACGAAGTGGTTCGATGTTCATTAAAAATTTCTATGAATTTACCGTTATTAAAAAACTCAGATACCTTTTCTTTTTCAAAACATCAACCATGAAGTTCAAATTGAAAAAATAGTCTAATTTAATGTTTATTTAAAAAGCAAAACATTACTCAAAAAATAAAATAGAACATGAAGTTCAAATTATAATAACACAGAAGTTCAAAGTTTAGTAAACCTAGGATTTACTTGTTAAAAAAAACCAACGTCATTTTTGGCATTTTTAAAAACAACATATGAGCAGTGATGAATTTCGAAAAAACTCTACATGCAAAAGTTTCTCCTATTCTAACTCTCTCCAATCGGATATCATATAATATATTCCGTTAAACGGTTTAAAATTTTTGTCTACATTGTTTGAAAAAATGAGTTTTATCATACTAAAAAAACTTATTAGAACCGTGGCTATTTTGAAACAAAATGCTCAACGAGAAAATGTTTTGTCTTTTGCACAACTATCCGGAGGTATATCATTTGCGTAAAATCCGATGTATGGTTGAAGAATTAAGAACAAAAAAACATGACCGAAGTTCAAAGTGACAATAGCGAGCAGTTCAACTATGATGCGGATTGCATTTCAGATGTGAATAAAAGAATACAATACTAAAATTCTAAATGGTTTGCTACAAGAAGTTCATATTCTCCTGGCAGAATAGTTCAAAATTTCTTGTGCGAGAATTACGTCTTTTCAACAGGTTTGTAAAGATATATTATTTGTGCAACTCCGATGAACGGGTGAGGAATTCCGAACAATAAAACATGACAGACATTCAAACTGAAAACAACGAGAAGTTCAGCTACTTTAAAGAATGTGTTTCATACGAGAATAAAAGAATAGAAAACTAAAAGACTAAAAGGTTAGTTACAAAAAGTTCACGTGCTCTTCCCGGCACAGTTCAAAATTTATATTATGAGACGTTCGACCTTCAGTTACATGTAAAAAAGGCAAAAAAAACGACGTTGGTATTGCCATTTTTTAAATTGCTCTAAAACGGCAACAAATTTGTGACAACTGTCTACATAAAAAAGTTGCTCCTATTCATAAGCTTTCCAACGGTATATTATATGCTACATTCTGATAAACGGTTTAAAAATTTCATGTATACCGTTGAAAACACGTTTTTACGTATTCAAAAAAAAAATCTTTCAAACCAATGCGAGTATGAAAAAAATGATCAACACGGGAAAGTTGCGTGTTTTCAACAGCTTTCCATCGGTATATCATTTGCTCAATTTCGGTAAGTGATTTGGGAGTTACGGGCAAAAAATAGCACGCAAAAAACAGAGTGAAGTTCAAATAGACATGGCCCAGAAGTTCAACTTCTACATGCAGTGCATCTCCGAACACTCTGTTTTGGCGATGAAGGTAGAACACATGATTTCACCGTTTTCAAAATTACTTAAAAACAGTTGGGAATTAGAGAAAACTTTCTATACAAAAAAGTTTCGCATTTTCTATAGCTTTCCAACAATATATTATTTGCCCCATTCTGATAAAGTTTGCACAAATTACGGTCAACATACTATTTCAGCCATTTTCAAAATTGACGTAAAACCGTAAGGAATTTGGAGAAACATTCTATACATAAAATTTTTGCTTTTGTGCAGGCTTTCCAACGCCATATCATTTGTTGCATTCCGACAAAACGTTGAAAAACTAACTCAAAAATACGAACACGGAGGAAATTCGACCGTTTTCTAAATTACTCTTAAACCATTCAAAATTAGAAAAACTTTCTGCATGAAAAAGAAGCGCATTTGAATAAGCTTTCCAACACCATATCATTTGCCTCAATCAGATTAGCCGTTTAGAAATGGGCTTGAAAATACGAACTCGACTGTTCGGTTTGAGAAATTCCATGATTTTTCAAATTACTCTTTAACCATATGGAATTTGGGAAAACTTTCTATATGTGGAATGGGCAGATTTAAAGCAGCTTTCCAATGCCATATTATTTAACTCATTCCGATAAACGGTTTAGAAATGGGCTCGAAAATATGATTCACGTTTTTTTGTATGAAGAAAAAACGGTTTTCAAAACTGCTCTTAAACCATTTAGATTTTTTCAAAAATTTAATTTAGATCATGATACTCGTGTCCACAGCTTTCCAGTGGTATATCACAAGCCCCATTTGGACAATGTTGGCGAAAGTTCAACCTAGTACTGGGGCAAATGAAGGAAATATGCCCTAGAGGCAATAATAAAGATGTTATTTTATATTTCCTTATTCATGATAAAGGTTTATTATTCATGCTATAATTGTATTGATCGGAAACCAAAATACATGTGTGAATACATAAACAAATACCGTGTCCCTACTAAGCCTCTACTAGACTAGCTCGTTCATCAAAGATGGTTAAGGTTTCCTAACCATAGACATGTGTTGTCATTTGATAACGGGATCACATCATTAGGAGAATGATGTGATGGACAAGGCCCATCCGTTAGCTTAGCATAATGATCGTTCAAGTTTTATTGCTATTGCTTTCTTCATGTCAAATACATATTCCTTCGACTACGAGATTATGCAACTCCCGGATACCGGAGGAATACCTTGTGTGCTATCAAACGTCACAACGTAACTGGGTGATCATAAAGATGCTCTACAGGTATCTCTGAAGGTGTTTGTTGAGTTGGCATAGATCGAGACTAGGATTTGTCACTCCGAGTATCGGAGAGGTATCTCTGGGCCCTCTCGGTAATACACATCATAAGCTTGCAAGCAAACGACTAAGGAGTTAGTCACGAGGTGATGTATTACGGAACGAGTAAAGAGACTTGCCGGTAATGAGATTGAACTAGGTATGAAGATACCAACGATCGAATCTCGGGCAAGTAACATACCGATGGACAAAGGGAATTACGTATGTTGTCATAACATTTCGACCGATAAAGATCTTCGTAGAATATGTAGGAGCCAATATGGGCATCTAGGTTCCGCTATTGGTTATTGACCAGAGAGGTGTCTCGGTCATGTCTACATAGTTCTCGAACCCGTAGGGTCCGCACGCTTAACGTTCGATGACGATATAGTATTATATGAGTTATGTGATTTGGTGACCGAATGTTGTTTGGAGTCCCGGATGAGATCACGGACATGACGAGGAGTCTCGAAATGGTTGATAGGTAAAGATTGATATATAGGACGATACATCGGAAGTGTTTCGGGGGGTATCGGGTACTTATGGGGTCACCGGAAGGGGTTCCGGGCACCCCCGGCAAAGTTATGGGCCTTATGGGCCAAGAGAGGGAACACACCAGCCCACAAGGGGCTGGTGCGCCCCCATAGCAGGCCGGCCTATGAGGAGAAGGAAAGAGGGGAGGGAAAGGAAAGTGTGGAGTAGGACTCCCCCTTCCTTCCCTCTCCCCCCTCTTTCCTTCCCCCTTCTTCATACAAGGAAAGGAGGGGGGGGGGGGGGGGCGCAGGAGGGCAGGAGCCCTAGGGCCGGCGGCCAGCCCCTTGGGGCGCGCCCTGGCTGCCCTAAACTGCCTTCTCTCCCCTCCCACCTATATATACATGGAGAGGTGGCGCCACACAAGGACACAACATTGTCTTAGCCGTGTGCGGCATCCCCGTCCACAGTTTTCTCCCTCGGTCATATTTTCGTAGTGCTTAGGTGAAGCCCTGCGGAGATCACATCACCATCACCGTCACCACACCGTCGTGCTACCAGAACTCATTTACTACTTCGCCCGTCTTGCTGGATCAAGAAGGCGAGGACGTCACTGAGCTGAACATGTGCAGAACGCGGAGGTGCCGTGCGTTCGGTACTAGATCGGTTGGAGCGCGAAGAAAGTTCGACTACATCAACCGCGTTGTGAAATGCTTCCGCTTACGGTCTACGAGGGTATGTAGACATACTCTCCCCTTCGTTGCTATGCATCTCCATGGATAGATCATTGCGTGTGCGTAGAATTTTTTTTGTTTTTCCATTCAACGATTCCCATCAATGGCATCATGAGCCAGGTCTGTGCGTAGATGATATGCACGAGTAGAACACAAAAGAGTTGTGGGCGGTGATAATCATGCTGCCTACCACCAACGTATTATTTTGATTCGGCGGTATTGTGGGATGAAGCGGCCCGGACCAACCTTACATGTCCACGCACATGAGACCGGTTCCACCGACTGACATGCAACTAGTTTTGCATAAAGGTGGCTGGTGGGTGTCTGTTTCTCCTACTTTAGTTGAATCGAATTTGACTACGGCCGGTCCTTGAAGAAGGTTAAAACAGCAAACTTGATGAATCACCATTGTGGTTTTTGCGTAGGTAAGAACGGTTCTTGCTAGAAGCCCGTAGCAACCACGTAAAACTTGCAACAACAAAGTAGAGGACGTCTAACTTGTTTTTGCAGGGCATGTTGTGATGTGATATGGTCAAGATATGATGTGGTATATGTTGATGTATGAGATGATCATGTTTTGTAATATCGACAACCGGCAGGAGCCTTAGGGTTGTCTCTTTATTGTATGAAGTGCAAACGCCATGTAATTGCTTTACTTTATCGCTATGCGTTAGCAATAGTTATAGAAGCAATAGTTGGCGAGACGACCCCGACACAACGATGGAGATCAAGGTGTCGAGCCGGTGATGATGGAGATCATGACGATGCTTTGGAGATGGAGATCAAAAGCACAAGATGATGGCCATATCATGTCACATATTTTGATTGCATGTGATGTTTATCTTTTATGCATCTTATTTTGCTTAGTACGACGGTAGCATTATAAGATGATCCCTTCACTAAATTTCAAGGTAAAAATGTTCTCCCTGAGTATGCACCGTTGCTACAGTTCGTCGTTTCGAGACACCACGTGATGATCGGGTGTGATAGAATCTACGTTCACATACAGCGGGTGTAAGACAGTTTTGCACATGCAGAATACTTGGGTTAAACTTGAAGAGCCTAGCATGTACAGACATGGTCTCGGAACACTGGAGACCGAAAGGTCGAACGTGAATCATATAGTAGATATGATCAACATAGATATGTTCACCATTGAAAACTACTCCATCTCACGTGATGATCGGACATGGTTTAGTTGATTTGGATCACGTGATCATTTAGATGACTCGAGGGACGTCTATCTAAGTGGGAGTTCTTAAGTAATATGATTAATTGAACTTAATTTATCATGAACTTAGTCCTGATAGTATTTGCAAATCTATGTTGTAGATCAATAGCTCGGGATATAGCTCCCTTATTTTTTGATATGTTCCTAGAGAAAAATAATTGAAGGATGATAGTAGCAATGATGCAGACTGGGTCCGTGATATGAGGATTATCCTCATTGCTGCATAGAAGAATTATGTCCTTGATGCACCACTAGGTGACAGACCTATTGCAGGAGCAGATGCAGACATTATGAATGTTTGGCAAAGCTCGATATGATGACTACTTAATAGTTTAGTGCGCCATGCTTTACGGCTTAGAACCGGGACTTCAAAAACGTTTTGAACGCCATAGAGCATATGATATGTTCCAAGAGCTTAAGTTGACAGACTCATGCCCGTGTCAAGATGTATGAGACTTCTGGCAAGTACTTTTCCTACAAGATGGAGGAGAATAGCTCAACCAGTGAGCATGTGCTCAGAATGTCTGGGTACTACAATCGCTTGAATCAAGTGGGAGTTAATCTTCCAGATAAGATATTGATTGACAAAGTTCTCTAGTCACTATCACCAAGCTACTAGAACTTCGTGATGAACTATAATATGCAAGGGATGACGAAAATGATTCCCGAGCTCTTCGCGATGTTGAAATCGGCGAAGGTAGAAATCAAGAAAGAGCATCAAGTGTTGATGGTTAACAAGACCACTAGTTTCAAGAAAAAGGGCAAGGGAAAGAAAGGGAACTTCAAGAAGAATGGCAAGCAAGTTGCCACTCCTGTGAAGAAGCCCAAAGCTGGACCCAATCCTGAAACTGAGTGCTTCTACCGCGAAGGAAATGGTAACTGGAAGTGGAACTGCCCCAAATACTTGGCGGATAAGAAGGATGGCAAAGTGAACAAAGGTATATTTGATATACATGTTATTGATGTGTATTTTACTAGTGTTCATAGTAGCCCCTGGGTTTTTGATACCGGTTCAGTTGCTAAGATTAGTAACTCGAAACAGGAGTTGCAAAAAGAACAGAGACTAGTTAATGACGAGGTGACGATGTGTGTTGAAAGTGATTCCAAGGTTGATAAGATCACCATCGCACACTCCCTCTACCTTCGGGATTAGTGTTGGACCTAAATAAATAAATGTTATTTGGTGTTTGCGTTGAGCATGAATATGATTGGATCATGTTTATTGCGATACGGTTATTCATTTAAGTCAGAGAATAATTGTTGTTCTGTTTACATGAATAAAACCTTCTATGGTCATACACCCAATGTAAATGGTTTATTGAATCTCAATCGTAGTGATACACATATTCATAATATTGATGCCAAAAGATGCAAAGTTGATAATGATAGCACACCATATTTGTGGCACCGCCGTTTAGGTCATATTGGTGTAAAATGCATAAAGAAACTCCATATAGATGGACTTTTGGAATCACTTGATTATGAATCATTTGACACTTGCAAACCATGCCTCATGGGCAAGATGACTAAAACTCCGTTCTCCGGAACAATGGAGCGAGCTAATGACTTATTGGAAATAATACATATCGATGTATGCAGTCCGATGAGTATTGAGGCACGTGGCGGGTATCGTTATTTTCTGACCTTCACAGATGATTTGAGCAGATATGGGTATATCTACTTAATGAAACACAAGTCTGAAACATTTGAAAAGTTCAAAGAATTTCAGAGTGAAGTGGAGAATCATCGTAACAAGAAAATAAAGTTTCTACGATCTGACCGCGGAGGCGAATATTTGAGTTACGAGTTTGGCCTTCATTTAAAACAATGTGGAATTGTTTCACAACTCACGCCACCTGGAACACCACAGCATAATGGTGTGTCCGAACATCGTAACCGTACTTTATTAGATATGGTGCGATCTATGATGTCTTTTACCGATTTACCACTATCATTTTGGGGTTATGCATTAGAGACAGCTGCATTCACGTTAAATAGGGCACCGTCTAAATCCGTTGAGACGACACCGTATGAACTGTGGTTTGGCAAGAAACCTAAGCTGTCGTTTCTTAAAGTTTGGGGATGCGACGCTTATGTCAAAAGGCTTCAGCCTGATAAGCTCGAACCTAAATCGGAAAAGTGCGTCTTCATAGGATACCCTAAGGAAACTATTGGGTACACCTTCTACCACAGATCAGAAGGCAAGATCTTTGTTGCCAAGAATGGAACCTTTCTAGAGAAGGAGTTTCTCTCGAAAGAAGTGAGTGGGAGGAAAGTAGAACTTGATGAGGTAATTATACCTTCTCTCGAATTGGAAAGTAGCACATCACAGAAAACCGTTCCCGTGATGCCTACACCAACTAGAGAGGAAGCAAATGATAACGATCATGAAGCTTCAGATCAAGTTACTAATGAACCTCATAGATCGACCAGAGCAAGATCCGCACCAGAGTGGTACGGTAATCCTATCCTGGAAGTCATGTTATTAGACCAAGGCGAACCTACGAACTATGAAGAAACTATGATGAGCCCAGATTCCAACAGATGGCTTGAGGCCATGAAATCTGAGATAGGATCCATGTATGAGAACAAAGTGTGGACTTTGGTGGATTTGCCCGATGATCAGCAAGCCATAGAGAATAAATGGATCTTCAAGAAGAAGACTGACTGTCTACAAAGCTCGACTTGTCGCGAAAGGTTTTTAACAAGTTCAAGGAGTTGACTACGATGAGACTTTCTCACCCGTAGCGATGCTTAAGTCCGTCCGAGTCATGTTAGCAATTGCCGCATTTTATAATTATGAAATCTGGCAAATGGATGTCAAAACTGCATTCCTTAATGGATATCTTAAAGAAGAGTTGTATATGATGCAACCAGAAGGTTTTGTCGATCCTAAAGGTGCTAACAAGGTGTGCAAGCTCCAGCGATCCATCTGTGGACTGGTGCAAGCATCTCGAAGTTGGAATATACGCTTTGATGAGGTGATCAAAGCATATGGTTTTATACAGACTTACGGTGAAGCCTGTATTTACAAGAAAGTGAGTGGGAGCTCTGTAGCATTTCTAATATTATATGTGGATGACATATTGCTGATTGGAAATGATATAGAATTTCTAGATAGCATAAAAGGATATTTGAATAATAATTTTTCAATGAAAGACCTAATTGAAGCTGCTTATGTATTGGGCATCAAGATCTATAGAGATAGATCGAGACGCTTAATAGGACTTTCACAAAGCACATACCTTGACAAAGTTTTGAAGAAGTTCAAAATGGATCAGTCAAAGAAAGGGTTCTTACCTGTGTTACAAGGTATGAAGTTGAGTAAGACTCAAAACCCGACCACGACAGAAGATAGAGAGAGAATGAAAGTCATTCCCTATGCCTCAGCCATAGGTTCTATAAAGTATGCCATGCTGTGTACCAGACCTATTGTGTACCTTGCCATGAGTTTGGCAAGGGGGTACAATAGTGATCCAGGAGTAGATCACTGAACAGCGGTCAAAATTATCCCTACTTACCTAAGTGGACTAAGGAAATGTTTCTCGGTTATGGAGGTGATAAAGAATTCGTCGTAAAGGGTTACGTAGATGCAAGCTTTGACACCAATCCGGATGACTCTAAGTCTCAATCTGGATACATATTGAAAGTGGGAGCAATTAGCTAGTGTAGCTCCATGCAGAGCATTGTAGACATAGAAATTTGCAAAATACATACGGATCTGAATGTAGCAGACCCGTTGACTAAACTTCTCTGACAAGCAAAACATGATCACACCTTAGTACTCTTTGGTTGTTAATCACATGGTGATGTGAACTAGATTATTGACTCTAGTAACTCTTTGGGTATTGGTCACATGGCGATGTGAACTATGGGTGTTAATCACATGGCGATGTGAACTAGATTATTGACTCTAGTGCAAGTGGGAGACTGAAGGAAATATGCCCTAGAGCCAATAATAAAGATGTTATTTTACATTTCCTTATTCATGATAAAGGTTTATTATTCATGCTAGAATTGTATTGATCGGAAACCTAAATACATGTGTGAATAGATAAACAAATACCGTGTCCCTAGTAAGCCTCTACTAGACTAGCTCGTTGATCAAAGATGGTTAAGGTTTCCTAACCATAGACATGTGTTGTCATTTGATAACGGGATCACATCATTAGGAGAATGATGTGATGGACAAGACCCATCCGTTAGCTTAGCATATTGATCGTTCAAGTTTTATTGCTATTGCTTTCTTCATGTCAAATACATATTCTTTCGACTATGAGATTATGCAACTCCCGGATACCGGAGGAATACCTTGTGTGCTATCAAACATCACAACGTAACTGGGTGATCATAAAGATGCTCTACAGGTATCTCCGAAGGTGTTTGTTGAGTTGGCATAGATTGAGATAGGATTTGTCACTCCGAGTATCGGAGAGGTATCTCTGGGCCCTCTCGGTAATACACATCATAAGCTTGCAAGCAAACGACTAAGGAGTTAGTCACTGATACGTCCATTTTGCATCATGTTTACGCACTGTTATTTATAATGTTTTTATGCATAATAATGCTTTTTGGAGTAATTCTAATGCCTTTTCTCTCATAATATGCAAGGTATACACAAAGAGGGAGAATTCCGGCAGCTGGAAATCTGGACCTGAAAAAGCTACGTCAGGCTACCTATTCTGCACAACTCCAAATGAGCTGAAATTCACGAGGGTTTTTTATGGAATAAATAAGAAATACTAGAGCGAATAACTACCGGAGGGGGGCCACCTGGTGAGCACAAGACACCAGGGAGCGCCAGGCCCCCCAGGCGCGCCCTGGTGGCTTGTGCTCAGCCCAGCCCACCTCCGGTGCCCATCTTCTGGTATATAAGTCATTTTGACCTAGAAAAAATCAGGAAAGGACTTTCAGGATGAAGTGCCGCCGTCTCGAGGCGGAACTTGGGCAGGAGCACTTTTGCCCTCCGGCGGAGCGATTCCGCCGGGGGAACTTCCCTCCCGGAGGGGGAACTCATCGTCATCATCATCACCAACAACTCTCCCATCTTGGGGAGGGCAATCTCCATCAACATCTTCAACAGCACCATCTCCTCTCAAACCCTAGTTCATCTCCCGTGTTCAATCTTTGTACCGGAACTATAGATTGGTACTTGTGGGTGACTAGTAGTGTTGATTTCATCTTGTAGTTGATTACTATATGGTTTATTTGGTGGAAGATTATATGTTCAGATCCATTATGCTATTTAATACCCCTCTGATCTTGAGCATGATTATTATTTGTGAGTAGTTACTTTTGTTCTTGAGGTCACGGGAGAAATCATGTTGCAAGTAATCATGTGAACTTGATATGTGTTCGATATTTTGATGATATGTATGTTGTGATTCCCTTAGTGGTGTCATGTGAACGTTGACTACATGACACTTCACCATATTTGGGTCTAAGGGAATGCATTGTGGAGTAGTTATTAGATGATGGGTTGCGAGAGTGACAGAAGCTTAAACCCTAGTTTATGCGCTATTCCGTAAGGGACCGATTGGATCCAAAAGTTTAATGCTATGGTTAGAATTTATTCTTAATACTTTTCTCATAGTTGCGAATGCTTGCGAGGGGGTTAATCATAAGTAGGAGGTTTGTTCAAGTAAGAACAGCACCTAAGCACCGATCCACCCACATATCAAATTATCAAAGTAGTGAACACAAATCAAGCCAACATGATGAAAGTGACTAGATGAAATTCCCGTGTACCCTCAAGAACACTTTGCTTATCATAAGAGACCGTTTTGGCCTGTCCTTTGCCTCAAAAGGATTGGGCTATCTTGCTGCACTGTTGTTACTACTATTTTTACTTGCTCGTTACAAATTATCTTGCTATTAAACTACTCGCTACTTACAATTTCAGTGCTTGCAGACATTACCTTACTGAAAACCGCTTGTCATTTCCTTCTACTCCTCGTTGGGTTCAACACTCTTACTTATCGAAAGGACTACGATTGATCCCCGATACTTGTGGGTCATCAAGGCTCTTTTCTGGCGCCGTTGCCGGGGAGTGAAGCGCTCTTGGTAAGGAAAAACTATTACTACGTGCTGAAATTTATTGTCACTTGTTACTATGGAGAGCAATCCTTTGAGGGGTTTGTTCGGGGTATCTTCACCTCGACCGGAACCACAATTAGATGCCCCTCAACCTACTGCACCTACTGAAAATATTGAATATGAAATTCCTTTGGGTATGATAGAACAACTGCTAGCTAATCCTTATGCAGGAGATGGAACCAAACATCCTGATATGCACTTGATATATGTGGATGAAATTTGTGGATTGTTTAAGCTTGCAGGTTTACCCGGAGATGAAGCTAAGAAGAAGGTTTTGCCTTTATCTTTGAAGGGAAAAACATTGACATGGTATAGGCTATGCGATGATATTGGATCTTGGAATTGGAATCGGTTGAAATTGGAATTCCATCAAAAAAATTATCCTATGCATCTAGTTCATCGTGATCGGAATTATATGTATAATTTTTGGCCTTGTGAAGGAGAAAGTATCGCTCTAGCTTGGGGGAGGCTTAAGTCAATGTTATATTCATGCCCCAACCATGAGCTCTCAAGAGAAATTATTATTCAGAATTTTTATGCTCGGCTTTCTCGTAATGATCAATCCATGCTCGATACTTCTTGTACTGGTTCCTTTATGAAGAAGACTATTGAATTCCGGTGGGATCTTTTAGAAAGAATTAAATGCAACTCTGAAGATTGGGAACTCAATGAAGGTAAAGAGTCAGGTATTGAGCTTAAGTTTGATTGTGTTAAATCTTTTATGAATACCGATGCTTTTCAAAAGTTTAACACTAAATATGAACTTGACTCTGAGATAGTAGCCTTCTTTTGTGAATCTTTTGCTACTCATGTTGATCTCCCTAAGGAGAAGTGGTTTAAATATCACCCACCTATTAAAGAAGAAATTAAAGAACCGATAATAGCTAAAGATGAAACAATTATCTACAATGTTGACCCAGTTGTTCCTACTGCTTATATTGAAAACCCACCTTTCCCTGTCAGGATGAAGGAACATGCTAAAGTCTCAACTGTGGTCAATAAAAGTTATATTAGAACACCTAAACCAGCTGAACAAATCAAGGTAGAACCTAGTGTTGCTATGGTTAAGGATCTCTTGGTCGATAATATTGATGGGCATGTTATTTACTTCGTTGGTGAAGCTGCTAGAATTGCCAAACCCGATGGGAAAGATAAACATAGACCCGTTGTTGGCATGCCTGTTGTCTCAGTTAAAATAGGAGATCACTGTTATCATGGTTTATGTGACATAGGTGCTAGCGTAAGTGCTATTCCTTTTACCTTATATCAAGAAATTATGAATGACATAGCACCCGCTGAGATAGAAGACATAGATGTTACTATTAAACTTGCTAATAGAGACACCATCACACCACTTGGGATTGTTAGAGATGTTGAAGTCTTGTGTGGGAAAGTAAAATACCCTACTGATTTTCTTATTCTTGGTTCCCCACAAGATGACTATTGTTCCATCATCTTTGGTAGACCTTTCTTGAACACCGTTAATGCTAAAATAGATTGTGATAAACAAACTGTCGGCGTTAGCTTTGGTGATGAGTCCCATGAGTTTAATTTTTCTAAGTTTAGTAGAAAACCTCATAAAAAAGATTTGCCTAGTAAGGATGAAATTATTGGTCTTGCTTCTATTAATGTACCTCCTACTGATCCTTTAGAGCAATATTTGCTAGATCATGAAAATGATTTGCATATGCATGAAAGAAATGAAATAGATAGAATCTTGTTCGAACAACAACCTCTGCTTAAACACAATCTGCCTATTGAAACTCTAGGAGGTCCTCCACCTAAAGGTGATCCTGTGTTTGAATTAAAACAATTGCCAGACACTTTGAAATATGCTTATTTTGATGAGAAAAAGATATATCATGTTATTATTAGTGCTAACCTTTCAGAACATGAAGAAGAAAGATTATTTAAAGTTCTAAGGAAGCATCGAGCTGCTATTGGATATACTCTTGATGATCTTAAGGGCATTAGTCCCACTCTATGTCAGCACAAAATTAATATGGAACCTGATGCTAAACCCGTTGTTGATCACCAACGTCGGTTAAATCCGAAGATGAAAGAAGTGGTAAGGACGGAAATATTGAAACTCCTGAAAGCAGGTATAATCTATCCTATAGCTGATAGTAGATGGGTAAGTCCTGTTCATTGTGTCCCTAAGAAGGGAGGTATTACTGTTGTTCCTAATGATAAGAATGAACTTATTCCACAAAGAATTGTCACAGGCTATATAATGGTAATTGATTTTAGAAAATTAAACAAAGCAACTAGAAAAGATCATTATCCTTTGCCTTTTATTGATCAAATTCTAGAAAGATTATCTAAGCACACACATTTTTGCTTCCTTGATGGATATTCTGGCTTTTCACAAATACCTGTTTCTCAACCTGACCAAGAAAAGACCACTTTTACTTGTCCTTTTGGAACTTATGCTTATAGACGTATGCCTTCTGGTTTATGCAATGCACCTGCTACCTTTCAAAGATGTATGACTGCTATATTCTCTGATTTTTGTGAAAAGATTGTTGAGGTTTTCATGGATGACTTTTCTGTTTATGGGAAGTCTTTTGATGATTGTTTAAGCAATCTTGATCGAGTTTTGCAGAGATGTGAGCAAAGAAATCTTGTCTTGAATTGGGAGAAGTGCCACTTTATGGTTAATGAAGGTATTGTTTTGGGCCATAAAATTTCTGAAAGAGGTATTGAGGTGGACAAAGCCAAGGTTGATGTAATTGAGAAAATGCCATGTCCTAAAGATATCAAAGGTATTCGTAGTTTCCTTGGTCATGCTGGTTTCTATAGGAGATTTATCAAAGACTTTTCTAAAATTTCTAGGCCTCTTACAAACCTTTTGCAAAAGGATATTCCTTTTGTTTTTTATGATGATTGTTTAGAAGCCTTCGAAACACTCAAGAAAGCCTTAATTACTGCACCTATTGTTCAACCACCTGATTGGAACTTGCCTTTTGAAATTATGTGTGATGCTAGTGATTATGCTGTTGGTGCTGTTCTAGGACAAAGAGTTGATAAGAAACTAAATGTTATCCATTATGCTAGTAAAACTCTAGACAGTGCCCAACGAAATTATGCTACTACTGAAAAATAATTTTTAGCAGTTGTGTTTGCCTGTGATAAATTTAGATCCTACATTGTTGATTCTAAAGTGACTGTTCACACCGATCATGCTGCTATAAAATATCTTATGAAAAAGAAAGATGCTCAACCTAGACTCATTAGGTGGGTTCTCTTGCTACAAGAATTTGACTTACATATCACTGATAGAAAGGGAGCTGAGAACCCCGTAGCTGATAACCTGTCTAGGCTTGAAAATATTCTTGATGACCCACAACCTATTAATGATAGCTTTCCTGATGAACAGTTATCTTCAATAAATGTTTCTCATAACACTCCTTGGTATGCTGACTATGCTAATTATATTGTTGCTAAATACATACCACCTAGCTTCACATATCAACAAAACAAAAAATTCTTCTATGATTTAAGACATTACTTTTGGGATGACCCACATCTTTATAAAGAAGGGGTAGATGGTATTATTAGACGTTGTGTACCTGAGCATGAACAGGAACAAATCCTACGGAAATGTCACTCCGAAGCTTATGGAGGACATCATGCGGGAGACAGAACTGCTCATAAGGTATTGCAATCTGGGTTTTATTGGCCTACTCTCTTCAAGGATGCCCGTAAGTTCGTCTTATCTTGTGATGAATGTCAAAGAATAGGTAATATCGGTAAGCGTCAAGAAATGCCTATGAATTATTCTCTTGCTGTTGAACCATTTGATGTTTGGGGATTTGATTACATGGGACCTTTTCCTTCCTCTAATGAGTATACTCATATTTTGGTTGCTGTTGATTATGTTACTAAGTGGGTAGAAGCTATTCCAACTAGTAGTGCTGATCTCAACACCTCTATTAAAATGCTTAAGGAAGTTATTTTCCCAAGGTTTGGAGTCCCTAGATATTTAATAACTGATGGTGGTTCACACTTTATTCATGGTGCTTTCCATAAAATGCTTGCCAAGTATGATGTTAACCATAGAATTGTATCACCCTATCATCCTCAGTCTAGTGGTCAAGTTGAACTTAGTAATAGAGAAATAAAAATAATTTTACAAAAGACTGTCAATAGGTCTCGAAAGAATTGGTCTAAGAAATTAGATGATGCACTTTGGGCTTATAGAACAGCATATAAAAATCCTATGGGTATGTCTCCTTATAAAATGGTTTATGGAAAAGCTTGTCATTTGCCTCTTGAGTTAGAACATAAAGCATATTGGGCAATTAAAGAACTCAACTATGATTTCAAACTTGCTGGTGAAAAGAGGTTATTTGATATTAGCTCATTAGATGAATGGAGAACCCAAGCTTATGAAAATGCCAAGTTATTTAAAGAAAAAGTTAAAAGATGGCATGATAAAAGAATCCAAAAGCGTGAGTTCAAAGTTTGAGAATATGTTCTTTTGTACAACTCTCGTTTCAGATTCTTTGCAGGAAAACTCCTCTCCAAATGGGAAGGACCCTATGTTATCGAGGAGGTTTATCGATCTGGAGCTATCAAAATAAATAATGCCGAAGGTACTAACCCGAAGGTTGTTAATGGGCAACGAATAAAACATTATATCTTAGGTACGCCCATTAATGTTGAAAGTAATGTTATCCAAACCATGACACCGGAAGAACACATAAAAGAAACCTTCCGGAACACTCCAGAATTGTGAAAAAAGGGAGGTACGTGATACGGTAAGTAAACGGACTCCGAAAATCTGCAAAAATATTTTTTGTCAGTTTTGGAATATTTAGAAAATTAGGAAAATAAGAAACTACCAGGAATGTGACCCTGGTGGTCACAAGACACCAGGGCGCGCCTGGCCGCCCAGGTGGGTTGTGCCCACCTGGGGTACCTTCCGGACTCCGTTTGCTTGTTTCCCAAGATAAAAAAAAATCTTTATATACCCCTCGAACCTATTGACCTCTGTATCGCGGAGAAATCTTCTGTTTTCTTTTCCTTGCTGTTTTCTGACAGATCCAATCCACCATGGCCTCCTCAAGCTCCTCCAAGGACAAGTTCTTTGAGAACATCTTCAACCCATATTTGCGGGAGGTGATGCAGCACCCTTAAGATATCCAGATGCGTGAGGGGGTGCTCCATGTCCGTGATGTGCAAGGCCCCAAGGGGACTGGATCCGTGGAGGCTAGGCTTGAAGCTATGGAGTAGGAAGTCTTCCGGTGCAAGGGGATGGTGGAACGTGGACTCAATGCCAATTACCTCATGATCGCGGACTACACCCGCGATCTCAAGGTGGATGGCAAGTCCATGAAGGACATCATTTTCTCCTTCAACGAGCAAATCAACTTCCTCCAGAGCCAGATCTACGACCTTCAAAACCTAGTCTTTGAATATGAGGCAAGGTTTAAAGGTATGAGTTTGGCTGCAAGTTGCAGGACCCGAGAGACTCACTCCTCCTCCTATAATGGTGAGCCTCTGCCCTGCAAACCCGAGGACAGGATCACTACCACTTCATCACCACCACCTCCTTCTTCATCACCAAAAGAAAATTAAGTATCGGGTATGGGCACTCCCCTTGGCTTCCGCCAAGCTTGGGGGAGGTGCCCTGGTATCGTATCACCTCCACTATCCTTTGCCTTTACGTTTCTTAGTTTGATCCATGGTTATCTTTTGCTTTAGATGAATAAAAGTTTAGTCCGATCCTTTCTTTTCGAGAGTTTGCGTAGTGATCTATCCTTGTAATCGTGTTGGAGATATATAATAAAGTTTAGTTTGAGTTTTACTTTCTTTACTTTCATGTTTCAATAAAAAGAAAGGAAATAAATGAAAAAGATCATATGCTAATCTTATGGTAAGTAATGACATCACACAAGGAAGAGTATAAGTAGAAAATTTTATTGTACATTGACAAACATAGTATTGGTCAATGAAGCAATTCATGAAAGAATTAATAAGGGAAGAGAAGATTCACATGCAAATACACTATCTTGGAAATCTTTTGTGATTGTGAGCACCCATCAAAATATTATATGCCAAAATTGTTGACGTTGGACAAGGAAGACAACGTAATGATTTATGTTTGTTCATATTCACATAGAAGTTATATTGTCATAGATCCTTCAACATGTGGTGTTTGCCCCCTATCTTTGCTATCCAAAAATTCCGCACCAAGTAGAGATACTACTTGTGCATCCAAAAACCCTTAAACCCAAATCTTGTTTCGAGAGTCCACCATACCTACCTATGGATTGAGTAAGATCCTTCAAGTAAGTTGTCATCGGTGCAATAAGGCAATAATTTTTTTTTCTAAAAGTGTTGGATCATTTAGTGTAAGAGAAAATTGAGCGTTGTACGAACTTGTGATGGCGAAGAATAAAAGCGACAGACTGCATAATAAAGGTTGCTATCACAAGGGGCAATATAACGTGACGTTCTCTTGCACTAAGGGATTGAGCATACAAACAAAAAGCGCATGGCAACCTCTGCTTCCCTCTGCGAAGGGCCTATCTTTTACTTTTATGTATTTACTTTCATGCAAGAGTCAAAGTTTTTCTCTCTATTCCTTTTTACTTTCTCTTTTGGCAAGCATTATGTGGTGAGGAAAGAGATAGGCACATATATCCAGTTGAATATGGGTAGCATGAGTTATTATTGTTGACATCACCCTCGAGGTGAATACGTTGGGAGTCGAAACTATAAGCCCCTATCTTTCTATGTGTCCGGTTGAAACGTTTTGCTCATGTGTACGCGGTGAGTGTTAGCAATCATAGAAGACTATATGATGGTTGAGTATGTGGACTTGCCTAAAGGCTCCGATACATGACCCTTCCTGAAAAGATGATGAATTGTAGTTGCAAAATTGACTGAGAACATAGTTTGTTGGTTTCCAATAAAGTTTATGCTTTATACTTCGATGTTGTGATGAATTATTACTTATTCATGAGAAGTCTATGATAAAAGTTCTATGATGAAAGTTTTATGATAAAGTTTGATGCTGTTATAATAAATTACATGATGCTTCTATGTCCGTATTTTGTTTTTACCGACACCTCTCTCTCTAAGCATGTCGACATGTTTTTCGATTTCGGTTTTCGCTTGAGGACAAGCGAGGTCTAAGCTTGGGGGAGTTGATATGTCCATTTTGCATCATGTTTACCTACTGTTATTTATAATGTTTTTAAGCATAATAATGCTTTTTGGAGTAATTCTAATGCCTTTTCTCTCATAATATGCAAGGTATACACAAAGAGGGAGAATTCCGGCAGCTGGAAATCTGGACCTGAAAAAGCTACGTCAGGCTACCTATTCTGCACAACTCCAAATGAGCTGAAACTTCACGAGGATTTTTTATGGAATAAATAAGAAATACTGGAGTGAATAACTACCGGAGGGGGGCCACCTGGTGAGCACAAGACACCAGGGCGCGCCAGGCCCCCCAGGCATGCCCTGGTGGCTTGTGCTCAGCCCAGCCCACCCCCGGTGCCCATCTTCTGGTATATAAACCATTTTGACCTAGAAAAAATCAGGAAAGGACTTTCGAGATGAAGCGCCGCCGTCTCGAGGCAGAACTTGGGCAGGAGCACTTTTGCCCTCCGGCGGAGCGATTCCGCCGGGGCAACTTCCCTCCCGGAGGGGGAAATCATCGTCATCATCATCACCAACAACTCTCCCATCTTGGGGAGGGAAATCTCCATCAACATCTTCAACAGCACCATCTCCTCTCAAACCCTAGTTCATCTCCCGTGTTCAATCTTTGTACCGGAACTATAGATTGGTACTTGTGGGTGACTAGTAGTGTTGATTACATCTTGTAGTTGATTACTATATGGTTTATTGGTGGAAGATTATATGTTCAGATCCATTATGCTATTTAATACCCCTCTGATCTTGAGCATGATTATTATTTGTGAGTAGTTACTTTTGTTCTTGAGGTCATAGGAGAAATCATGTTGCAAGTAATCATGTGAACTTGATATGTGTTCGATATTTTGATGATATGTATGTTGTGATTCCCTTAGTGGTGTCATGTGAACGTCGACTACATGACACTTCACCATATTTGAGCCTAAGGGAATGCATTGTGGAGTAGTTATTAGATGATGGGTTGCGAGAGTGACAGAAGCTTAAACCCTAGTTTATGCGCTATTCCGTAAGGGACCGATTGGATCCAAAAGTTTAATGCTATGGTTAGAATTTATTCTTAATACTTTTCTCGTAGTTGCGGATGCTTGCGAGGGGGTTAATCATAAGTAGGAGGTTTGTTCAAGTAAGAACAACACCTAAGCACCGATCCACCCACATATCAAATTATCAAAGTAGTGAACACAAATCAAGCCAACATGATGAAAGTGACTAGATGAAATTCCCGTGTACCCTCAAGAACACTTTGCTTATCATAAGAGACCGTTTTGGCCTGTCCTTTGCCTCAAAAGGATTGGGCTACCTTGCTGCACTATTGTTACTACTATTGTTACTTGCTCGTTACAAATTATCTTGCTATTAAACTACTCGCTACTTACAATTTCAGTGCTTGCAGACATTACCTTACTGAAGACCGCTTGTCGTTTCCTTCTGCTCCTCGTTGGGTTCGACACTCTTACTTATCGAAAGGAGTACGATTGATCCCCTATACTTGTGGGTCATCAGTCACGAGGTGATGTATTACAGAACGAGTAAAGAGACTTGCCGGTAACGAGATTGAACTAGGTATGAAGATACCGACGATCGAATCTCGGGCAAGTAACATACCGATGGACAAAGGGAATTACGTATGTTGTCATAACGGTTCGACCGATAAGGATCTTCGTAGAATATGTAGGAGCTAATATGGGCATCTAGGTTCCGCTGTTGGTTATTGACCGGAGAGGTGTCTCGGTCATGTCTACATAGTTCTCGAACCCGTAGGGTCCGCACGCTTAATGTTCGATGAAGATATAGTATTATATGAGTTATGTGATTTGGTGACCGAATGTTGTTTGGAGTCCCAGATGAGATCACGGACATGACGAGGAGTCTCGAAATGGTCGAGAGGTAAAGATCGATATATAGGACGATGGTATTCGGACACCGGAAGTGTTTCGAGGGGTACCGGGTACTTATCGGGTCATCAGAAGGGGTTCCGGGCACCCCCGACAAAGTTATGGGCCTTATGGGCCAAGAGAGGGAACACACCAGACCACAAGGGGCTGGTGCACCCCCATAGCAGGCCGGCCTATGAGGAGGAGAAGGAAAGAGGGGAGGGAAAGGAAAGTGTGGAGTAGGACTCCCCCTTCCTTCCCTCTCCCCCCTCTTTCCTTCCCCCTTCTTCATACAAGGAAGGGGGGGGTGCAGGAGGGCAGGAGCCCTATGGCCGGCGGCCAGCCCCTTGGGGCGCACCCTGGCTGCCCTAGGCTGCCTCCTCTCCCCTCCCACCTATATATACATGGGGAGGGGGCGCCACACAAGGACACAACATTGTCTTAGCCGTGTGCGGCGCCCCCGTCCACAGTTTTCTCCCTCGGTCATATTTTCGTAGTGCTTAGGCGAAGCCCTGCGGAGATCGCATCACCATCACCGTCACCACACCATCGTGCTGCCGGAACTCATCTACTACTTCGCCCATCTTGCTGGATCAAGAAGGCGAGGACGTCACCGAGCTGAACGTGTGCAGAACGCGGAGGTGCCGTGCGTTCGGTACTAGATCGGTTCGAGCGCGAAGAAAGTTCGACTACATCAACCGCGTTGTGAAACGCTTCCGCTTATGGTCTACGAGGGTATGTAGACATACTCTCCCCCTTCGTTGCTATGCATTGTAACATCCCCAGCCTCACACCACAGTGATCACCCTCTGATCATGCCATGTCACCATGATTAACTATGCTTGATCATCATTGCATCATATCTCATTTCCAATTCCAATCCAAATGGATTTTCAAACTTAAAGTGAAAACAAAAGTTGTTCAAATCCAGTAAATAAAATGTTCATGATGTTGCAAAAATCCTATAACCTTTAATTGTTAAGGAATACAACATCACCCTTATGCCAACATGAGCAGTAGCATTTATGACAGTGACAAACCGGCAATTTAATTTGCAAATTCAATTATGAAAAATGCAAATGAATTCCACTGGCCTCCAAAATAATTGAGGCAGTGCCTAAAAATACCTTGGTTTTAATGGGCCAAGTCCCATATTTTTCTTAGATCATTTTGATGCCCAAATAATTCCCTCTACCTCTCTGTTTTAACTAAAAAGGGAAAAATACAGAAAAGAAAAGTGGGCGAATCTCTTACCTAGTAATGGGCCGAGCCCAACCCAACATACCTGCCTCACCTTGCTGTCGTATTCCCCTTGGGCGTGCGCCTCTCCACCGGCCGCAGCGCGCCACCGCGACGGGGAGCAGGAGCGCGAGGGGATAAGGCCACGCCGAGCCGTTCCCCCTGGTCGCTTCCTCCATTCCCCCCCTCTCTGCCACTCCTCCTCCCTCTCTCTCTCTCGCACACACGCTCGCTCCTCCTCTTCCACCTCGCCGAAAGTCGCCGCCGCCACCGTCGTCGATCCCGCGCTCTCCGGCGTCCTCAAGCTCCGCCGACATGTCGTAAAGCTCCGCCGTAGTCCTCTCCGTCGACTGCGCCCAGCCATTCGAGACGGGAGCCACAGAGTCGAGCCCGACGACCTCATCTTCCTCCTTCGGCTGCCTCGATTCCGGCGACGGCAAGCTTCCCCGAGCCCATTTGAGCACACCAGCAGGGCCCGGTGAGCAGTCGCCGTCCTTTCCCTCTCTTCCCCGTGCGGAACCGCCTCTGTACTCGCCGTTCCTAGCACGCCCGAACGCTCCGCCGTAGAACTCGACGCCGGCGAGCCTTCGATGACCAAATGGTCATGTGGCGCTGCTCGTTGTGCTCGTCCGCGTGCGCAGATGCCATCTGGCCTAGCCGTTCGGCTCGAACACGTCCGTTTCGCCGTTCCTGTTAAGCTCCCGAAACTGCTGCCGCCGCCGACGTCACACCGCCCGATTCCGGCCACCGTAGCTCGCGTGGCCACCGCCGTTCAACGCGGCATGGAGAGGCCGATCGAAAGCAAGAAACCGCGGCCGTTTTGGTGGACCACAGGAGAAGTCCGAGCTCGCCGGAGCTCTCTGTCGCGCCCGGCGCTCGCCGGAGCATATTCCGACGCCGGCGACGACGTGGCGCCCATGTGGCCTCCTCTGTGAGGCTGACGGGTGGGCCCGGTGGGTCCTGTTGACCAGTTGTCCTAGTCAACGCCACTGACATGGCCCTACAGTCACTGGCAAGTGGGGCCCCCACTGTTAACTAGCTAAATTAAACTGATTTTAATTAAAACTAAATTAAGCAAGCTAATGACTCACTGACAGCCCGGGCCCACTAGCTAAACCCCTCTGTTAGTTTAATTTAAACACTGACTAAGCCCTCTGAGGCTGCCAGGCGGGTCCCACAGGTCAGATTTGACCAGGGCTGACCTGTTGACTTGCTGATGTCATCATGACACACTGCTGACATCATATTTCAATTTTTGTTAATTCAAATAAATCCAGAAAATCTTTTAAACTTCAGAAAATCATATAAAATAAACCGTAGCTCGGATCGAAAAACTTTATATATGAAAGTTGCTCAGAACGACGAGACGAATCTGATCATATCGTCTGTTTCCATGTCGGGACCCTCTACGTAGGTGAACCCGCAACTTTCTGCCCGTTTCCGATAGATGAATAGTGCACACACACCGATTAATAAATCCCACGTTAATCCTAAAATAACTAAAATGACTTAGATGCATCTTTAGGCAACCCTGCACTGCATCGTAGGCATAGCATGCTCCGTGTTGCATTATTTGCTGTGTATTTATTTATTTCCTCCCCCTCCTCTCTCTCGTTAGACCCTGACACCGGCATAGTCCCCGAGGCAGACGCAGCTCCGGAGTACGACTACGTCCCTGATGACCAGACCCTTGCCGCAGAGCTTCTAGGCAAGCACCCCCCTTTTGAGCATTCCGATATCGTCCACTCTCTTCCCTCTTATGCTTGCATTAGAAGTTACTGCTGCTGCTGTTATCCTATATCTGCTGCATAGCCTGTTTATTGTAACCTGTTATTGTTACCTACCTGCTTATCCTAAAACTGTTTAGTATAGGTTGGGTAGAGACCCAGCAGAGACCCCACTTTACCTTGACTGCCTCGCTGGATCAATAGAAGACCCGAGAAACGGGATCGAAGACCAGGCCCCGGCACCGCACGTCACTTTCCCTTAGTTGCTCGACACTACTGGGTTACTATCGAGTGCCGAGGGTGATACCTTGTCAGCACTTCTGATGATAACCTTGTAGGTTAGTTAATCGGGCGTGGTCAGCGAGGGTGATTCCTCCTACACCACCCCCGATAACGACACCGTCGCGTAACTCCTCAAGAGTGGACCTCGAGGGTGATTCCTCCTCCGTTCACCTTGATGTTTACGCCAGGTGGGAATCCAACGAGGGTGATGCCTCGGATTCCTTCTTGATATGGCAGCCACACGGATGCCTTTGCATTACTGTTGATACTGCTCATTCTGGATAAAGACGGGTCGGCCCTGAGGGGTACCCGCGCGAGCTTAATTGCGAGAGATGTGGAGTCGGGTGGACCTGGATGGTGTCCGAGAGCTGAACACGAGGCATGGCCGGGCATTCCTCGCCCTTGCCGCAAGTTCTCGAGACGGGGCGACGGGGTCACATCTTTCGTGAGTCTCTGCTCGTTACCGCACTACCAACACACTAACGGTTTGGATATTTGATCCGAGGGGCCTCTGGCCTGATAGCACTAACCATCACGTGGGCATAGTATGGGCGTTCTGCGTCGTATACATCAGTCGAAGCTCTATAGACGTCAGCGAGGAGCGGCCCACTTTGGATTGGACTGGTTAAGCCCGCGCTTGTATTAAGGGGGCTAGGTCTGCTTCCGGAGCGTCCTCGCAACGTGCGGGGTTCCCAGGGCGAAGGCCCAAGACCCCTGGGGGCATAGGTTAGTCTGGCGTGCTGACCTCTCTTTAGAGCCTAGGTCGGGTTGCGGCGTGTTACTTAGCCGAGGCCAGGCATGACCCAGTAAAGTGTGTCCGGCCGGAGTTAAGTGAGCGTGGTGAGTAAGTTGTTGCACCCCTGCAGGGAAGAACTAATCTATCGATAGCCTGTCCTACGGTAACGGACACTCGGAGTTGTATCCCGATCGGTACAACTAGAACTGGTGACTTGAGATGAAATGGATAGTATGGCTCTGGGATTGCTTTCTCGCAGGGAGTCGAGAAAGGATCTCTGGGCGAGGTTGATGACACTACTGTTACTTTACATTATGTTATTCCGCACTTTTCTAATGCTGCAAGACTGATGAAGATGCTAGTCTTCGATAGGACTAGGCTTTCCCTCTATTCTGGCATTTCTGCAGCCCAGTCCACATATACAACCCTCCTTTAAAAATATTGCATATGTAGTGTAGATCCTTGCTTGCTGAGTACTTCGGATGAGTACTCATGTTTGCTTTGCTTTCTTTTTTCTCCCCTTATCCAATTGTCGCAACCAGACGATGGAGCCCCGGAGCCAGCTGCCCCCGTCGACGGCTACTACTACTAACTACCCTTCCGGCGAGTACTACTACGAGGAGCCGTCCGACGACCAGGAGTAGGTTCGGAGGGTCCTAGGCAGGAGGCCTACGCCTTTCGATCGTAGTATTTTTTTTTTGCCCCGCCTTTCTAAAGGCCAATCTGTTTCTCTGTAATATCTGTACCCAGATATCTGATGCTTCCGCTGACACTTGTATGCCATCGAGCTATGTATTCGAGCCATCGAGGCCCTGACTTGTAATATAAAGCTTGTATGTCTTTATTTATGTTTTAGAGTTGTGTTGTGATATCTTCAAGTGAGTCCTTAGACTTGATCGTGTGCATTTGCGTGTATGGTTAGTGCACGATTAAGCCGGGGTCGTCACATGCATCTCCATGGATAGATCATTGCGTGTGCGTAGATTTTTCTTGTTTTTCCATGCAACGATTCCCACAAGGAAATTCAAGTACTACTGCTGGGACGGGTCAGGTAGTTATCAGGATATTATTCTCATCTTCTGATCAGAATAATGTTTATATATATATATATATATATATATATATATATATATATATATCTATATCTATACCTACTAATAAAGCAAGATGCGTTTCTCTGATTTTTTTCATCCGTTCACCGTCAAAATTCATTTTTATTCAAGGTGGTACTAAATTTTTGTGTGTCCGTCTGTTTTTTTTTATTTTAGCAATTCAGATTTCCGTACTTGGACCGCACACGCTGTGGCCCAGCCAAGCCAGCCCACTTATTTGCCTGCTCATGAAGCTGCAAAAACTCTATTTGTTGCCCAACGCGGCAGATTGTCAGAGTTTCGCACAGGGCACCCAAAATTGTGCCGGCCCGTTTCGTTTTTCCTTCCAAATTTATTTTTAATTTTACCTTATTTGTAATTAAAACATTTCAAAAAAAATATGTAGAATTTTATTTTTTGCTCAAATTTTCAAAAAATGCTCAGAATTACATTATTGTGTTCCCGTTTTTAAACATGTTTGGAAAAAAAATTCTCATTCCGATTTTTTTCGAAATTCAGGACATATTCAAACTTTTGTTTGTGTTTTCCAAAATTGTTTGGGATTTTCAAGAAAATGCATTTTAAAAAATATTCCTAATTCAAAAAATATTCTTATTTTAGTAAAATATTCACAAATTGAAAATAATGTCTGTGTTTAAAAACACATTTTATAAAATTGTTCTGAATGTTCAAAACATGTTCTATTTCGAAAAGTCGGTCAGAACTTCAAAAATTGTTTGTGTTTTCATAAAAGGTTCATGTCTTTAGAAAATGATGTTGTGTCAAATTTTGTTCATGTTTTTTTTTCAAAATGAACGGAATATTAAAAACATTGTTCGTAATTTCAAAAAATGTTCACTTTTCGAAGAATATTTGGCAATTGATATTTTTTTAAAAATTCAAAAAATGTTTTAAATATGATGTTGCAGTATGTTCTTAAATATTCGCGTTGGCCATTGGTTAGTAGTAGACGTTTGTTGCCATGGCTAGCAGCACGTGGTCGAGTCTTTAAGGTCATGTGTTCGATCGTTCAACCCGTCATTTTTCTGGATTATTACTCGTGCCTTGCAAACACAGGTCATTTCGGTGCCTGCCATTAGCTGCCCAGACGCGATCGGTTGTGCATTCCACGCAATATTTGACGCAACTAGCGTCATATAGTAGCTCCCAAGCAACTGCCCCAAGAAAAGCAAAAATATACGTATAGACTTTGTTCCGTCCATTCCACACATAGTTCCCCATTCTTTCGTTTATCCCTAACTGGGCCTACCACGCATTTCTTTTTCTGTCACACTGACAAGCAGCAAAAAATTAAGGGCGCAAGGTGATTGAACTGGGAACATTCCCTATTGTGCCGACGAACAAAGTCAACTCAGCTAGCTTGCAATTATGATAGGAACAGTCCCACCTTGGAATTTTATACTAAATCACACCAGTTTTTATATGTCCCTAATTGTCTGGAAATAAGAATGTTGTGTGAGAATAAGGAAGTTGTCTCGAGAATAATGTGCAGAACGCGGTACTCCACAAATTATTGCCGGAGGTAACTTGCACGTGCCAATAAAAGACAATATGTTGGTTGCCCATAGCCTATAATTGAAAAAATTGTAGGCACGTGCTAACAAAAGAGAATATGCTGGTTTTGCTCCAATTAATAAAAAATGTGGGCACGTGAGCGCAAAAATAGCCGAAGAGAATAAACCCTGATAATGAAGGGACATTCATGCCTGGTTATGCGCTAATTATGCCAATCAAACAAAATTTATGCGCTGCAATTAGTAATCCATCCGGTTACATCATCGTAGAAGAAAGTGGTTGAAACAACCATGCCTTGAAGGTCGCCGTGTAGCAAACAAATGAGGACGCAACCACAACTCTGAGACGAAGGCGGACCCGGAGGAAGAAAAGCACCAGTTGGGTGGTCGCCACCACCCTGACCAACCCCACCACTATGAAGATCTCGCGGGCCAATCATGACATGTGAGAAGACCGCAGCTCCTCGCTTTGTCGCCCACCGCCGTGGAGACCGTTTTTGGTGGACATACCAATTATCTCTCCCGCTGCTTCTTGCAAAAAAATTTATCTCCCCGTTGCAATGCACGGGCATATATGCTATATGATTTAATTTATGTAGCTATTTGAAGTCTAACCTTTATTTTTGAAGGATTTATTTTTCCGACAATTCCTCAAAAAACAAGCGGTCAGAAACAATGTATATGACTATTTTAGAATGATGCCTAGGTCTATAATTTTTGTAGCAGACTTACTTGCAAATTATATTTGCAACACCGACAACAATTTGGTTGACAGAGGAGGTGACTATAGGCGAGGCGCTAACCGACGACACCCAACCGACGCGGCCGAGCACTACTGCCGACTATCTCCTCTCATTATTGACGGCCGCCGCCCATGTCATTCCACCGACACGAGGTTGAAGTACCACCGCCGACGATGGCTGGAAGGAGGATAAGCGACAATATAGCATATATGCCCCACCACTATGAAGATCTCGCGGGCCAATCATGACATGTGAGAAGACCGCAGCTCCTCGCTCTGTCGCCCACCGCCGTGGAGACCGTTTTTGATGGACATACCAATTATCTCTCCCGCTGCTTCTTGCAAAAAATTATCTCCCCGTTGCAACGCACAAGCATATATGCTATATGATTTAATTTATGTAGCTCTTTGAAGTCTGACCTTTATTTTCGAAGGATTTATTTTTTCGACAATTCCTCAAAAAAACAAGCGGTCAGAAACAATGTATATGACTATTTTAGAATCATGCCTAGGTCTATAATTTTTGTAGCAGACTTACTTGCAAATTATATTTGCAACACCGACAACAATTTGGTTGACAGTGGAGGTGACTATAGGCGAGGCGCTAACCGACGACACCCAACCGACGCGGCCGAGCACTACTACCGACTATCTCCTCTCATTATTGACGGCCACCGCCCACGTCATTCCACCAACACAAGGTTGAAGTACCACCGCCGACGATGGCTAGAAGGAGGATAAGCGACAATATGGATCAGGCGTTGTGTTCACATAGAGGACGTGGAAGAGTGTGTGCGGGGATGTGGGGAATGCTGAGATATTATTTTTCTCCCGTTGCAACGCACGGACATATTTCCTAGTATATATAAATATATGATACCAAATAATTATAATAATTAAATTCATTATGAAATATATACTTTTACATTTACCTCACCATTGAAACAGACGATTAAATAGAACGGCAACCATTATCTAGCGTTCAAATAGTGTTTACACGTGCTAAATGACCGTTTAGACGAACCGGGCCGGTAACGTCTAGGCTCATCGTACGGTTTTGTCCCTCCTTCTTGCCTAATGTCTCCATATGGTGGGTGAGAAGCCACACGATCGTAATGAACTCACAGCCAGTGTTCAGCTGCCTGGGATGCGAATCTCGGGCACACTGGTGGGCAGCATGGCACAACAACTGCAGCCACACTTCAAACACCATCTCCAACAAGTCAGGTGCGCTGGATTCCATCCGGAGAAGCTCCTCGGCAAGTGTAAGACCGCAATAAGAAGCAGATCCATCGATATGTCCGGTGAAGGACATCATTTCAGTGACGAGGCTCTTGCAAACAAACGAAACAATTAGATGCAGTGCAAAAAGTAGTACTACCGTTTAGAGTTTACATCAAGCAGAAAGTAAAGTACTCCCTCTGTCCCATAATGTAAGACGTTTTTTGACTCTAATGTAGTGTCAAAAAACGTCTTACATTATGGGACGGAGGGAGTAGTATGTAATCAACAATAAGATACACAGATGCATTTTCTAAAACTGGATTTGATTCAAGCACATACCTCTCGATTTGGAATGCTGCGGAAATTGCCAAGAATCCTCTGCGCAGTCCCTTGTGTTTGTTGTGAGATGGAGGAGCCATGGTAGTGATTAGTTGAGTAGAGATGCTCCAACAGCTTGCAGCTATGGACATACTCGCTGTTGCAAATATGGGCAGCGCGAGCAGTGCTAGGCAACATGTCTGGTTTGGCGACCAGCAGGAACATCATGTAGTCGGATATCACCTTGATTGCCTCAGCAAGCTGCTGCTGTCTATTACTGCTAGCTTCTTCTGTGGAATGTTGGTCATCATGCTTGGACGATTCCCAGAGGTAAACTTGAGTTGCAATGTGCCAGACAAGGATGCTCTTTTCGAAGTCCGCGTTAGCAGTCCAGCTACTCCATTTAGGAAGGGTCTTGCTTAACCCCCTGCTCCTCAGCATCTGCACGCCTCTTGATTTCTTGACCTCTATTCTTGGCAAAGCTTCCAGCAGCAGGTCCTTGAGACTTGCTGTCAAAGTGGTGGTGCCTGAGAAATGCACTTTGTTCCACCAGTGCTTAAACCCCATCTTCGATGCCACTCTGCTGGCTATCTTGGCGGTGTCACGGGTGCACACGTCGAAGATATTGAACTGACCAATGGAGCCCGACCACCTCCTCTTTCTTGCTGCTCTGACGAGCCGGCGAAGAGATTTCAGCAAACTCAGAGGCTGCCCCCAGCCCAGGCAGTACAACAAAGCACACATCCAGGTTGACCCTGCAGCCCTGCACACTGATACGATCTCCACCACCAAGGCCCCAACCAAGAGAATATAAGTGATGGCGACGTCAGCTGCACCGTAACCGTGGGTGCTGCTGAACTGAAACAGCAGGAATGCAGAGAGGGTTGCGAGAAGCGAGGCAAGCCGGATGCAATAGCCATACCATGTGTGGATCACGGAAGCCTTTGTGTAGATGATGTCGTACATCAGGGACAGCTCCAGCTCTACCAGCTTGAACAGGTCGGCCTTGAAGCTATGCGTGTGAAGAGCTATGGTGGCCAGCTGAAACGAAGTCGTGGTAACAAGAACACCGGTAAAAATGCTCTTGCACATGTGGAGGAGGCAGTGAGCTGCAAGCAGGAATTCCTCGTCATCATCATCGTGAGTATGATGCCTCTGGCACTCAAGACTATTCTCCACTCTTGTCCCTCTCGGGAACGGGAAGCGCAGGTCCTTGGAGAAGAAGGATTTGTATGTATGATGCCTTGAGCTCAAGACCGTGCTCTCGATGTCAGCCATGTTGCCACACTTGAGCGCCCATGTCCTCTCGCCGTACTTGAGGACACCAACGATGAACACCAAGATGTCCGCAAGCAGCAAGGTCGTCGTCGCCGTCCTGCCAGCCCCTGCTGCAGTGCCGGCGGCCACGTACTTGTAGATAACGAAAGCAGCTGCCAGTGCCTGCACGAGAAGAGTGAGCAGGTGCCGTAGCCACAGCCGGTTGTCCTCGAGTGCGTAGGCGGTAATGCTGTCCTGGCCGCCGAGGTGGAGCAGAAGGAACGGTGCCCAGAACGCCGCCAGCTGGCGCTGCGCCTGCTGTGAGCTGCGGCTGCTAGTGACGGATAGGTGGCCGAGAGTGTATATTGCCGTGGAGTCGGCCACGAGGTAGAGCAGCCATACGAGGAGCCTCAGCGCAGAGGAGGCATGACGCCGACGGATACCCGCGAAGACGAGGAGCGAAACCTGCAGAGCGAAGCTGAGGAGGACGAGTATTTGGATTGCCCACGCGTTCCACAGGTGCACAACAAGCCCTCCAGCCATTTCATGGCATGCATGCTCGTCTAGCTTACTTCTGATGAAAGAGAGATAAAAGTGTCAGCTGACCGCCGGCAACGCCGCATCCGCCTCCCGCTTGGCCGGCGCCGACACGGCTTGATTGGATCTCGAGGGAGGACAAGGTAGCAACGAGGGGCGAGATGAAGGAGAGCAGCGGCGATGGCTGAGATGCTGAGCCAGCAGGTGAAGGACTTAGGCGGCGGCGCCTGCGGGGTGCGAGATGCGGCCGTGAGTTACTGCTGAGGAATAACAGAAAGATGTGATCATCCAATACAGGAATGATACTCATACCTGTGAGATGGGGACGAACTGCAAATCGTGTCGTTCTCAGAATAATTCCTCAGCAGGCTGGGTCGGGCGAGCCCAGCAAGGGGAGGGAGATTTTTGACGATTTCATCATTTTGTAATACTAGTCAACTTTTATGTCTCTTTCGTTGATGGTGTGTCCAGACATCATCATTATTAACTTTGCGACTTTCTCTTGTGCTGTTGTGCAACAAGGATGCGGGCTTGTGATTTACTCCCTCCGTTCCTAAATATTTGTCTTTTTAGAGATTTTAAATAGATTACCACATACGGATGTATATATATATATATATATATATTTTAGAGTGTAGATTTGCTCATTTCGCTCCGTATGTAGTCACTTGTTGAGATCTCTAGAAAGATAAATATTTAGGAACGGAGGAAGTATTAATTATATAATTCGTCTATGGTCTATCAACTTTATTAGGGCATCTTCAACGGCAACCCGCAAAAACCTCGCGCATCCGTCCACGGACAGGGCGGACCAGTCCGCGGACATGGATGCGGGAGGCAGCTATCCAACGCTAGCCGCATATATTTTCACAACAACTCAAATCAACCGGACGAAATTCGTGCAAACACGGTCGGATTTCATGCAAACATGACGTATTTCATATAAAAAAAACCGGATTTTCATATAAACATGACGTATTTCAGTACATTTACATCAACGGTCCTAGTCCATCTCTGAAGATATAATTAATACGTAATCTAAATCACCGTCCGCGGATCCCTTTGTCTTCCTCATGTCCGGCAGCCCGATCACCGGACTGCCGGGAGCCCCAGAGGTATATGCTTCAGCGCAAAGGACGGCTCGCTTCCCCGCCACTCATCGGAGTGGAACCCCCGGTTGATGCTTCAATGGGAGGGGAAGGCGGCGCCTCCGCTTCCGTCAAGCCCAAGTGGGATCGACGAATGTCCTCGAAAGAGAAAGAACCGGGCAAGACATCGGCTGTGTACGCCGGTGTCGCTTAGGCGGTGGCCTTCGTGGGACCCAAACGGCGGCGGACTCCTGTGTTCTACTTCTTCTTGGTGATGGCGGCGGACGTGGAGGCGCCGGCCACCTACTCGTCGCTCTCCACGCACCCCGCTTCTGCCTCTGCCTGCATGGCGCGGTCGCAGGCACGGGAGGCGCGGCCGCAGACGCGGAAGGCGCGGTCGTCGACGGCAACGATGCCGCCCGTGTCGTCGTGCTCCCCGTCGTGCATGCGTCGAGCAACTGGCACTCCTCATTGAGTGGGCCCGGAGCAGCGAGTTGCTGAACCAGGCGGCGGCTTGGGGTGGCAACTTGCTCCGTCGGGCGAGGCGCGGCAGGTGGAGCAGCGACCTGCCTCGCTCGTATCTGGCCGGCTCGGCGGGCCACACAGCCGGTTTGTATGCCAAAGAACTGCTCTTCGGAAGCCATCGAAAGAGTGGTGGAGGAGGAGATTGGGGGAGCGGCGGAGGGGTGTGGTTCTTGCCCGGCGTCTGCCTTTGTTTAAATAGAGGGAAATGGTAGGAGCTCGGCCGACGTTGCGTTTAATGCCGGCCTGCTCATGAACGAATGTGTGGCCGGAGTAGGTTTCTCGGTTTCCACGCGGGGTTAACGGGGGTGTATGAATGCGGCGAAGAGACGTGTTCAGCTGGGCGTGCAGCGGGCGACGTCCTTGGCCGACGCGCCGCTTTAATGGCGGGGGCAGTGAGAGGTCGCGTCCGCCCTGAGCCGTCTTCAATGCGGAGCGGCGCGCTCTACAGCGGCATAAATGCGGACAGCTGGTGTCGGGCGAGATAGCGCGCGGGAGGGGGAAGGGTTTTTGGTCGGCCAGGGCGGTCAGAAGCGGGTTTAGGAGCGGTCCGGACTCCCACAAACCTCCCACAGTTTTGTCTTCCGTTTGCCGGAGAAATCGTGTCCGGACCGCTCTGCAGACCGATACAAATCAGCGTTGGATAGCTTCCGCGGTCCGGTAGTGCGGTCTGAACGACTGCGGAGGTTTACGGACCCGCCTTGAAGATGCCTTTATTAACTTCGTGACTTCAAAACGGAGGTAGTTGAGCATGGACTTTTGAATAATGAGCCCAACCTATTGGGACTGCACGGCAAGAGTTTCTTGGCATGTTCAATGGCTCGCTACTTTTTTTTTTAAGGAAAAGGAATAGTCTTCGGACTCTGCGACCGCACACAACCAAGTTTTTACAGAATTCTCAGCTTAATAGCTGCTCAACAAATAATGCCTGAACGCTGGTAAGATGAGATGTTCACCCTCAATAGCGGTGAAGCCGAGGCGATGAACAACACTAATTGGGTGGTTGGGGAGGGTGTCGATGACCTACACGAAGCGGCGGGATAGGTAATTGGTTAGGTAGTTGGTTGAGGCGAGTTCCACCTATATCAAGTGACGTACAATGATACCAAATTGTGGAGTTACTGTGGCCAAGTGGTGTGTAGTGTTGGAGTGGTGGCTTGGTATCTGTGGTGTGGTGTGTTGAGTGATGTAATTCATCAGTTCTCCTGATTCTAAGGGGAAAAAAAAGAGAGAGGGCAAAATAGTCATTTCCATGAAAGGTAACCCATAACTAAATGGTCAAACTGCAGTTTAATGGAGTAGCTGAGGAAGATGTAGTGAAGTCATTTTCTTCAGTTGGTGCAGACAACCAGAAATCGAATATTAAAAGCTATATATCCACGTCACACGATAAGAAATACGACGGGAATCTATGCAAGCCCAACTTGCAAGTTCTTTTTCCGGAGAAGACTTGAGCAGTATCAATTTCTAACACTTTTTTTTTCCGTCTCCTCTCTTTATCAGTAAAATATATGCACAACTTGTCAACTTCGTTTTCCCCTGCGTTTGACAAATGCGCCAACTACCAGTACGCACAACCCCACCGCCAGCCCAAACCCTGCATCACCGCCGGTTTTAGTGGTCACTGGATATAGGTCGGCAGTGATGGGGAAGCCTATAACCGCTGGATCATGAACCGATGGTGAAGCCCACACCGCTGGGCCACGCGCCCGCCGTCGCCATTGCCCACGCCAATGTGCCCACACGCCCACCATTGCCGGAGCCCCTACCCACTGGATGGATCCGGCTGGAGAAAGAGAAAGAGAGATAGAGAGAGACGTTGGCCTGATCTGACAGCTCAACAGGCCAGATCTAAGAGCAACTCCAACGCAGCGATCCAAATTGTCCGCCTACGTTTCGTTTGGGTCGGCGCGGATAAAAATGGAGGCCCAACGCACCGACCCAAACCCAAAACGCTTCTGCTTTGCGTCCGCGCTGACGCATTTGCGGTCCAAATTTGCGGCAGAAATGCATCGGCGCGGACAAAAATAGAGACCCAACGCGCCGACCCAAACCCAAAATGCGTCTGCTTTGCGTCCGCGCTGACGCATTTGCGACCCAAATTTGCGGCAGAAATGCGTCGGCGCGGACACGAAGCGGACGCCTCGCGCGTCTTCTCGGTGTCCGCCGCGTCCCCACCTGGCGGCCGTCCAACTACCCGCGGTCAGCTTGGTAAGCTTAATTTATGACTTCGGACCCACGCGTCAGCGACGCGGTCGGCCTTTTTTAAGCCGAGCGTGGGGGGGGGGGGGGGGGGGGGGAGGGTTCCTCATCCGCTTCCAGAAGCCCCCCTGTCCCCATCTCGTCACCCTCTGCTCCGCCGTCGGCGGCAACCCTAGCCACCGCATGATGGGGTTCTTCTCCGGCAACGGCAACGACAAGGCCCCCGCCACCCCTCTCCCCCGCCTTCGCCGGTGTCTTCCCGCCGGCCGAGGCAGCGCGTGAACGTGCCAGTGCACCAGGCGGAGTGGCACTGGCAGCACCGCGTCCATCTCCCCTACCCTGACGTCACCCTGTCGCACGACTGACACTTGGATCCGGAGAGGATCCAAGTGCCGGCGGCGCCGCGGTCGGCAAGGGCGCATGCGGAGGAGGTGCGGCGCTACTGACGCCGGAGCAGCGCCGTGACTCCGCCTACGACGCCGACTTGCCCCATTGGACGCGTTGGTTCGCCTTCGAACACGAGGAGGCCAGGCGGCGCGGCGTCCGCCAAGTCTCCCGTAGCTCCCCGCCGTCGCCCATCGTCGTTCGCGACGAGGACCAGGAGGCGGAGGCCGCCTACCAATCGGCCATGGCGGCTGTCCTCCGGGAGAGCGAGGAGGAGGAGAGAGGCAGGGAGGAGGAGGCGGCGGCCTTCGAGGCGAGCATGGCGGAGGCCATGACGCTGTCCGCGGCCGGCGACTGCGTCGTGCCGTCGCTGGCCCCGCCATCCCCAGTCAAGGCCGAGCCGGAGCCGACCCTCGTCGAGCGCTACTCCTGGACTGGAGAAGTGCGCGAGTGGGTGAGCGCCCCGCCGATCTGATTCCGGGCGGCGGAGGCGCAGGAGGCGGCCTACCTCGAGCAATGGCACCAACGACGGCTGGCCGAGGAGCGCCGCGAGGGCGAGTACCTCGAGCAGCTGGAGCGCGATGCCGAGGAGGAGCAGCGGGAGGCGGAGGAGGAGGCGCGTGATACGTCTACAACGTATCTATAATTTTTTATTGTTCCATGCTATTATATTATCTTTTTTGGATGTTTTATATGCATTAATATGCTATTTTATATTATTTTTGGGACTAACCTATTGACCTAGAGCCCAGTGCCAGTTTATGTTTTTTCCTTGTTTTTGAGTTTTACAGAAAAGGAATATCAAACGGAGTTCAAACGGAATAAAACTTTACGATGATTTTTCTTGGACCAGAAGACATCCACGGAGCTTGGATCGGAGGTCAGAAGATGCCCGAGGAGGCCACAACGGGGCGCGCCCTGAGGGCTTGTAGGCCCCTCGGGAGTCCTCCAACCCTAATTCTTGCGCTATAAATTCCCAAATATTCCCAAACCACCAGAGGCGTCCACCAAAAATACTTTTCCGCGCCCTCAAGCCTTTGTTCCCGTGAGATCCCATCTTGGAGCCTTTTCCGATGATCTGCCGGAGGGGGATTCGATCACAGAGGGCCTCTACATCAACCTTGCTGCCCTACCGATGATGCGTGAGTAGTTTACCACAGATCTACGGGTCCATAGCTAGTAGCTAGATGGCTTCTTCTCTCTCTTTGATCTTCAATACAATGTTCTCCTCGATGTTCTTGGAGATCTATTCAATGTAATACTTTTTTGCGGTGTGTTTGTTGAGATCCAATGAATTGTGGATTTATGATCAGATTATCTATGAATATTATTTGAGTCTTCTCTGAACTCTTTTATTAATGATTAAGATATCTTTGTATTTCTCTTCGAACTATCGGTTTGGTTTGGCCAACTAGATTGGTTTTTCTTGCAATGGGAGAGGTGCTTAGTTTTAGGTTCAATCTTGCGGTGTCCTCATCCAGTGACAGAAGGGGTAGCGAGGCACGTATTTTATTGTTGCCATCGAGGATTTAAAAGATGGGGTTTATATCATATTGCTTGAGTTTATCCCTCTACATCATGTTATCTTGCTTAAGGCGTTACTCCGTTCTTATGAACTTAATACTCTAGATGCATGCTGGATAGCGGTCGATGTGTGGAGTAATAGTAGTATATGCAGAATCGTTTCGGTCTACTTGTCACGGCCGTGATGCCTATATTCATGATCATTGCCTTAGATATCGTCATAACTTTGCGCTTTTCTATCAATTACTCAACAGTAATTTGTTCACCCACCGTGTGCTATCTTCAAGAGAGAAGCCTCTAGTGAAACCTATGGCCCCCGGGTCTATTTTCCATCATATATTTTCAGATCTATAAACCAAAAAACCCAAAAATACCTTGCTGTAATTTATTTAGATTTATTTTAGTTTACCTTTTTATTTATCTTTTATACCTATCTCTATTAGATCTCACTCTTGTTCGAGACCGTGAAGGGATTGACAACCCCTTTTTCGCATTGAGTGCAAGTGTTTGTTAGTTTGTGCAGGTGCATAGATTGGAGACTTGCTTGTGCCTCCTACTGGATTGATACCTTGGTTCTTAACTGAGGGAAATACTTATCTCTACTTTGCTGCATCACCCTTTTCTCTTCAAGGGAAAAATGAACGCAAGCTCAAGAAGTAGCAGGAAGAGTTTATGGCGCCGTTGCCGGGGAGGTTCTACATCAAGCCTACTAAAAGTGCGTTATATCGACTAGAGGGGGGGTGAATAGGCGATTTTTACAAAATCATCACTGAGGAAATACTACTTGAGGAATTTGCTAAGTGACGAACTACAAGCAGCGGAATAAGTACTCAGGTGCATGCATAACAAGACAGCAGCATAGTTATCATGATGAAATGAAACATACACAGAGCACAGGTAGCGTGTAAACAGGATAAGCAGGCAGAAAACAAGATGAATGAAGAAATAGGATTGAGGAAATTGAGAAAGTCTTCAGTCAAAGTCTTCAAACAGTAACGATCAATTTCATCAACACATGAGCGAGGAAGTGAAAGGGTTGAGGAAATAGAATCAGTAGCTCGATGAAGACAATGATTTGGTAGACCAGTTCCAACTGATGTGACAGTTGTACGTCTGGTTGGAGCAGCTTGGTATTTAAACCAAAGGACACACAGTCCTTACTGTATTCTCCTTGAGCTAAGGTCACACAGACCTCGCCCAATCACTCATGGTAAGTCTTCAGGTGACTTCCAAACCTTCACAGACTAGGTCACCCGGCGATCCACAATTCCTCTTGGATGCTCTAGACCATGACGCCTAACCGTCTGGAAGATGCACAGTCTTCAAAGGTAACAAGCGTCGGTTCCACACAGGAACAATTTCTTCAGTGATGCTCAATCACTTTGGGTTGTAGGTGTTTGGGTTTTGGGTTTTTCCTCACTGATGATTTTTTCTCAAAGTCCTCGGAGGATGGGATGCTCTAAATGACAAGTGTCAGTTTCTCTCGGAGCAGCCAACCACCTAGTGGTTGTAGGGGGCGGCTATTTATAGCCGGGGAGCAGCCCGACATGATAAGACATAAATGCCCTTCAATGATATGACCGTTAGGTGGATAAGATATTTGGGACAGCTGGCACGTAGCACAACAACGGTCGGAAATTTGAGCTCTCAAATTCCTCAGGGCTATCATGTTCCTCACTTGTAGGCAATCCGCACTGGTGAATTCCTAACTCCTCAGTCAAGACAAATTTCTCAGAGAGCAGAAGATCTTCGTCTCTGTCACTGAAGAAATTGACTAAACTGTATGAGATTTCCAAAGGCTTCACTCGAAGGATTGGGTATGTGTAGGCTTTGAGATGAGCATCACTTGGAAATGTTTCCTTAGTTTTACCTCGACCCCCTTTAACAGTACGGTGTTTCCTATGACTCAAGAAAGAGAAAATGAAACTACGAAGACAAAAGTCTTCATGCTTCATAATCCTCGCATCAATATCAATGTCTTCAAGGTCACACCAATTTCCTCATTTTCAAAGTCTTCAAGAAAACCAAAGTCTTCAAATGAAGACATTCATTTTTAGGGGTCGACTTTCATCGTAAATATCAAACTCCTCATAGACTTATAGAACATGTGTACACTCACAAACACATTATTCCCTTAACCTATAAGTCTTCAATACACCAAAATCACTAAGGGGCACTAGATGCACTTACAATCTCCCCCTTTTTGGTGATTGATGACAAATAGGTTAAGTTTTCAATGGGGATAAACATATGAAGTGTAAATACTGATATTGAGGAATTTGATTGCAAGATATAGAAGAACTCCCCCTGAAGATGTGCATATTTGAGGAATTTGCTTTGACTGCAAATGCACATTGTAGAATAAAAACATGGAGATCTCCCCTATATCTTGTAATCCATTCACGCATTTAACATATAATATGAAGAATTTGAAATGCATGATGGAAAATGGTGTCTGACGAAATTTAGCATGCATGCATTAAGATACTTGAGGAAATAAGCATGCAAAAAGCAGTTCAAAAGTATCATACCACCATCGGACTTAAGTTTACAACTCAACCAACAAACACTTCAGAAGAGCGGGAGTTGTACCTTAACGAAAAAAATAGCCCATATATAAGACCCGCTTGAAGACTAACTCAAATTTCTCCCCCTTTGTCATCGAATGACCAAAAGGGATGAAAAATGAGGACTAACGCCCCTGAAGAATATCATCATGAGGTTGATGGAGGAGCGCCAGCGTTGTCGGTGTCGTTTGTCGATGTAGGGCCTGCCGCAGTGTCGTTGAGATCCTCAGCTTCATCCGCCTCACGCGATGAAGAAAATGAACTGGTTACCAGCTGAGGAACTTTCACCTTCTTGAATTTCTTCGAAGGAGGATGAGCCCAGTCAAAGTTCTGCTGAAAGTCCATTTGCTTGAGATCTTCAGCACTATAGAGATGAGAAAGTATGGACCAAGTGCGGTTGAAGATTTCATGCTCATAGTAGTGGTTCTTCTTCACAGTATTCTGAGTGACAGTCATGTTCTGAAGAATTGAGCCAAATTGATGCTTGACCCGCTTGTGATTGCGATCGACCTTCTGATGAAGACTTAGAAGAAGCTCACGATCAGTCATCACTCGTGGAGCAGTGGCTTGAGGATTTTGCCTTGAGGCTTTTGCGGCAGAGTCTTGAGTTACAGAGTCATCATTGGTGGAGTACGATGCAGCCTTACGAAACTGACCATCCAATGGACGAGTGCCTTCATCAATAAAAATAGCTTTGCCTTTTTCATCAACTGAAGAAATAGTCCTTTTGAGGACTTCAATGGGAGGCAAAAAGCTGAGGAGATTCTGAAAATCTGCCTTGTAGTGAATTGAAGACCTAGTTCTGAGGAATTTCATGATCCAAGGTGCATAGGGCTTCAACTCAAACGGCGACAATGCAACATTTGCCAAAGTCCTCATGAAGAAATCGTGATAGTTAATGGGAATCCCATGAATGATGTTAAATAACAGATTCTTCATGATGCCAACAACTTCTTCTTCTTCAGAGTTGTGGCCTTTGATAGGACTGAGGGTTTTGGTGAGGATGCGGTATATTGTCCTTGGCACATACAGCAGATCCTTCACTAGGAAGGTGGTTCTTGGAGCTTGGCCAGGCCGCAAAAGCTTCATGAGTACTTGCATCATATGATTTGGAAGTTTAGATTCTTCATACATAAGCCTTGCGCCTTCAGTAGGAGGACTGACTGGAACAACATGAAGCAATTCAGAGGCCGGAGCTTTGTAGTGAGTGTTCTCAGTCATCCAATCAAGCACCCATGAGTTGACATCAGCCATATTTCCAGTGAGATGCAGAGTAGCATAGAATTGAAGAATTAGCTCTTCATTCCAATCACAGATATCAGCACAGAAGTTCAGGAGTCCAGCTTCATGAAGAACATTCAGAACAGGTTGGAAGCAAGGAATGGACTCCATATCCACATGAGGAATTTGACGGTGCTGAAATACCTTGTCCTTGTCAAACAGAACAGCTACATAAAAGTTCATCTCGCTTGCTGTCCAAAACCTCTTGCGCCTAAGTCTTGCCGAGTCATATGGATTACCATCAGTGAAGAAATGATGCTCAGCGAAGAAATCATCAGCTTTAAATTTTGGCCTTTTGCATGAGGATTTTGTTGCTTGGGCTGAAGATTTGCAGTTGATGATCTCACAACCTCTTGTGCTGCTGACTGAGGAATTGAAGCTTCAGGTTCTTCAGCAGCAGTTTGATTTTCCATTTCTTCAGCTGTAGCAGGTGGAATTTCTTCAGGTATCGAATGGAGAGAAGTTGGACGTCCTTCAGACCCTGTTAGTATTTCTTCAGTCTGCACAGGGGACTGAGGAGTTGGATGCAGAGGTGTGGCCAATGGTGAATTGGGGTGAAGATTTTCCCAATAGTCATCATTCAACACAGGAGTAGTTGAGCCAATATCCACATCTTCTTCAATTTCTTCAATGCCCGCCTCTTTAGCTATGAACTGAGGCACAGGCGATGATACCAGTGGTGTGGAGACAACATCATCCACATTGATTTCTTCATCCAATTGTTCTGAGGAAGCAGCAGAAGGATTTTCCTCATCAGTGTCATCTGGAATGACATATTCTTCACCAAATGGGACAAGTTCCTTTGATGGCACTATAGATATCGGAACAACATCAATTGGTTATGTGAAAGAGCTCGACAAAGTCCTCACTTTCTTCGGAGCTGAGGACTCTGCAGAGGTTGATGCTTTCCTCTTTCTTGCGGCTTCCTTCTCTGCAACCTTAGTTTTCTTCACTTCTGATCCAGAAGGAAGAGTGATTTTCTTCACCTTTGTGGATTTCGTAGGAGGAGCAGATGAAGTTGGTGTAGTTTCTTCAGGCACGACTGATGCAGTCGCCCTGGCATTTTCAGTTTCTTCAGGCACAGCAGATTGTTCAGCTGGCATGGGTTGTTCTTCAGGCGCAACATTGGTAGTTGCCCTGGCATTTTCTTCAGGAGCTAGGATTTCTTCAGCAGCCCTGGTATTCTTAGTTTCTTCAGCAGCCTGATTTTCATCAGCTGTGCTTTCATTTTCTTCAGTTTGCTGAGCAGATGCTTCAGCCTGAGGAATTTGATGTTGCGATGGTGCTGCAACGTTTGCCTTGAGGTTCTTGGCAATCTTGACGAATCTGACTTTGGCACCTAGCCAATCTGCATGATATCTGTCAAATTCATCACTGAGACCTTTGATTTCCTTTTGCATATTAACAAGTTCTTCAGGAGACATATTCAGAACATTGTTCTTCAGAAATCGCTCCTTTTTGTATTGGGCCTTCTTCACTTGTGTGGCCTTCTGAAACTTCCACTTTTCTTCGCCTATGAAGGCGTTCATCATATGACTTTGACCAGGAGTCAAGTTAAGGTCAGGCAGTGGAGTGTTGGGATCTTTGTGCCAGAGGTCAATGAAGTCGAGGATTTTCCTCGGATCCAGCATAAGAGGCACAAAGCTACCTTTGGCTCTAGCGGCCCTTTCTTGCCTGCCTTTGATGATTTCAGTCAATTCCTCATCATCAGCTTCATCATCATCATCAGACGGGACATGGAATGCCACTTGCTTATTGTGAGGACTTGGCCTCTTTCCGCGTCCAGTAGTGGTCTTGACCTTCAGCAACGTTGTACCACTCGAAGATTGTGGTGGAGCTGAGGATGATGCAGAAGCCCCTGAGGAAATAGAAAAGCCTGCAGTCCGCTGACACGTTGCAAGGTGCACAGATGTTGAGGACTTTGTGGCAGCAGCTGAAGATTTTGAAGAAACTGAGGGGATTGACACAGCCCTTGAAGAAGTTGCTTGAGGATTTTGTCCTGAGGACTTTCCATTGAAGAACTTGGCCGTGAGGGCATTGAGCTTGAAGATTTCTTCTCAGCAGACTTCTTCACTATGGCCTTCTTTGGTGCAGTTGTGCTAGCAGAGGCCTCAGCAGCAACAGCAGCAGCTTGAGAATCCTCATCGAATTTCTTCACTGCTTCTTTAGCAACTTTTGAAAGCTTGGCTTGGCGCTTGGCCCATTCCTTTGGAAAGTCCTCACCACGCCTGATGCTGGTGGGATCAGCTACTTGGCCAGCAGCCAACGGAGGTCTTGGACATGGAGGGTTTACGGCGAATTTCTTCATGTACTTGGGAGTAACATAGCGATATTCCCTCCATTCCTTAGCCCATCTCCTCTCAATTCTCTGAATGCGTGATACATCTCCGTCGTATCTACTTTTCCTAATGCTTTTCCTCTTGTTTTGGACTCTAATTTGCATGATTTGAATGAAACTAACCCGGACTGATGCTGTTTTCAGCAGAACTACCATGGTGTTGTTTTTGTGTAGAAATGAAAGTTCTCGGAATGGAACGAAACTTTGCGAGGAATTTTTATACAATAAAAGAGAATTTCTGGAGCCAAGAACCACCGGAGGGGGGCACTTGGGTGGGCACAACCCACCAGGGCGTGGCACCCCCTCCAGGCGCGCCCAGGTGGGTTGTCCCCACCAGGTGGCCCCGCAAACCTTGAAACCGACGCTATAAAATCCTATTTTTCCAGAAAAAAATCAAGGAGAAAGAATTATCGCGTTCCGTGAGACGGAGCCGCCGCTACCTCCTATTCTTCGTCGGAAGGCCAGATCTGGAGTCTGTTTGGGGCTCCGGAGAGGGGGATCTTCGATCTTCGTGATCACCAACCCTTGTCCATCGCCAATTCCATGATGCTCCCCACTAGGAGTGAGTAATTCCTTTGTAGGCTCGCTGGTCGGTGAGGAGTTGGATGAGATTCATCATGTAATCGAGTTAGTTTTGTTAGGGCTTGATCCCTAGTATCCATTATGTTCTGAGATTGATGTTGCTATGACTTTGCTATGCTTAATGCTTGTCACTTTGGGCCCGGGTGCCATGATTTCAGATCTTAACCGTTTTTGTTATCACCATTATATCCATGTTCTAGATCCGATCTTGCAAGTTATAGTCACCTACTACGTGTTATGATCCGGCAACCCCGGAGTGACAATAGTCGGGATACTTCCCGGTGATGACCGTAGTTTGAGGAGTTCATGTATTCACCGTGTGTTAATGCTTTGTTCCGGTTCTCTATTAAAAGGAGGCCTTAATATCCCTTAGTTTCCAATATGGACCCCGCTGCCACGGGAGGGTAGGACAAAAGATGTCATGCAAGTTCTTTCCATAAGCACGTATGACTATTTACGGAATAAATGCCTACATTATATTTATGAACTGGAGCTAGTGCCGTATCGCCCTAGGTTATGACTGTCACATGATGAATATCATCCAACGAATCGCTGATCCAATGCCTACGATTTTCCTACATATTGTTCTTGCTAAGTTACTACTGCTATTGTTACTATTGCACTTGCTACAAAATCACTGCTATCACTGTTACCGTTACTATTGCTGTTGCTACTGCAATCAAAACTATCATACTACTGTGCTACTGATCACTTTGCTGCAGATAATTAATCTCCAGGTGTGGTTGAATTGACAACTCAGCTGCTAATACTTGCAAATATTCTTTGGCTCCCCTTGTGTCGAATCAATAAATTTGGGTTGAATACTCTACCCTCGAAAACTGTTGCGATCCCCTATACTTGTGGGTTATCAATGCGCACTTTGCTCTGAGTCTTGGTCTCTTTGCCATGAGTTGCTTCATCAGGTGTGCAATATTCATCATATATGTCTTCAGGGATCTCAAAAGTAGTGTTTGTTTCTGGCCTCTTGCCTCCTTTCTGAGGTCTCTTCCCATCTGCCATTTTCCTCACTTGAGGACTTTGAACTTTGGATGTTTCTGAGGAACTATGCAAATTTTCTTCGAGGAACGCTGCAAATGAGTTAAGTTGATGAGAACCTAGTGATTCAGCAGCGGACATTTTGTACCTGTGAATAGAGTATAGGTGCGAAGAATTTGGAGAGGTCATATGCGTTCTCAGAATTTTTTCAAAAGAATCAAGTTTGAGGAATTTGACCATAGGTGTCTTGAGGAATTTCACTAAGCATTCTTGACTTAGGTTCCAAAATTATATAGATTTGAAAATCCACACAATTGAGGAATCTAGAAGAAAAACATAGCTTAGAGAAACAAATCAAGATACAGAAGCATTCGGGTGTTTAAGGAGTGGGAAGTTGAAGAATAAACACCTTTTGAGGATTTTGTAAAAAACATAAGAATCAAAGTAGGGTAGTAAAATTAGATTTTAATTACCCTTGACTAAGAACACGACAAACTGGGAGTTATAACTTGGAAGTTTGTTTGTCCAGATCTCCCACGCCCTAACTTGGCGGTGGAAGACAGCTACGGCGGCGGCGGAGTGAAGATTTCCGCGGCCGGCGCGAGTATGATGGCGACGAGGTCGAGGCAGTGAAGCTCTTCCTCACCAGCGACGATGGAGAGTAGCGGCGGCGCTAGGTCTGAGAGCTCGAGCGAGATAGAGGTCAAGCGGAGTAAATGAGGTCTGGGGAAGGGAAGGGGTATTTATAGCCGCAGTGAAAAACTTCTCGCCCGAAGATTTTGGACGAACATGCCCCTGACCCTTACTATCCTATTGACATGTGTCACCCATGTACTGAGAGGTGGAGATAGTGGGGGATCATGGGTGAGTAGTTTAATCCATCGTGGGAAGCGGAACGGTTTGAGCGGCAACAACCGAAAATTCAGATATGAAATTTTCTAAAGTTTCGTTCACAAATTCTTCAGCTGTCAAGGACACAGTGAAGATTTTGAACGGGTTTCAAATAGAACACACATGAAGAATTTGTGAATAGATTTGGTTGAGTTTAGCATAGAGGGGGAACGAGTCCGATCACATTCACTTAGAAGAAAAACAACTTGAAGAATTAGCAATAAGTGAATGCTGTTGAGGACATTGAAAACTCAAATATATTTATATATATAGTCAATGAAGAACACCAATTGAAAAGTTTGAGGAAATTGCAAAGTTGAGGAATTTGAAAATTTGAAGAATTTGCAAAAATGAAGAAAAACTCAAATTTGAAGATTTTCAACTTTTGTTGGTGGCGTGTCCCACCGTATAAGAAGGATAATTTCAGACACCGCGTACAATTGTCGTAGGGCTCTGAGAATCAGATTCTTCATTAATTTCTTCACACTTAGAGGGTTAGTCTTCATTGATTGAAGAAAAATGTTACTTCGTGTGTTGCACATCTAAGTCATCAATTTTGCATAAGTGTTAGGATGTATGTCCTTTCAAAGAACATTCGAAGATTCTCAGATATTTAGCTCACACCGCAACTTGCTAAATCTCTTCTCATCCAAGGGCTTTGTGAAGATATCTGCCAGCTGTTCTTCAGTCTTCATGTGGTCGATGGAGATGTCGCCCTTCAACACATGATCTCGAAGAAAATGATGACGAATCTGGATGTGCTTAGTCTTCGAGTGCTGAATAGGGTTGTGAGCAATCTTGATGGCACTCTCGTTGTCGCAGTAGAGTGGCACATTCTTCATGTTGATGCCATAGTCCTTGAGGGTTTGCTTCATCCATAGCAATTGAGCACAACAAGAACCAGCAGCAATGTACTTAGCTTCAGCAGTAGAGAGTGATACGCAGTTCTGCTTCTTCGAGGACCAACATACTAAGGATCGTCCGAGGAAATGACATGTGCCTGATGTTGACTTGCGATCCACTCGATCACCAGCATAGTCAGAGTCAGAATATCCAATGAGATCAAAATCCGAGCATTTGGGATACCATAATCCAAGTGTTGGAGTGTGAGCTAGATATCGAAGAATATGTTTCACAGCCTTATGGTGTGATTCCTTCGGTGTAGCTTGAAAACGGGCACACATGCAAACACTAAGCATAATATCTAGCCTAGATGCACATAGATAGAATAAAGAGCCAATCATGGAGCGGTATACCTTTTGATCGAAGTCTTTACCATTTTCATCGGTGCATAGATGGCCATTTGTGGGCATAGGGATTTTGACGCCTTTGCAATCTTACATGCCGAATTTCCTCAGAACGTCCTTGAGGTATTTCTCTTGAGATATGAAGATGCCGTTGCGTTGCTGATGAATTTGGAGACCTAAGAAGAATTTCAATTCTCCCATCATGGACATTTGATATTCCTCACTCATCATATAGGCAAATTCATCACTGTAACGTTGGTTAGTACAACCAAAGATAATATCATCAACATATATTTGGCACATGAATAATTCATCATCATATGTTTTGGTGAAAAGAGTTGGGTCAAGTGAACTGGGTTTGAAGCCTTTCTTCATGTGGAATTCCTTCAGTGTATCATACCATGCCCGAGGGGCCTGCTTGAGGCCATAGAGGGCCTTGTTGAGTCTGAAGACTTTGTCAGGATGCTTAGGATCTTCAAAACCTGGGGGTTGAGCCACATATACTTCTTCCTCAAGCTTACCATTGAGGAATGCACTTTTCACATCCATTTGATATAAGATGATATTATGATGGTTAGTATAAGCAAGCAATATGCAAATAGCCTCAAGTCTAGCAACAGGTGCAAAAGTTTCATCGAAATCAATTCCTTCAACCTGTGTGTATCCTTGAGCTATAAGACGAGCCTTGTTCCTCACCACTAGGTCATTTTCGTCTTGCTTGTTGCGGTAGATCCATTTGGTACCGATGATATTGTGCTTGCAAGGATCTGGTCGCTTGACAAGTTCCCACACATTGTTGAGCTCGAATTGATGTAATTCCTCTTGCATAGCTTGAATCCACTCAGGCTCCAGAAATGCCTCGTCAACTTTGGTGGGCTCTGTGATAGAGACAAAAGCAAAGTGCCCACAAAAGTTAGACAAATGTGAAGCTTTTGAGCATGTGAGAGGACCTGGTGCGTTGATGTTGTCGATGATTTTCTCAATCTGCACTTCATTTGCAACGCGAGGATGAGTTGGTTGACGACTTTGATTGGGCTGAGCATTTTCTTCCGCGACATTTTCTTCAGATGCACCATCATGATTTTTCTTCACGATCTGGAATCACTTCTTCAGGAGATTCTTCAGTGGGTATGACATCCTCAGTAGCCTTTAACTTGATGGATTCCTCAGGAGACATTTCATCTAGCACAGGAGGTAGGTGCTCTCTTTGCGAGCCGTTAGTTTCATCAAACCGCACATCTACAGTTTCAACAACCTTGTTGTGATAGGTGTTGAAGACTCTGTAGGTGTGCGAGTCCTTTCCGTAACCAAGCATAAAACCCTCGTGTGCTTTCGGTGCAAATTTTGAGTTGTGATGAGGATATCTAATCCAGCATTTTGCACCGAAGACTTTGAAATAACTCACATTGGGTTTCTTGTCAGTGAGGAGTTCATATGAGGTCTTCTTGAAGAATTTGTGAAGATATACCCTGTTGATGATGTGGCATGCAATATCAATAGCCTCAGGCCAGAAGCGACGAGGCGTCTTGTATTCATCAAGCATAGTGCGAGCCATCTCAACAAGAGTCCTGTTCTTGCACTCCACGACGCCATTCTGCTGAGGAGTGTATGGGGCAGATAACTCATGAGTAATACCAAGATCATCAAGATAGTCATCAAGACCAGTATTCTTGAACTCGGTCCCATTGTCACTCCGGATATGCTTGATCTTCACATCGAAATTCGTCGAGGCCCTTGAGGAGAATCGCTTGAAGACTTCCTGCACTTCAGTTTTGTACGTAATGATATGCACCCAGGTGTAACGAGAATAATCATCAACAATAACAAAGCCATATAGAGATGCTGCATTTGTTAGTGTGGCATAATGAGTAGGGCCAAAGAGATCCATGTGAAGCAATTCAAAAGGACGAGTGGTAGTCATGATAGTCTTTGAGGGGTGCTTGGATCTGGTCATCTTTCCAGCCTCACAAGCCCCGCAAAGATGGTCTTTGAGGAATTTTACACCCTCAATGCCAATGACGTGCTTCTTCTTCACAAGTGTGTGCAAGTTCCTCATGCCAGCATGACCGAGTCGACGATGCCATAGCCAACCTTCTGAAGCTTTTGCAAGTAGACATGTGGCAGGCTGTGGTCCTGCAGAGAAATCAATAATATAGAAGTCTCCTCTCCTAAAGCCTTCGAAGACTTTGGAATTGTCAGATTCCATGAGCACTAAGAAGCGATATTTGCCAAAGACGACAACCATATCAAGATCACAAAGCATTGAGACAGACATGAGGTTGAATCCGAGGGACTCGACAAGCATGACTTTGTCCATGTGTCGATACTTTGAGATTGCAACCCTACCTAGACCCAATACCTTGCTTTTGCCTTTGTTAGCGTAGGTGATATGCTTCAGATGCGATGGAGATAAAGTAGAGTCCATCAGTAAGCTCTTGTCACCGGTCATGTGATTTGTACATCCACTATCTAGGACCCACTCAGTAGCTTTGGGTGATTCATCCTGCAGATGAATTAGTGCAACTTACGAACTCATATACTTCAGAGTGAAGAATATGACATCAAATTCATCAGAGAATTTCATCAAATAGTGCAACAGATATAGCAGTATGAGGACATGAGAAATGAGTAAATCATTTCTTCATGATTAGCTTGCGTCCTTTCAAGCATTCTCAGGTCTCCAGCAAATTCATCAGACGTTCAAGTTCGTCTGGAGACCTGACCCTGCATAAGAGATTAGTTCTTTTTATTCACCACCCACATCTGGAGGGGTGGCAAAGAGTTCATCATTCTGCGAGCTCCAAAAGAGAAAGGTGGCATTGAAGCCAGTGCACTTCGTTTCACAGAAGAGGGGTTAGAGTATGCATATGAATAAGCAGAGAAATTCTTCGAGGACTTATGAACATAATAATTTGAAGAATAATGCACATATTCATAAGTCTTAGATTTTCCCTATGAAATAGAAGCATTAGCACGATGATGCTCATATGAGGACTTGGATCCATATGAAGAATTTGATCCTCGTGAGGATTTTGATCCATATGAAGAATTTGATCTGGGGTTCCTGTTCTTCACAGGTGGTGTCATGAGGACATTCATCTGAAGACTTTCAAGGCACCTTTTGGGAACCCAGATTTTCTTCATAGGAGGACCGTTCCTGCAGTTAGTTCCAACATATCTAGCAAATACTTCACCATTCTGATTTTTGAACAGCTTATAGTTGGAGTCAAATGACTCATCAGATGAATATGAAGATTCACATGTAAAGCCAGATAAAGTGGATGGATCTACAGGAAGTCCTTTTGCAGTAACCCAGGTAGTTTTGGGATACTGCTCAGGTTTCCAGTAGGTTCCATCATCGTTGAGTTTCCTCTCAAAGGCAATACCCTCTTTCCTAGGGTTCCTGTTCAAGATCTGCTTTTTGAGCACATCACAAAGAGTCCGATGCCCTTTGAGGCTTTTGTACATGCCTGTCACATATAATTCCTTCAACCCTGCATTTTTGTCAGTAATACTTGTGGTATCCTCAGATGAGGCAATTGTGACCACAGAGATAGTTGAAGAATTTGCAGAAATAGAAGCATTTGAACTTTCAAGTGAAGAATTAGCAGATTAATGTTCAATGCAATTCAAACATGGTGGAATAATGTCACACCCTGATTTTCATGCCACTACACTTAAGCTAATAAATCATGACAAAATGTGGTTTGACAAAAACTTTTGAGTGTTTTGTTATTTGCTTTGATTTGGATTTTTTTGCTATTTTCAAAGTGCTCTCAAAGTCATATAGTAACTTCCATCCCTATACTTCATCTCCTTGATCCAGAACCTTGCCCAATGATCATGCCATGTGTATAGGACAAAATAGTATTTTCTTGCAAAAATAATTTAGCCAAAAAGCATTTTCTAAATTAGGTTTTCCAAAAACCCCTGACTTAAGGCTTGAACTATAAGTACTTAATTTAGGGTATGAAAAATCTTTCAAAACTTATATTTGACTCCTATTAGATATAGGACTCCCAGAAACCACAAAAATATTATTTTAAAATTGGATTTACTGTTTTATTTAAAGGCTTTTGCTTAAGGACAGAAATGGTCTTTAATAGGTTAAAATTATTTTAAGGTTTCAAAAATATTTGAGAAAATTTAGGGAGACTCAATGGACATATATTGTCCATATATATGAGTTTAAACACATGGTCATGACCAAAATATTGGTCAAATCCCTAAAAAACCCTTTCTGGATATTTCAAGCTTTTGAAATATTTAGAAAGGAAATATTCTCCATTCAATCCAAGAAAATTCCACCATGTCACAAATGGCCTACTTGATGATCTTGACAAGTCACATGTCATGGAGAATAGTATAACCCCATGAAACCCTCTCAAAACCATTTCTGTCCTTTTCCAAGTTTGAACAACTTTGCTCTACAAAACATGTCCAAATGACCTCCAAATTGGTACACATGCTAAAGTGGTCTAATAATTCCTCTAGACCAAGTGGCACAAGTTGGAGAACACGTTAACTTGATTAAAGCTTGTCAAAACCATCTCTGTCCAGAACCAAATTTGAGCAACTCTACATTGCCAACTGTCTCCTTTTAATCCCAAATTTCGTGGACATGCTCAAATATCCAAATGATGATACTACACCAAGAGGTGCATCAAGAAGAATAGATTTGCATGACTAAATCTTGGAAAATCCATTTTTGTTGATTTCTAGGGTTTGCCAAAGTTACATTGGAAACTTTCTTCAAATGAGCTCAAACTTGGTTACCAACCTCATTGCTATATGCCATTTTATCCTGTTAAATATTATATCAAGGAGAATCTTTTTGCTTGCCCAAACTTGCATCAAACATCTTACCAAAACCACTGTTTCGACCCCTTCCACTATTCTCCATGATCTCAACTTTTTACCAGAGCTTCATATAGTCACCCTCTACCTCCAGTAACTCCCTCCCAACTAGAGCTCCATGATTGAGGGGTAAACCCCCCCCCCCTTTCCCTCTCTGGACAGCCATGGCAGCATCTCTTTCCCCCTCTATTTTACTTTCCTACCTCTCCCTTAGTACCTAAGTTACCCCAGGGCATCTCCATATGCACCAGCAGCTAGTAGACAAGGGGGGACATGCCCAGAGCGCATGGGCATGCCGTGGCATGCAATAATGGTGCTCTGGAGCACGCCATAGTGCCCAGCCGCACTGTAGCCGCCCCCTGCCCGATGCTCCCGGGTGGCACCCCGGCTCAAAGAAGACCGGGACGCCCCATATTCCAGCCCAGGGACAAGTCTTCTGGAATACGGCACTGTTGGCATAGAACAAATCAGCTCTTTATTACAATGGATATTGCTACAAGGGTACAAGGTTTACATTGGCACGACGACACTACGCCTGCCCGGGGTAGCTCTATGCTAGCAGCGGAACAGCCTGAGGTAGCGGAGTAACTCTCGGCGGCGGAATAGCGACGGCGGTGATGGAATCCACTCCGCAGGGACTCTGGCTAGAACGCGTATCCTAGCTCGCAAACTCGGGATCCTTGACAAGAAAGCAATCGTGGCATGACCTGCAAACTGGCATGACACGCCAGGTGAGTACTTGGAATGTACTCGCAAGCTCACAACAAACATCAGCATTAAGGCAAGACAACATCATAGCAAGATAGCTACTGAAGTAGATGCAGTAAGGTAAAGCATATTAAGTAGTTTCATCCATACTCCGAATAACCTCAGGATCCAATCTGAATCGGTTCCTAATCCAATCCAAATCATGTGGTCATCCGACCACTCATCTCATAGCCATCCCATGGCTAACATATCATATTCCTGATAGCGTCTGCAATACAAGTCTGGCAAACTTACTCTCTTCCGGGTTGCCTCACAACCTTCAGAATACTCACAATCCACCGAGTACTTTCGATCATAAGAGGAGTTCTTTCATCATTATCACTACTATGGTTGACCACCTAGTGAGGTCTGGACGGACTGTCCAATACCGTGGACGGGGCTATTCGAATAGATTTTACACTCTACAGAGGTTGCACACTTTACCCACACCATGGAGCACCTGACCCTGTGATCCCATTTGGGTGGACCAGCGTTGTCCAACGAAACCCGCCTAACCCGTGACTCTCCCATCGTACCATCGGAAATCATCCTCCCCCGGAGTCCTGCCCTGGGTGGCCCCTGTGTCACCGCGTGACACCTGACACCGTCGTGGCTAACAAACTGTCCCAAACGGGGACCTGGTACCATATAACTCAACTGGGCTCACAAGGTTATCGCCGCCTACCGTGCCAGGGTAGCGCGCACGCATAACCTTCCCTGTCGGGCGGTACTGGTGAAAGAGCACGCGATCAGACCAAGTCAAGGCCGTCCCATACCGGCAAATGTGGCTGCATGGATAAGTCTGGACAGGTAACTCTGGATCAACCATGAAGTATCTTATCTCCGAATAATCTCTTCATTATAACTGACACTCCGACAGCATAATAATCCAAGTGAAAACATTAACCAACTAGTAATCCAATAGCCAACATGCTTAAGCCACTGCTACTAACTCATACCTACAACTTGCCGGATGAAACCCAAAATAATCATAGACAATATTCTCGTAATCGAACCACGTCATGGCATCGTCAAGTGGGTAAACTATTAGCCACTAACAATCCAGTACTCAGCATGGTAGTCACCTATTCAAGAATTTACTCAAGCTTTGCATAATCTAATCCATTTTACAAATACTTCATACTTGATATTAAAGTAATTAATTTAACTATGATATTGCCATGCAATTATGCAAATGAGAGTTGTGGCTTGCCTGGGGATGAAGGAACCATCGGGAAGGAGTGCGGAGAGTCCGCAGAGTTGACTGCCGGAAACAGTTCTCTCTTGGAGGAGGCTATTTACAGGAAAGGGCAACATGGTCATTTTCATAGTGTCAACACATTATGAAAATGATACCAACATGACGGGCTCGAAGAGACGAAGAAGTGGGCTTTGGAATCACCTCATTTGGAGCTACGAGCAAAAAGTTATGAGGGATCTTCCATCAGGGACCTATCCGCAAAATAAATAATTGCATCCGGGTCCCTAGGCAGAACAGCTGGTCGCGCAATTTAATGGAATACGCCTTCCCGCGGAGAACACGGAAATGAGGAGGGGGCACATCCACTTATCCAGCATGGCACCCCCCTCTCTCACTAACGGCTGGGCCCCATCCAGCCCTCTCTCTCCTCCTGCACCCTTTCTCCTTCCTCCCGATGCAGAACAGGGGAGAGGCAGAGGCATTCGGCCGGCGAGGGGCCCGGGCGCATCCGGCCATCTCCGGCGAAGCGAGGGCACCGGCGGAATCGGCGAGAGGAGCCGCACCCGTTCAGGGGAGGGGCACGGGCAGGAGAGGAGCTAGGACGGCGGCGGCTCGCGGCAACAGAGAGCCGGAGGAGCGACGGCCGAACGATAGGGACGCGGCCACAGGGCACTCCGGCGACAGGAGGAGGGGAGATGCGCCGGCATGGGGTGGTCTTCTGGTGGTGGTGGGAGAGGGAGAAGAGGCGGGGCTCGCCGGAATTTAGCCGGGCGAGGGCGGCGGCCGTGGCGGCCACTAGAGGCGGGGAGGAGCTCTGGGGCTCGGGGAAGAGGCTAGGGAGGGGTAGAGGAGTGCGGTGGGGGCTATGGTGAGCTCAGAGGGCCTCGGGGGGGGGGGGGGGGGGCTTATATAGCCGCGGCGAGCTCGCCGGATAAGCTCGGCCGTGGTGGCGAGCTTATCCGTGCACTGGAGCTTCGGGGCGACGTGGCTGGCCGCTTGCGGCGTCGAGAGGTTTCGTGGAGGGGTGGGGAGGGCTTAGGCGAGCTCGGGAGCTCGCGGGCGACCGAACGCGGCGACGGTAGAGACGGCCATGACGCGGGCGCGGCTGCCGCACCACGTAGGAGGTGACCTGAGAGGGGGAGAGTGATCCAGAGCGAAGGCGACGACAAGGCGAAGCCCCTAGACCAGGCTAGGTGTCGTGGGAGATGAGGAACGCGACGAGGCCAAGGGTACAACTGCCAGAGCGCGCTGGCTGGTATGCCAGCCACGTGGTCACCGCGTGAACTGGCGCACGCGGTGCACCCTGACCGGCCAAATCATGTCCAGTGAGTAGTCCTTCCAAGGAACAGTCTCAGGGAGGTGATGGCTCGATGAGGGGAACTGTGGTTGAATGGGAGTGATCACCTGAAGTTTGCTGTAGCAAACTTGACCACACCACTGTGATGAACAGAGAAGTGATAAGGGCCAAGACTGATGTCTGGGAGGTTTGGGATAGGAAGGACTATGATCCTGTGAAGTTTGGAGAGAAATGGACCAAGGTTTATTTAGTTGCTTTGCAACTGACCAATCTGGTCCAGAAACTTTATTAGGATGGAGCACTCAAATGGAGTAGCCACTTGAGCTAAAATTTGGTATAACCTGATGATTTGGTCATATGAGAGTTCCATAAAAATTTCATGCCTTTTGGACAAGCCAAAATGGTACTTCCTTCACAATGAACCTCTCTGACCAGAATATTAGAAAAATTCTAGGGAATTATTGGAAGATGAAATGAGCCCAAATTTTTTGGAGATAGGTTATATGGGTAGGAGAATGCTCTGGTAAATTTTCAGCAATTATGGAACAGTATAAAATATAGTTGCTTCACAATGTGAAAATCTGACCAGAAACCAAGATTTGAGACTGTGGTCACATAGATGATTGGATAGGGTTTAAACTTGGTGGAGAGTCAAGATTTGAGCATATGAAGATGCTTGCTAAATTTCAACTCATTTTGATACTCCTAGCTAGCACTTGCTTTACAAAGCTTCCAGTTGACCAGAAACTTTGGAATTTAGCCAAGGGAGATTTAATAGCCAAATGAAGTTGAATTTTGGCATGTGGCAATGATATGGATAGGAAATAATGCCCAAAAAGTTTGAGACCAAGCAAGCAAATATAAAGAGTACTTCCTTCTCAACTTGACAGCTGGGGCAGAATCAGAAAAGGAATATTTGTGAAATATTTTTGAACATGGCAAGGAAGGGTTTTGACATATTTGAGGAAGATATGTCCCAAAGTATTTATGAAAATTATTTAGGAATGTTTGGAATGATGGAGATGTGGGTTGCTTCACAACCCAGGACAACAGGGTTATTCCTTTAATAGAAAAAGGAATTTTCCCAAGGAAAAGAATATTGGGGTTGGTCCAAGATGGAAATGACATGGTCTTGGGATGGTTTTGAAGTTGACAAGCCACTTGGGAAGAGGAATCAAGGGTTATCCCTCCAGGTTGCAAAACTACTAAGTCACAGAAAGGCAAATCCAGACCAAAATCAAAAGGAAAAAAATGGGCAAAATCCAGGGTGTTACAAACCAACCCCCCTTAAAGAAATCTCATCCTCGATATTTGGTTGCTCAGGGATCAAACATGAATATTTCCACTTGAGGAAACCGTTTCCAACTCAGGTTTCCTTTTTACCTTTGTATAATGTTCCCACTGAATTTCATATGACTGCCTGCCTTGCTTCGGGGTGGTTTGCTTCACTGGAACCTTTTTCTGGCAAATCTTACCTCATATGTTACTCCCACTTCACTCCTTTTGTGTCTGCTGACCTGTCTGGGGCAATAAATTATCCTGACCAAAATATGTGCCCTACTCGTAAGTCCGAGGGTGGTTCCTCATGGACGTGTCGTGACGAGGTCCAATACGAACGACCGTTCACTGAGTTGTGAACAGATTCTCTTGGTGGACACGAAATCTTTTACTCATTGCATTGGGTGACTTCAAATGGCTGTGTGTCCTCCTGGTGCAAAACAGTACTGTAAATCGTACCATTCTCCTGGCGGAATCTGACTTCTCGCACGGATAGCTGGGTCATCTTGGCTATCTTCACTGTCTTGGGTATAAAGCTCCTACCAAATATTTGACTGTCACCTGTTGTGACCAGCATAAAGGTGTACGGTCTTATTGTGATATTATCCATAGACTTGACTGACAGTGGTCCTGGCAGCAGAATCTTGTTCATGGCAGGTTAGTCTTTAACTGATTCCCATCTGTGAGGACACATGCTTCGAGACTGTTGTTCATCCTTCTGATTACTCAGTCTGTTGGTATCTCTAAGTACATAGTAGGCCGTGCAATGCTTTGACACGGTTGCTGTAATGCAACTGCCGAGTTAATCTTTCGGCTGACCTGACCAGCTTGGTTGCCCTCTTCTGACAATTTTGAGCATATCTGGTTGGCTGGGCGGGTTGTCTCGATATGGGTCCTTGCAAATGGAATAGACCCCGTGGGTGTGTACCCATGGTGACTGGTACCGAGCCAGACTGTCTGGAGTATTTGTACCATTACCATACCTGTATGGACAACCTTGCTTTTTCATTATAGTTCTCTTTGCCTGGACCCTTTGCTGAAAGAACTTGGCCTTATGTGTTCTTGATTCTCCGTGTGACCGTAGGTGTTGTTAGGTGCAATATTCCGACAAGCATATCTTATCCTGATCCCCTAACTGGGTATCTTTGCTCACATGACTAGCTTTCTCATCCTCCACACTTTACCCGTAGGGTAATGATTATCCGAACCCAGGTTCATAGTTACTTGTATAGGGCTCCTGGCTCAGATGCTTCCCCCCATTAAAGGCTTGCTGGGGAAGACTCGGTACATTATGCCGGAAGCTTGCTGTGATAGCTTACTGAAGAAGCCTGGGTGTCTTGTATGGGAAGATATCCGTGTGTCGTATTGAGGAAGACACAGGAACCTTGCGTCGTAAGCTTTTCTGGTAACTTGCGGAGGAAGACGGAGTTGCTTACACCTGAAACTTTCCCTTTGCCATATGCGGACTGAGTGCATATATATATATATCCCTTACTGTTTCTACTGTCGGTTACTTGTTGTATGCAACAGGGTATTCGGCTATCCTTCTTGCTGAACACTAAGTTCATAGCACATTCTGGCTTGCTTCCAACACATAGCAGGGTTCAAATTGTACTCATAGCAGACTCAAACCGTGTATATGAATCATACCTTTGGCACGGAATGCACTATGGATCATGTACACAATTTGCCTTCTTGCTGACGCGATTATTACTGCTGTGAAAGTTGCACTGATGTATACTTGATGCTGATAACAAATCCGGCCAGGATATCATTTGTATTCAGGCCCGATATTCCCGATATAACACAGTATGCTGAAAATTCCATATTGCTGAGCTGAGCTTCCAAATGGCTGTATCTTCACTGACTCTTTGGGTTCAGTGTCGGGGAGTAACTTCCATAAGGGGAAAATAAGGTAACACCAAGGGCCCAAAAAAAAACAAAAGAAACGACTAAACAAAAGGACACGAAGCAGCAAGATCACACACACAAGCAATATCACATTCTACAGCTACTCCCAGCAATAATATGCATTCCTACTTAAGCACACAAATCTCGCAAGAACTCCGGTATTACGGTCTAACATGCTGTGGCGATGTGCACGAAAGTGAATCAATGTGTGGAAGAAAATTGGTGTAAACAAGGCTACACCAAATACGAGCTTAACACCGGTTCCATCTGGACGGACACGGTGGCAAGGACGAACTTGGTGATCGGGGGTCGGAACACAGAAGTTACGACCACATCATCATCAAGCGTATGGATGAAAACCGTACACGTCCAAAGAATAGGTGGTGGAATGAGATAGTGGTGGAGAGAAAGGCTTGCAGGCATTGCCCTTTTCTGATAACAAGGATCAGTAAGGGTTGCCGAAGTGGCTAGTGGAATGGCACGATCCGGGATAGAACTTGTCTATCACCGAAACGATAGGGGAGTTGGAAGAGAATAAGTTGGTGTGGCACCGGTGCATCAATCCGACAAGGGATCGACACAACCAAGCACCTTGGCATCACTCCGCTGGGACGAAGATGACACCACACCAAGGAACAAATAGGCAAACTGGAGAGCGCAGGTAGGGAATCGAAACCGATGCCACCTACACTAACCAGATCCATCGTTAGTGATAAGATATCTATTTTATATGTATGCTATGCACAAACAAATGCAACAAACAAGTGCAGCAAACCAACTGGATCCTATACTACCGGTTACTAACGCTCCCGCAGTCTAGGGCGTCCTATAGCCAGACCTGCTCTGATACCAATGCCTGTGGCACCCCGGCTCAGAGAAGACCGGGACGCCCTGTATTCTAGCCCAGGGACAAGTCTTTTGGAATATGGCACAGTTGGCATAGAACAAATCAGCTCTTTATTACAATGGATATGGCTACAAGGGTACAAGGTTTACACTGGCACGGTGACACTACGCCTGCCCGGGGTAGCTCTATGCTAGCAGCGGAACAGCCTGAGGTAGTGGAGTAACTCTCGGCGGCGGAATAACGACGGCGGTGATGGACTCCACTCCGCAGGGACCCTGGCTAGAACGCGTATCCTAGCTCGCAAACTCGGGATCCTTGACAAGCAAGCAATCATGGCATGACCTGCAAACTGGCATGACATGCTAGGTGAGTACTTGGAATGTACTCGCAAGCTCACAACGAAACCCGCCTAACCCGTGACTCTCCCATCGTACCACCGGCAATCATCCTCCCCCAGAGTCCTGCCCTGGGTGGCCCCTGTGTCACCGCGTGACACCTACCACCGTCGTGGCTAACAAGCTGTCCCAAACGGGGACCTGGTACCATATAACTCAACTGGGCTCACAAGGTTATCGCCGCCTACCGGGCCAGGGTAGCGCGCACGCATAACCTTCCCTGTCGGGCGGTACCGGTGAAAGAGCACGCGATCAGACCAAGTCAAGGCCGTCTCATACCGGCAAATGTGGCTGCACGGATAAGTCCAGACAGGTGACTCTGGATCAACCATGAAGTATCTTATCTCCGAATAATCTCTTCATTATAACTGACACTCCGACAGCATAATAATCCAAGTGAAAACATTAACCAACTAGTAATCCAATAACCAACATGCTTAAGCCACTTCTACTAACTCATACCTACAACTTGCCGGATGAAACCCAAAATAATCATAGACAGTAATCTCGTAATCCAACCACGTCATGTCATCATCAAGTGGGTAAACTACTAGCCACTAACAATCCAGTACTCAACATGGTAGTCACCTATTCAAGAATTTACTCAAGCTTTGCATAATCTAATCCATTTTACAAATACTTCATACTTGATATTAAAGTAGTTAATTTAACTATGATATTGCAATGCAATTATGCAAATGAGAGTTGTGGCTTGCCTGGGGATGAAGGAACCATCGGGAAGGAGTGCGGAGAGTCCACGGAGTTGACTGCCGGAAACAGTTCTCTCTTGGAGGAGGCTGTTTACGGGCAAGGGCAAAATGGTCAATTTCGCAGTGTCAACACATTATGAAAATGATACCAACATGATGGGCTCGAAGAGACGATGAAGTGGGCTTTGGAATCACATCATTTGGAGCTACGAGCAAAAAGTTATGAGGGATCTTCTGTCAGCGACCTATCCGCAAAATAAATAATTGCATCCGGGTCCCTGGGCAGAACGGCTGGTCGCGCAATTTAGTGGAATACGCCTTCCCGCGGGGAACACGGAAACGAGGCGGGGGCGTGTCCACTTATCCAGCGTGGCACCCCCTCTCTCACTGACGGCTGGGCCCCATCCAGCCTTGTCTCTCCTCCTGCTCCCTTTCTCCTTCCTCCCGACGTAGAACAGGGGAGAGGCAGAGGCGTTCGGCCAGCGAGGGGCCCGGACGCGTCCGGCCATCGCCGGCGAAGCGAGGGCACCGGCGGGTTCGGCGAGAGGAGCCGCACCCGTTCAGGGGAGGGGCACGGGCAGGAGAGGAGCTGGGACGGCGGTGGCTCGCGGCAACAGAGAGCCGGAGGAGTGACGGACGAACGACAAGGGCACGGCCACAGGGCACTCCGACGACAGGAGGAGGGGAGATGCGCCGACGTGGGGGTGGTCTTCTGGTGGTGGTGGGAGAGGGAGAAGAGGCGGGGCTCGCCGGAATTTAGCCGGGCGAGGGCGGCGGCCGTGGCGGCCACTAGAGGCGGGGAGGAGCTCCGGGGCTCGGGGAAGAGGCTTGGGAGGGGTAGAGGAGTGCCGTGGGGGCTATGGTGAGCTCAGAGGGCCTCAGGGGGGGCCCTTATAGAGCCGCGGCGAGCTCGCCGGATAAGCTCGGCCGCGGTGGCGAGCTTATCCGCGCACTGCAGCTTTGGGGCGACGTGGCTGGCCGCTTGCGGCATCGAGAGGTTTCATGGAGGGGTGGGGAGGGCTCAGGCGAGCTCGGGAAGGCTCGGGAGCTCGCAAGCGACCGGACGCGGCGGCGGCAGAGACGGCCACGTCATGGGCGCGGCTGCTGCACTGCGTACGAGGTGACCTAAGAGGGGGAGAGTGATCCAGGGTGAAGGCGACGACAAGGCGAAGCCCCTAGACATGGCTAGGTGTCGAGGGAGAGGAGGAACGTGACGATGCCGAGGGTACAACTGCCAGAGCGCGCTGGCTGGTATGCCAGCCGCGTGGTCACCACATGAACTGGCGCACGTGGTGCACCCTGACCGGCCAAATCATGTCCAGTGAGTAGTCCTTCCAAGGAACAGTCTCAGGGAGGTGATGGCGCGATGAGGGGAACTATGGTTGGATGGGAGTGATCACCTGAAGTTTGCTGTAGCAAACTTGACCACACCACTGTGATGAACAGAGAAGTGATAAGGGCCAAGACTGTTGTCTGGGAGTTTTGGATAGGAAGGACTATGATCCTGTGAAGTTTGGAGTGAAATGGACCAAGGTTTAATATAGTTGCTTTGCAACTGACCAATCTGGTCCAGAAACTTGATTAGGATGGAGCACTCAAATGGAGTAGCCACTTGAGCTGAAATTTGGTATAACATGATGATTTGGTCATATGGGAGTTCCATAAAAATTTCATGCCATTTGGACAAGCCAAAATGGTACTTCCTTCACAATGAACCTCTCTGACCAGAATCTTAGAAAAATTCTAGGGAATTATTGGGAAGATGAAATGAGCCCAATTTTTTTGGCGATAGGTTATATGGGTAGGAGAATGCTCTGTTAAATTTTCAGCAATTATGGAGCAGTATAAAATATAGTTGCTTCACAATGTGAAATCTGACCAGAAACCAAGATTTGAGGCTGTGCTCACATAAATAATTGGATAGAGTTCAAACTTGGTGGAGAGTCATGATTTGAGCATATGAAGATGGTTGCAAAATTTCAACTCATTTGGATACTCCTAGCTAGCACTTGCTTCACAAAGCTTCTAGTTAACAAGAAACTTTGGAATTTAGCCAAGGGAGATTTAATAGCCAAATGAAGTTGAATTTTGGCATGTGACAATAATATGGATAGGAAAGAATGCCCAAAAAGTTTGAGACCAAGCAAGCAAATATAAAGAGTACTTGCTTCTCAACTTGACAGCTGGGGTAGAATCAGAAAAGGAATATTTGTGAAATATTTTTGAACATCGCAAGGAAGGGTTTTGACATATTTGAGGAAGATATGTCCCGAAGTATTTATGAAAATTATTTAGGAATGTTTGGAATGATGGAGATGTGGGTTGCTTCACAACCCAGGACAACAGGGTTATTCCTTTAATAGAAAAAGATTTTTCCCAAGGAAAAGAATATTGGGGTTGGTCCAAAATGGAAATGACATGGTCTTGGGATGGTTTTGAAGTTGACAAGCCACTTGGGAAGAGGAATCAAGGGTGATCCCTCCAGGTTTCAAAACTACTAAGCCACAGAAAGGCAAATCTAGACCAAAATCAAAAGGAAAAAAAATGGGCAAAATCCAGGGTGTTACATCCCGTCGACCGTGGGCGCCGGGATTGTGTCCCCCGAGGCCGCCTCGATGCCCTCTACACGGCACACTGCCGGCCCCCTCCTAAACCTCTCTCCTCTCCCCTCCGTGAGCTCACCCGAGCGCGTCCGTGGATGCTGCCCACGGTGCACCGGTGCCTCCCCCATATAAGCCACCCCCGAGCTCTCTCTCGCCTCCTCTGGTTCCCTCTCCCTCCCAGCTGCCTCCTGCGCATGCTCTCCCTCTCCCTCGGGCTCTCCTTGCCTCTCCATCGCTGCCTCGGTCACCGTCGATCTCTGCTTGGCTCCGGTGAACCAGGGCCTCTCCCCTTCTCCTTCGACCTCCAGGCGAACCGCCGCTGGGATACGGAGCTCCCCCGCTCCTTGCCGCATCGTCCCGTGCCTCGTAGTGCCGGTGCCACCACCGCCCGATGAGGCCATCCGCCACGGCCGGTGCAGGAGCCGCTTCGGCCATCCCGTGTCGCCCCCGAGGGCTCCCTCTAACGCGACGCTCCCTTGCGACCCCTCCGGTGGCCGGAGCTTGGCCGGGGGTGGCCTTTGCCGCCGGGGGCAAGCGCCGGACAACGTACAACCGAGGCCTCGAACTCCTCTGTCGCGGGAGCCGGAGGAAGGTGACAACCCTGCGGGTGGGGCCCACAGGTCAGCGACCCCGCCGGCCAGCCGCACGGTTTGAGTGGAGACGCCCCGTCCATTCCCGCCTCTTTGCGGCGAAAGCGCCCTCCCGGGAATATGCCTCCGACGTCACCCGTGCACGCGTGCGGCTGAGCTCTGGGCCAGCCCAGTGTGCTGCGGTGCTAAACTGCGCCCGTTGCGCGTAATAAGGGTTACTCTTTATTCTCTTTCTTTTTCCAGGAATGTTGTAAAATCCATAAACAATTCAAATGGACTCCAAATTTGATGATTCAAATTTCTAGCAGTTCATAAATTCATGCTCTATCACATGGTGCAATTTGCACATTTTTCCAGAAAATTTTTATTCACAATTTTTTATCTAATCCCATTTTTCCATTTTTGTGATAAACATTAGATTTAAGACTTGTTGACCATCCCAACCAAACATGCGCAACCACTCTACCCTTATATGGGAAAGGGCATTATTGATTACCTAGTTCGTGCTAGCATGGATGCTCGCATTACTAGTGACAGGAGTGGCGTGGTCACTCTCAGGACGGGGTCGTGCTTGGATAGGCAGCCATGACTGTTTTCACAGGGCACCGGACACACCGTTGGTCCCTTCGTGTAGTTGTGAAATAAAAAGGGCAGAGTCCCAAGATCTTTATGATTATACACGAGGGCTGTGTACCAACGAGTGGACTCTATGTTAGTCACGGCTAGGGAAAGGTAGTGATCGGGTGCTTACCCCGGGTACTTGAGGTACCGCAGGTCGTGGATGACACGGAAGTTCCCCAGATCTTGTGGGTAAAGTGTGCAACCTCTGCAGAGTGTCAAACTATTCGAATAGCCGTGTCCATGGTCAAGGACAGTTGGGTGGTATTGCTTAGACTATGTCCATATGTTTCTGAGAAACAACACAAATTGGAAATGTTGATGAGAATCACGATAAGTTGGAGATTGAGTTGTGTGAAACTCCTTCTCAATGTTGATATCTGTAATCCCTTGATTCATGATCATAGATTCATTATTAACACCACACGTATTGATCATACTTGCATGAGAAAAATTATCTTACCACCAACATGCCAACATAGTGATATTATCATGCATATGTCATTCTGTTACCATTCATGGGTTGCTTGCGAGTACATTCAAAGTACTCATTGGCTTGCCACTGGTTATTTTATTGGCCAGGCATGAAAGAACATGATGTAATGAAGCATACCCTGGTGACGATCATGCGAGCTAGGACGCTTCCCAGTCAGAATGCCTGTAGGGTTAAGGCAGATGGCATGGGTTCACGCTATTGTTGAAGATTTCTGCTGCAAATTTATGAAGACTTGGCCATAAAGGTCATATTTGAGTAAAACGGCATGTACTAGATGTAAGACTCTCGTTATTCAGTTTCTGTGTGTTCAGTGAGCATTGATCTCTAGGATCACTATAGACGGGCATTCGGTGATCACGACTTATGAGTCGGGGTCCCCACAGAGCTGGTATCAGAGCCATCCTGACTGTAGGAAGCCTTAATTAGCATGGTCATTAGTTAGGGTAAAACTATTTCCAAAACTATCACTAATTTTCAAAAACTATCCATACTTCTCTTCCCTTCTGAAGTTTTCAAAAACTAAGATATATTTTCCTTATTGATCTCTTTCCCTTCAAAACTTTTTTAAATGATCACTAGTACCCTTATGCCCCTGACCACTGGATTCCTTGTAATCCTCGTGGATAATCTAGAAGGAAGACGCCTTGCCAAACATTCACCCACATCTTCTGAACACAAATTTGGTGACACCACGACAAGACAGAAGACACCTTCTCAAGGATTGAGGAAACCGAGACTTGAAAGATGGTGACACCCTTGACACTGCCCTAGGATGATGCAACCTTGTCCTACGACGATCAAGGTGTAAGATATGCAGGATCATGATAGACATCGCTAATAGAGCCACCCTGTCCTTCCCATTGTTGTATCGGCAACCACCGCTGGATGAGAACCTCGCCATTTGGTCCGCCTCACTATAGTGAGTAGGAAAACGGTTCTCTTCATCCCCCACTCTTGGTGTCCATGTTGTCATCAACGTAACCGACAGGTTGGACCTCTACTATGCCTTGTTAATGTCATTGCATAAAAGATTGCTTACCTGGAACCCTTGACGCCTTAGAAGACAGAAGGGATCATCATGATTAAGAAGACAACAGAAGACTGAGTCAATACCAGCTACGAGGAACCACCTTCACCCCGTCAGCTCATCAGGTGAGAAGTTGTTGAAGATTCTTCAGGACAATCCGGATCATTTCATCGAACAACTACAGGAGACATAGCGACACCTGAGGAAGACCCAGAAGACTGCACGTCCTTCTCTCCAAGAGATGAAGCAAAGCACGACTATTGAGTCCGAGAACCTCTAGGGTAGGATGAGTCATGTACCCCCTATGCGAAGTTGAGTCCATATGATGGTTCAAATGGAACCATGTTCTGTGTAGCTTGTTTTTATTCGTTTGTGCTTTGATATAAGTCGCACTTTTACCCTAGGCAACAAGTACGCGACTATATCACCTGCCTTATTTTAATGCTTGTGTTTGGTTCTTTCGACACCTGTTTGTTTGCACTTGCACTATAGAACCCCCTTTAGGCATTCCCCTCCTCTATGCTACTTTTTTCTCTCATCTCTCTCATCAACTGGAGACCAGCAAGACGGGATGCACCAAGGATTCCACCTCGGCATCCAACTAGCACTAAAGACTTTTGCTACAGCCTCCTCGACCAAGTGCAACCCCGTAGAGTTATGTTTACCCCTCAAGACTGGAAACCCATCCCTATACCCTTCGAGATTTCACGAGATACCCCAGCCCGAATCCTTAACCATGTGCTTAACCCACAAAATTGCAAGAGAACCAGTTAAGCCTCCGTAACCTTGCTCAACACTTCATTCATTATGGAACTAGTGGACATAGTGAACGAGCACATCATCATCTTAAGATAGCACCAGAACTGGTGATGCCATAGGGAAGACCAATTTGAGGATATAGGAATAGAGGACAAATGACTTGATGAGTTTATATCAGTGACCTTGAGGAATTATTTGAGACTCTTTGGTGGATTATGAGGCTTTCATATTGGTAGATGAACTTGGTGGGATCGTGTTAATAGAGTAGCGTAACTTTCATCACCCTAGAGTAAATTGGATTTTGTAGGACAATTATGATCACAAGCTGGAATTCTTGGAGGTATAAGGATTTGACTTAACCAGGGGATATTGATAGGAAAGTAGTAATGGTACAAAAATGACTTGGAAGGACGAGTAGGAATCCTCGCTGGAGTTTAGATTTGGATTAAATAGGCGATCCTGGTGGAGTATAGATGCTGAGTAAGTCTACATGGTTCGGAGAAAGTTGGATTTATACTGATGATCTCGATCATGATACCATGTTTCTCGGTGGATAATAAACTACGGATATGGTGGTTATCAGATCCATTCAGAAGGACAATGGCTCTCCTCTCCTCCCCCGGCGCCTCCTCTCCCTGCCTCCCCCCTCGCGGCCTCATCGAAGACTGGTTGCCCTAGATCCCTCTCCTCCCCTCCATGCTCGCCCTCTCCTCCGGGCCCTGCGTCTGCTAGCTCTCAGGCTCCTGGTTCCCTCTCCTCCTTCCCCCATCTGTCAAACAAGTTCTGGGCCTTGGAGGATTTGGATTCGGGATCGGAGGTGGATGCGCCCGTTCCTGCTCGTCTTCTCCGGCCTGCATCGCCGGCTCCTCGGGGCAAGGCTCATAAGTTTGCCCTTGGGGGCCGTGGTCGGGCCTGTCGTTCGCCGCCTTGCTCGGCGGGGTGGTAGGTGGTCCGCCGTCGTGCCCGCGGATCTGGTAGGCTTCCCTCCCCTCCCCCTCGCTCCGGTGCCGTCTCTCCGCCATCTTGGTCTGGCTCTAGGGGGCGCAAGGCAGCCCGTTCCCCTCACCTGGCTTGTGGTGGCTGGAGTTCTCCGTGCTCGGTTGTCGCCTGCTCGTCACCGGTGGTGGCCGGCGGCGAGAGATCGGGCTCTGCCTCCATCATGGTTCCTGCCCTAACCCTAGCGGCCTCGGCTGTTGCGGGGGTGGGCCTTGGGCCGTTTGGAGCGGGGGCCAATCGGGCTGGTGGGCCTGGCTGTGGGCCCTTGGTGCCTTCCCTCTCTGAGGCCGATTTCCCCCCTCTTGTCCTGTCTGGGCCCGTGTGTCGTGTTCTGGCCCACCAAGTTTCCTCCGGTCCGCCTGGCCCGGTTCCTTCGGCCCGTCTTCCCAGCCCATTACCCCTTGGGTATATATGGGTCCAGAAGGGTTTGGTCGCGCCCGTGCTAGGGTTTCCTGCCTCCTCCTCTGACATGCGCCGCTACCCTCTGCGGATCCGTCGTGTCTTGAGAGCTCGTCCTCCCCCTCCCCTCTCGATCTCTTTCGCGGCAGCGGTCACCATGGACAAGTCCAGGGCTTCCTCCTCGGAGGCTCTATCCGGTAGCAAGCGGGCGCAGGAAGGCTCGGCTGAGGCGGGCAGATCTGCGGATCTGGCGTACGAAACTGAGCTCCGGGAGAAGCTGGAGGCGGAGCGTTCCGTGCGGGAGTAGGTGGCGGCTGATAGGGAGGCGTGGGCGGCGGGGCCGGCATGGTTGCAGCAGGAGGAGCGCGATCGGGCAGCGTCAGCGGCGCAGGTGGCTGGGCTGGATCCTTGGGAGGCGGTGGCCTCGGGCTCGTCGGTCGCGGCGGCGGCCCCTCCCCGCCCCGATCCGCCTTGTCGGCCGGTGGGTCCTGCCCATGCCGCTGGCCATGGTGCTGGATCTAGCTTCGGCGCGGTGAGCCATGGCCGTGGTGTGGGTGGGGGCCAGTCTGGTGGCCCAGGGGCTGGCTCGGGCAGCGGCTTCCCCTCCTCCAAGTTTCGTCGCACCTCCCCCCAGATCCCTGGCTTGTCTTCGGGTGGGATCGGCGACGGGATTCTTCCCCCTCCCCCGCCGCTCCCCCTGGCGTCGTTCCCTCGTGTGGATCTGGGCCGGTTTCTGGGGGTGGGGGTGGCTCGACCGGTGGCTCTGCTACCCTCACCTGCTTCGCCTGCCATCGGGCTGGCCACTTCCAAACTCGTTGTTCCTTTCCCCCTTTCTGTCTGATATGCCGTGCCGAAGGGCATCTTACTGTGGACTGCAGCAACCGTTCTCCATTTCCTGCTTTCAAGAAATTTGGCTCCGGGCTGCCGGGTTGTGAGTTCTTTGCACTTGATGGTGATCTGGGGATGCCAGTGTTTGCCCCGGTGGAGTCCAATGCAGCGGTCATTTCGGTTATCTCTGATCCGGTCCCCCTCCAGGTGATCTCTGACGAGCTTAAGGAATGGGGGCTCGATGGTTGGGATTGGTAGATTCAGCAAATCTCCGACAGAGGCTTTGCTGTTACTTTCCCCACTAAGGAGAGCTTGAAGATGATGGCTTCCTGCTCGAGCTTCACCCTCCCTCTGAATCAGGTCATGGTGTCCGTCAAAGCCGCAGTGGATGGGGCCAAGGCGGTGGCCTCTCTGTCTGACATCTGGGTGCTGCTCGAGGAGGTGCCGTCTGGCTTGCGTAATGCTAGATTTCTGATGTCCTTTGGAGAACTGATTGGCAAGCCCGTTTCTGTGGATGAAGCTTCTCTTGACCCTCCCGGTCCGATTCGCATGAAGATCTGGTGCCTCAACCCTGAGAATGTGCATGGCTCGATCACTTTCTTCCCCACCTCGGAGGCCTTCCGCATTCGCGTTCATTCCGAGGCCGCTGCGGCTCAGCAGGTCCCTCCCCCTCCTCCCCCGCCCCCGGCCCCAAAACCGTCCAACCCTGGCTCTGATGGTGGGGGCGAGACGGGTGCTGGCAGCAATGTGAATCCTTTCACCTCGTTGGAGTGGGAGGTGATGGGCTCAGAGTTGTGTGGTCTGTTTGATTTTGGTCCTCCTTCGGCTGGGGCTGGCAAGGGAGGCAAGGATGGGGCGCAGGATTCCTCGCGTGGTGGTGCTGTTGGTGGGGTTGGGGCCACTCCCATCTCCGGGGCTGCCTCTGCTACTCTAGCCCCGGTCACCAGGACGGCTTCTCCTTCACTGTCTGGTATCATGGATGTGCCTCAAGATGCTGTGGCGTCTCCTCCGACCCCGGTTAGCAAGCAGTCTATGAGGAAGGTGTCAGTGCGGAAATTCTCTGCCAAGAGCAGAGCGGCGAAGGGGTACAAGGCCTTGGGTGGGGATATGTGTCATCGACTAGATGAGGATCTGGGGGCGGTGGCGGCGGCCCGTCTGGGGTCGGATGGCGGTGCTTCTCCTGCGGCTCACGCTGGTCTGGCTCCGGTGAGATCGCCGGTGTCCACGGCCAGGAAGGGGCTTCACCGTCATTCTGCTGCCTCTCCTACCCAGGGCGGGCCTACGCGTGCTAAGTCTCCAATGGCCTCGGGCCAGCAAGGTACCCCCCTGTTCCCTCCTTCCCCTCTCGTTTGGTCTTGCCATCTTTGCCAGATGCTCATCTTTTGAATATCCTTGAGGACATTGGTGTTTCTTTGGATCCCAACTTTGGCTCTCCCTCCACTTTGCTCTCGGTCATTCGGTTGAATGAGGAGGCCCAGGCTGCGCTGGCCAAGGCAAAGGAGGCTGCCGCCCAGTCTAAGGCGGCAGTGGAGGCATCCCATGGGGCCGTGGGGGACGGGGGTTCTGGCCCCCTCCCTCCACTATCAAAAAGGTTCAGGTCTCCAAATCCAAGTCTAAACCCCGTGTGATCCTGAGCAGGTCGAGTCTGCGTATTAAAAACCTCTCTTCCAAATGAAAGCTCTTATCTGGAATATTAGGGGTTTCGGCGCTAGTTGGCATCGGGACCAAATTCGTGACCTTGTTTGTGTCGATAATATTGATCTGGTGGGTTTTGTGGAAACCTTTAAATCTGATTTCTCTCGTTCGGACCTCTCTGGAATTGCTGGGGCAGACCATTTTTTGGGCGCTTCCTTCCTGCTTCTGGACACTCTGGTGGGATCCTTATCGGGGCCCAAGACGATGTGTTTGAGTATGTGGCTTTTGATCATGGCCTCTTCTGGGCCAGCATGGTAGTATTCCATAAAGAGTGTAATGTTCTCTAGGAGTTTATGGTGGTTTACGGTCCTGCGGATCATTCGATGTCGCAGCTTTTCCTAGATGAGCTCTCGTCTAAGATTGATGAGTGCCAGTTGCCCCTGGTCATTGCCGGTGATTTCAACTTGCTTAGGTGCCCATCCGATAAGAATAATGGTTCCTTCTCTTGGCCTCTGGCGAATGCCTTTAATGATTTCATCGCTAAGTGTGCTATCCGGGAGATACCCAGGTCCGGGGCCCGTTTCTCCTGGTCTAAGCACCAGGCTAACCCCATTCGCTCTGCCCTAGACCGCGTCTTTGCCTTTGCTTCTTGGGACCTTCTGCTCCCCCGTGCTTCTCTTAGTGCGATGTCTCGCATCGGCTCTGACCACTCCCCCCTCATTCTTGATCTAGGCATCACTTCCCTTGCCAAAGTATCTAGATTCCAATTTGATGCGTCCTGGCTTCTGATTGACGGTTTTGTGGATATGCTCTCTGTGAAAATTAATTCCCTCCTAAACTCCCGTACTCGCTCCTTTGGGCCCATGGACGACTGGCACTTCTGCTCCTACCAACTTAGGAAGTTTTTGAAAGGGTGGGGCAGTAATCAGGCCGCAGAGGCCCTCCACGCCAAGTGAGACCTGTCGGGGCAGGTTTCGGCTCTTGACGCGCAGGCCGATTCGGTCGGCTTGTCCGTTGACGGCTGGCATCAGAGATATGATCTTGAGGCCAACTTGATGCAGCTACATCGGCTGGCGGAGCTTTATTGGAAACAACGAGGTAGCATTAACTGGACCTTGAAAGGAGACTTGCCGACTGCTTACTTCTTTGCGATCGCTAATGGGAGGCGCTGGAGATGCCTGATCACTAGTTTGATGGTGGATGGTGCCCGCGTCACGGACCCCTCCACCATTCTTTCTCATATCCACGACTTCTATGTTGGCTTGTTCGCGGCTAGGCCGGACTCGGGGTTTCGGATTTCACCCAACCTGTGGCTATTGCATAACCAGGTCTCTGATGACAAAAATGAGTCTCTAATGATTCCCCTTTGTGTGGAGGAGATCGAGGTCGTGCTCAAGACGGCGAATGCCAATTCGGCCTCCGGTCCTGACAGTTTCTCCATCCCTTTCTTCCGACGCTTCTGGCCCTCTCTTCGACCCCTCGTCTGTGCGGTTATCCAAGGATTCTATCTTGGAACCATGGGCATTTCCCGTTTGAATTATGTTGTCCTCTGTCTTATCCCTAAGGTGAAAGGTGCAGAGCTCATTTCCCAGTTCCGTCCGATAGCCTTGATCAACAATTTCGCGAAGTTTTCGGCTAAAGGTCTGGCGACCCGATTAGGCCCAGTAGCCCACCGCATTATTAGCCCCACTCAGTCCGCCTTCATTAAGGGATGCTACATTTTGGATGGAGTCCTTTGCCTTAATGAAATTGTGCATGACCTCCAGCGAAGGAGCACCCGCACGATCATCCTTAAGCTAGACTTTGAAAAGGCCTACGATTCGGTGAACTAGTCTTTCCTGCGTCAGGTCCTCCTTGCCAAAGGTTTTCATGCTGGCTTTGTCCATAGATTGATGCAGCTGGTCTTTGGGGGGCACATGGCTGTGTCCGTTAACGGTAACATCACTAACTTCTTTGCCAATGGCCGTGGCCTACGGCAAGGGGACCCTGCCTCCCCTATCCTCTTCAATTTTGTGGTAGATGCCCTCTCTTGCCTTCTATCTAGGGCGGCAGTTGCTAGCCACATCTCCCCGGTGATCTCCCACCTCCTCCCCCAAGGTGTTACCAACCTTCAATATGCTGACGACACGATCATTCTGGTGGAGCTTAATGATGCTTGCTTGGCAAATCTGAAATTTATCCTGCTGTGCTTCGAAGCCTTGTCGGGGCTCAAGATCAACTTTGTTAAAAGTGAGGTTATCATGACTGGTACTGATGTCGAGGAAGCGACCAGGGTGGCCCACCTCCTAAACTGCTCCTTGGGCTCCTTCCCGTTCAAATACTTAGGCCTGCCGATATCCCCCTTCCGCCTTCACGCCCAAGTCTTTAACCCCCTGGTGGCCAAGGTGGGCAACAGGGTCATGCCTTGGCGTGGCCGCTACAACACCCAGGTCGGGAAAGTCAGTCTCATCAATGCGTGCCTCTCTTCCCTCCTGATCTTCACCATGGGCTTCTTTCTTCTTTCGTTGGGTACTCATGCTGGTTTTGACAAACACAGAGGCAACTTTTACTGGAACTCGGCCGATAACAAGAAGAAATATAGGCTCGTCAAATGGAAAATCATCTGTAGACCCAAGAGCCTTGGGGGGCTGGGCATCCTAAACACTGTGGTTATGAACAAATGTCTGATAGTTAAATGGTGGTGGCGGATCATCACTAGTGGTCCTGGCACGCTTTGGTATGATATCCTAAAAGCTAAATACTTTCCGAACACCAGCCCCATGTTTGCCAGGGCTGGGAATGGCTCTCAATTCTGGAGGGACCTGGTTAAACTGCGCGATGTGTTTCGGGACCATGTTAAGTTTGTGGTGCGCAATGGTCGTTCCACTAGATTTTGGCTGGACTAGTGGATTGGGGATGATACTCTTGTGAACTCCTTCCCGGTGTTGTTCTCTTACTGCTCTAATCCTGAGATCTCTATCTCTGATCTGTCTAGTGTTAACTGGGACCTGGGTCTTCGGACGTCTCTGACTCCTGCAGAGTTGTCGGACTGGCACCGTCTTGCTGCTTTGTTCCCAAACCTCTCGAAGGAGGAGGACTCTGTTACCTGGCCCCATAGCCCCTCTGGGTCCTTTTTTGTTAAATCCCTTTATGTTAGGCTCTGCGATGGGACCCCCACTTTGAAATTCCGGCAGATCTGGGCGGCCAAGGTTCCCCCTAAGATCAAGGTCTTTCTCTGGCAGGCCTTGAGGGGGCGCCTGCCGGCTGCTGATCAGATCCGCAAGCGCAATGGTTCGGGCTCTGCTTCATGTGCTTTGTGTGGTGTATTGGAGAATACCGAGCATATTTTCTTCTCCTGCCCTCTGGCCAAGTTGGCTTGGGGCTACGTACGATCGTGGATGGGCGTTAACTGGGCGCCTCAGTCCTTCGCTCATCTTAGGACTTTGGCTGATAACATTACTGGTCGTACAAAGAGATTGTTTTGGGTTGGTCTGGCTGCTATGTGCTGGTCCTTGTGGACTACTCGTAACAAATTTACTATCGAGGGCGTTTTTCCTAAAAAGCCTGCTGATGTGTTCTTTTAAATGCTTATCCTCTTGCAGCAGTGGAAATTATTGACTAGAGCGGCCGATATGGAGGGCATGGAGGATCTGATCAACAAAGTAAAGGCGTCGGCCAACCAACTCTCCAACCCCCAACCCCACTGAGGCGCTGCTATGTTGATGTGTAATCCTTAGTAGTAGGTTGTTGGCCTGCGCGCCTCTCTTCTCTGGTTTGTTGGGCCTGCGTGCCTATTTATTTTGTCTGGCTTGTTGCCATGGTTCTGGCCTAAACTTTATCTGTAAGTGTTGGTGGTGATGTTTGACTCTGCCTGGTGGCTTTATTTATAAAGTTGGGCGCTAGCCTTTTCTCTAAAAAAATAAACTACGGATACTTGGTTATTATCAGACTAAATTCAAGGATCTATATGCACCTAACCTTGGAGTTTACTTGACCATGATAATGGAAATTGGTGGACCTACTATAGTAAAGGTAGCCCTTTCAAGTATTTGGGGATTATAGGACATTGGAAGGTCATGTGGAACACCATAGACAATTGGATTTATAGAATTAATGAATCATGTAGTGATTGATGGAATGAATGGGCCGTTGGAGTTGATTCTTAGGAAGGAAACAAGAATTTGGATTTGCATACGACGTGTTTTCTTAGGATAGAGATGCACTATCTTGGACCTTGGAAGAATAAGCTGAGTACTTGGATTGTGATATTTAGTTCAAGCCTAGCAGCTTGTATGGATTTTACATGAGGATAACCCTACATATGAGTTTGGGGATAGTTGATATGATTTTGTTTAGACCTCCTCTCGGGAATCTTGAGGATGTGTATAGCATGAGTGATGACCTAAGTTGACTTATAGGAGATGATGCTTTCAGTGATGTAAGGTGATCTTGATTGGGAGATTAGATAGAACAACTGGCATCCCAGAAACTGTGCTCAAGGATAAGATGATAAATGTTCACCCGCACCCTAGAATCCTTGAAACCCTTAAAGCTTCACCGAGCCATAGCATGGTCGGAGCATGACCATGGGCCTTGACGCTAGGTCAAGAAGACCCCGACCAATACTCGACCTTGACCACCACCAATGCCCCAGCCTACCTCATGCACCCCATGAACGGGGACTTCATGGAGTACTTGGACAAGTTAGTTGTCATCATTATTTGGTGACCTACTCGTCTACCCAAAGACAGAAGAAGAGTCGTTCAGCTGGTTAGGGAACATTTTAAGACCGCCATGTCAGGGAGGAAGAACTATACCAACCACCGTCGCCAATAAGTAAACTTCTGCGTCGAAGACCATGTGTGTCTACAAGCCACTCCTCTCAAAGGAACACAACATTTCCATGTCAAGGGAAAACCCACACCAAGGTTTATCGACCCCCTCCGGGATCACTACACGACGAAGAGAAGATGGTTACCAGCTAGAGTTGCCACCTGAGTTATCCGATGTGCACGACATTTTCCACGCGTCACAACTCCGGAAGTGTTTCCAACTTCCTCACAAGCCCAATCTCTACAAGCTCATCGATCACCGAACCATTGACCTTTAGCCCGATTTGACCTACCATGATCTACCCATTAGCAACCTGGATCAAGCAGAACGTCATACACGAAGCCACACCATCAAGACTTCAAGTTCAATGGAGCACCACACGGAAGCAAAAGCAACACGAGGACATGAAGACTACCCCAGATCCAAGTTTCTGTATTCCTTTCCGCGCCTAGTTTAGGAATCTCGGGGACGAGATTCTTGTAAGGGGGGTAGGTCTGTCACACCCTAATTTTCATGCCACTACACTTAAGCTAATAAATCATGACAAAATGTGGTTTGACAAAAACTTTTGAGTGTTTTGTTATTTGCCTTGATTTGGATTTTTGTGCTATTTTCAAAGTGCTCTAAAAGTCATATAGTAACTTCCATCCCTATACTTCATCTCCTTGATCCAGAACCTTGCCCAATGATCATGCCATGTGTATAGGACAAAAAATAGTATTTTCTTGCAAAAATAATTTGGCCAAAAAGCATTTTCTAAATTAGGTTTTTCAAAAACCCCTGAGTTAAGGCTTGAACTACAAGTACTTAATTTAGGGTATGAAAAACCTTTCAAAACTTATATTTGACTCCTATTAGATATAGGACTCCCATAAACCACAAAAATATTATTTTAAAAGTTGATTTACTATTTTATTTAAAGGCTTTTTCTTAAGGCCAGAAATGGTCTTTAATAGGTTAAAATTATTTTAAGGTTTCAAAAATATTTGAGAAAATTTAGGGAGACTCAGTGGACATATATTGTCCACATATATGAGTTTAAACACATGGTCATGACCAAAATATTGGTCAAATCCCTAAAAAACCCTTTCTGGATATTTCAAGCTTTTGAAATATTTAGAAAGGAAATATTCTCCATTAAATCCAAGAAAATTCCACCATGTTACAAATGGCCTACTTGATGATCTTGACAAGTCTCATGTCATGGAGAATAGTATAACCCCATGAAACCCTCTCAAAACCATTTCTGTCCTTTTCCAAGTTTGAACAACTTTGCACTACAAAACATGTCCAAATGACCTCCAACTTGGCACACATGCTAAAGTGGTCTAATAATTCCTCTATACCAAGTGGCACAAGTTGGAGAAAAAGTTAACATGATCAAAGCTTGTCAAAACCATCTCTGTCCAGAACCAAATTTGAGCAACTCTACATTGCCAACTGTCTCCTTTTGATCCCAAATTTTGTGGACATGCTCAAATGTCCAAATGATGACACTACACCTAGAGGTGCATCAAGGAGAATAGTTTTGCATGACTAAATCTTGGAAAATTCATTTCTGTTGATTTCTAGGGTTTGCCAAAGTTATATTGAAAACTTTCTTCAAATGAGCTCAAACTTGGTTACCAACCTCATTGCTATATGCCATTTTATCCTGTTAAATATCATACCAAGGAGAATCTTTTTGCTTGCCCAAACTTGCATCAAACACCTTCTGACATTTTACCAAAACCACTGTTTTGACCCCTTCCACTATTCTCCGTGAGCTCAACTTTTTACCAGAGCTTCATATAGTCACCCTCTACCTCCAGTAACTCCCTCCCAACCAGAGCTCCATGATTGAGGGGTAAAAACGCCCCCTTTTCCTCTCTGGACAGCCATGGCAGCATCTCTTTCCCCCCTCTATTTTACTTTCCTACCTCTCCCTTAGTACCTTAGCTACCCCAGGGCATCTCCATATGCACCAGCAGCTAGTAGACAAGGAGGGACACGCCCAGAGCGCATGGGCATGCCGTGGCATGCAATAGTGGTGCTCTGGAGCATGCCACAGTGCCCAGCTGCACTGTAGATGCCCCCTGCCCGATCCTCCCGTCGACCTTGGGCGCGGGGATTGTGTCCCCCGAGGCCGCCTCGATGCCCTCTACACGGCACGCTGCTGCCCCCTCCTAAACCTCTCTCATCTCCCCTCCGTGAGCTCAACCGAGCGCGTCCGTGGATGCTGCCCACGGTGCACCGACGCCTCCCCCATATAAGCCACCCCCGAGCTCTATCTCACCTCCTCTGGTTCCCTCTCCCTCCCAGCTGCCTCCTGGGCATGCTCTCCCTCTCCCTCGGGCTCTCCTTGCCTCTCCATCGCCGCCTTGGTCACCGTCGATCTCCGCTTGGCTCCGGTGAACCAGGGCCTCTTCCCCTCTCCTTCGACCTCCAGAAGAACTGCCGCTGGGCTACGGAGCTCCCCCGCTCCTCGCCGCCTCTTCCCATGCCTCGCAGTGCCGGTGCCACCACCGCCCGACGAGGCCGTCCGCCACGGCCGGTGCAGGAGCCGCTTCGGCCGTCCCGTGCCATCCCCGAGGGCTCCCCCTGACGCGCCGCTCCCCTGCGACCCCTCCGGTGGCCGGAGCTTGGCCGGGGGTGGCCTGTGTCGCCGGGGGCAAGCGCCGGCCGACGTACAGCCGAGGCCTCGAACCCCTCTGTCGCGGGCGCGGGAGGAAGGGGACGACCCTGCGGGTGGGGCCCGCAGGTCAGCGACCCCACCGGCCAGCCGCACGGTTTGAGTGGAGACGGCCCGTCCATCCCCGCCTCTTTGCGGCGAAAGCGCCCTCCCGGGAATATGCCTCCGACGTCCCCCTGCACGCGTGCGGCTGAGCTCTGGGCCGGCCTAGTGTGCGGCGGTGCTAAACGGCGCCCGGTGCGCGTAATAAGTGTAACTCCTTGTTCTTTTTCATTTTCCCGGAATGTTGTAAAATCCATAAACAATTCAAATGGACTCCAAATTTGATGATTCTAATTTCTAGCAGTTCAGACATTCATGCTCTATCACATGGTGCAATTTGCACATTTTTCCAGAAAATTTTCTTCACAATTATTTATCTAATCCCATTTTTCCATTTCTGTGATAAACTTTAGAAAATCACAGAGAGCCCATTTTTGATTCAAATGCGATGATTCAAATTCCTAGATACTTCTAAGTTCATAACTTAGATTTGGAACATTGTTCCCAATACCTTTTGTGCCACATAAAATATTGGTCCATTTCTTCATGTATAGCCAACTTTGCAAATCCCGAGCAAAATCATTACAACTCCAAATCCAGCGAAACCAAATCCTAGGTGCTTATAAAATCATTCCTTGTTAAATGGGTGCCATTGCTCATTTTTCAAAAAATATGTTTCTGTACACTTCTTGCAAATCCATAAATCCCTTGATTCCATCATACTGAAATGTTTAGAAATATCTACTGATCCAATCCGAATGAAATCACTTTGGTCATTTTTCATATGACCAAGGGTATCCTAGAAAAGTCAAATTCACATTTTTAGAGCACTTTTATTTTTGCCTTGTTGTGTTGCTTATTGTGATTGTTTCTGACGTTAGTTGACGAAGTAGAAGGAATGCTTGGAGGTGGACCAGAGGAGTTGAAGAATTTGCTGAGCCAAGCAAGCAGCCCTTTGACCATGATACACCTCTCTTGTTCATCGATAAATTTTCCGTATGCATGAGGACGTTGTTGATTATGAGCTTGATATAATTGTTGCATTGATGCATGCCCGTTGGTACTTGCATGTTCATAGCTCTACCTTGTGCTAGAGATGCGATGAAAAATACTTGATATTAACGCATGATGTTGCATCTATGCCATGATCATTTCTTGGTTACAATCCTTTGAAAACCCCATCGGGTGCCCCTAATGCCCGTGGGTAATGTTGAACTAGGTCACCACTTGATGAAGAAGTGGTGCACCGAAGCAAGTGAATATGTGTTGTTTACAGAGACGAATTAGATTTAAGACTTGTTGACCGTCCCAACCAAACATGCGCAACCACTCCGCCCTTATATGAGAAAGGGCATTATTGATTACCTAGTTCGTGCTAGCATGGATGCCCGCATTACTAGTGACGGGAGTGGCGTGGTAACTCTCAGGACGGGGTCGTGCTTGGATAGGCGGCCATGACTGTTTTCACAGGGCACCAGACACACCATTGGTCCCTTCGTGTAGTTGTGAAATAAAAAGGGCAGAGTCCCAAGATCTTTATGATTATACACGAGGGCTGTGTACCAATGAGTGGACTCTATGTTAGTCACGGCTAGGGAAAGGTAGTGATCAGGTGCTTACCCCGGGTACTTGAGGTACCGCGGGTCATGGATGACATGGAAGTTCCCCGAATCTTGTGGGTAAAGTGTGCAACCTTTGCAGAGTGTCAAACTATTCGAATAGCCGTGTCCATGATCAAGGACAGTTGGGTGGTGCTGCTTAGACTATGTCCATATGTTTCTGAGAAACAACACAAATTGGAAATGTTGATGAGAATCACGATAAGTTGGAGATTGAGTTGTGTGAAACTCCTTCTCAATGTTGATATCTGTAATCCCTTGATTCATGATCATAGATTCATTATTAACACCACAAGTATTGATCATACTTGCATGAGAAAAATTATCTTACCACCAACATGCCAACATAGTGATATTATCATGCATATGTCATTCTATTACCATTCATGGGTTGCTTGCAAGTACATTCAAAGTACTCATTGGCTTGCCACTGGTTATTTTATTGGCCAGGCATGAAAGAACAGGATGTAATGAAGCATACCTTGGTGACGATCATGCGAGCTAGGACACTTCCCAGTCAGAATGCCTGTAGGGTTAAGGCAGATGGCATGGGTTCACGCTATCGTTGAAGATTTCCGCTGCGAATTTATGAAGACTTGGCCATAAAGGTCATATTTGAGTAAAATGGTATGTATTGGATGTAAGACTCTCGTTATTTAGTTTCTGTGTGTTCGGTGAGCATTGATCTCTGGGATCACTGTACACGGGCATTCGGTGATCACGACTTATGAGTCGGGGTCCCCACAAATAAGTTCTTCCTGAGCGGAACTGATCTGTTGAGCAAGTAATGAATAATTTTCCTTCTGAAGATCTTCATGACTCACCCTCAGCTTCTCAAGGTCTTGCTTTCTCTAAAGAAATTAATACAAAAGCTTCTCATGATCGGCTAAGAGTGTTTCATGATGACCTTGAAGATTATCAAACTTAGACTGTAGTTGTTGAGGATTATCAGTCAGAGTTTGAGTTTGACTCATTTCCTCACCCAACAGATCATCGCTTTTGTCTAGCAGATTTTGAACCTTTTCCAAAGCCTTTTCTTATTTTATTGCAATATTAGCATGTTTGGAATAGCTAGGTTTGAGATCATCATCAGATTCATCTTCACTGGATTCAGAGGAGGGATATTTGAGTACCTTGACACCTTTTGCAATGGAGCAATAGGTGGGAGCGTAGTCATCGTTGCCGTTGTCAGCAGTGTTGGGGAAGCCATTTTCCTCAGTGTTGAAGATGGACTTGCTGACGAAAGCAGTAGCGAGAGCTAGGCTCGCCACACCAGAGTCTGACTCCTCAGATTCCTCCTCTTCCTCATTTTCCTCAGATTCAGCTTCAGAACCCATTTCCTTGCCAATGAATGCCCAAGCCTTTTTGGAACTGCTCTTCTTGTGAGATGAAGTCTTTGAAGATTTTGATGATGAGGACTTTGAAGATTTCTTCTTTTTCTTCGAGTCGTCTGAACTGTCATCCTTTTACTTCTTCTTCTTTGATTCCTTCACCCACTAAGGACAATCAGTTATGTAGTGACCACGTTTCTTGCATTTGTGGCAAGTCCTTTTCTTGTAATCATGGGGTGAGGAATCTGATCTCATGTCATCACCTCTTGAAGATTTTCCAAAGTGACCATGCCTTGAGAACTTCTGGAATTTCCTCACTAGCATTGCTAGCTCCTGGCTCTGTTCTTCAGGGTCACCAAGGCTGCTATCAGAATCTTCTGCTTCAGACGAGGAAACTGCCTTGGCCTTCAGTGCGCGTGATCTTCCATAGCTTGGCCCATAGAGATCTCTCTTCTCAGCTTGTTGGAATTCATGAGTGTTCAGCCTCTCAAGGATATCAGCAGGATCTAGTGACTTGTAGTCTCCACGTTCTCGAATCATCAGTGCCAGTGTATCGAATGAGGAATCAAGTGATCTCAGCAATTTCTTCACCACCTCATGGTCGGTGATGTCAGTGGCACCAAGTGCTTGAAGCTCATTTGAGATGTCAGTGAGGCGATCGAAGGTTTGCTGAACATTTTCATTATCGAGTCTTTTGAAGCGGTTGAAGAGATTGCGAAGAACGTCAACTCGAAAATCATGTTGGGTCGAGATTCCTTCGTTGACCTTGGACAACTTGTCCCAGATAAGCTTTGCAAACTCCAAAGCACTCACTCTGCTATACTGTCCTTTGCTCAGATGACCACATATGATATTCTTCGCTTGAGAGTCGAGTTGCTTGAATCTCTTCACATCAGCAGCGTTCACGGAAGGAGTGACGGAGGGAACACCATTTTCCACAATGTACCAGAGATCATTGTCAATTGCCTCAAGATGCATGCACATCTTGTTCTTCCAGTAGGGGTAGTCCGTCTAATCGAAGGTAGGACACCCAGTCGAGACCTTGATCATGCCTGCAGTCGACATAACTAAAACTCCAGGTGGTTAAACCAAAATCACACAGAACAAGGGAGTACCTTGCTCTGATACCAATTGAAAGTGCGTTATATCGACTAGAGAGGGGTGAATAGGCGATTTTTACAAATTCGTCACTCAGGAAATACTACTTGAGGAATTTGCTAAGTGACGAACTACAAGCAGCGGAATAAGTACTTAGGTGCATGCATAACAAGACATCAGCATAGTTATCATGATGAAATGAAACATACACAAAGCACAGGTAGCGTGTAAATAGGATAAGCAGGCAGAAAACAAGATGACTGAAGAAATAGGATTGAGGAAATTGAGAAAGTCTTCACTCATAGTCTTCAAACAGTAACGATCAATTACATCAACACATCAGCGAGGAAATGAAAGGGTTGAGGAAATAGAATCAGTAGCTCGGTGAAGATAATGATTTGGTAGACCAGTTCCAACTGCTGTGATAGTTGTACGTCTGGTTGGAGCATCTTGGTATTTAAACCAAAGGACACACAGTCCTTATTGTATTCTCCTTGAGCTAAGGTCACACAGACCTCACCCAATCACTCGTGGTAAGTCTTCAGGTGACTTCCAAACCTTCACAGACTAGGTCACCCGGCGATCCACAATTCCTCTTGGATGCTCTAGACCATGACGCCTAACCGTCTGGAAGATGCACAGTCTTCAAAGGTAACAAGCATCGGTTCCACACAGGAACAATTTCTTCAGTGATGCTCAATCACTTTGGGTTGTAGGTGTTTGGGTTTTGGTTTTTTCCTCACTGATGATTTTCTCTCAAAGTCCTCAGAGGATGGGATGCTCTAAATGACAAGTGTCAGTTTCTCTCGGAGCAGCCAACCACCTAGTGGTTGTAGGGGGCGGCTATTTATAGCCTGGGAGCAGCCCGACATGATAAGACATAAATGCCCTTCAATGATATGACTGTTAGGTGGATAAGATATTTGGGACAGCTGGCGCGTAGCACAGCAACAGTAGGAAATTTGAGCTCTCAAATTCCTCAGGGCTATCATGTTCCTCACTTGTAGGCAATCCGCATTGGCGAATTCCTAACTCCTCAGTCAGGACAAATTTCCCAGAGAGCAGAAGATCTTCGTCTCTGTCACTGAAGAAATTGACTGAACTGTATGAGATTTCCAAAGGCTTCACTCGAAGGATTGGGTATCTGTAGGCTTTGAGATGAGCATCACATGGAAATGTTTCCTTAGTTTTACCTCGACCCCCTTTAACAGTACAGTGTTTCCTATGACTCAAGAAAGAGAAAATGAAACTACGAAAACAAAAGTCTTCATGCTTCATAATCCTTGCATCAATATCAATGTCTTCAAGGTCACACCAATTTCCTCATTTTCAGAATCTTCAAGAAAACCAAAGTCTTCAAATGAAGACATTTATTTTTAGGGGTTGACTTTCATCGTAAATATCAAACTCCTCATAGACTTATAGAACCTGTGTACACTCACAAACACATTAGTCCCTTAACCTATAAGTCTTCAATACACCAAAATCACTAAGGGGCACTAGATGCACTTACACCTACCAAGTACCCATCATAAACTCTCATCTCTTGCATTACATTATTTGCCATTTGCCTCTCATTTTCCTCTCCCCCACTTCTTAAACATTTTCAGAAAAACACAAAAATATTTGCCTTTTTATTCGCCCTTCTTTCATTCGTCCTTTTCATTTGTTTTTTTTTCTCGTGTGCTAGATTGCTTGTTTACCCGTATGGCTCAACCCAGGAGCTTTGATCCTTACTATGGGAAGTTGGAAGAGATTGAAAATAATGCTAAAAGTTTCATGTCCTTACAATTTGAGCATAATAGTTTCTTTAGAAACGAACTTAAAGAGCAAAAAACTATGATGGAGTATATTAATAAAGAGCTTGATGATGTTACTAAGGAAATATATGGCCTTAAATCTCAATTTGCTCATATTGAAAGTTTAGTAGGCCAAAATTTCGATAAGCAAACTACTTTGGTAAATAAGATGGCCGCTAAACCGGAGTCCTTTGAAAATAATGATGAAGATCTTAAAGTGATTGGTGTGACTCCTATTGAATCTTTGTTTTCTAATATAAATCTTGATAAAGATGGGACTGGAGATGAGTCAACTTTAGCTAGAAGGCGTCTCAATAATTTGGAGTTTAAAGATCTTAATGAAAAAATTGATAAAAATGGGATTGGAGAGGTCAAAACTTTAAGTAGCGATGAACCCACTCTTTTGGATTTCAAGGACTTTAATTATGATAATTGCTCTTTGATAGATTGTATTTCCTTGTTGCAATCCATTTTAAATTCACCTCATGCTTACAATCAAAATAAAGCTTTTACTAAACATATCGTTGATGTTATGATGAAATCTTTTGAAGAAAAACTTGAGTTGGAAGTTTCTATCCCTAGAAAGCTTTATGATGAGTGGGAACCTACTATTAAGGTTAAAATTAAATATTATGAGTGCAATGCTTTGTGTGATTTGGGTGCTAGCGTTTCCACTATTCCGAAAACTTTATGTGATGTGCTAGGTTGTCGTGACTTTGATGATTGTTCTTTGAATTTGCATCTAGCGGATTCCACTATTAAGAAACCTATGGGAAGAATTAATGATGTTCTTATTGTTGCAAATAGGAATTATGTACCCATAGATTTTATTGTGCTTGATATAGATTGCAATCCTACATGTCCTATTATTCTTGGTAGACCTTTCCTTAGAACGATTGGTGCAATTATTGATATGAAAGAAGGAAACATTAGATTTCAATTTCCGTTAAGGAAGGGCATGGAACACTTCCCAAGAAAGAAAATTAAGTTACCATATGAATCTATTATGAGGGCTACTTATGGTTTGCATACCAAAGATGACAATACCTAAATCTATGTTTTATGCCTAGCTAGGGGCATTAAACAATGGCGCTTGTTGGGAGGCAACCCAATTTTATTTTTATGTTTTTTTGATTTTGGTTCTATTTTTCAATAAATACACATTATTACCTCGCTGGTAATTGCGTTTTGGTGTTTTAATTAGTGTTTGAGCCAAGTAAGACCTTTGGGATGGTCTACGATGATAGTTGATTTGATCTTGCTGAAAAACAGAAACTTTTGCGCTTATTGCCAGAAATTTAAAAAACCACAGAAACGTGATTTTGATCTGAATTTTATACACAAGATTGATATAAAAATTGGCCGAAATTTTCCTAAATTTTCAGAATTTTTGGACCTACAGAAGTATACGGAATTTCCAGATTACTTCAGACTATTCTGTTTTTGACAGATTCTATTTTCTATGTGTTGTTTGCTTATTTTGATGAATCTATGGGTAGTATCGGGGGGTATGAACCATGGAGAAGTTGGAATACAGTAGATATTACACCAATATAAATAAATAATGATTTCACAACAGTACCTAAAGTGGTGATTTATTTTATTATACTAACGGATCTTATGAGTTTTCTGTTGAGATTTGTGTTGTGAAGTTTTCAAGTTTTGGGTAAAGATTTGATGGACAACGGAATAAGGAGTGGCAAGAGCCTAAGCTTGGGGATGTCCTAGGTACCCCAAGGTAATATTCAAGGACAACCAAGCATCTAAGCTTGGGGATGCCCCGGATGGCATCCCCTCTTTTGTCTTCAATCCATCGGTAAATTTACTTGAGGCTATATTTTCATTCACCACATGATATGTGTTTTGCTTGGAGCGTCTTGTATGATATGAGTCTTTGCTTTTTAGTTTGCCACAATCATCCTTGCTGTACACACCTTTTGAGAGGGACACACATTAATCGTGAATTTATTAGATTACTCTATGTGCTTCACTTATATCTTTTGAGCTAGGCAGTTTGCTCTAGTGCTTCACTTATATCTTTTTAGAGCACGGCGGTGGCTTTATTTTATAGAAATTGTTGAACTCCCATGCTTCACTTATATTATTTTGAGAGTCTTTTAACAGCATGGTAATTTGCTTAGGTTATGAATTTAGTCCTAATATGATGGGCATCCAAGAGGGATATAATAAAAACTTTCATATAAAGAGCATTGGATAAGATGAGAAGTTTGATTCCTTGCATTTGTTTTGAGATATAAAGATGGTGATATTAGAGTCATGCTAGTGAGTAATTGTGGATTGGTAGAAATACTTGTGTTAAAGTTTGTGATTCCCGTAGCATGCACGTATGGTGAACCGTTATGTGATGAGGTCAGAGCATGATTTATTTTTTGATTGTCTTCCTTATGAGTGGCGGTCGGGGACGAGCGATGGTCTTTTCCTACTAATCTATCCCCCTAGGAGCATGCGTGTTGTACTTTGTTTCGATGACTAATAATTTTTTGCAATAAGTATGTGAGTTCTTTATGACTAATGTTGAGTCCAAGGATTATACGCACTGTCACCCTTCCACCATTGCTAGCCTCTCTAGTATCGCGCAACTTTCGCTGGTGCATTAAACCCACCATATATTTTCCCCAAAATAGCCACCATACCTACCTATTATGGCATTTCCATAGCCATTCCGAGATATATTGCCATGCAACTTCCACCATTCCGTTTATTATGACACGCACCATCATTGTCATATTGCTTTGCATGATCATGTAGTTGGCATAGTACTTGTGGCAATGCTACCGTTCATATTTTTTATACATGTCACTCTTGATCATATCACATCCCGGTACACCGCCGGAGGCATTCATATTGAGTCATATCTTGTTCTAGTATCGAGTTGTAATTTTGGAGTTGTAAGTAAATAAAAGTGTGATGATCATCATTATTAGAGCATTGTCCCATGTGAGGAAAGGATGATGGAAGCTATGATACCCTCACAAGTTGGGACGAGTCTCCGGACTTTATAAAAAAAATAAAAGAGGCCAAAGAAGCCCAAACAAAAAAAAAGAGAAAAGGAAAAAATTGAGAGAAAAGAGAGAAGGGACAATGTTACTATCCTTTTTCCACACTTGTGCTTCAAAGTAGCACCATGATCTTCATGATAGAGAGTCTCCTATTTTGTCACTTTCATATACTAGTGGAAATTTTTCATTATAGAACTTGGCTTGCATATTCCAATGATGGGCTTCCTCAAAATTGCCCTAGGTCTTCGTGAGCAAGCAAGTCGGATGCACACCCACTTAGTTTCTTTTTGAGCTTTCATACACTTATAACTCTAGTGCATCCGTTGCATGGCAATCCCTACTCACTTGCATCGATATCAATTGATGGGTATCTCCATAGCCCATTAATTTGCCTAGTTGATGTGAGACTTTCTCCTTCTTTTTGTCTTCTCTCCACAACCACCATATTCTATTCCACCTATAGTGCTATATCCATGGCTCACGCTCATGTATTGCGTGAAAGTTGAAAAAGTTTGAGAACACCAGAAGTATGTAACAATCGCTTGGCTTGTCATCGGGGTTGTGCATGATGAAATATTTTGTGTGATGAAGATGGAGCATAGCCAGACTATATGATTTTGTAGGGATAACTTTCTTTGGCCATGTTATTTTGAGAAGACATGATTGCTTTATTAGTATGCTTGAAGTATTATTGTTTTTATGTCAATATTAAACTTTTGTTTTGAATCTTATGGATCTGAATATTTATGCCACAATAAAGAAGATTACATTGATAAATATGTTAGGTAGCATTCCGCATTAAAAAATCTGTTTTTATCATTTACCTACTCGAGGGCGAGTAGGAATTAAGCTTGGGGATGCTTGATACGTCTCCAACGTATCTATAATTTTACATTGTTCCATGCTATTATATTATCTGCTTTGGATGTTTTATATGCATTAATATGCTATTTTATATTATTTTTTGGGACCAACCTATTAACCTAGAGCCCAGTGCCAGTTTTTGTTTTTTTCCTTGTTTTTGAGTTTCACAGAAAAGGAATATCAAACGGAGTCCAAACGGAATAAAACTTTACGATGATTTTTCTTGGACCAAAAGACATCCACGGAGATTGGAGAGGAGGACAGAAGATGCTCGAGGAGGCCATAAGCCTACCAGGCGCACCCCAGGGGGTGCGCCCTGAGGGCTTGTGGGCCCTCGGGAGTCTTCCAACCCTAATTCTTTTGCTATAAATTCCCAAATATTCCCAAACCACCAGAGGCGTCCACCAAAAATACTTTTCCGCCGCTGCAAGCCTCTGTTCCCGTGAGATCCCATCTTGGGGCTTTTTCCGGTGATCTACCGGAGGGAGATTCGATCACGGAGGGCCTCTACATCAACCTTGCTGCCCTACCGATGATGCGTGAGTAGTTTAGCACAGACCTATGGGTCCATAGCTAGTAGCTCGATGGCTTCTTCTCTCTCTTTGATCTTCAATACAATGTTCTCCTCGATGTTCTTGGAGATCTATTCGATGTAATACTTTTTTGCGGTGTGTTTGTTGAGATCCGATGAATTGTGGATTTATGATCAGATTATCTATGAATATTATTTGAGTCTTCTCTGAACTCTTTTATGCATAATTAAGATATCTTTGTATTTAACTTTGAACTATCGGTTTGGTTTGGCCAACTAGATTGGTTTTTCTTGCAATGGGAGTGGTGCTTAGTTTTGGGTTCAATCTTGCGGTGTCCTCACCCAGTGACAAAAGGGGTAGCGAGGCACATATTGTATTGTTGCCATCGAGGATAAAAAGATGGGGTTTATATCATATTGCTTGAGTTTATCCCTCTAGATCACGTCATCTTGCTTAAGGCGTTACTCCGTTCTTATGAACTTAATACTCTAGATGCATGCTGGATAGCGGTCGATGTGCGGAGTGATAGTAGTATATGCAGAATCATTTCTGTCTACTTGTCACGGACATGATGCCTATATTCATGATCATTGCCTTAGATATCGTCATAACTTTGCGCTTTTCTATCAATTGCTCAACAGTAATTTGTTCACCCACCATATGCTATCTTCAAGAGAGAAGCCTCTAGTGAAACCTATGGCCCCTGGGTCTATTTTCCATCATATATTTTCAGATCTATAAACCAAAAAACCCAAAAATACCTTGCTGCAATTTATTTAGATTTATTTTAGTTTGCCTTTTTATTTATCTTCTATACCTATCTCTATTTGATCTCACTCTTGTTCGAGACCGTGAAGGGATTGACAACCCCATTTTCGCGTTGAGTGCAAGTGTTTGTTAGTTTGTGCAGGTGCATAGATTGGAGACTTGCTTGTGCCTCCTACTGGATTGATACCTTGGTTCTTAACTGAGGGAAATACTTATCTCCACTTTGCTGCATCACCCTTTCCTCTTCAAGGGAAAAATCAACGCAAGCTCAAGAAGTAGCACCACGCCAGGCCCACAGCGCGGCGGCACAGCCCGACATCGGCGTCGCCTGGAACATGGCGTTCCCCTGGGCCGGCCCTGCGCCGACGCTGATCAACCTCACCGGCCCCGACGTCGACGACGAGGACGCTGTTGGGAAACGTTGCATGGAAAACAAAAAAATTTCTACGCACACGCTATGATCTATCCATGGAGATGCATAGCAACGAGGGGGAGAGTGTGTCTACGTACCCTCGTAGACCGTAAGTGGAAGCGTTTGACAACGCGGTTGATGTAGTCGAACTTCTTCTAGCTCAGACCGATCAAGTACCGAACGTACGGCACCTCCGAGTTCTGCACACGTTCAGCTCGGTGACGTCCCTTGTCTTCTTGATCCAGCAAGGTGTCGAGGTAATAGATGAGTTCCGTCAGCATGACGGTGTGGTGACGGTGATGGTGAAGTGATCCCCGCAGGGCTTCGCCTAAGCACCGTGAGAATACGACCGGGGGTGTAAACTGTGGAGGGGGGCGCCGCACACGGCTAACAATTGATGTTGTTTGTGCTAGGGGCGCCCCCCCACATATATATAGGTGGGAGGGAGAGGGGAGATAGCCAAGGAGGCGCCCAAGTAGGCCAAATCCTACTTGGGGCCTTCCTATGGCCGGCGCCCCCCTTCCTTATCTGCCGGAGGGGGAAGGAAAGAGGAGGGAGGAGGGAAGGAAGGGGAAGGCCGAATCCCTCCCCGTTCCTTCTCCCTTCCCCTCTTTCCTTCTCCTCTGGTTCGGCCCATATGGGGGGCGCACTAGCCCCTGGTGGCTGGTGCGTTTCCCCTCTTGGCCCATTAGGCCCATATCTTTTGCCGGGGGTGCCCGGAACCCCTTCCGGTGACCCGATATGTACCCGGTACCCTCCGAAACACTTCCGGTGTCCGAATACTATCGTACTATGTATCAATCTTTACCTCTCAACCATTTCAAGACTCCTCATCATGTACGTGATCTCATCCGGGACACCGAACAACATTCGGTCACCAAATAACATAACTCATATAATACAATATCGCCATCGAACGTTAAGCGTGCGGACCCTACGGGTTTGAGAACTATTTAGACATGACCGAGACACCTCTCCGGTCAATAACCAATAGCGGAACTTGGATGCTCATATTGGCTCCTACATATTCTACGAAGATCTTTATCGGTCGAACCGTTATGACAACATACGTTATTCCCTTTGTCTTTCGGTATGTTACTTGCCCGAGATTCGATCGTCGGTATCTTCATACCTAGTTCAATCTCATTACCGGCAAGTCTCGTTACTCGTTCCGTAATACATCACCTTGTGACTAACTCCTTAGTCATTTGCTTGCAAGCTTATGATGTGTATTACCAAGAGGGCCCAGAGATACCTCTCCGATACTCGGAGTGACAAATCCTAATCTCGATATATGCCAACTCAACAGACACCTTTGGAGATACCTGTAGAGCATCTTTATAATCACCCAGTTACGTTGTGACGTTTGATAGCACACAAGGCATTCCTCCGGTATCCGGGAGTTGCGTAATCTCATAGTCATAGGAATATGTATTTGACATGAAGAAAGCAATAGCAATAAAACTGAACGATCATTATGCTAAGCTAACAGGTGGGTCTTGTCCATCACATCATTCTCCTAATAATGTGATCCCGTTATCAAATGACAACTCATGTCCATGGTTAGGAAACCTTAACCATCTTTGATCAACGAGCTAGTCAAGTAGAGGCTCACTAGGGACATGGTGTTTGTTTATGTATTCACACATGTATTTAAGTTTCCGATCAATACAATTCTAGCATGAATAATAAACCTTTATCATGAATAAGGAAATATAAAATAACAACTTTATTATTGCCTCTAGGGAATATTTCCTTCAGTCTCCCACTTGCACTAGAGTCAATAATCTAGTTCACATCGCCATGTGATTAACACCAATAGTTCACATCGCCATGTGACGGACACCCAAAGGGTTTACTAGAGTCAATAATCTAGTTCACATCGCCATGTGATTAACACCCAAAGAGTACTAAGTTGTAATCATGTTTTGCTTGTGAGAGAAGTTTAGTCAACGGGTCTGCCACATTCAGATCCGTATGTATTTTGCAAATTTCTATGTCTACAATGCTCTGCATGGAGCTACTCTAGCTAATTGCTCCCACTTTCAATACGTATCCAGATTGAGACTTAGAGTCATCTGGATCGGTGTAAAAGCTTGCATCGACGTAACCCTTTACGACAAACTCTTTATCACTTCCATAACCGAGAAACATTTCTTTAGTTCTCTTAACTAAGGATAATTTTGACCGTTGTCCAGTGATCTACTCCTGGATCACTATTGTACCCCTTTGCCAAACTCATGGCAAGGTACACAACAGGTTTGGTACACAACATGGCATACTTTATAGAACCTGTGTCTGAGGCATAGGGAATGACTTTCATTCTTTCTCTATCTTCTGCCGTGGTCGGGCTTTGAGTCTTACACAATTTCACACCTTGAATACAGGCAAGAACCCTTTCTTTGACTGATCCATTTTGAACTCCTTCAAAATCTTGTCAAGGTATGTACTCATTGAAAGTCTTATCAAGCATCTCGATCTATCTCTATAGATCTTGATGCCTAATATGTAAGCAGCTTCAACTCAGGTCTTTCATTGAAAAATTCTTATTCAAGTATCCTTTCATGCTATCCAGAAATTCTATATCATTTCCAATCAACAATATGTCATCCACATATAATATCAGAAATGCTACAGAGCTACCACTCACTTTATTGTAAATACAGGCTTCACCGTAAGTCTGTATAAAACCATATGCTTTGATCACCTTATCAAAGCGTATATTCCAACTCCGAGATGCTTGCACCAGTCCATAGATGGATCGCTGGAGCTTGCACACTTTGTTAGCACCTTTAGGATCGACAAAACCTTCTGGTTGCATCATATACAACTCTTCTTTGAGAAAACCATTAAGGAATGCAGTTTTGACGTCCATTTGCCAGATTTCATAATCATAAAATGCGGCAATTGCTAACATGATTTGGACGGACTTAAGCATCTGTCGGGGGGATAGACCCCGGGTAGCCTCATCCGGACCTAATAACATTTCAAGACATCGGGGCTAGCAAAGCCCCTCATGCCTTCCGGGCATGCGGCCGGTTCCGTGGTCCAGCTAGGACCAAGTGGCTGGCTTCCAGAAGACGGTGCACCCATAAAAGGCGGCTCTTGGGGGAGGCCGACTCCTAGCAGACGGCCCCTCCTCCCCTCAGAGTCCGCGCTCACCTACTCCGACGAGACAGGGCGTGGCTATAGAGCCAACTACTCCCCCGAATCCCGGAGGAGCGTGGCTAAAGTGTAGAATGACCAAGCGGCCACCTAGCCGCCTGGCACAGGACTGTAGCCATGCGACTCAGGACATGGCCCTCGTCAGCAAGGGTCATGCTACAGCAAAAGGTGATCAGTATGGCCCGCAGGCGGCGAGCCCTACCTGTCCGCGAGCTACCAGAAGGCGGCGCACCCCTAGAAGGCGGCGTTGAGGGACGGGCCGGCTCCCGGTAGACGGACCCTTCCCTCCCCTCAGAGTACGCACTCACCCACTACGACAAGACGGAGCATGGCTACAGTGTGCGTTGACCAAGCAGCCACCTACCCGCCTGGCGCGGGACTGTAGCCATGCGACTCGTGACGCGGCCTCCATCATCAAGAGCAGGGCTACAGCAAAAGGCAATCAGCCTGGCCCGCAGGCGACGGGCCCTACCTGTCGGCCAGATTCTCAGCAGCCGGCGGGGCCCTCCAAAGGCGGGCCCCAGCAGCCGGCGGAGAACCTGGCGACCTTAGACACTGATGTCCGGGTCCTACACCCGGCCGAATTACCATTGTACCCCTGGGGGGTTGGCCTATAAAACTTCCCAGGGTTCACCCATGCAAAGGGTTCAGCCTTCATTCCCATGTACCACCATAGCTAGGAGAAGAGAGGTAGGTCTACCCATCTTCCTCCTCTAGCAACACAACTCAAGGAGCAACCTTGTACACTCTTGATCATAGTCATCATGCGGAGACCCCGCAAAGCAGGACTAGGGGTGTTATCTCTCCGGAGAGCCCCGAACTAGGGTACGTCTCGTGTGCGATCGAGCTCGTGCTCACTCCCGCTTCCAGGGCCCGACGATGTCCTCTTGGCTCCACCGATGATAAGCAACCCCCTGGCATCTGACGTGAGATTACCACGATAGTTGGCGCCCACCATGGGGCCATTCGCGACGTCGGCCGGAGACACGTTCTGGACAGGAACTGCCTTCCTCTCCGGCAAGCACGTCGCGGCCGGCTCGATCAACAAGCCCGATGCGTTCGCTTGCGCTTGCTCCGGCGCATCGTTCGACGCGGGAGCCGTTAGCCCCGCGAGCTGCCTCACCGATCTCTTCGGGAAGCTCAGCCTCTCCGACGCAGATGCCACCGACGGGTTCCCCGGCGACGTGGTGGTGATTGATGACCCGCTCCCTCCCGTCTCTAGCGTCGCCTCTGCTGGCGCGCTCGATGCCGGCATCTTCGTGGAGGTGATGGTCACTGGCAATAGCCAGGCCTCTGGCGGGGCTGTCCAGGACCCATTGCGAGTAGCGATGCAGGATCTGGCTGCTCCTGTCGGAGCCAACGCCGATGTGGCGGCGCTAGAAGAAATCCGCGTCAAGCTCCTCAACAGGGCCACCAAGATGGCGGCCATGAAGCGCCGCGCTGAGGCCAACCAGCGCGAGATCGACCGCATAGCTGGCGGCACGCCGGCTACGGCTGAGCCTAGCCGAGCCGGCGCCATCCGGTAACACGGCGCTGCCATCGCTAGCATGCTGGGGGTCGGACATCCGATCTACGACACCCCCGTGCAGAACCTGCACGCCGCAAAGGCGGCGGCAGAAGAACTCGAGAACCTGGAGGGCGACGAACGGCGCAGTCAGCTAGACCGCCTCCAAGAACTCCTCGATGCTGCGAACACGCAGCAAGACGTGTGCAACCGCGCGGTGGGAGCTCCCGGAACGGAACCCTCCACCCCGCCACAAGAATGGAGCGACCTCCCGGTCCCCTAGTGGCGGCGGCCGCGGCTAACGGAACCCGGAGCCGGCAGCTAGCCACAGCCGGCGCTCTCACCAGACGGTTGTGGGCAGCCGGGAAGTTCCTCCGAACCCGGAGGGCCGGGGCCAGCAGGATGAACGACCGCCTCCCCCCCGCAGGGAGAGGTTGGCTTCTCCGGCGCCGGTTGACCACCCGATTTTGGGGGGCCGGCTAGGCCCCCGTGAAGTAGTCGGCAAGAATGACGCTCGCCGCCGGATCGAGCAGCTGGCTTGGTCCCTGGCAGTAGAGGAGGAGGATACGGTCGGCCCGGCCTGCTTCGGCCCCCGCATCCGCGACGAGCCCTTCCCCAAAGGGTTCTCGCTCCCTCGCGACACTCCCAAGTACACCGGCGCCGTGAAGCCGGAGGACTGGCTGACTGACTATGCCACAGCAGTCAGCATAGCAAATGGCAACAAGCGCGTTGCCGTGAAGTATGTTCCGCTCATACTCCAGGGCACGCCCCGGACATGGCTGAACAGCCTCAAACCCAACGGCATCAACAACTGGTTGGACTTCAGCGATGTCTTCGTCCGCAACTTCACCAGCACCTACAAGCGGCCTTCCAAGCCTCGCCAGCTCTCCATGTGTGTTCAGGGGCCGGACGAGTCCGCTCGCGACTACCTGACGCGTTGGGCCGAGTTGCGCAACTTCTGCGAAGGGGTCCACGAGGTGCAAGCCATCGAGTACTTCACCGCCGGGTGCCCAGAAGGCACCCTGCTCAAGCACAAGCTTCTGTGCGACGAGCCGGCTACCCTGGACGAGCTCCTGGTGGTGGCGGACAAGTACGCCACGGCCGACTCCTCCATGAAGTCGGAGATCCGGGTTGACGCGTCCGGGAAGGTAATCCAGCCGGCTTCTCCAGTGCCGGCTGGCAACTCCAACCGGCGCCAGCAGCCGAACGACAACAAGCGCAAGGCCCAGCAGCCGGCTTCCAACAGCCGGCCGGTGGCCACCGTCGAGAATCAGCAGCCGGCATGTCAACCCGGCCCCAAGCGTCAGCGGGGCGACAAGGGGGCCTTGCTGTCGGCCTTCTACTTTGAGCAGACCCTCGACGCTCCATGCAAGTTCCATAGCGGCGTGAAGCCGTCCAACCATACAACCCGGCTGTGCAACTGGCTCGCCTGAATCGCTAAGGGTGAGGGTTTGCCGCCTCCTCCTCCCGGCCCAGCGGCTCCGGCTCCTCAGCAGCCGGCCCGTCCTGTCGGCATGCTTCAAGATGAGTTCCCCGATGAGAACGCCACCTACGTCGTCTTCACCAGTGAAGCCGACGACAAGCATAGTCGGCGTCAGCAGCACCGCGAGGTGAATGCTGTTGTTTCAGAGGTCCCCCAATTTATGCACTGGTCCGAGAGGCCCATCACCTGGAGCCGCGATGACCATCCGGCCGTGATGCCCTCGCCGGGTGCTTATGCCATGGTGCTGGACTCCACCTTCTCAACCGAGAGGGAGGCTTGCCGCTTCTCCCGGATCCTGATAGACGGCGGTAGCAGCATCAACATCCTCTACCGCGACACCATGGAAAAGCTGGGCATCAAGGAAAAGCAGCTCCAGCCCAGCCGGACCGTGTTCCATGGCATTGCCCCTGGGCTTTCCTACTCTCCAATCGGCAAGATCAAGATTGACGTCCTGTTCGGCGACAAGACCCACTTCCACCGCGAGCCAATCTGGTTCGAGGTGGTTGACTTGGATAGCCCCTACCACGCGCTCTTGGGCCGGCCAGCTTTGGCCAAATTCATGGCGGTCCCGCATTACGCCTACCTGAAGATGAAGATGCCGGGTCCGAAGGGCATCATCACCATTGCCGGCGACCACAAGAAGTCGCTCACGTGCGCCGCGGCCAGTTCCCAGCTGGCCGAGTCCCTCGTCATCGCCTAAGAGAAGCGCCTCCTCGACCGGGCTGTGGCCATGGCCAGCGAGCACCCGGCGATGCCTTCTGACCCCAAGGAGGTTGAGTCTGAGGGCTCCTTCCAGCCGGCCAAGGAAACCAAGAAGATCATCTTGGACCCGGCGCACCCGGAGAAGTACGCTGTTGTGGGGGCTAACCTCGACAGCAAATAGGAAAGCGAGCTCGTCGACTTCCTCCGTGAGAATCGGGACATCTTTGCATGGTCCCCCAAGGACATGCCCGGTGTTCCGAAGGATTTTGCCGAGCACAAGCTGCATGTGCGGCCGGATGCTAAGCCGGTCAAGCAACCCCTCCGCCGCCTATCAGAAGAGAAGAGAAGGATCGTTGGTGAAGAAAACGCCCGGCTTCTGGCAGCCGGCTTCATCATGGAAGTGTTCTACCCAGACTGGCTTGCCAACCCAGTCCTCGTTTTGAAGAAAAACTACAAGTGGCGCATGTGTATCGACTACACAAGCCTCAACAAAGCCTGCCCCAAGGATCCGTTTGCCTTGCCCCGGATTGATCAAGTGATTGACTCCATGGCCGACTGCGAGCTTTTGTCCTTTTTGGACACCTACTCCGGCTACCACCAGATCAAGATGGACCCGGCCGATCAACTGAAGACCGCCTTCATCACCCCTTTTGGCGCCTTCTGCTACATCACCATGACGTTCGGCTTGAGGAATGCCAGTGCCACCTTTCAGCGCTGCATGCAGAAGTGCCTCTTGAAGCAACTCCGCAGAAACGCCCACGTCTATGTGGATGACATAGTGGTGAAGACAGAGAAGCGCGGTACCCTTCTGGAGGATCTCAAGGAGACCTTCGCCAACCTGCGCCGCTTTCAGATCAAGCTCAACCCGGAGAAGTGTGTCTTTGGAGTACCAGCCGGCCAGCTCCTTGGTTTTCTTGTTTCTGAGTGTGGGATTGAGTGCAACCCCGTGAAGATCCAGGCCATTGAGCGGATGAAGAAACCGACCCGGCTGCGAGACGTCCAGAAGTTCACCGGGTGCCTAGCCTTTCTCAGCTGGTTCGTCAGCCGGCTGGGCGAGAAGGCCCTCCCTCTGTACCAGCTGATGAAGAAGACCACATGCTTCGAGTGGACCGACCAGGCGGACGAGGCGTTCCTCCAGCTCAAACGGATGTTGTCCATGCCGCTGTTCTGGCCGCTCCGGCTGCTAAAGAGCCCATGCTCCTCTACTTCGCCGCCACCAACCGGGTCATCAGCACGATGATTGTTGTCGAGCGCCCAAAAGTCGGCAAGGCACAGCCAGTCCAGAGGCCGGTCTACTACCTGAGCGAGGTGTTGTCTGCCTCCAAGCAGAACTACCCCCACTACTAGAAGATGTGCTACGGCGTGTACTTTGCCGCCAAGAAGCTGAAGCAGTACTTCTAGGAGCACACCATCACGGCCGTCTGTACCGCCCCCCCTTGCCGAGATCATGGGCAACCGAGATGCCTCGGGCCGGGTGGCCAAGTGGGCCATCGAGCTGGCTCCCCACACCATCCTCTACCAGCCCCGCACCGCCATCAAGTCCCAAGCACCGGCCGACTTCCTTGTCGACTGGGCCGAGACCCAGTACCTGCCGCCGGCGCCGGATTCCATGCATTGGCGGATGCACTTCGACGGCTCGAAGATGCGCACTGGTTTGGGAGCCGGCATCATCCTCACCTCTCCCAAAGGCGACAAGCTCAAGTACACGCTGCAGATTCACTTTGCCGCCTCCAACAACGTGGCCGAGTACGAGGCACTCGTCCACGGGCTCCGGCTAGCCAAGGAGATCGGCATCCGCCGCATCCTGTGCTACGGCGACTCGGACCTCGTGGTCCAACAGTCCTCTGGCGACTGGGACGCCAAGGACGCCAACATGGCCAGCTACCGCTTCCTTGTCCAGCAGATCAGCGGACACTTCGATGGGTGTTAGTTCCTCCATGTGCCACGAGCCGACAACGAAGCAGCCGACGCCCTGGCACGGATTGATTCTATCCGGCAGGCCATTCCAGCAGGCGTCTCCCTCGAGTGTCTGTGCAAGCCATCTATCTAACCTTCGCCGGAATCAGAGTCCATCTTCGTGCCAGCTGACCCTGCAGCAGTCGGATCCGGCGCGGGGACTCCAGCAATCGGCTCGGGGACTTCGGCAGGCGGCCCGAGGGCTACAGCACCCAAACCCGGCCTGGGGACTGCTGTAGTTGGCCCGGGGACTTCAACGATGCAGCAAGTAGCGGCCGTCTCCGACTCGCCGCCTCCCAACCAGGCCTCCCTAACCTCGGTTGCTGTCATGACAGTGGTGGAAGCTCCGTCTTGGGCGCAGCCCATCCTCAACTTTCTGGTGACCCGCGAGCTACCAGCCGACGAAGTCTTGGCCCGGTAGGTGCAACGCCGGGCGGCCACATACACGATCGTCAACAGAGAGCTCGTCAGGCGCAGCGCCACTGGTGTCTTCCAGCATTGCGTCGAGCCGGAGAAGGGCATTGCTATCCTCAGAGACATCCACCAAGGTGAATGTGGCCACCATGCCGCCTCCAGAGCCCTCGTTGCCAAAGCTTTCCGCCATGGTTTCTTCTGGCCGACTGCTCTGGACGACGCCAAGGAGTTGGTCCGAAAGTGCAAGGGGTGCCAGCGTTTCAGCACCAAGTAGCACCTGCCGGCCTCACCACTCAAGACCATTCCCATCACTTGGTCGTTTGCCGTATGGGGGTTGGATATGGTGGGCCCATTCAAGACAGCACGCGGCGGCATGACCCATCTGCTAGTTGCCGTGGACAAGTTCACGAAGTGGATTGAGGCAAGGCCAATCAAGAAGCTGAACGGCCCCACAGCCGTCACATTCATCGCGGACATCACCATTCGATATGACATCCCGCATAGCATCATCACCGACAACGGCACGAATTTCGCCAAAGGCGCCCTGGCCCGTTTCTGCGCGACGCAGGGCATCCGACTGGACCTCGCGGCGGTTGCTCATCCGCAGTCAATTGCCAGGTAGAGCGAGCAAACGGCCTCATCCTGTCCGGCATCAAGCCTCGGCTGGTCGAGCCGATGGAGCGCTTGGCCGGCTGCTGGATCGAGGTACTGCCGGCCGTCCTTTGGAGTCTCCGGACCACGCCAAATCGGTCAACCGGCTTCACGCCCTTCTTCCTCGTGTACGGGGCCGAGGCTGTCCTCCCAACAGATATCGAGTTCGACTCGCCTCGCGTCACCATGTACATGGAGGCGGAGACCAAGGAGGCGCGAGAAGACGGCGTGGACTTGCTCGAAGAGGCCCGGCTGCTAGCACTCAGCCGGTCCGCCATCTATCAGCAGAGCCTGCGCCGCTACCACAACAAGAAGATCAAGCCACGTGCTTTCCGCGAGGGTGACCTTGTGCTCCGGCTGATCCAGCGAACAGCCGGCCAGCACAAGCTCTTGGCTCCTTGGGAGGGGCTTTTCATCATCAGCAAGGCCCTGGGCAATGACTCGTACTACCTCATCGACGCATAGAAGCCCAGGGCACACAAGAGGGACACAGCCGGCCAAGAGTCGGAGCGCCTGTGGAATGCGAACCTTCTCCGCCTATTTTACAGTTGATGTAGTGTATGCACCACGCTATCTTTTGTATTAAGCAAAGACAACAGGTCCCCCGAGGCACACTCGGGGCCACCTTTTTATCTATGTGATAAGCTTCACCTATGAATGAGTTTTTTTCCCGCCCTGTCCGGGTCCGGCCAGCCGGCCCGGGGGCTCCCCGCCTTGACCTAAGTTGGTGCCACCCGAAGTCGGCTAAGTAGTGTGCCGACGCCAAAACCCTCTCTTTGTCCCAGCCACAGCTTGCAGCGCGACTGTCCGGCTGGCAAGAGCTAAAGGCCAGAAACGCTGTCCACATGAAAAACTACTAAGGAAGAACGCCGATTCAGGCCAAGCCGGCCTCTCGCCCCACCCGTCCGGCTGCTCAGCAGCCGGCCGGCCAGCTTCTCACTGAACTAGCTACGCTTTAAGCGGCTGAAGTAACTTGCCTATTCTAAACGGCCAAGTCTTTGACCCGGGCACAGACCGCAGCGCGGCTGTCCGGCTGGCAGGGCGGCAGCAAAAGGAAGATGGTAAAAGAAAAAGCCAAAGAAAGCAAAGGCAAAATCGAGTTAGAACTCGGGAGAGCACACAAGCATGTGGGAAAATAAATTTATTACATTGCAAAAGGCCCAATGCCGGCATTCATCAAAGTTTAAAATACACCCCCAGTGGGTGGAATTGCGTACGATTAACTTGTTCTCAAGTACAAGACAGAAAAAATCCAAAAGGTAAAAGGCCGCCTAGGCCCAAGGCGCTGTGGGCTGCTGGGACAGGTCGGCGGTGGCTGAGGCACCAGCTGGCGGGGCTTCCGTCTGGTTGGCCCCGGTCTGGTCGGCGGCGGTAGCGGCCGACAAGGTCTCCCGCGGCTTGCTGGCTGAAGCCGGATCGGGCCAGCTCCGGCTGGTCGCTCCATCATCTAGCGGAACGCCATCGCCTTCCTCGTCCTTGCTCTCCTCCGTGGCTTCGTTGCTGGAGGCGATCTCCTCCGCTGGGTCCTCCCCCTCATCCGATTTCAGCCCGAACCAAGATGGCGGCACTTCGGTGCTGTCTTCCGCCCGCTCCGGGACGAAGACGCCAACGTCGGCGTAGTCGACAAGGGCTGTGGCGCGAATGGCAATCGCTTCGCGCTCTGCCCCCAACTCCGGCGCTGCCTCCTGGCGGAAGGTGGCCAGCTGCGCCAGGCTCACGCCCGGGTACCACGCCTTCACGAACTTCAGCGTTACCTCAGCACCGGCCCGCGCGGCAGCGCTCTTCCAGGCCTTGAGCCGCTCTCCAGCTACCTCTAACCAGTCAGCTATCCGACTAGGAGTCCGGAGCACCTGCGCACCCGGCCAGAGCCCTTCCAAGACCTGGGACCCGGTGCGCTGAAATTGGTGGAGCAGCCGGCGGACCGGCGCAAGGCGTAGCTGGACGGCCCGGAGCTGTTCGCCCAAACTCCGAGGCCGGTCCGGCGCAATCTCCTCGCCCACTTGCCTCCGCAGCTCGCGTCATGCCTCGATTGCCTAGCTGATGACGCCGGCGTGGTCCGGGAAGTGCTCTGCATAAAAAGAAAACAAAGGAATAAGAGACCGACTCCCAGTGATAGCCGGCGCCTCCAAGCAAGAAAGAAAAGTTACTTTCAAGCATGCCCTCGATCACCTCATAACCTTCCGACAGGCACTTCTCCCTCTCGGCCCAGTCCGAGCGCTGAGACTCGAACTCGGCCTTGAGGAGCTCCTCCCTGTCCTTCAGCTGTCGGACCTGGTCCGCGTGCCTGGCCGCCTGGTCAACCAGCTCCTTCTCGAGCCAATCACGCTCCGCGACCGCCTGGCTGTGCTCCAATTCCTTGGCCTGAAGCTGGCTCTCGAGCTCGTGCACATGGCTCCGCAGATTGGCGGCGGCCTCTGCAAAGGCAAAGAAGAATCATCGGCGTCAACAAAGACAAGAAGTCGCTGGGAAGATCCGGCCCGGCTGCTCAGCAGTCGGCCCGAATCTCGGGGGCTACACCCAGTGGGTGCACTTGCGCGCCCCCACTGATAGCCGGTCTACGCACCTCGGCTCTGCCGCAACTCGCCGGTCCGAGTGGCAAGCGCCTGGCTCTGGGAGTTGAAGGCGGCCGTGTGCAGGTTGTGGTAATCCTGCGGCAACAGCGACATCTCAGCATCTAGAAACACACCTAGAAGTTCTAACCCGCCTGCTCAGTAGCCGGCTTGGAACTCGGAGGCTACACCCAATGGGTGGGCTGGCACGCCCCCACTGAAGATTGAAAAAATAAAAAACAAGATCAAGAACATACCCGGACAGACCTCTGCATCGCCACCATCTCGCTCCTCACCTTCAGGAGGGTGGCGCCGTGGCCGGAGAACTTGTCCAGGACGTCTTGCACCGCAAGGTTCAGGGCGGCCGGGCTGGCTCCTGTTGCCCAACCAGGCAGAGCAGAGCTTGTGGCTTCGGTGTCAGCTCCCGGCGAGCTCGCGACCTCGACCTCTATCCGCCTCGGCGTGGAGGCCGCCCGCGACGGGCGCAGGCGCGCGGAGGCGCGGCCTGGCTTGTCGCCAGCCCGGCGCCGGCCAAAGGCCCCTCCGGCCCTTCGGGATGGCCGGCTCCCCGCTCGACAGCACCCAGCGCCCGCTGGACCACCTCCGCCTCCGGGTCGACGGGGCCGGTCGCCCCTTGCTCTGGGGCTGTCTGGTCGGCTCCGGCTGTTCCAAGTGGCACCTGAATCTCCACCACCGGCAGCTCCGGCTGCTCGAGGTTGGCGGCCTCCGGGATCCCGCCACCAGCCGGATCCTCCGCGGCCTTGGCGTCGGCCTCCGCCTGCGCCTTGGTCGCCGCCTCCGCCTCCGCCTGCGCCGCGGCCTGGGCCTCTGCCTGTGCCGATGCAGCGGCCTAGGCATCGGCCTCCGCCCGCACTGCGGCCTCCCGCTCCTCCCGTGCCTCTTGCGCGTTCCTCTCCGTCGCCTCCCGAAGGGCGGCGGACGGGTCCACGCGTCGGGCCTCCTTAGAACTGCCTGCTGATCCGATCAGCGAGGCGGACAGAGCCCGCAATATGGAAAGGGGAGCCCTGCGCGACAAATCAAGCAAAGATAAGAAGCTTGCAAGAAAGAAATAATCAAGACAGTGCGCCTAATGCACTTACCCGGACACCATTGGGCGCTCCTTCGGGCCCCGCCGGATGGCGGCCGCCTTCGAGGCCTCTTGCCACTTGGTCGTGGCCGTTGACTTCGCCTTCTTGGGTGGCTTGCTGCCAAACATCCCCTCGGCATGGCGTTTGGGCATGCCGGGTGCACCAGTCGGCGCTCCGCCTGTTGGCCACGCCGTCGAGGAGCCGGCGCCTGCCTTGTCGGCGCCTTCGGGGCGGTGTTATCCATCGCCGTCTTCATCATCATCCGGCCAATCCCGGACATCGCTGCCTCCCGCGGCTTCGCCTGCTCCAGCGCCGCCTCCCCCGGTGGCGTCGTCCTCTTCCAACGTGGCAGCCCCCTGCTCGGGGTCACCCACGTCGCTCTCCTCACGGTCCGGCATCCACTGGTGGCCCGGAGCCGGCGCGCCGACTGCTGTCTGACCAGGGAAGTGCTGCCCCACGTTCGAGTAGTTAGGTCGGATGAAGAGTACTGCATAAGCAAAAAACGGGGACCAGATACTAACCACAGGCGGCGGGTTGGCTCGGCTGTACGGCTCCTTGCCGAATCTCCACTCAGTCTCGCTGAGCTTGCTATCGGAGAAGTAGTTGACATGGCGGACTACCTCCACAGTCGGCAGCTCCTTGGTCGACATCCGGCACGGGTCCCGGCGGCCGCTCATGTCGCAGATCAGGTGTGGCCGGAATTGGAGGGGTGAAACCCGGCGGTGGACGAAGGCGGCCAGCAAGTCCGCCGGCTTGAGGCCCTCCGAGTCTGTCATCTCTTGCAGCCGGACGAGGACGTTGGTGATGGCAGCCGGTAACGGCTTGGAGGGTTGCTGCCCCCAGTTGTTCCGCGGCTCGCCAGGCGGGCCGATTACTAAAGCCGGCAAGTTGATGTAATCTCGAGTCGGGTGGAGATTGCGGACATAGAAGTATGACTTCTGCCATAGCTTCGCCGACTCCAGTAGAGCGATGGGAGGAAAGCGGGTCCCGGAGCCGGTGCGCCGCACGGCGACGCAGGAGCCGCACTGGGCTGGCTCACCCTTGGCCTGGGTGCCCAGCTACAGGTAGAAGAACCTGCCCCACAGCTCGAGCATGGGCAGGATGCCAAGGTAGCCTTCGCAGAAGGTCACGAAGGCGGAAAAGAGGACCACCGTGTTGGGGGTGAGATGATGAGGGTGAAGATGGTAAAAGTCGAGGAAGGAGCGGAGGAAGCCGCTCGCCGGCAAGCCGAGTCCGACGAGGAAGTGGCTCCGGAAGACGACGAACTCGCCGGCCCTCGGCGCTGGCGAGATCTCCCGCACGTCGGGAAGGCGCGCCCCCACGACCCCCTCGACGGGAATCCTACGCGTCGCGCGGAGGAACTCAAGGTGCCCGTCATGGACGTTGGAGCCGTCCCACTCGCCTCGCGCCATGGCTCGCGGTGGCCTGGCGGCGGCGCAGCGGCGGCACGGTGGCGAGTCTTCGGTGGCATGGTGAGGCTGGACGGCAACGAGGCCACAGCGGCACTTCAGCGGCAGGCGGTGCGGCAACGCAGCGGCAGCAAGGGCGCAGAGCAGCGAGGAAGAAGAGAACGGAGGGGGCGCGCATGCGTTTGACCACCCCCCCTCCCTCCTATTTATACGGCAGTGGTGGCGGGGCCGAATGCGACGCTTCATGGGGGGCATGGGGATTAACTGCGCCCACTTCCCACATGCCCACACATATCCCGTGCTTAATGGCGCGCAATCACTCCGCCCCAGAAGGGCAACCGTCTGGCTCGGCCGCAGCAGATCCGCGCGCGCGCCGAGGCTGCGTAGTGGCGGGCCCGGGCCTGTGGCGGCGTCCCATCGCGCGCGTGGGTTGGCAGGCCGGCCCGGCCTGCTGGCGACACGTGGCAAGTGTACAACGGGTGGCAAGCATGCCACCCGGAGGCGTACCACCCGGCGCCCGCCGCAGCGATTCAAATCCACCAGGCGGCCGGCTTTGCCTTGGCCGGCTCCTGGCAGGCGGCTTCTTCAAGCTGGATGAAGCAAAGACACAAGATCTCTCAGAGGAGGAAACTACTGAGGCACTCTGTCTTTGAGCCGTGGCACCTCACCAGCTTCGGGGACTACTGTCGAGGGGATAGACCCCGGGTAGCCTCATCCGGACCTAGTAACATTTCAAGACATCGGGGCTAGCAAAGCCCCTCATGCCTTCCGGGCATGCGGCCAGTTCCTTGGTCTAGCTAGGACCAAGTGGCCAGCTTCCAGAAGATGGCACACCCATAGAAGGCGGCTCTTGGGGGAGGCCGGCTCCTAGCAGACGGCTCCTTCTCCCCTCGGAGTCCACACTCACCTACTCCGATGAGACGGGGCATGGCTGCAGAGCCAACTACTCCCCCGAATCCCGGAGGAGCGTGGCTACAGTGTAGACTGACCAAGCAGCCACCTACCCACCTGGCACAGGACTGTAGCCATGCGACTCAGGACATGGCCCTCGTCAGCAAGGGTCATGCTACTTCAAAAGGCGATCAGTACGGCCCGCAGGCAGTGGGCCCTACCTGTCCACGAGCTACCAGAAGGCGGTGCACCCCTAGAAGGCAGCGTTGAGGGGCGGGCCGACTACCGGCAAATGGACCCTTCCCTCCCCTCGGAGTCCGCACTCACCACTACGACAAGACGGAGTGTGGCTACAGTGTGCGTTGACCAAGCAGCCACCTACCCGCCTGGCGCGGGACTGTAGCCATGCGACTCGTGACGCGGCCTCTGTCATCAAAAGCAGGGCTACAGCAAAAGGCAATCAGCCTGGCCCGCAGGCGGCGGGCCCTACCTGTTGGCCGGATTCTCGGCAGCCGGCGAGGCCCTCCAGAGGCGGGCCCGAGCAGCCGGCGGAGAACCCGGCGACCTTAGACACTGATGTTCGGGTCCTACACCCGGTCGAATTACCATTGTACCCCTGGGGGGTTGGCTTATAAAACTTCCCAGGGTTCACCCATGCAAAGGGTTCAGCCTTCATTCCCATATACCACCATAGCTAGGAGAAGAGAGGTAGCTCTACCCATCTTCCTCCTCTAGCAACACAGCTCAAGGAGCAACCTTGTACACTCTTGATCATAGTCATCATGTGGAGACCCCGCAGAGCAGGACTAGGGGTGTTATCTCTCCGGAGAGCCCCGAACCTGGGTACGTCTCGTGTGTGATCAAGCTCGTGCTCACTCCCGCTTCTAGGGCCCGGCGACGTCCCCTTGGCTCCACCCATGCTAGGCCACCCCCTAGCATCTGATGTGAGATTACCACGACAGCATCGCTACAGGTGAGAAAGTCTCATCGTAGTCAACTCGTTGAACTTGTCGAAAACCTTTTGCGACAAGTCAAGCTTTGTAGACAGTAACATTACCATCAGCGTCAGTCTTCTTCTTGAAGATCCATTTATTCTCTATGGCTCGCCGATCATCGGGCAAGTCCACCAAAGTCCACACTTTGTTCTCGTACATGGATCCTATCTCAGATTGCATGGCCTCAAGCCATTTATCGGAATCTGGGCTCATAGCTTCTTCATAGTTCGTAGGTTCATCATGGTCTAGTAACATGACTTCCAGAACAGGATTACCGTACCACTCTGGTGCGGAACGTGCTCTGTTTGACCTACGAGGTCCAGTAGTAACATGATCTGAATTTTCATGATCATCATCATTAGCTTCCTCTCTAGTTGGTGTAGAAATCACAGGAATGGATTTCTCTGATGTGCTACTTTCCAAATTGAGAAAAGGTACAATTACCTCATCAAGTTCTACTTTCCTCCCACTCACTTCTTTCGAGAGAAACTCCTTCTCTAGAAAGTTTCCATTCTTGGCAACAAAGATCTTGCCTTGGGATCTGTGGTAGAAGGTGTACCCAATTGTTTCCTTAGGGTATCCTATGAAGACGCACTTCTCCGATTTGGGTTCGAGTTTATCAGGCTGAAGCCTTTTGACGTAAGTGTCGCAACCCCAAACTTTTAAGAAACGACAGCTTAGGTTTCATGCCAAACCACAGTTCATACGGTGTCGTCTCAATGGATTTAGACGGAGCCCTATTTAATGTGAATGCAGCTGTCTCTAATGCATAACCCCAAAACAATAGTGGTAAATCGGTAAGAGACATCATAGATCGCACCATATCCAATAGAGTACGGTTACGACGTTCGGACACACCATTACGCTGTCGTGTTCCAGGTGGCGTGAGTTGTGAAACTATTCCACATTGTTTTAAATGAAGGCCAAACTTGTAACTCAAATATTCACCTCCGCGATCAGATCGTAGAAAGTTTATTTTCTTGTTACGATGATTCTCCACTTCACTCTGAAATTCTTTGAACTTTTGAAATGTTTCAGACTTGTGTTTCATTAAGTAGATATACCCATATATGCTCAAATCATCTGTGAAGGTTAGAAAATAATGATACCCGCCGCGTGCCTCAACACTCATCGGACCGCATACATCGGTATGTATTATTTCCAATAAGTCATTGGCTCGCTCCATTGTTCCAGAGAACGGAGTTTTAGTCATTTTGCCCATGAGGCATGGTTCGCAAGTATCAAATGATTCATAATCAAGTGATTCCAAAAGCCCATCTACATGGAGTTTCTTCATGCGCTTTACACCAATATGACCTAAACGGCAGTGCCACAAATATGTTGCACTATCATTATCAACTTTGCATCTTTTGGCATCAATATTATGAATATGTGTATCACTACGATTGAGATTCAATGAACCATTGACATTGGGTGTATGACCATAGAAGGTTTTATTCATGTAAACAGAACAACAATTATTCTTTGACTTAAATGAATAATCGTATTGCAATAAACATGATCCAATCATATTCATGCTCAACGCAAACACCAAATAACATTTATTTAGGTTCAACACTAATCCTGAAAGTAAAGGGAGTGTGCGATGGTGATCTTATCAACCTTGGAATCACTTCCAACATACATCATCACCTCACCCTTAACTAGTCTTTGTTCATTTTGCAACTCCTGTTTCGAGTTACAAATCTTAGCAACTGAACCGGTATCAAATACCCAGGGGCTACTGTGAACACTAGTAAAGTACACATCAATAACATGTATATCAAATATACCTTTGTTCACTTTGCCATCCTTCTTATCCGCCAAGTTTTGGGGCAGTTCCGCTTCCAGTGACCATTTCCTTTGCAGTAGAAGCACTCAGTTTCAGGTTTGGGTCTAGCTTTGGGCTTCTTCACGGGAGTGGCAACTTGCTTGTCATTCTTCTTGAAGTTCCCTTTCTTTCCCTTTCCCTTTTTCTTGAAACTAGTGGTCTTGTTAACCATCAACACTTGATGCTATTTCTTGATTTCTACCTTCGCCGATTTCAGCATCGCGAAGAGCTTGGGAATCGTTTTCGTCATCCCTTGCATATTATAGTTCATCACGAAGTTCTAGTAACTTGGTGATTATGACTAGAGAACTCTGTCAATCACTATCTTATCTGGAAGATTAACTCCCACTTGATTCAAGCGATTGTAGTACCCAAACATTCTGAGTACATGCTCATTGGCTGAGCTATTCTCCTCCATCTTGTAGGAAAGTACTTGTCAGAGGTCTTATACCTCTCGACATAGGCATGAGTCTGAAATACCAACTTCATCTCTTGGAACATCTTATATGCTCCGTGCCGTAAAGCATGGTGCACTAAACTATTAAGTAGTCATCATATCAAGCTTGCCAGACGTTCATAATGTTTGCATCTGCTCCTGCAATAGGTCTATCACCTAGCGGTGCATCAAGGACATAATTCTTCTGTGTAGCAATGAGGATAATCCTCAGATCACAGACCCAGTCCGCTTCATTTCTACTATCATCTTTCAACTTATTTTTCTCTAGGAACATATTAAAACTAGGGGAGCTATATCGCAAGCTATTGATCTACAACATAGATATGCAAATACTATCAGGACTAAGTTCATGATAAATTAAGTTCAATTAATCAAATTACTTAAGAACTCCCACTTAAATAGACATCCCTCAAGTCATCTAAGTGATACGTGATCCAAATCAACTAACCCATGTCCAATCATCACGTGAGATGGGGTAGTTATCAATGGTGAACATCTCTATGTTGATCATATCTACTATATGATTCACGTTCGACCTTTCGGTCTCCAGTGTTCCGAGGCCATGTCTGTACATGCTAGGCTCGTCCAGTTTAACCCGAGTATTCCGCATGTACAAAACTGTCTTGCACCCATTGTATGTGAACGTAGAGTCTATCACACCCGATCATCATGTGGTGTCTCAACACGACGAACTGTCGCAACGGTGCATACTCAGGGAGAGCACTTATACCTTGAAATTTAGTTAAGGGATCATCTTATAATGCTACCGCCGTATCAAGCAAAATAAGATGCATAAAAGATAAACATCACACGCAATCAAAATATGTGACATGATATGGCCATCATCATCTTGTGCTTTTGATCTCCAACTCCAAAGCATCATCATGATCTCCATCGTCACCGGCTTGACACATTGATCTCCATCGTTGCGTCGTGGTCGTCTCGCCAACTATTGCTTCTACAGCTATCACTAACGCATAGTGATAAAGTAAAGCAATTACATGGTGTTTGCATTTCATACAATAAAGCGACAACCATAAGGCTCCTGCCAGTTGCCGATAACTTACAAAACATGATCATCTCATACAACAACGTATATCACATCATGTCTTGACCATATCACATCACAACATGCCCTGCAAAAACAAGTTAGACGTCCTCTACTTTGTTGTTGCAAGTTTTACGTGGCTGCTACGGGCTTCTAGCAAGAATCGTTCTTACCTACGCACAAAACCACAACGGTGTTTTGTCAAGTTTGCTGTTTTAACCTTCTTCAAGGACCGGCCGTAGTCAAATTCGATTCAACTAAAGTAGGAGAAACAGACACCCGCCAGCCACCTTTATGCAAAACTAGTTGGATGTCTATCGGTGGAACCGGTCTTATGTGCGTGGACATGTAAGGTTGGTCCGGGCCGCTTCATCCCACAATACCACCAAATCAAAATAAGACGTTGGTGGTAAGTAGTATGACTATCACCGCCGACAACTTCTTTGTGTTCTACATGTGCATATCATCTACGCATAGACCTTGGTAGGATGCCACTGTTGGGAAACGTTGCATGGAAAACAAAAAAAAATTACGCACACATAATGATCTATCCATGGAGATGCATAGCAACAAGGGGGAGAGTGTGTCTACTTACCCTTGTAGACCATAAGCGGAAGCGTTTGACAACGCGATTGATGTAGTCAAACTTCTTCTAGCTCCGACCGATCAAGTACCGAACGTACGGCACCTCCGAGTTCTGCACACGTTCAGCTCGGTGACGTCCCTCGTCTTCTTGATCCAGCAAGCTGTCGAGGTAGTAGATGAGTTCCGTCAACACAACAGCATGGTGATGGTGATGGTGAAGTGATCCACGCAGTGCTTCGCCTAAGCATTGTGAGAATATGACCGGGGGTGTAAACTGTGGAGGGGGGCGCCGCACACGGCTAACAATTGATGTTGTTTGTGCTAGGGGTGCCCCACACATATATATAGGTGGGAAGGAGAGGGGAGGCAGCCAAGGAGGCGCCCAAGTAGGCCAAATCCTACTTGGGGCCTTCCTATGGCCGGCGCCCCCCTTTCCTTATCTGCCGGAGGGGGAAGGAAAGAGGAGGGAGGAGGGAAGGAAGGGGAAGGCAGAATCCCTCCCCTTTCCTTCTCCCTTCCCCTCTTTCATTCTCCTCTGGTTCGGCCCATATGGGGGGCGCACCAGCCCCTGGTGGCTTGTGTGTTTCCCCTCTTGGCCCATTAGGCCCATATCTTTTGCCGGGGGTGCCCGGAACCCCTTCCGGTGACCCGATATGTACCCGGTACCCTCCGGAACACTTCCAGTGTCCGAATACTATCGTCCTACATATCAATCTTTACCTCTCAACCATTTCAAGACTCTCGTCATGTCCGTGATCTCATCCAGGACTCTGAACAACATTCGGTCACCAAATCACATAACTCATATAATACAATATCGTCATCGAACGTTAAGCGTGCGGACCCTACGGGTTCGAGAACTATGTAGACATGACCGAGACACCTCTCCGGTCAATAACCAATAGCAGAACCTGGATGCTCATATTGGCTCCTATATATTCTATGAAGATCTTCATCGGTCAAACCGTTATGACAACATACGGTATTCCCTTTGTCTATCGGTATGTGATACGTCTCCAACGTATCTATAATTTTTGATTGTTCCATGCTATTATATTATCTGTTTTGGATGTTTTATATGCATTAATATGCTATTTTATATTATTTTTGGGACTAACCTATTAACCTAGAGCCCAGTGCCAGTTCCTGTTTTTTTCCCAGTTTTTGAGTTTCGCAGAAAAGGAATACCAAACGGAGTCCAAACGGAATAAACTTTCGCGATGATCTTTCTTGGACCAAAAGGAAACCAGAGGACTTGGAGTGCAAGTCAAAGAAGCCACGAGGCAGCCACAAGGACGGAGGGCGCCCCCCCCCACCCTTGTGGGCCCCTCCTGCGTCTCCTGACCTAATTTTTTCGCCTATATATACTCTTATATGCCCAAACCACCATAGGCATCCACGAAAAGACTTTTCCACCGCCGTAACCTTCTGTACCCGTGAGATCCCATCTAGGGGCCTTTTTCGGCGTCCTGTCGGAGGGGGATTCGATCATGGAGGGCTTCTACATCAACACCATTGCCCTTCCGATGAGCGTGAGTAGTTTACCTCAGACCTACGGGTCCATAGCTAGTAGCTAGATGGCTTCTTCTCTCTCTTTGATTCTCAATACCACGTTCTCCTCGATGTTCTTAGAGATCTATTAGATGTAATACTTTTTTGCGGTGTGTTTGCCGAGATCCGATGAATTGTGGATTTATGATCAGCTTATCTATGAATATTATTTGAATCTTCTCTGAATTCTTTTATGCATGATTTGATATCTTTTCAAGTCTCTTCGAACTATCGATTTGGTTTGGCCAACTAGATTGGTTTTTCTTGCAATGGGAGAAGTGCTTAGCTTTGGGTTCAATCTTGCGGTGTCCTTTCCCAATGACAGTAGGGGCAGCAAGGCACGTATTGTATTGTTGCCATCGAGGATAAAAAGATGGGGTTTTCATCATATTGCTTGAGTTAATTCCTCTATATCATGTCATCTTTCTTAATGCGTTACTCTGTTCTTCATGAACTTAATACTCTAGATGCAGGTAGGAGTCGGTCGATGTGTGGAGTAATAGTAGTAGATGCAAAATTGTTTCGGTCTACTTGACACGGACGTGATGCCTATATTCATGATCATTGCCTTAGATATCGTCATAACTTTACGCTTTTCTATTAATTGCTCGGCAGTAATTTGTTCACCCATCGTATTATTTTATATTTTGAGAGAAGCCTCTAGTGAAAACTATGGCCCCCGGGTCTATTTTCCATCATACAATCTTCTACTTTCCAATCTACTATTTTGCAATCTTTTACTTTCCAATCTATAAAACAAAAATACCAAAAATATTTACTTTACCGTTTATTTATCCTTATCAGATCTCACTTTTGCAAGTAACCGTGAAGGGATTGACAACCCCTTATCGCGTTGGGTGCAAGTTTGGTGTTTGTTTGTGCAGGTATTCGGTGACTTGCATGTTGTCTCCTACTGGATTGATACCTTGGTTCTCAAAATTGAGGGAAATACTTACTCTACTTTGCTGCATCACCCTTTCCTCTTCAAGGGAAAAACCAACGCAAGCTCAAGAAGTAGCAGTATGTTACTTGCCTGAGATTCGATCGTCGGTATCTTCATACCTAGTTCAATCTCGTTACCGGCAAGTCTCTTTACTCATTCCATAATACATCACCTTGTGACTAACTCCTTAGTCGTTTGCTTGCAAGCTTATGATGTGTATTACCGAGAGGGCCCAGAGATACCTCTCCGATACTCAGAGTGACAAATCCTAATCTCGATATATGCCAACTCAACAGACACCTTTGGAGATACCTGTAGAGCATCTTTATAATCACCCAGGTACGTTGTGATGTTGATAGCACACAAGGCATTCCTCCGGTATCCGGGAGTTGCATAATCTCATAGTCAAAGGAATATGTATTTGACATGAAGAAAGCAATAGCAATAAAACTGAACGATCATTATGCTAAGCTAACGGGTGGGTCTTGTCCATCACATCATTCTCCTAATGATGTGATCCCGTTATCAAATGACAACTCATGTCCATGGTTAGGAAACCTTAACCATCTTTGATCAACGAGCTAGTCAAGTAGAGGCTCACTAGGGACACGGTGTTTGTTTATGTATTCACACATGTATTTAAGTTTCCGATCAATACAATTCTAGCATGAATAATAAACCTTTATCATGAATAAGGAAATATAAAATAACAACTTTATTATTGCCTCTAGGGCATATTTCCTTCAAACGCCTGGGGCAGCGCGCCGCCTCGTAGTTTACTTTTTTTTAATGTTTAATTAATGTAGATGTGGACGCGTGGACTCTCGTCGGCCTTTGTGGCCGGCTTTAATGTTTAATTAATGTTTGTTTTTATTTTTGAAATATTTGTGTCCTTTTTTTCACGCGCCGTCAAAATGTGTCAGGCTAGCATTGGGTGCATGCGCCGACCCAAACGCGGAAGCGGACATGGGCGTCCGCCGGGCCGACCCAAACGGACAAAAACAAACAAAATCGCTGTCCGTTTGGGTCGGCGCGTTGGAGTTGCTCTAACAATCTAACAAAAAAACATATAACCTTAAGTGAAAGGGCCCACACACCAATGTGCATATGCCTCGATCTAATTAATGTGTCCTGATCGGGGGCGCCCAAAACCAACTTAGGTTTGGGTCCCCTGTCGCCAGCGCTACATATAAGGGAAGGGGAGCTTTGGCCTTGTGCAAACAACCAATTCACGTACAATCTATAGCTCCCAAAAATTCCATCACCCCATCCGATCACAGGGAGCGCTGTAGGGATGAGAAGACCTAACCTAGCTACCGGTGGCGTCCTGAAGGAATTAGGACATCGAGGTGATCGCCTTCTTCGACTAGATCAGTCGTCCACCTTGGCTACAACAAGCAGGCGATCATGTCAACTTCATTAACTGGTAATGATCCCTAAACCCATCTCCGTTTATCCTCTTCAGTGTTCTAGATGCAATCATATCATGCATGTGGCATGCTTGTGATGCAAAAGTCCTAACAATGGTATCAGATGCCTAGTTTGATTACAATAGATCCCTATATAATGATCAATACATCAATCTCATGTTTAGAGAATCAGTAGATCAAGTTTGATTGCTACTGTTTTCGATGTTGATGTCAATTGCCCACCGTTAATGATGTTTTAATTGTAATTTGCTACAGATCAGTACTGCTACCTATGTTCATGAATTTTAATTAATCTAGCTTAAGACCTAATGCTCACATTTCTGTTAAGTTAATTAAAATTGATCATGTTTAAGTATTGTTTCCATTATGAATTGTACTACTCCCTCCTTCCATGTATATAGGGCCTAATGCATGTTTCGAGGCTAACTTTGACCACATGATAAAGCAATAATATATGACATGCAAGTTACACAAAGCACACCATCAAATTCGTACATGAAAGGAGCTTCTAATGATATAATTTTGATATTATACATCTCATATATTATTAATCTTATCCATAGTCAAAGGCAATCTCAACAAATGCATTAGGCCTTATCCAGAAATAAGATTCATGGGGGGAACCGAGTGCTCTCAGAGCTCAGGCGCATTTGGCCGTCCATCTCGATTTTTGATGCATTTTGGACCGTTCAGTCTCGCCTCCAGACGATCTAGGCCGCCGGATCGAAACCCGACATTGTAGCAATGAATAGTGCACCATCCAGTGTGCCGCTGCCTGAAATTTCTGTGCCCTAACGCGGGCATTTTCATCATTTCATCTCATTGGAAAAATATCCAACAGCGGCAGGGGTGAGCACCGGGCCGTTCTCCTCCCCCACCCGCCCACTCTCTTCTCTTCCCTGACCCCGTCCTAACCCTAGCCGCCGCTACCCAGCGGGCCCTGCAGCTGCTGCCATGCTATCGTTCTCCTCTCCTCCTCGTTCCTCTCCAGCCACCGAGTTCACCGCTGCCGCTGCCCTCCCCGTCGAGCTCGCCCCTTGCCATCGCTGGGAGGAAAGTGCAGGCCGATGCATGTTGTCGCTGCTCTGCCTCCCTCTCTCCGACCTGAGCCGTTGCCCTCCTCTGCACCTTCACCTCCGGCCATGCCCACGCCACCCTCTCCTCTACTCCTCCATTCATCACGAGCCAGGACAAGAAGGAGGGCTACTGTGACCGAGCAGGTCAGGCGGCGCGTCCAGATCATCGAGGAGCCGCCCCTAGATTCCCTTTCCTCTCAGACGACGACCCGAAGGTGAACTGCAGCGACAGCGTGAACTCGGCGGTGACTGCAAGGACCCATCCACGGTGTTCCTTCCTCTCTGAAAATGGCCTAATCACTGGTAAGATCTTCCTTGTCTTCCCTCCACTCTCCTTCTCCCTCTCTTAATTGAGTAGAGGACGGTGCTGCATTAGGACTGCCTTCTTCTTTCGTTAAAAAAAGGATCCCATCTTTTTCTGCTCAATTGTACCATTCTTCGATTTGGATCACTACATGTGATCTTGTGTATGTAGATGTATGACTTGGCTGTAAAAACTAACTTTTTTGGATTGATTAGTGCTATTGTTGATGCTCAAGGGGCAGAGAGAAGAGAATGTGTTATCTATTAAAAGAGGGAAAAAACAAAATGAAAAGATAGAGTCAAGGATCCACCCTCACACCTCCCTCTATCAGCTCCCATTGGTGCAGCCTTATGAATTGATCTATGAGTGTGCCTAGGCAGGTCAAACCTGCTCTTTCAGCACTGCAGTGTCCACTCTCAGGACGAGGAGGTGCTCACTGATGCCTGTTGGGCTTTTTCATACCTGTCTGATGGAACTAATGACAAGATCCAATCTGTGATTGAGTCGGGTGTTTTTCCTCGGCTTGTGGAGCTTCTCTTGTAAGAGCATTTTTCATGTTCACCTTTTCCCTCAGCTAGCATGACACATGATTGATGTGCTAACTCCTATTATTTGATTTATTTAGGTACCCTTCGGCTTCTGTTCTCATTCCAGCTCTGCGCATGGTGGGTAACATTGTCACTAGTGATGATTTGCAGACTCGGGTAGGCTCATTTGAGTGTTGTTCACTTTTTATATATGACCTGTTGTTACTTAAATGATTAAAGCTGTAATTCTTGGTTGTTTCCATGTGTAGTTAGTAGTACCTTGGGTATTTAACTGTGTCTGCTCGGTTTCTATAATTGTTAAAATAACTTGCAGCTCGTAAGATGTGTTTTGTTGAATAGCAGCTCATTTATTTAGCTTTGTCGGTCCCTCTCTTTTCATAATTTCTGTTACATAAGGTGTTGCAAAATTTTGAGGAGCTATTTGACGGTTCCTTTTTCTGTTGTGTATAATCAATTCAAACTGCCAAGCTGGATTGTCATCTGGCCTTATTGTTCTCAGGCTTAGTTATTTGATGCACTTAACTATTTTTCTATTAGTATTTATCTTTTTTTCTGTTCAATGCTTAGTTAGTTGATGCACTTAACTTTTTTTTTCATAAATGCTTACATAGTGCAGGCAATTTATATCATTTGAACACATAGCTATTCACATGCATTAGGGAGCTAGGTTCGTAGTACCATATCTGGTCCATCTCCTGCAAGCTGCTGAATTTGACATTAAGGAGGCAGTTTGCGCAATTTGAAATGCCACTTCTGGTGGAACACATGATCAGATTAAGTATGTGAACTCTTTTTTTTTTTGCTTCATTATTATTGTTATTAGTTCATATTTTCATGTTGATATTCTAATAACATTGTCATCTGCATGAAATGTCTAGCAGATACATTGTTGCCCAGGGTTGCATCTAGTCACTCTATCGTTCACCACACAGCTCCTCCATCCCAGCATAGAATTATCCAATTCGAGGCACCTTCCATAGTTATGCATTTGACATATATGAATTGTTCTTGAATTTCTGCAGGCTCTCCTGATCACCATAGCTGCAAATGCTGGCATTGATGGTGCTATATTTATTGTGAGGCTACTGGAATAAGATAATGTTGGGATATTATCATAGTTTAAAATCGCGGGCGAAGCTGCCGCTATTGCGGCGCTATCGCCGATTTGAAACGGCTCGTGATCTGCATGGCATGGAAAATTGCGGGAGATCGCGGCGCTACCACCAGAGATCGTGCCATTCCTTCCTTACTCATCGTAGCCAAAATCTCTACCATGATTTCTATTCGCCCGTAATTTTAATCTATGGCTATTATGTAGCAGAAGGTGTGTGCTGTTTAACTGTGCTTCACCTGTTCATTATGAATTGCAATAAAAATGGCATGTCTCATACTTGTCCAACATAGTAGTAATCTTTAGCTGTTCAGTAGTTGATTCCTGCATTTTGATTAAACTTTATGTCTGCGGGTTAATCTAATTTAGTTGTTTTTATCCATTTATGTATTTCAATACAGTAAAACAGGTTTTTTTAATAACGGATCCTATATCTGACATTTCTTGGTCGTTCATCTTTCAAACTCCAGTTTTTAACTTCATTTTGAATCAATTGAGGCTGAATTGTTGTGTTCAACCAGCACAAGAGCACTAAGAAGTCCTTGGAGAGATTAGTGGCGCCTTCTTCTGCTTACATTCATTCAATTGTATGCATGTGTTGGGTTTTTGATTTTATGTGCCCTCGATCTAGGTTCTTTACCAGATCTTTACATGTAAATTGTAATACATGTTTTTACCAATATTTTTGCACTGTGGAGGTACTTTGCTAGCTGATCTATCTTCGTGTTTTACCCTGTTTGCAAATGTATTAGATTTTAGTTTCCTCTTACTTTGAATCAAACAAAAGAGGAGACACACATTATTTCAGTTTCTTCTTCCCTTGAACAGTTGATGTTTCCTCTTCCTTTGAGATTAAGCACCAGTTTAAGATTAGGTGGATATTTGTGAAAACCAGTATAAGCATTACTTACTCATAATTTGGGACCTCAAGTTTGTGATAGCTTCGGGATTATTCCACGTCTGTTTATGTTACTTCTAAAACTTAAGCCATTTTTTCTCCTGATGCTTGCTGTATGGCAAGATCTTGTTGCTATTTCCAATTTTTTGATCTGCAGAACAGTGACAAGGTATAATCATCACAAATGTGATTGGCCCTTCTTTGGTCCTATTATCATTTCCTTAGCGTAAGCATTTTCTGATAGGTTGTTTTATTCTTGAAGAATGTCCTTGACAAGATGTTATGCACTTTTTGCTTATTTCAGATTTTAGTCTTCATACTCCCTCGAGGCTGTTATTTCTGTAGTATGGTAATGGCCACTTCTCACTTTTGTGGATGACAGACTCGGTTTTCTCATAGTGATAGTCATTTACTGAATTTTATTAGTACTCAAATGATATTTGCATGCGTGTCTGTGCAAATGGAGAATAGTGATGAACTCTATCAGATTATATTGTAATAATATGGCTTGCAAATTTTGAAAAATTGTATATTTGATGAAAAATTGTATATTTGATGAAAATATGATGGGCAAAACCCAGCCTGAACACATCATTCATATACCAGAATTCACTTGTATGAGATTATGTGTTTGGGAACTATATATAGGAAAAGTGTGTAATTTTGTAAGAGATTATATAATTGATGCAACATATATGAAAGATGGTGTGATATTTGGATTAAAGAGGCATACCAACTCACCTTTAAAAAAAAGAGGCCTACTGATTCACGAAGAATAATATTTCAATTTTTTTTATCAAATTTTGGTACTACACACTTTGTCTGAATTTCCAATTTTCTGGATGTGTGATACAATGTATGTTTGTCTAGATGTGCATTGCACATGCACGTTTACTTATCCAGAAATAAGAGCCGAGGGGGAAACCGAGCTCCCACAGAGCTCACTGCAATCCGGCCATTCATTGTGTTTCCTTGATGCGTTTCTGTCTGTTCGATCGCGCTTCAGATTGAACTCAGCTGCGGGATAAAAACAGGTACTGTAGCAATGAATAGTAGTAGCAAATGCATGCCACCGTGTGCAATTTTGATGCCCAACCGAGGGCATTTTCGACATTTCACACACAGACGTATAAAACGGGGTGGCTCCTGTGGAGAGAAAACCTAGCCCTCGCTCGCAGTCGTGCCGCCCACTTCCTCCTGTTCCTCCCGCCTCGCCTCCCTTTCCCTCCAAACCCTAGACCACCGCCCGCCTCCCTGCCCCGCTACCATCATCTCCTTCGTCTGGCCGGCAACCCAAGCTGCGCCCGTCTGCTCCGCTTGCACTTGCGCCGCCCCCTCTCCTCTTCCTCCCGCCTCAACTCTCTCTCCCTCCTAACCCTAACCCACACTCACCTCCCTGCCCCGCCGTCGGCCGCCGCCGCCGCCGCTCGCCCGGGCACCCATCCTCGACCTCAAGCTGGGTCGCAGCAGATCAGGATGGAGGAGCTGTGTGGTGAATGTTGATGACGATAAATGCACCTATGCACTCATCTGTTAGAGCTGCTATGGAGTTCATGAAAGTTTGGGGTCATTTCAGTCGGTTGCTTGTTGTTAGTGCTTATTATTGTCTGGCCATTGACCATGTCACAAGAGCAGATTTGTTCTTTTCAATTCTCTTCCAAGTTGCTCAAAATTACTGTTCCACATGAAATTAATTCAGATCCTCCCAAAATTTTAGGAGAAGGTTCAGTTTATGGAATTGTATCACCGCATGTGGTCTGAAGTTCTTGGCATAGAGATCTCCAGTCCGAGGACACACAAAGTTGACATGGTGAACAAAATCCCTGTTCCTTGGGATGAACAACAAAAGAACATGACACTGAAATCACATGGCGGAGAACACCTCTTCCCAAGGCCACACTGATGCACTCTATGAGCTTCATACAGTGGCAAGGTGGATAGGAATCTAGAAGTTCAGTTCAGATCTCGGTGTTGGGGTGTTGATCTTGGCAACCCTGATCTTCCTCGTGCAAACCCTAGGCTTCGGGCGTGGATTGGCAACGGCGATGAAGGGAGGAGGCGTGGACTGGGACGGGGTGGGGGTGATAACCACAAGTATAGGGGATCGTTTGTAGCCCTTTTCGATAAATAAGAGTGTCGAACCCAACGAGGAGCTAAAGGTAGAACAAATATTCCCTCAAGTTCTATCTACCATCGATACAATACTACGCACACTTAATGTTTGCTTTACCTAGAACAAGAATAAACTAGAAGTACTTTGTAGGTATGAAGGGAAAAGTTTGCAAGATAATAAAGAATGTAAAAATAAAAAGTAGGTGTTGTTCTAATTAAAGTACAATTAAATTAGTATAGCGAGTGTGGATTAGTAGTGGTAGAATTTGCGGAATTGTCCCTAAGTAATTGACTATGTTACTAGACCGATAGCAAGTTTTTATGTGGGAGAGGCCACTGCTAGCATGTCATCCCTTACTTGGAATTCTATGCACTTATGATTGGAACTATCACTGGTACAACGAGGTGCTATACAAACGGTTTTTAACCCCTTTTCGCGATGGCATTTGGAACCGTCGCCAAGTGAGTGACTGCGATAGGGGGGTCCTTCCCACACGACCCAAAAACCATCGAGGATAGGGAGCCATGGTGCATATAGTTGTCCATATAAAACTATTTCTGATATCTCGAATATACCAAATGCTCCATCCTTGCAACTCGTTTGTGCTCACATTGCCATCGCAGTCGGTATTCTGTGGTGCTACATTTACGATGCGCGGCCCATCACAAACGGTTCACGATTATAGAACGTGTATGATAAGCAGACAATCACACCTATTCATTTTTCCCGAACCGTATGCGATAACTAATTAAGAAGATTAGCTAATCGTCGTACGAGTGTCGGATAGGATTACGAAACATCGGACCATCGTAACATCGTCGTACATGACAACTATCGCACACGCTATTCTGTGGTGCAATGTTTATGATGCGTACCACATCAGAAATAGTTCATGGATGCAAATCGTGTACGATAAGGCAACTATCACAAATGTTTAGTTTGCCCGCACCGTTTGTGATATTGTCTGACATTGCACACGCTTTGCAAACGGCAACTGTGTGCATGCTTGGACACGTTTCCTCTCTGTAAACCGTGTCGGATTATGGTGTATATCACAAACGTTTGTGTTTTACCGACTGTGTGCGCCATAACGACCTACAGGGCGTAATTTCACCGTAATTTAATTGCTGCTATTTCAAATTGTACCGGATTTGAATTTGAAAGTATGCTATAGATTTATTCATATCCATCAGGTTCAAACAACCAATGCATTATTCGATTCACAGGTACATATGTTCAAGAATTACATAAGCACCAAATAAAGAATGATGAACCACAGTTGTATACTTGTACTATTAAAGACGGTAAAGAAAGAGGCGAAATACATTCTGGTTGCTGAACAAGGTGAAGCGGAATACCCATATTGTGCCCTCCTCCATGCAGAAGGCACATACGACTCTAGTCCAACCCCTTGTGATGGCCGACCGCCCATCCTTCACTGTCTTCATGAAAACATCTAGATAATCATCGCATTCTGGTAGAAATACTTTAACCTTTGCATGCCCACCAATCATGTAGTTTGAGAGGTAATCTTGAGTAAACTGCTTTGGGAACCACTGCAAAGGAAAAAGATTCAGACATTGTCATCTTACACAACTCATTATGGGCAGTAAAAAGAAGGCTGCAGAGTTCTTACTTACCATCCTGCAGTTCGCTGTTGTCTTGGATAAAGTGTAAACAAATAGTTTAATTGCCATCTTTTGACACATTTTACTAACAATCTTTATCAGCTTCCTCACTTGATGCTGGTTCATCAATATCTCATTGCCCTATACGTAGAAAGGGTCGAAGCGCGGATCTTTACCAATGACATATGTACCTAAAAGCACCAAGTTAATATTAGAAGCTAAACAGCAATTGCACAATGATGTAGTACAACACTCTTTTATAATATCTTATAACATCCAATATACTCACATATTAGATGAATTAATATCTTATATCATGGGCCGGAGGGAGTTTATTGCATTTTTACAAATTATTGGCTGATTAACTGCTGTTGTATCCATGGGTTAGAATTAGTTTGAGCTAATTTGGGCTCAAATAGCCCTAAAGTAGATCCAAACATGAGGGCTAGTTTGAGCTAGTTCCATCTAACCCACCCAAAAAAACTATCCCACCCAAGATGTGCTAATTGGAGCTAGTTCTCCTAGTGCATTTATTTTCAATCTAACACTGTCATCCAAACACCTCTTTGGCTAGAGCTAGTTCAGGGTTAGTCATGAGCTAGGAACTAATTCTAACCTCTAGCTAAGTTATTGTATCCAAACAGGGCTGTGTTGTTGTTGTTGTTGTTGTTGTTGTTGTTGTTGTTGTTGTTGCTGCTGCTCTTCTACGTATATCTAGACATCATCAGAACATTAAGGTAACACTCTTCCTTGTTGCTATGTAGCCTAGGATTGCATATTTAGACATTCAGTACAGTGCATGTTGCTATGTAGCCTCAGATATATTACATATGGCCCTAGTTAACCAAATGATAAATGGGTTACAGATATATTCAGTTCAAAGTACGATTCACCGATTAGTCTCTTATCAGCCCCCGGCCTATATGGTAACAGCTACCGATATCCTGAACAGTGACTATATATAAGCCATGGGATGAAACTAACCTCGATGGAAAACAGCAGTCATTCCCAAAATTGTCCTGTGTAAGTACATCAAGAGGCATGTAAAGCACAACAGGCTAAACATCAACCAAATATATCCATGGCAGACAAAATAATCTCCAAAAAATAGCTTCAGTGTGTAGGTTTAAGCACGCTAGTAAAGCAAAACAAGTGGAAAGGTGTGTTAACTGCAACAGGCCTAACATTTAACAACAAGCAAACATAGTCATTCAAACTGGTATTGTGCCGGTCTAAATACACTGGTTATTGTTAAATAAAAATAGAAAGGCGTGTTAACTACAAGATGCAGCAACCAAATGTAGCCATCCATAGTGGTATTGTTGAAACTGGTATTGATGAAATTGAACTGCACAGTTCATACTTGCAGATTTAGAACATCACGTTGTGAATAACTGGAATAAACAAGGCATACTACGAACAACCAAAGATAGCATTTGAAACTGGACATATGCTAACTACAAACAACCGAACAATCAAAAAAATTTAAAAGAGGCATATGCTAGCTATAACATGCTTAACAGCAAGCAAATATAGGCATTCCTATCGGTATGTTTAAAACTGGATTGATGAAAATGTACTACACAGTAAATAGTTGCACATATAGAGCATCACATTGTGAACAACTAAAATAAACAAGGCATACTACAAACAACAAAATATAGCAATTAAAACTGGACATATTCTCACTACACTACAAAAGGGACTGGACAAAACAAATCATGGGTTCCCCCTGTGAAGAGGCACGATAAAACAAATCATGGGTTTCCTCACTTGTCACAGATGGGCTCGTTCCCGTGGGAAGAGCACGGACCCCTGATGTGCTCCATGTTGTCGCAGATGGGCTCCTTCCCCTTAGAAGAGCACGGTTGTAGGGTGCCCTCCCTGATGTCACAGAAAGGCTCTTTCCCCTTGGAAGAGCGGACGGGCTCTTTCCCCTTGGAAGAGCTGGAGAGGGTGCCCTCCCCGTGGTCACCGTCGATGAGGTCTGACTTGGAAGCTGTGGATCCCAAGCCAGCTTCGCAGAACATGTCCTTCAGAAATGACAAATCGATGGCGATGTAGGATGGCAAATTCTTGACAGCGAGCCAGAGGAGATCAGCGGTGGGGCCGTCGATGAGATCGACGACGGTTGAACCCGAGGGGTTGGGGGTGGGCCACTTAACCTGAGACATAGCCTGCGTCAGGCCGTCGTTGTCGATGACCTCGATGTCATAGCCGGCGTGCGTGACATACCCACATACTCTAGCCCGCTGATTGAGTGTCTATGGCCAGTAATGGTCGTGAGCTTCCTCGGCGGCCACCTCGGCGACGTCGGGCGAACAGGCCACGATGCACCTCTTTTGGGCCAGTTGCTCCTCGAGCTCCACGGGAAGCGTAGCCGGGTTTAGGCTGCGACGCTCTGGAGTGGGGGATGGGGATGGGGATCTGTGGGAAAGGGGGTGTTTGGCAGGCGCCATCTAAGAAACTCAGGGCGACCTGGGTATGGAGATCGGTGGGTAAGCTGCACGGGCAAACCGGCAGATGTTGACAATGGAGGCTTGCGGTGGCGGCGGCGACCTTGCTAGGGTTTCGAGCGAGGGAGGGGTTATGGTGTGTGTGTGTGTGTGTGTGCACGCGCGCGCGCGCTCGAGGAGGTTTTCGGGTGTGTGTGGATGGGGGTGTGTGTTTAAGGAAATGACGCGGCTACTGAAAATTTTACTAGGCGGGAGTGAAATGCCGGGGCTATTGAAAATTTGGATGATGGTGCATCGCACACGGTCCGGAAATAACAACCGTGTGTTATGAAAAAAAAAACCTCGAGCCGGGCAGATATTTTTGAGGGATGCAGGCGGGAGCGGGAACAACAAACATCACACACGGTCAAAACATAATAACCGTGTGTTATCACTACAAAAAAAATACACTTCCGTGATGATACGTGTTTGTCACAGTAGGTCATGTTTTCTGTCATGCATGTACATCCATGATGATTTTATGACAGAATCAAGATAGTCATACCTGTGCTGTCGTAGAAGTGTTCCATGACAATACCAAAATTATCATCACGGAAGTGTCCACTTCCATGACGATAAATGGCGCGTCATGGAAGCGCTTTCATCAAGGGTAACCGATACATGGCATCCATCGTAACGGGTCGCCGTTAAGCTACCGGGTTTCAGTTTGGATCCTATAACCCGTTAACAGCTCGGACCAATGGGGATTTTCCACGTGTAAAATTCTCAATGGCCAGAGGAAACACGTGTCGGCTAGACGTTGGGACAGATGTCATCCACTCATTGGGCGGGAGGCGCCTATGATAGGTCGACACATGGCACGGCCCAATAGAGGCCCATTCAGGTGAAAAGGCCGGCCCGTTTGACTTGGTCAAAAGGTAGCGGGCCGGCCCACGGAAAGCCTGTTAATGGCATGTTCGCATATAGCCCATTTATAGCCCGCTAACTCACGGCCCGTTATGACCTATCTGAATTGGGCCCAGTAGCGTCATCTGGACCGTCCAATATGATTCCAGCCCGTTGTAACTTCCAGCCCATGTATGGCCCATGACGTCTTTCGGCCCATATGAGGCCCTTTGTAACTCTGGGCCCATTAAAGGCCTGTGGTGAAACTGGCCCATGATGAACAGTGTATCACTTTACACCCATTAACGGCCCATTATTCCGTTGGGTTATTTCCAGCCCGTGTTACCTTTCAGCCTTCTAAGGGCCCATTTATTCTTGGGCTCATTTCCAGCATTCGGTTACTTACGGTCCGTTACTGGCCTGTTCCGCTTGTGGGCCAAATTCAGCTCATGGTTACAGTCGGCCCGTTTGTGGCCCGTTAACCCGTTGGGCTATTTTCATAGCGGCATCAAATACGGCCCATTAACGACCCGTGATGCCTGTCGATAGAATTAAGCACGTTATACATTTCGGCTTATTAACGGCCATAAACACACGATTTCCACTCTAGCCCATTTACGACCCATTTTGCGGACCGTTATTGATTATACGGCCCGTCGAGGGCCCATGGATCCTACGGCCTATAGGAGGCCCATGGTCACTACAGTAGGTACCTGGACCATGGTTACAATGGTCCGTATGTCGCCCATGGTTATTGTGGCCTAGTTATAAAAAATAGGTTATTGTGGCCACTAGAAAAACGCGGAAAAAGAACTGCAGTGACTACAAGCAAACAACTAAACAAGACAATAAGGAAATAAATAAGCAAGCAACTAACGCTAGACTATTACAGCTATTACACATGTTACATCCACTGGGCATCAAAGTTCGCCACCAGTGCAAATATGGGGAACAAAGCAGCATATCACATACACTAGTTGTCAAAGTTGGCGACCAGTGCAAATAAATGCCGCAGCAAAACAAGTGCAGACTGAAACCACATCAGAAGAGCTCAAGAAACAATATCCTGGGTACCCAGCATGCTGGCAAGATGCTTAGCAAGCTTATTAACTTTCTCTTGTTTGGAGTTTAAATCCTCCAGCGCTTGTTGTTGCACCAGAAAGTATGCACCTGAATTCTGCAGGGACTTCCTCAGTCCTTCAGCTTCGTGTCGCAGCACATCTGATTGATGTCTTTCAACTTGAAGTTGAGACTTAAGAAGATGAACTGATTCAGGCAGCGAGTTCGAAGAGCTTGTGACAGCAGTAGTGGCCAGTAACTCGAACACTACATCAAGACAGGACTTTGGGGTTGTCTCACTATCGTCAAGATAGTTTTTATTAGCTTTCTTGGAGACCAACAGGGATGTCTCACTATCTTGAACCTTATCTTCATTACTTCCTTTACCATTGCATAACAGGGTACTCTTCTCCAATATTTTGTCCGCATTCTAAAAGAGAAACAAGCAGACACATCACAGGTTTACCATGTTGTATATGAAACTCATTTTGGTAAATCAGCTCAGTAGTAAAGTGGATAGGATAACAACATGAAACAAACATATATCTATGTACCATGGTCACTGTATGGTTTATATCATTCTAGTTTTTGTTGCCAAATCAAGATAGAGACACAGTTCAAATAATATATGTTTAAGACAAAGCAGCATAGACAGAATATAAGTGTGGGAAACTACACAGCAATAACAACACTTGTAATGTGCATGACATGAGAACATAACTATTTATTCAACTGAAACTGAAATCAACATAGAGCAAGTTACAATAGCAAACCAGTTAAAGAAATAGGTTTAAAACATACCTGTTGCGCCATTGGAGTTTCAGTTCCATCCTTCAAATTTGAAAATAGTTGGTATGAGTAAATACAGTGATGCAAGAGCAAAGGAGTATGAACCATAGCTACAGAACCTGACCTGAGAATAATTCTTCTTCTGCTTTAAGCATTGAGTTGGGGTTCGGAGTGGTGGTCCTCATGCTTTGGGCACTGCAGTTGCCTTACTAACTGCTCGTGTTTGGGTGCTCTGTGGTGGAGACAATGGAGTGTCAACTGGAACTGGGTTACTATATGCTGGGGTTGGGGTTAGAAGGGGTGTAGCTGGTTCTCTGTCCAACTGGGTAGGGGTACAATCTGCGAGAGTCTGGGTTATGTGTGGTGGGGCTGGTTCTTGGGCAAGTACAACCATGGTTCTATCTGCATCGACTGGTAGCACTATCTTTTCTGAAGACCGTGTTGTTACTCCCTTAGATACTGCCATCACCCCCTCCAATTCAAATGGTTGATAAACAAGAAAAGTAATTGAATATACAGACATTGTATGATAGGCAGGTGCAATGGATAGTGGGGAATAAAAGAGGGCATGAAATAATTCACATTTATGTTGTCTAACCAAACAGGATAGCATGACACAATTTCACATATATGATGGCTAACTAAACAGGATAGAAAGACATAATTCAAAATATGATGACTATGTAAACAGGATGCCACGATATAACTATATGATGTGTTTATTAAATAGGTTGGCATGCCATAATTCACATACATGCCGCCTATGGAAACATGATAGCATGATATAATTCACGGATAGAATGACATAATTCAAAATATGATGACTGTAAACACTAAACATGATGAGATGATATAACTATATGATGTCTTTATTAAATGGGTTGGCATGCCATAATTCAGATAGATACTGTCTATGTAAACATGATGGCATGATATAATTCAAATATATGATTTATATACTAAGCAAGTAAGCAGATAACAATCGCATATATGATGTAAAAACTAAAAACTAAGCAATGCAAGACAACATATGCATGATATGAGTAATATAACCCTTTCAAGTTTGAGCATAGACCTCAGGGGGGAAATAGGACTGGTCATCTGTCTCTGAATCCTCCTCTAAGGAGCTATCTGTAACCAGCAAGATGTCTGCTTCAGCAGGTTGCATTGTCTGCTCTGAAGACCTTATTTTCACTCCAGATACTTCCATCATCGCTTCAAATGGCTGATGTACAGGAAGAGTAGTTGAATATACAAACATTGTGGACAAATGGAATACGTAATACAAAAAAAAAGGATAGCATGATATAATTCACATATATGATGATTGGCTAAACATCATGGCATTGCATAATTTACATATAAAATGCCTTGCAACAAGATAGCATTGCATAATTCACATATATAATGTCTTGCAACAAGATGCATTGCATAATTCACATATATGGTAATTAGACACTAAATGGGTGGCATTCACACAAAGCATGCCTAAACTAAGCAAATGACATAGCAATGCAAGACACCATACGCACGATATGAGCAACATAACCCTGCCAAGTTAGAGCATACACCTCGGGGGGGGGGGGGGGGAATAGGACTGGTCATCTGTCTCTGAATCCTCCTCTGAGGAGCTATCCATAACCAGTGAGATATGCGCTTCGTCAGATAGCATAGTCTGCTCTGAAGACCTTGTTTTCACTCCAGATTTTTCCATCACCGTGTCAAATGGCTGATGCACACGAAGAGTAGTTGAATGTACTAACATTGTTGACAAATGTAATACGTATTGAAAAAAAGGATGGCGTGATATAATTCACACATAAGATGACTGGCTAAGCAGGATGGCATTGCAAAATTCACATATATGATGCCTGGCTAAACAAGATGGCGTTGCATAATTCACATATACGATACAGAAAGTAAATAGATGGCATTCACACAAAGCATGTCTAAACTAAGCAGATGACATATTTGATGTATAAATTAAGCAATGCAAGGCACCATATGCATGATATAACCGACATCAGCATGCCAAGTTAGAGCGAAGACCTCAAGGGTTAAATAGGAGTGGTCTGCTCCTTCTGAATCCCCCTCAGAACAATTATCTTCCTCTTGATTACAATCTGAAATGGGTGGAGGGGGGCTGCCTTTGCACCCACCATGGAGTGACGTCTGCATGAAATTTTATTGCCACGCAAGGCTCGTCTCTTTTGCTCTACATGTTCAGTTCCATTGTGTACAATAACTGACATGCATAGGAATAAAACATAGTGAGATTATGTAAGGAGTGCATGCAGAAATCCAGAGTGATGGTAGCAACCTGTGGATAGACCCAAAACCAATGATAGCAGGCAGATAATGGCTTCAGTTAAAAAATACACATAATGGCTTCTTTACTGTTTGTTTCCCACCCAACATGAAACTCATAGTAGACACCAGAGATTAACCAGATAGTAGACAGATACTATTGATTGCGGCCCCGATATGTACCCCACAACCATTTAAAAACTCAAGTTTGAGCATTAGTTTGGAGCTGACTCAGAGTTTAATTGGTGAACAGGACGATAAAGTAGCATGTCATATTAAGCAATGCATAACGTAAGCAGACACGAAAGAGTGTGACCTCTCTTGCGGACCCGTGTAGTCCTCTAGGTCATCTGCTTAGTTGATGATGGTAATGCAGTTGTCGTGGCTGCCGGCGGCGGGGAAGAAGATCTGAGGCAGCGAAAGACAGTATGGAGGGCGGATCCCTGCTGTGGTGGACCCTTCTGTCGTTGGAGCAGCTGAGCTGGGGTGGATGACGGCGTAGCAGGAGCGGGACAAACCACACAGGGTTTTCTTTGACAACTATCTGTAAGAGAAGTAATTCTGTAAGGGCTCGTTTGAATTGGAGGATTCTAACAACGCAGGGATAGGAAATACACAATAATAGGATAGGAATGCATGTGCAAAACAGAGAATTTCAAATCATAGGATTTCTATCAATCTGGGTGTTTGGTTCACATGAATTGGAAGGTCACAGGAATGCAAAGAAGCATGGTCAAATTAAGTCAAACCACAAGAAAATGTACAGTTATAATGCTATTATGCTACTATCACTTAGTCTTGTTCTTCATGAATAGGAATTTGAAAAGGAGGGCCAAGTGGATATTAAAATTCCTATGGTTTTACTTTGAAAGAGACACTAAAGGAACAAATCCTACAGTTTTCCTTTGCTCCATTCCTTTGAACCAAATGCATTAAAAGTAGTACCATAGGAAACTTTCCAATTCCTATGTTTTTCCTTCACTTTTCCTTTCAACCACTGGCAATTCTAGTAGGCAGGCTTGAATAGGCAAAAGCCTACACTCCAAAAATATTTTTGTGCTATTTGTACTACTTTGGACCCAGGCCACTGCCCTACTAACTAAACTCCAAGGCCCATCTACACATGCACAGCTCAAACGCGCAGAAATAAATAATGATGGCTTTCGAGAGAGTCCATCACGGATAGCTAAGTTGCCTGGTACCTCACTGCTTGTTATATAGGAGAAACTAATTGTATTTCACGTTACTACGTGTGCTCAGTGGACAATATATATAACATGTCGAGTAAGAAAGCGATGCAGCAAGTGTACAACCTCTTTGGCGAAGCCATGTCGATCTCAGCATCATTGGGTTGGTCGCTGAGGATGCTGCGGCTGATGTGGCAGTCGGAGGAGGGGAAGAAGATCTTAGGTGCCTAGAGATGGAGCCAAGGGTATTGCTCCGCTGTGATGGAGGGTTTCGTTGTTGGAGCAGCTCTGGTGAGGTGTACGACGGCGAGGCTGAAGCAGGACAAGAGAGACAATGTTAACCTGAAGTGGTATTCTAAGGGCATGTAAAATGGTTGATAAGATAGTCTTATCTTAAGTCTTGCATGTAATTTAGAGATGACAGAAAAAAATGTCTACAATGGGTCATCTCTTAGCCTTATCTTCAATAACTAGCTATTCCTAAAAACGTGGTGAGACATATTGTGCTAAGAGATCATCTCTTGTCTTCTCTTAAATAAGAGAAGACAAGCCTTTTCTTATGAGTTGTCTCTCCTCCACCTCATCATTTATCCTACATGGCACTCTTAAGATAGCACCATTGTACATGCCCTAATAGCATATACGATAGATGATGTAAAATACATAACCAAAAAGTGCTAGATGTAAAATACATCAGCCGCTCATCTCTGAACTTAACTGTCGAAACTGTATTTAACTGTCGAAACTGAGTTTTACTGTCGAAACTGAATTTTGCTGTCGAAACTGAATTTTACTATCGAAACTGAATGCACTAGTAGCAGAAAAGCAGTGCACTAATAGTTTTGGCCACTCGAGCACTAGTGGCAGAATAGCAGTGATCTAAATCTGTAGCCGCTCCAGCAGGGACCGTACTACCAGAGAGCAGCCGGGGTAGAGCAGCAGCAGCACGTGCGAGAGCCGGGGCAGCTGGTTGTGTAGCAGCATCTCGGGTAGCAGCAGCAGGAGCTCGAGCGAGAGCCAGAGCTGCTGCTCGTGCAGCAGCAGCACAAGCAAAAGTAGACTAGCAGTGCAAGCAAGAGCAAGAGTAAGAGCAGCAACGCGAGCAAGAGCCAGAGCAGACCAGGCAGGGGAACGAGAGCAAGAGCAAGAGCAGCAGCAAGAGCAAGAGACAGAGCAGACCAGGCAGGGGACCGAGAGCAAGAGCAGAGTAGCAGTGCGAGCGAGAGACGAAGTAGCAGCAGCAGGGCCAGCGAGAGCCGGAGCAGCAGCAGCAGCTTCGACTGATGTGGACGTCACCGCCGAGGGAGCGACACCATGCAGGAAGTGGCCGGCGACGCCGCCATAGATGGAGCCGCGCCATGGCAGCTCGGGCCGAGCGCCGGCAGCACCGTGAGATCGAATCAAGAAGAAAATGCAGCCATTAGTGTAGAACCTCTTTGGTGGCGCCGATTAGGCCTCAGCTTCATCTGAGGAATCGGTGATGGTGCTGCTCTTCCGGTGGTGCAGGTGAAGACGGCGCTGTGGGAATGGAGGTGGTGCGAAAGACGAGGTGAACGTCGGGGCAGCTCCTTGGAGGTGGAGGACCGGGTGGCTGAACCGGCGGGACGACGAGATCGACGACGGATCCTCATCCGATGCGGTGGATGAGGGACGTCGAGCTGTTGCGGTGGACGATGTCGTCAGGGAAGAGGCTCCGGCTGGGTGGCGGTGTGGGGCTTCGTGGGTTTTCGTGGCCTCGGTGTACGAATGGTGGGGCGGAGGGGATGGGAGGGGGGAACCATGGCTTAGGGACGCGCATGTCCGAAATGTGGGGTAAGTTACGAAAGTAGCCCCACCGATTTGAACTAGGTGGTTCTTTCGGTTCAGGGGTATCACGGGAATTTCGCATGCCGGGATTTCGCATGAGGTGGGAGTTTTCGCGCGCGTTGTAATTTTGGGATAGCAAGGCGCGGGTTGAGATAGAGGGAATTTTAGGAGCACAATGAGATAAAGAGATATCTTAAAATTTCGGGATAACAAGGCGCGGGTTGAAATTTTCGGACAAGCGTAACGTGTATACTATATCAAATCAATTCGCACTTCCCTCGACAAAAAAACCAAAAAGAAATCAATTCGCACCACACAAGAGAGTCTAGTCCCGTGTACTGCACGAAATTAATTCGCACTACAAATGCCATTCAAAACTTTGAATCCATGTAATGTTCAATTAAAATATTTTGCTACATGTATAATGCATGCAACCTGCTACTCAAATGAACATTCTAGTGCATTCCAAACTTATATACTACCGCTTCAATATGAACTAAATTTGAATTCGTTTCTCTATTTGAATAAGATCTACAATCATGACTGTTGTCAAGTTAAACCATTTGAATTCGTTTCTCTTCTTTAATAAGATCTACAATCATCATTATTGTCAAGTTAAACCATCGTTTGTATATTATCTTCACAGCACACCACATGATTACTGTCGAGTTAGATATGAACTATGTGTACTATATGAACTCGAACTCGATTTTTGGAATCCACTTTATGTTGATTTCAAATCACAGTACATTTCAAGCTCTAGCTAGATCTTCATAATCTAAACCATATCTCATATGTATAATGTGTTTATCACATAATGTATGGTGCCCCGCCCCCTACGCCTACAAGTATTTAGCTGTGAGTTGCAAACGCCACACATTATCACAAATTCAAATAAAATGTGAGATTGTTCGATATATAGTATGGTTTAGATTGTTCGATATTTAATTGTGAGCTGCAAACGCCACACATTATCACATATTCAAATAAAATGTGAGATTGTTCGATATATAGTATGGTTTAGATTGTTCGATATTTAGCTATGAGTTGCAAATGCCACGCATTATCACATTATAGTATAACATGTCCAAAACCACACCACGCGTATCACCGCTATATTCATGCATGCATAGGTTTATAACACTATGATCTCTTATTCAAATATATGAATCCACTTTCATATCTAATTATGATCTTTGTTAGTCTATTACACCCACACAATCCTCTAACCTTTGTAGCTAGCACTAACTTTCTCTCATGCATGCACACGCCGTCCTTGCCCCCTCCCTCAGCATTCTATCCATCGCGCACATTCTTTTTTTCTTTAGGTCGTTCTCCCATGGTCTCCACAACTCCTTTCCGACACACACCGATCGATAAACCTCTCCAGCGATGTCTGCCTACCACATACACACACACTTTCCATCTCCTCCTCTCTCTGTCCATGCCTTGTGTCTCTCATACGGTCCCACACACGTGTAAACTCTCGCCCCTCTTTTCATCGATCTCACAATCGCACACTCCTCCCCCTATCTATCTCGTAGGCCTCTCGCACCACCTTAGCTCCATCTCTCTCTCTCTCTATCTGTCTCTCTCGGCCTTATTTGCCTCTAACAAATGGATGTACACCGACCGATCTCCCACTATACATATAGCTAGCTAGGTCGTTTATAACTCATTTTACCCACGCGTCGATTGATCTACCTCATTAGTTATGTCTCTCCCTTCCTCTGACACACAACAATTGATCTACCGATCTAGTTAGGTCTGCTTACCAAACACATGGCCCCCCTTCATCATCCATGCATGCCTCCCAACACATCTATCTCCCACACGCACACACAGAAACACATCCCCAGTCTTCTTGATATTGCAGTTGTACCCTCAGTTTGTCTAGTAGGCCTTTCCCACCATCTCCGAGAAGCAACTCCACCACCCCTCCGGCGCTCTACCTCTCTCTCTCTCTCCCTCTCTCTCTCCCAACCTATTTCCCGTCCTTCACTTATGTATGGATGTCGACCGATCTCCCTCAAGACGTAGCTAGGTCTCTCCTTCTCAACAAATATATGAGTCGATCTACCTCTCTAGTTAGGTCTCTGCCTCCCCCCCCCCGACACACACACCGATACATCGAGCACTCTAGTCATGTCTTCCTGCCACACACAAACTTGCCCTCTGCCCTCTGACGTTCCGGTAGGTCAGTCGCCCTATATCTTTGACGTGCACACACACAATTTCGATGGCTCTCTTCATCAATCTCGCACCCACACACTTGATCCTCTCTTCGACTCTATCGATATCTATGACCCCTCCCTCTCTTCTCGTGGATCGCCCCCTCTATATATGATATAGATAGGCCTCTATTTCACACACATTGCATGTGTCAAAATTTTGTTTGAGATATCATCGACACATATTCCCACAAATACATTCACGAAATCACCCCCATAACAAAAAACACTCACGAACGCACACACCATCTCTCTAGGTTTGTATCTCTCTCACACAAACCCATGTAGGTGGGGTACATGCACGAAGAGAAGAGGTGCACGCACGGCGCACGTACTCCCGTCTCTTTCCCAACCACACCCACGCGGGTACACGGTGGAGCTCATTTCTGTACGAAAAGGCAGCCCATGTGGTAATTTGACACGTGTACTGGTTGTCCACTTGATGGAGGATCATGTACCACGGGTGAACAAACAAATTGTGACTTGACACATTATTTAAAAAGAGGCAAACCATGTGGGGTCTACCTTAGAGGCAAGGCTCTATACACTCGAGATGCTCTGTATTACTTTTGATGTGTCCCGTCAACTCGCAAAACGAGGAGAAGCTTGCTTAGTACACCCTCTCCCCCGCCCATGGGCACGGTCGCTCGCAGAGTCGCAGGATGAAGGGAAGCTTGCTTACTATGCCTACGCCCGCTCCCTCGCCCACACGCGCGGTGGCTCGCAGGACGAGGAGAAAATTTTACTACTCCCTCCGTTAGACGTATATACTCCTCGTCCCTACCTTGGTTAGAGAGATTATCATATTGTTTGAAATATACTCCCTCCGTCTCATAATATAAAAGTGTTTTTGACACTAGTGTAGTGTCAGAAACACTCTTATATTATGGGATAGAGGGAGGATGTCTTTTAGCATATTTCGATATGAACTATTAGTACATACTCCAAACACAGATGTATATAGACGTATTTTAGAGTGTAGATTCACTCATTTTGCTCCGTATGTAGTCCATATTGAAATGGACGTAGTAGTACGCACTCACCCTCGCCCCTCGTCCCTCGACCCTCGCCCACGTGGTGGACGTGCAGCAATTCATTCGGTCTCAGATAGCCAGAACCATATACTGTAGTACCATCATTGCTCGACTTCCCGAAGAGGCGAAGAGCCAAGCGTAAGGTTAATATTTTTGAGATGCCAAGCGCAAGGTTTATAGGAGAACGAATAGTAGTAGTACTAGTAGTAGTACATACTGTATGAGGAAGAAGGCAACAAGAATGTATGTTTTGCGTGACAGTCTCTTCTTACAGGATGTGCTAGACCTAGTGGACCTCATTGTTGCAATGGGAGTACTATCATAGATGGCACGATTCAGAGTGGTGGGTAGCGGGAATAATTCGGAGCTGCATAGTCTTAAACCCCATGAAGAAGTCCCATCGAAAAGAATAGCTATCCTCTACACGTGCTCCTATGTAAAATGAGTAAATGAGACAAAAAGAGAAAGAGACAAAGTAAAAAAAAATCACCGGCCTTAGAGCCAGCCCTATTGTATTAGTGAATGATATTTCTACATCTTGATTGACATGGCTATATTATTAACCATGCTGCGGAGGTAGCAGCGGATTTTTATTTATTTGCGGAGGTAGCAGTGGATGGATATTCAACGAGGAGTGAAATGATGGCTGCTTCCTCGGTCAAACATAGAGAAAGGTGGGCATCATGATTTGATGGCTTATTAGTCATTATTACTGCCTATACTCTTTGGCCATATAATAACCGTGTGGTAGAGTAGTGGGCTATACTTTTAATTACCATGCTCGAAGACTAGCCACAGTGGAGAGTAACATACACTAGTAACATACACATATCCCTAGACTATGTTACTACCTTCAATCATAGTGGGTAGTAACATAAGTGTAGTGTCATGCAAAGCTTCATTTATTAGGTTATAGACTCCTATTGCATTGGGACATGTGATGTTACACAGTAACTAGCTAAGTTACTCAAACTACCTCTCTCCTCATTAACTCATTGCCACATAAGAAAATTTGTTGTGCTGGACTCGATGTTACTGCTGAAATTACTCCCACTATGGCTAGTCGAAGAGAAGAGGTGCACTCACCCACGCACGTAGTACTAGTAGCACTCTTTGCGTCTTCCCCAACCACACACGTGACACGGTGGAGCTCATTTCTGTATGATGATGCAGCCCACGTGATAATTTGACGTGTCTAGTAGTAGTTACTCACTTAATGGAGGGTCGGGAACCACGCATGAACGTACGCAATATAAATAGGTTCATATGGAGAGAAAAAGAAACTGCTCCACTATATACATAGCCAGGAGCCTACACAGTTGCTTGCTGGGGTTGCTCTCTTCACACTCTCTTGCACAAAACGACTGTGGCCACATCTCTAACATCCGGGCGGATCACGTCCACCGGGGGAAGGGGTGGATGCTTTGTGTTGATGTGGTCGCCGTTGCCGATGGGGAAAACCCACTATCGGCGTTTCCCGATCAGGGGTCCCCGCCGTTCTCTCTCACAAAGCCGGTGTGGTTGCCTTCGTCCCTTGCTCACTGCCGTGACGTGGGCAGTTGCCGCTTCCCGCCGCCCTCCTCTAAGCTAGCTACATCCCGACATCCCTCAGGTACAACTTCCTTTACAGTCGGCTTGCACCACTGCCCGAGCTGCCCACATCGCTCCATGTGGATATTTCTCTACTTCTTTGCCCCGCACGTACCTCTACTGGCTTCTACTGTATTTGTGATGAGTTTATGTCTCATCAACTAGTCTGACTAGTCTTATTCTAATCACGCTTCTTCACTTTCTTTGCCACAGGGATGCTCAGCTCGATTTTAGTGAAATTACACAAAATGATCTGATGGTCAAAGGGTTGCAAACTTCATTTCTTCAGAAGGTTCAACGTCGCCAGCAAATTAAAGCCCGGTTAGGGTTTAGGGTTCAAGGCCTAGGGACTGCATGGATCGTTTTTTCTTTAGCTGTCTCTGTTCAAAAATAAGTGTCAACTTTAGTAGTACAACTTTGTACTAAAGTTGCCATAATCATTGAATCATTGAGGGAGTACATATTGGCTATGATCTGTGAATCATTGAGATGCAATAGCACGCATGTTAGTCTCCTTTGTATTTGATGGAATGTTGCAATGGGGCAACCTTGGACGCAAGATACATGAAACAGAAGCTGGAAGCTTCATAGCATTGTACAAATTTATCTCGCTGAGAAATTACAGTACGTACTATGTACTACTACTAAAGAGTTAGGTGTCGCACGGTGTCCAAAAAATATGGTGATAGTGTGAGGTGGGCCATGTAATCACTGAGCTGCCGTGTTTTTGCTGCTTTCGCACTCCTCCGCTGTAAGAGTTGAGAAAATTGTAAAGAGTGGAGACGCTCTACCTCCTTTCGCCGAAACATGGGACATCTAGCATCCGGTGCACGTGTCATGCACCAAAGTAAAGTGTACAGTGCAACTGAGACTCAGCACGCTCGTACCACCTCAGTAATAATGACCAATGAGCCGTCAAATCACATAGACCCGGCAGTAAGTTGGACGGACGCAGCAACCATCACTCTTTGTTGAATCCGCTTCTCCCTTCAATGCAGGCGCTAGTGAGAGGTCGCGTCTGCTCTACACGGGCATGAATGCGGCACCGATTCTCTGGAGAGGCGCTGACCGTTTTGGGCGGGAAGCGCGCGGCCGATGGAGGGGGTTTGGGTGGGCCAGGGTGGTTAGGAGCGGGCGAGGCTGCTGTCCCGACTGGACGCCCGGAAATGAGAGGATGCACCGACTCTCGCGGCTAAATCGTAGAACTACACACAATCTCTCTGTAGGTCGATGTGTCGCTCTCTCTAACACACACACGCTGTTAAAAATAAATACACACACGCACACACAGTTTCATGCGCCGGCGGTCAACCGCTATATCTGCAGCCGTGGGATTTGACGCACGAAGGAGGTGCCGATATGTTCAAGGCCTTGCAACATATAAAGGCGAAATCATACAAGCTACGCGCGAAGTTGGTTGATTTTAGTGGAACTGCACAAAAAGAACAGATGGTTTATTTAGCACGAGGTGACATGTCAATGTCTGAACTGATGGCAAACCTGGCCCATTCCACAATCGTAGGCATTTGATATTTTGGAATGGGAAAACCTTGTCAAAGTTTGCTCATTGATGTACGAAAAAAGCATTTGATATTTTGGAATGGGAAAACCTTGTCAAAGTTTGCTCATTGATGTACGCAAAAATACATGCATTTGATATTTTGGAATGGACAACCTTCTCAAATTTTGCTCATTGATGTTAGCAAGAAGACATGCGTTTTATATTTTGGAATGGGACGCCCTTTGCCGTCAGTAGCATCGATCGATTTTTCTTTATTCTTTAGTTGTGAAGTAAATATTGGCTCTGACGTGTGAATCATTGAGATGCATAATCATTGATTGTTTTGAATGTTTTCTATGAATTGCCAGGCCTGTGAGTTTGATTGCAATGTACAGGCACGCTAAAAAGCTGCTCAAACTTTTGTATGTGTGAAACTGCTGCAAACGAGGTGATCACCGTGCGTCTTGAGAATAATGCTAGTACGTATTGTTTTGCATGTTGATCCAATGCCAGTGATACAAGAATTCGAACTAATCGAACTAAATTCGTTCATACACAGCCTGATTTCATATAAACATGTCGGATTTCATTACATTTCATACATTCTTCAACTAAAAAGGGGTGCGCTGGAGGTATAATTAATTAACCTAATCTATGATCTCCGGCGCCCATTTCCCGTGTCTGGCTGAGCCGAACAGAAGCTTCTTCTCCAGCTCAGCTCTCTGACTCCACGTCACCGCCAAGAAGCTAATCGGCCGGCAATGTTTAACCCTCCAAGCTTGGCTTCAACTGGAGGGTAGCTGTGGTGGCCTTACTTGGACCCGAGCGGTGGTGACCTACCGTGTTCTACTCTTCCTCGTTTTCTGTCTAGCGCGGTCTCGTTGGCAGCGGTGCGGGGCCTCGACGGAGCCGGCGATGTCCTCTGTCTCGTTGCCGGCGAGGCGGCACCTCGGCGGAGCGGGGGAAATCCTCCCCCTCGTTACCGGCAGGGCGGGGCCTCGGTGGAGCCGGCGATGGCCTCTGCCTCTTTGTTGGCGGGGCGGGGCATCGGCGGAGCAGGGCCTCGACGAAGCCGGCGAAGTCCTCCGCCTCGGTGCCGGTGGGGCGGGGCCTCGGCGGAGCTGGCATTGTCCTCCGCCTCGTCATCGGTCTCGCCAAACAGCGCCTCGCCCGCTTCATCGCCCTCTTTGTAGGCGGCCGCAACCTCCGCCACACGCATGCGGTACCGCAAGCGCGCGTGGCGGCTCTCGCAGGCGGAGCGGTACGACTCGAGCAGCGCCTCCTACTCCGCCCGCTCCACGGTGATCTGCTCCTTCGCCTGCAGGTGCTCCTGGAGGACATGGTGGTTGTAGGCGGCGGCGGTCTGCGCCTCCCGGAACTGCTCCTCATGCTTCTGCCTCACCATTTCCATGTATTGGGCACGGGCCTCGCCGATGGTCATGGTGTAATGCACCGGCGAGGATGGCGCGGAGGAGGGGGTTGGCGCTGGATCGTCGACTACCACGTTCTCCATTGGGACGTCGTCGTCCTCCAGCTGCCTGCCGGCCAGCCAGTCGGCAGCAATGGCTGCCATCTCCTTCTGGTCCATCGTCCGCCCGTCCTGAAGAGCGTTGGAGCGCGAGGAAGCCATGGTGGGAGTGGTGTGGATAGGAGAAAGGGAACGGAGGCGGATGACTGCGGCTATGGCCGGCGCAACAATTTATATAGCAATGGTGGGCAGCAGAGGGACAGATGGGTGGCGCCGGAGTAGCCACCTCGGCAACCGCGTATCATTAATGTGGGCGGTAGACGGACGGACGGACGGCACTTGTGTCATTTGAACGTGGAGCAATCGCCTGCTCCGGGAAGCGGCGCGGGCGGCACTGACCGTTTCAAGCGGAAAGCGCGCGCGGGCGAGGGAGGGGGTCTGGGTGGGCCAGGGCGGTCAGACTCGTGCTTGGCAGCGGTCTGGTCCAGCAACCGGACATGCTGGCTCGCCAGCGAGCTCACCGAGCTCAGCTACGACAATCAGACGATGGACCGACCAGGAGCCGGCGCCACCGCCCAAGCCGGTTCATGCCGTGTTCACCATAGAGCAGGTGCGGCCGCACTTCGACGCCCTAATGGCAAAAGAGCTACCAGCGCAGGAGGACCTGTGCTGCATGTCGGGGGAATGTACCCCGGGTAGCCTCATCCGCACCCAATAACATTTCAAGACATCGGGGCTAGCAAAGCCCCTCATGACGACTAGCCACGTGGCCGGCTCCCTGGGCCGGCTAGGACCACGTGGCCGGCTTCCAGAAGACGGCGCGCTCATAGAAGGCGGCATTGGGGGCGGGCCGGCTCCCAGCAGCCGGCCCCTCCTCCTCGGAGTCTGCACTCACCCACCATGACGAGACGGGGCGTGGCGTGGCTACAGTGCCACCTGCTCCCCTGAATCCCGGAGGGGCGTGGCTACAGTATGCGCTGACCGAGCGGCCACCTACCCACACGGCATGGGACTGTAGCCATACGATGCGTGACGCGGCCCTTGTCAGCAAGAACCACGCTACAGCAAAAGGCAATCAGCATGGCCCGCAAGCAGCGGGCCCTACCTGTCGGCCGAATTCTCGGCAGCCGACGGGGTCCTCCAGAGGCGGGCCCCAGCAGCCGGCGGAGAACCCGGCAACCTTAGACACTGACGTCCGGGTCCTACACCCGGCTTTATTACCATTGTACCCCTGGGGGTCGGCCTATAAGACCCCCCCCCCCCCCCGGGCTCACCCATGCAAAGGGTTGAGCTTTCATTCCACACACACACCATAGCAAGGAGAAGAGGGAGAGCTCCACCCTTCTTACTCCTCTAGCAACACAGCTCTAGGAGCAACTCTGTATACTCTTGATCATAGTCATCTCAGCAGGACTAGGGGTGTTATCTCTCCGGAGAGCCCCAAACCTGGGTACATCTCATGTGCTCCCGAGCTCGTGCTCACTCTCGCTTCCGGAACCTGACGACGTCCTCATGGCTCTAGCCACGATAAGCCACCCCCTGGCATCTGCCATGAGATTACCACGACAGTTGGCGCCCACCGTGGGGCCATCCGCGACGTCCGCAGGAGTTGTGTTCCAGACGGAAACCACCCTTCCCTCTGACGAGCTCGTCGCATCTGGCCTGATCAACCAGCCCGATGCATTCGTTTGCGCTTGCACCGGTGCGTCACCCGACGCGGGGGCCATCTGCCCTGCGAGCTGCCTCATCGACCTCTTCGGGAAGCTCAGCCTCTCCGACACGGTCGCCACTGACGAGTACCCCGGTGACGTGGTGATCGTCGACGACCCGCTCCCTCCTTTCGCTAGCAACGCCTCTGCCGACGCGCTCGATGCTGGCGTCTTCATGGAGGTGATGGTCACTGGCGACAGCCAGCACACTGGCAGGGCCACCGGGGACCCATTGCGAGCAGCAATGTGGGACCTGGCTACTCCCGTCGGCACCGACGTCGACCCGGGGGCCCTAGAAGAAATCCGCGTCAAGCTCCTTGACAGCACCACCAAGATGGCGGCCATGAAGCGCCGCGCTGAGGCTAACCAGCGTGAGATTGACCGCATAGCGGGCAGCACGCTGGCTATAGGCGAGCCCAGCCGTGCCGGCGCCATCCGGCAATGCGGCGTGGCCATCGCTAATATGTTGGGAGTCGGACGTCCGATCTACGACACCCCAGTGCAGAATCTGTGAGCCGCACAGGCGGCGGCAGAAGAGCTCGAGACCCTGGAGGGCGATGAGTGGCGCAGACAGCTGGAGCGCCTCCAGGAGCTCCTCGACGCTGCGAACGCGCAGCAAGACGCGTGCGACCGTGTGTTGGCGGCCGGCCGGCAGGCCGACCACCCAGAAGGAAACCTTCCACCCCGCCGCGAGAATGGAGCGACCTTGCGGTCCCCTAGTGGCGGCGGCCGCGGCCTACAGCTAGCTGCAGCCGGTGCTCACATGAGACTGTTGTGGACAGCCGGCAAATTCCTCCGAGGACGAAGGGCCGGCGCCAGTAGGATGAACGTCCGCCTCTCCCCCGCAGGGAGAGGCCGGCTTCTCCGGCGCCGGTTGACCATCCTACTTTGGGGGGCTGGCTAGGCCCCCGTGAAGTAGTCGGTGAGAATGACGCTCATCGCCGGATCGAGCAGCTGGCTCGGTACCTGGCAATGGAGGATGAGGATATAGTCGGCCCGGCCTGCTTCGGCCCCCGCATCCGCGATGAGCCCTTCCCCAAAGGGTTCTCGCTTCCTCGAGACACTCCCAAGTACAACGGCGCCGTGAAGCCGCAAGATTGGTTGACCGACTTTGCCACAGCAGTCAGCATAGCGAACGGCAACAAGCGCGTTGCCGTAAGGTATGTTCCGCTCATGTTGCTGGGCACAGCCCGGACATGGCTGAACAGCCTCAAGGCCAACAGCATCAATAGTTGGCTAGACTTCAGCGAAGTCTTCGTGCGCAACTTCAACAGCACCTACAAGTGGGCCCCCAAGCCTCGCCAGCTCTCCATGTGCGTTCAGGGCCCGAATGAGTCCACTCGCGACTACCTGACGTGCTGGGCCAAGTTGCGCAACTCCTGCGAGGGGGTGCACGAGGTCCAGGCCATCGAGTACTTCACCTCCTAGTGCAGAGAGGGCACCCTGCTCAAACACAAGCTTTTGTGCGATGAGCCGGCTACCTTGGACGAGCTCCTGGTTGTGGCGGACAAGTACGCCACGGCCGACTCTTCCATGAAGACGGAGATCCGGATCAACGCGTCTGGGAAGGTGATCCCGCCGGCTTCTCCGGCGCCGGCTGGTGACTCCAACCGGCGTCAGCACCCGAACGACAACAAGCGCAAGGCCCAGCAGTCGGCTTCTAACAGCCGGCAGGTGGCGACCGTAGAGGACCAACAGCCGGCGGATCAACCCGACCCCAAGCGTCCGCGGAGCGGCAAGGGTGCCTGGCAGCCGGCCTTCTCCTTTGAGCAGGCCCTCGACGCTCCTTGCAAGTTCCACAGCGGCGTGAAGCCGTCCAATCGTACAACCAGCAGTGCAGCTGGCTCACCGGAATCACTAAGGGTGAAGGCTTGCCGCCTCCTCCAGCAGCCGGCCCGGCGGCTACGGCTCCTCAGCAGCCGGCCCGCCCTGTTGGCATGCTCCAAGATGAATTCCCCAACGAAAACGCCACCTACGTCGTCTTCACAAGTGAAGCCAATGACAAGCGCAGTCGGCGTCAGCAGCATCATGAGGTGAATGTTGTTATCCCTGTGGTCCCCCAATTCATGCACTGGTCCGAGAGGCCCATCACCTGGAGCCGAGATGACCATCCGGCCGTGATGCCTTCGCCGGGTGCTGGACCCCTCCTTCTCAACTGAGAGGCGGACATGCCGCTTCTCCCGAGTCCTGATAGACTGCGGCAACAGCATCAACATCCTCTACCGTGACACCATGGAAAAGCTGGACATCAAGGAGAAGCAACTCCAGTCCAGCCGGACTGTGTTCCATGGCATCGTCACTGGGCTTTCCTGCTCTCCAATCGGCAAGATCAAGATCGACGTTCTGTTCGGCGACAAGACCCACTTCCACTGTGAGCCTATCTAGTTCAAGGTGGTCGACTTGGACAGCCCCTACCACGCGCTCTTGGGCCGGCCAGCGATGGCCAAGTTCATGGCGGTTCCGCACTATGCGTACCTAAAGATGAAGATGCCGGGTCCCAAGGGCATCATCACCATTGCCGACGACTACAAGAAGTCGCTCGTGTGCACCGCAGCCGGCTCCCGGTTGGCCGAGTCCCTCGTCATCGCCGAAGAGTAGCGTCTCCTTTACCGGGCTGTGGCCATGGTCCGCGAGCAGCCGGCCATGCCGACTGGCCCCAAGGTAGCTGAAGGCGAGGGATCCTTCCAGCCGGCTAAGGAAACCAAGAAGATCATCTTGGACCCAGCGCACCCGGAGCAATACGCTGTCGTGGGTCCAACCTCGACAGCAAATAGGAAAGCGAGCTCGTCGACTTCCTCCATGAGAATCGGGACATCTTTGCATGGTCCTCCAAGGACATGCCGGGTATTCCGAAGGAGTTCGCCGAGCACAAGCTGCATGTGCGACCGGATGCTAAGCCGGTCAAGCAACCCCTCTGCCGCCTATCAGAAGAAAAGAGAAGGATCATTGGTGAAGAGATCGCCAGCCTCTGGCAGCCGGTTTCATCATGGAAGTATTCTACCCGGACTGGCTTGCCAACCCAGTCCTCATCTTGAAGAAAAACAACAAGTGGCACATGTGTATTGACTACACGAGCCTGAACAAGGCCTGCCCCAAGGATCCGTTTGCCTTGCCCTGGATTGATCAAGTGATCAACTCCACGGCCGGCTGCGAGCTGCTGTCCTTTTTGGACGCCTATTCCGGCTACCACCAGATCAAGCTGGACCCGGCCGATCAACTGAAGACTGCCTTCATCACCCCCTTCGGCGCATTCTGCTACCTCACTATGATGTTCGGCTTGAGGAATGCCGGTGCCACCTTTCAACGCTGCATACAGAAGTGCCTCCTGCCACAACTCGGCAGGAATGCCCATGTCTATGTGGACGACATAGTGGTGAAGACGGAGAAGCGCGACACCCTTTTGGAGGATCTCAAGGAAACCTTCACCAACTTGCGCCGTTTTCAAATCAAGCTCAACCCAGAGAAGTGTGTTTTCGAAGTGCTAGCTGGCCAGCTCCTTGGCTTCCTTGTTTCTGAGCGCGGGATAGAGTGCAACCCTGTGAAGATCAAGGCCATTGAGCGGATGAAGAAACCGACCAAGCTGCGGGACGTCCAGAAGTTCACCGGGTGCCTGGCGTCTCTCAGTCGGTTCATCAGCCGGCTGGGCGAGAAGGCCCTTCCTCAGTACCAACTGATGAAGAAGACCAAGTGCTTCGAGTGGACTGACCAGGCGGACGAGGTGTTCCTCCAGCTCAAGTGGATGATGTCCACGCCGCCTATTCTGGCCGCCCCGACTGCCAAAGAACCACTGCTCCTCTACATCGCCGCCACCAACCGGGTCGTCAGCACGGTGATTGCTGTCGAACGCCCAGAAGCTGGCAGGGTGCAGCCGGTCCAGAGGCCGGTCTATTACTTGAGCGAGGTGCTGTCCGCCTCCAAGCAGAACTACCCCCACTACTAGAAGATGTGCTATGGCGGGTACTTTGCCGCCAAGAAGCTGAAGCAGTACTTCCAGGAGCACTCCATCACTGTCGTCTGCACCACCCCTCTTGCCGAGATCATGGGCAACCGAGATGCCTCGGGCCGGGTGGCCAAGTGGGCCATCGAGCGGGCTCCCCACACCATCCTCTACCAGCCCCGTACCACCATCAAGTCCCAAGCGCTGGCCGACTTCCTTGTCGACTGGGCCGAGACCCAGTACCTGCCGCCAGCGCCAGATTCCATGCTTTAGCGGATGCACTTCGACGGCTCCAAGATGCGCACCGGTTTGGGAGCCGGCATCGTCCTCACCTCTCCCAAAGGCGACAAGTTGAAGTACACGCTGCAGATCCACTTCGCCGCCTCCAACAATGTAGCCGAGTATGAGGCACTCGTCCATGGGCTCCGCCTGGCCAAAGAGATCGGCATCCGCCGCATCCTATGCTACGGCAACTCTGACCTTGTGGTCCAACAATCCTCTGGTGACTGGGACGCCAAGGACGCCAACATGGCCAGCTACCGCTTCCTCGTCCAGTAGATCAGCGGGTACTTTGATGGGTGCGAGTTCATCCATGTGCCACGGGCCGACAATGAAGCAGTCGACGCCCTGGCACGGATTGGTTCTACTCAGCTGGCCATTCCAGCCGGTGTCTCCCTTGAGTGCTTGCGCAAGCCGTCTATCCAGCCTTCGCTGGAATCAGAATCCATTTTTGTGCCGGCTGACCCTGGAGCAGCCGGATCCGGCTCGGGGACTTCAGCAGCCGGCCCAGGGACTTCTGCAGGCGGCCCGTGGGCTACAGCACCTAAACTCGGCCCGGGGACTCCAGCACCCGGCCCGGGGACTTCCACGACGCAACAAGGAGCGGCCAGCTCCAGCCCACCGCCTCCCAACCCGGCCACCCTAACGCCGGCTGATGTCATGACGGTGGTGGAAGCCCCGTCTTGGGCACAGCCCATCCTCAACTTTCTAGGGAGCGGCGAGCTCCCAGCCGATGAGGTGTCGGCCCGGCAGGTGCAACGCCGGGTGGCTGCATACACGATCATCAACAGAGAGCTCGTCAAGCGCAGCGCGACCGGCGTCTTTCAGCGTTGCGTCGAGCCGGAGAAGGGCCTTGACATCCTCAAGGACATCCATCAGGGTGAATGTGGCCACCATGCCGCTTCCAGAGCCCTCATTGCCAAAGCTTTTCGCCATGGTTTCTTTTGGCCGGCTGCTCTGGATGACGCCAAGGAGCTGGTCCGGAAGTGCAAAGGATGCCAGCGTTTCAGCGCCAAGCAGCACCAGCCGGCCCCAGCCCCCAAGACCATTCCCATCACCTGTTCGTTTGCCGTATGGGGATTGGACATGGGGGCCCATTCAAGACAGCACGCGGCGGCATGACCCATCTGCTGGTTTCCGTGGACAAGTTTACGAAGTGGATCGAGGCAAAGCCGATCAAGAACCTGGATGGCCCCATGGCCGTCACATTCGTCACGGATATCACCGTTCGATACGGCATCCCACCCAGCATCATCACCAACAACGGCACGAACTTCGCCAAAGGCATCGTGGCTCGTTTCTGTGCGGCACAGGGCATCCGACTGGACCTCACGCGGTTGCTCACCCGCAGTCAAACGGCCAGATGGAGCGGGCAAACGGCCTCATTCTATCCGGCATCAAGCCACGGCTAGTCGAGCCACTGGAGCGCTCGGCCGGCTGCTGGATCGAGGAGCTGCCGGCCGTCCTTTGGAGTCTCCGGACCATGCCAAACCGATCAACCGGCTTCACACCTTTCTTCCTCGTGTACGGGGCCGAGGCCATCATCCCAACGGATATCGAGTTTGACTCGCCTCACGTCACCCTGTACACGGAGGCGGAAGCAAAGGAAGCACGCGAAGACGGCGTCGATCTGCTAGAAGAGGCCCGGCTGCTAGCACTCAGCCGGTCCGCCATCTACCAGCAGAGCTTGCACCGCTACCACAGCAAGAAGATCAAGCCGCTTGCTTTCCGCGAGGGTGACCTCTTGCTCCGACTGATCCAGCAATCAGCCGGCCAACACAAGCTCTCTGCTCCTTGGGAGGGGCCCTTCATCGTCAGCAAGGCCCTGGGCAACGACTCCTATTACCTAATCGACGCATAGAAGCCCAGGGCACGCAAGAAAGACTCAGCCGGCGAAGAGTCGGAGGGCCCATGAAACGTGAACCTTCTCCGCCCGTTTTACAGTTGACGCAGTGTATGTACCATGCTATCTTTTGTACTAAGTAAAGACAACAGGTACCCCGAGGCACACTCGGGGGCTACCTTTTTATCTCTATGATAAACTTCTCCTCTGTATGAGTATCTATTTTTTCGCCCTGCCCGGGTCTGGTCAACCGGCCTGGGGGCTCGCTGACTTGGCCCTAGTCGGCATCATCCGAAGTTGGCTCAGTAATGTGCCGATGCCAAAAGCCCTCTCTTCGCCCCAGCCACAGCTCGCAGCGCAACTATCCGGCTGGCAAGAGCTAAAGGCCGGAAACGCTGTCCACATGAAAAACGACTAAGGAAGAACACCGATTCGAGCCAAGCCAGCCTTTCGCCTCCCCCGTCCGGCTGCTCAGCAGCCGGCCGGCCGGCTTCTTGCTTGACTAGCACACGCTTCAAGTGGCCGAAGTAATTTGCCTATTCTGGCGGCCAAGTCCCTGAGCCGGCCACAGACCGCAGCGCGGCTGTCTGGCTGGCAGGGCAGCAGCCAAAGGAACACGACAAAGGAAAAAGCCAAAGAAAGCAAAGGCAAAATCGAGTTAGAACTCGGCAAAGCCCACAAGCATGTGGGAAAAGTAAATCCATTTACATTCCAAAAGGCCCGCGGCCGGCATTCATCAAAGTTTAAAGTACACCCCAGTGGGTGGAACTGCGCATAACAAACTTTGTTCTTGAGCACAAGACAGAAAACTGAAAACAGATAAGGGCCGCCTAGGCCGGAGGCGCTACGGGCTGCTCGGACGAGTCGGCGGTGGCTGCAGCGCTGGCTAGCGGGGCCTCCGGCTGGTTGGTTCCCGTCTGGTCGGCGGCAGCGGTCGACGTGGTCTCCTGCTGCTCGCCGGCCGAGGCCGGATCGGGCCGATTTCGGCTAGTCGCTCCGTCATCCGGCGCGTCGCCTTTGCCTCCCTCGTCGTCCTCCTCCTTCGTGGCCTCGTCGCTGGAGGCGATCTCCTCCGCCGGGTTCTCCACCTCGTCTGGGTTCAGCCCGAACCAGGACGGTGGCACCTCGGTGCCGTCTTCTGCCCGCTCCGGGATGAAGACGTCGCTGTTGGTGTACTCGGCGAGGGCCGATGCACGAATGGCGATCCCTTCGCGCTCCAGCTCCAACTCCGGCGTCGCCTCCTGGCGGAAGGTGGCCAGCTTTGTCATGCTCATGTCCGGATACCACGCCTTCACGAACTCCAGCGCCACCTTGGCACCAGCCCATGCCGCGGCACCCTTCCAAGCGTCGAGCCGCTCCCATGCCACCTCCAGCCAGTCGGCAGTCCGGCTGGGAGTCCGGGGGACCTGCACGCCCGGCCAGAGCCCGTCCAAGACCTGCGCCCCGGCATGTTGAAACCGGCGAGCAGCTGGCGCACCGGCGCAAGGCGCAGCTGAACGGCTCGGAACTGTTCGCCCAAGTTCCGGGGCCGGTCCGGTGAAATCTCCACGCCCACCTGCCTCCGCCGCTCGCGCTGTGCCTCGATCGCCTGGCTGATGGCGCCGGTGTGGTTCGGGAAGTACTCTGCTTAAAAGAGAACAAGAGAATAAGAAGCTAACTTCCCGCAATAGCCGGTAACCAACCAATCAAGAAAGAAAAAAGCTTTCCCTTCGAGTAGGTCCACAATCACCTCATAGACCTCTGTCAGGTACTTCTCCTTGTCGGACCAGCCCGAGCGCTGGGACTCAAACTCGGCCTTGAGGCGCTCCTCCTCGTCCTTCAGCTGCTGGACCTCCTCCACATGCCGGGGCGCCTGGTCAGCCAGCTCCTTCTTAAGCCGGTCGTGCTCCGCGGCAGCCTGGCTGCGCTCCAGCTCCTTTGCCTGAAGCTGGCCGTCGAGCTCCTGCACGCGGCCCTGCAGCTGGGAAGCGGCCTCTGCGAAAACAAAGAAGAATCATCAGCAACGGTGTCAGCAAAGACAAGAAGCTGCCAGGAAGATCCGGCCCGACTGCTCAGCAGTCGGCCCGAATCTCGGGAGCTACACCCAGTGGGTGCGCTTGCGCGCCCCCACTGAAGGCCGGCCTGCATACCTCGGCTCCTCCGCAACTCGGCGGTCCGGTTGGCGAGCGTCTGGTTCTGGGAGTTGTAGGCGGCCACACACAGGTTGTGGTAGTCCTGCATCAAGAATGACATCCCAACATTCAGAAACATGCCTTAAAGTTCCAACCTGCCTGCTCAGCAGCCGGCTTGGAACTCGGCGGCTACACCCAGTGGGTGCGCTGGCGCGCCCCCATTGAATATCGCAAAAGATAAAGAAGCAAATCGAAGGCATGCCCGGACGGACATCTGCATCTCCACCATCTCGCTCCTCGCCTTCCTGAGGGTGGCGCCGTGGTCGGCGAACTTGTCCAGGACATCCTGCACCGCGAGATTTAGGGCGGCCGTGCCGGCCGCTGACGTCCAGCCTGGCGAGGCGGAACTAGTGGCCCCGACATCAGCCCCCTGCGAGCTCGCGGCTCCGGTTTCCGCCGGCCTCGGCTCGGAGGATGCTCGCGCCTGGCGTGGGTGCAATGGGGTGCGCGCAGTCATGGCCTGGCTCATATCCATCCCGGTGCTGGCCACCGGCGTCTCCGGGCCTCCGTTTCCGTCACCCCGCTCGCCAGCACCCGGCGTGCGCTGGGTCGTCTCCGCCTTTGAGGCAGCCAAGTCGGCAACCATCTGCTCCGGAGCTGCCTAGTCAGCTCTTGCTGCTCCAATCGGTGCCTGGGTCTTCACTATCGGCGGCTTCGGCTGCTCAAGATTGGTGGCCTCCAAGATCCCACCACCAGCCAGGTCCTCCGCGGCCTTGGTGTCGGCCTCCGCCTGTACCTTGGTCGCCGCTTCCGCCTGCGCCGACGCTGTGGCCTGGGCATCGGCCTCCGCCCGCGTGGCGGCCTCCTCCCGCACCTCCCGTGCATTACTTTCTATCGCCTCCCGGAGGGCAGCGGCCCGGTCCACAGGCTGGGCCTCCTCGGAGCCGCCTGCTGATCCGATCATCGAGGCGGATGGAGCCCGAGATGTGGGGATGGCGGCCCTGCAGCAAAACAAACAAAGATGAGAAATTCACAAAAGAAAAGAACGATTATGACAGTGCAACGGGTGCAACTACACGGACACCATTGGGCACTCCTTCGGGGCCCTCCGGGTTGGCCCCTTGTTGGCGGCCGCCTTCGCGGCCTCTTGCCACTTGGTCGCGGCCGTCTGCTTGGCATTCTTGGGCGGCCTGCTGCCGAACAACCCCTCGCCGCGATGCTTAGTCGCGCCGGGTGCATCAGCCGGCGCTCCGCTGGGCGGCCGCGCCATCGAAGAGCCGGTGCCCGTCCTCTCGGCGCCTTCGGGGCGGCGTTGCCCCTCGTCGTCTTCATCATCATCCGGCCAGGACTAGACGTCGCCGTCTCCTCCTGCGCCACCTCCTGCGGCTCCGCCTCCCCAGGCGGCATCATCCTCGACTTCGTCTTCCAACGCAGCCGCCCCCAGCTCGGGGTCGCCCATGTCGCTCTCCTCGCGGTCCGGCATCCATTGATGGCCTGGAGCCAGCGCATTGGATACCACCTGGCCAGGAAAGCGCTGCCCCGCGTCCGAGTGTTCAGGTCGGATAAGAAGTACCGCGTGAGCGAAGAATGGAGGCCAGATACTGACCGGCGGTGGCGGGTTGGCGCGACTATACGGCAGCTTGCCGAATCTCCAGTCGGTCTCGCTGAGTTTGCTGTCAGAGAAGTAGTTGACGTGGCGGATGACCTCAATCATCGGCAGCTCCTTGGTCGACATTCGGCATGGATCCCGGCGGCCGCTCATATCGCAGATCCGGTGCGGCCGGGCCTGGAGAGGGGAAACCCGACGGTAGACGAAGGTGGCCAGCAGCTCTGCCGGCTTGAGGCCCTACACGTCCGTCATCTCCTAAAGCCGGTTCAGGATGTTCGTGATGGAGGCCGGCACCGGCTTCGGTTGCTGCCCCCAGTTATCACGCGGCTCGACCCGCGGGCCGATTGCGAAGTCCGGCAAGTTGATGTAGTCTCGAGTCGGATGGAGGTTGCGGACGTAGAAGTATGACTTCTACCACAGCTTCGCTGACTCCAGCAAGGCAATGAACGGGAACTGAGTCCTGGAGCCACTGCGCTGCACGGCGACGCAGGATCCGCACTGGGCCAGTTAGCCCTTAGCCCGGGTCCCCAGCTTCAAGTAGAAGAACCTGCCCCACATCTCGAGGTTGGGCAGGATGCCCAGGTAGCCTTCGCACAAGGTTACAAAGGCGGAGAGGAGAACGACGGTGTTGGGGTGAGATGATGCGGCTGGAGGCGGTAGAAGTCGAGAAAGCTGCGAAGGAAACCGCTTGCGGGTAGGCCAAACCCGCTGAGGAAGTGGCTTCGGAAAACTACAAACTCACCGGCCCTCGGCGCCGGCGAGATCTCCCTCGCGTCGAGGATGCGCGTCCCCAGGACCGCCTCAACTAGAATCCTCTGCGTCGCGCGGAGGAACTCGATGTGGCCATCATGGTCGTTGGATCCGTCCCAGTCGCCTCGCGCCATAGCTCGTGGTGGTCCGACGGCGGCTTGGCGGGGCTGATCGGTGACGAGGTCGCAGCGGCGCTCCGGCGGCGCGGGGCGCAGTGGCGCGACGGCGACAAGGAGGCACCGAGGCGAGGAGGTAGAGGAGAAAGAGAGAGTGGGAGGGGGCGCACATGCGTTTGGCCGCCCCTCCCCTCTATTTATAAGGTGACGGAGGGATCGTGGCGACCCTTCGGGGGGCGTGGGATTAACTGCTCCCATGTCCCATGCACCCCCGCAATCGCCGCGCATTATGGCATGCAATCAATGCACCCCGGAAGGGCAACGGATTGCCTCGGCCGCAGCGGATCCGCGCGCGCGTCGAGGCCGAGTAGTGGCGGGCCCCAGCCTGCGGCGGCATCCCATCGCGCGCGTGGGCTAGCAGGTTGGGCCGGCCTGCTGGCGATGCGTGGCATGCGAGCAACGGGTGGCTGGCGCGCTACCCGGTGGTGTACCCCCGGCGCCTGCTACGACGATTCAAATTCACTAGTTGGCCGGCTTCGCCTCGGCCGGCTCCTGGCACGCGGCTTCTTCAAGCCGGACAAAACGAAGACACAGGATCTCCTGGAGGAGGAAACTGCTGAGGCACTCCGGCTTCGAGCCGTGGCGCCACACCAGCTTCGAGGACTACTGTCGGGGGAATGTACCCCGGGTAGCCTCATCCGCACCCAATAACATTTCAAGACATCGGGGCTAGCAAAGCCCCTCATCACGACTAGCCGCGTGGCCGGCTCCCTGGGCCGGCTAGGACCACACGGCCGGCTTCCAGAATACGACGCGCTCGTAGAAGGCGGCATTGGGGGCAGGCCGGCTCCCAGCAGCCGGCCCCTCCTCCTCGGAGTCTGCACTCACCCACCATGATGAGACGGGGCGTGGCTACAGTGCCACCTGCTCCCTCGAAAACCCGGAGGGGCGTGGCTACAGTACGCGCTGACCGAGCGGCCACCTACCCGCACGGCGTGGGAATGTAGCCATATGACGCGTGACGCGGCCCTCGTCAGCAAGGACCACGCTACAGCAAAAGGCAATCAGCATGGCCCGTAGGCGGCGGGCCCTACTTGTCGGCCGGATTTTCGGCAGGCGGCGTTGCCCTCCAGAGGCGAGCCCCAGCAGCCGGCGGAGAACCCGACGACCTTAGACACTGACGTCCAGGTCCTACACCCGTCCGTATTACCATTGTAACCCTGGGGGGTCAGCCTATAAGACCCCCCCCCCCCGGGCTCACCCATGGAAAGGGTTGAGCTTTCATTCCACACACACACCATAGCAAGGAGAAGAGGGAGAGCTCCACCATTCTTCCTCCTCTAGCAACACAGCTCTAGGGGCAACTCTGTATAATCTTGATCATAGTCATCTCAGCAAGACTAGGGGTGTTATCTCTCCGAAGAGCCCCAAACCTGGGTACGTCTCGTGTGCTCCCGAGCTTGTGCTCACTCTCGCTTCCGGAACCCGACGACGTCCTCATGGCTCCACCCACGATAAGCCACCCCCTGGCATCTACCGTGGATTACCACGACACTGCAACCTCCATCTCCTCAATGAGCACCGGCTCGCGGAAGGACGAATCACTGGCAAACAAGCGAACGACAACGTCGTCGCGGACATGTGGCCCTATGATCCTAGCTTCTCGAATGAGCAGCGGGCACTGTATCAGACCATCCGTAGGGCCCGCGAGGCCCTCTTCATCGTCCTTCGAATTGTTGCGCTTGTCGTGGCACCGCCGTCTCACGTTGTCAACATGGTCAACGAACAAGAGGAATCAGGAGATGACTTAACTTGGAGAGGATGACAGTGGGGACCCACCAGGGTCATAGCCACACATACGCAAGTGCCTCCTTATTATATATATACAACTATAATTTTTTTTGGCTTCTTCCTGGTTTCCTGACATCATGGTCCCACACCATTGTCAACCTATATAGTCAATAAACGAGAGAACTGCACATGGAGCGGCAGACAGCTCGGACCCAGCAGCTCAAGTAGTATTTGTGTTTTTGAGGTGTGAGCAGAGTTTTTGTTGTTGTTCAGAGGAGCAGGGTATCAACTGGGCAGGCTGTGGCCCGTCTAGCCCAGGCTATTATTTTATGTCGACCAAATATTCAGCCCAGATATTAATTTTTTTCAAGGTGAAAATGGCTAGCCCAGCTATACTTTTTTTTAGGAATACCCAGCCCAGGTCAACTTGTTATTCTCCGCCCCGCTGGGCTACAAATCTTTCCTAGGAGGGATGCATTAGGTTTAACAAGAAAATGGGCTTTAAGAAATAATAAATGAGATGTAATTATAAAAACTGGGTTGTAACTATAAAAAAATGCACCAAACACGTAATTGGTTAAAAAAAATATTATTTTTGGATTTTGAAAATTCTAATTTCATTACTTGTCGCGCGCAATATTTCGTTGGATTTTTACGTAATACTAATTTACTTTGAAATTATATTTAATCTGACTTGAAATTTTGGGATAAAAATATTTCAGATCCCATCAAAATGTGGGAAATTTTATTGAATTCTGTTTTGAGTGGTTGGTTGAAATTATTAATCGTTGTCCTCGCTAGAAAATGGGCATTAATTTTAACAAACTGTAAATGAGATGTAGTAAATTACATTAGAATTCAAAAATGGGTTGTACATTATTACAAATCGCAAATGGGCTATATGTTCTCTGCCACACACTTGTGGGCCTAGTAAGTTGACGCGTACGCCAGGCTTTGTCAACTTATAGTCAACACACGATTCTAGCAGCAGTGGCCGTTGGATGTCCATCCAACGGATGTCGTGCTTCTTCAATCTCGGATATTCTTGCTTCAGCCGCCCAAACCACCGCCGGCGGTACCGCCTGCTACCGCCTCCCGTGGCCGGCTGTGCTGCCGCGCAGGACTCACCGGCCCACCCTACTCCCATCCCCGTCCAGGCCATTCCTCTACTCACCAACACCTATTGTTATTCTCCGGCGACGGCAGCCTCACACTGCAGCCGAACCAGTGAACCCTCCTACTCCCCTCCGCGTGGGCATCCACCTGCCTCGTCTTCCCTGGCTCCGCATCGTTCCATTCCTAGGCCTCGCCGTCGTCCACCGCCTGGGTGCTATCCGCGTGGCATGGTCAACATGGTCAACGAACGACAGCCATCGGAAGAGGACTCTACGCGGTGAGGCTACCAAATGGACCCACCAGCTACATCTTCGCACCCAAGGAAGTGCGTCCTTATCCTCCCTGACAGCTGGGACCCACCCGGTCGAAGGGTATGTAGCGTTGTCGCGAACGTGTAAGTACATACTGGTCGATCGGTCTCTCTGCAATGATGAACCGTGGCCGAGCAAGCAGCGGCACATGTAGTAGTAGAGCCCCCGACGTAGCAGTTCAGGCTGTCCCTTCTGAACCATGTACACGTACGTACAACCACATGCCAAAAAATACGGCCATGTACGTACATATGGGCGGGGTCTCGAAAGCCTACTCACGCATACGTACGGCCAGGGCTCATGTACATGGAGAGGCTACGACGTCCTGTTCATCGGAAGCCAACCGGCTGGGTCGGAACGGAGAAACAGCGTCTTGTTCATCGGGAGGCAACAGATTGGGTCAGAATGCATCGTGTTCATCGAGAGCCAACCGGCTTGGACGGAACAGCCGAAACGGGGTCTGGCGTACCGCAGTACGGAGGAACGGACTTGTGTTCGAGCTCCTACGGTCGAAACAGGGTGCTGTTGATCGGGAGGGGTGTGGCGTACCGCAAAACAGAGGAAATGGACTTGTGTTGGAGCACCTACGGTCAGAATGGGGTCCTTTTCATCAGGAGGGGTGTGGCGTACCGCAAAATGAAGGAAACAGACTTGTGTTGGAGCACCTATGGTCGAAACGGGGTCAGGTTCATCGGGAGGGATGTGGCGTACCGCAAAACGGGACTCCACGGGCTACTGTTGATCCACCGTCTACTACCTCGCTCCAGCCTCCACGGGCTACTATTCATCCACTATCGACTTCCTCCAGCCTCCACATGCTACTGTTCATCCACCATCGACTTCCTCCTGCCTCCACCAGCTACTGTTCATCCACGGGGTCGCCTCCACTGGCTACTATTCAACCAGCCCTCCATGGGGTCTTGTTCATCCACCCTCCACCGGCTACTATTCAACCAGCCCTCCACGGGGTCCTGTTCATCCACCCCAACAGGCTCGGGTGTGGCGGCCTCCTCTCGATCGGGGTCCTGTTCATCCAGCGACAATGGCCTACTACTACTACCACGGGGTCCTGTTCATCCAACCCCCACCGGGAACTGTTCATCCAACCCCCAACAACGGTCACTGTTCATCAAGAGGCAACAGGTTCGATCGGCTTCAGTTAGCAACAGTAGTGAAGGAATCGCTCGGGTTCAGTTAACAGCCAGGGATCGATCGCTCAGGTTCAGTAACGTAGCTAATGCAATCGCTCGGGTTCAGTAAGCGAATGCCTCGCTCGGGTTCAATTAGAGCCCAACGCCTCGCACACATGCGCGTACGTGTACGAGAGAAACGTGCAAACCTCCGTGGATCGCTCGGCCCCGACCACCCACCGTAACCGGGAACTCCCCGAAAGTTTCCTCGCCCTCGCTTCTACCATGATTTTTTCCGTCATGGATGGCCCAAAGAATGTCATGCAGGTGCGTCCCCGGCCCGCCCAGGATGAAAAGCCCATTTTCTGTCATGATTTTTTGTCATAGAAGTAGGAGCCCACCACGTCTATGATGATACGTGCTTTTGTCACTATTATCTTCATAGAAGTGTCATAAGCATGACAAAAAATTTCGTTCGGCCCAAAATGTCACGGATGTGTCTTTTTTTTGTAGTGTATCAAGCAGAAAAAACCTGCAGGCGGGTAGATATTTTTGAGAGGGGAAGCCTCGGGGAGCCCAATGTACTGTGCTGATGTGCGTGACAGGGGCACCGGCGTGGCACACGGTTAGTGTGAGTGAACCGTGTCTATTGCGTCATCCGACTTGTCTAATGTTCATAAATCTGGCGAAAATAACGCGGGAAAGGGTCAGAACACGAACACACTTTCATGTGGACCAAATATATGTATGAAAAGGGCGGTTTGATGTTCAAATACCAAATGCAACTTTGATGTGGTACCTATCTCGCAAAGCGCACGGTATTGCTTGCCACCCCCCCCCCTCGTGTCTGCAGGAGGGGAATCCTAAGCTATGAATGCATGCCCGCCCCCATGGAGGTTCACCTAGCAAAGTGCGAAGTAGCAGTCCCCCCCATCACACACACACACACACACACACACGCGCGCGCGCGCGCACACACACACACTTTCAGTCGGCGGAAGAGGGCATCTCACCAAGATGTATTGTAAAATGGACCAAGAATAATCCACCTTGGTCGTACAACCTCTCTCTTGTTGTTGGTCAAAGTGATGGCCGTCCATGCGACCCCAGAGATGGGCTAGCTCCCCAATAATCACGCAAGTGGCTAGTCCCCGAAGACAACCACTGCATGCGTGTGGCCCAAACATATGTATGGAGAGGTGTTGATGTTTGAATACACAATGGAACAACTTTGATGTGGCACCGTGCTTAATTTCGAACCAAAAATGCCCACACGGAGCAAGGGTTAGTTGACAATGCATATGTATGTCACACCACACTTGGAGCCGATGACGGGGATTCATGCATGCATGCATAGTATGCGCTCAAACTTAATTAGGTCTGAATCTCACCATGAACTATACTAAGATAACACAAACGAAAGGAAGAATCCGCCATGGTAACCTATCTTGTTGTCGGTCAAAGTGATCATGGATGTCCACACGGGCCCACGAATATATAGGCTTGTCGCCGATAACCATGCGAGGGAGTGTACCATTCGAAGACAACCACTACATGCATATGTATGGAGATGATGCGTGCATGCATGTTTGAATACCAATCACAACATTGATGTGGCGTGTGCGTCAAAAATCGTACAGTCCCCACACAGAGCGAGATTGGTTCATGACGTGTCGTGGTACTAGCCACTTTGACTCGATGGGAGGGATTCAGGCGTACACATGCATGTGTGTGCTCAAACTGTATCATGTCATCCCAGAGCATGACCTATATACCGTATTACAAACAAAAAAAATAATCCCCTCCTAAGTCAAATTAACCTCTCTCGTTGTCAGGCAAAGTAGTGATGGACCAAGCGGGCCCATAGATGGAAAGCATCGATATCGCTGATAACCGTGTGAGTGGGTGCGAGAGGACAACCACCATCGCTTTGCATGTGGGCCAAACATATGTTGAATACCCAAAATGCACAACTTTGATGTGGCACATGCCTCGAAAACCATAAAGTCCCCACATAGAGCGAGGTTCATGAAGCGTACTACATATGATGGTCCCCTTCCCCCTCTTCGACGCATACTATATGCTCCTACCGTAATACAACCCAAAAAGAATCCTCCTTGATGGTGAAATTAATTAACCTCTCCCGATGTAGGTCAAAGTGATGCATGCATCGACAATGACCTCACGGGCCCACAGATGGAAGCGTCACACGTGAGTGTCCTAGGATAACCACCGCCTGCATGCATGTGGCCCAAAGAGGTGTTGTGTGATGTTTGAATAGCCAATTCACAACTTTGATGTGGCACGTGCCTTGGAAACCAAAAAGTCCCGACACTGAGTGTGGAGTACTTGTTCACGGACGCGTACGTATAGTATATATGCTAGTCCCCTCCCACCTCTTCGATGCATACTATATACTCCCACCATAACACAAACAAAAAAGATTCTACCTTGCTGATCAAATTAACCTCTCTACCGGCTGTTGGTCAAAGTGATGGACGACGACCTCGTGGGCCCACAGAAAGCGTCACACGCAAGTGAGTGTCATGTAGGACAACCACCGACTGCATGTGGCCAAAACATGTATGTATGAAAGGGTTGTGTAATGTTTTAAATAACGAATTCATGACTCTGATGTGGCACCTGCCTCACAAAACGGCCAACCCACACGGTGGCTCACGACTCGTAGTGTACTGCCAGCCACCCCCCCTAGACGCACACACACACACACACACACACCGCGCATCCACCGCAACTACGATGCATGCTAATTTTTCCCGCGATGAACATATGTTACCAAAGGAGGGACGTTTTAATTAAAAAAACCAGAGGTCATTAAGATGTTTTAGTACATTGATTGATTTTCTAGGGGTATAATGTGCAAAAATCAAATTTGAGCTACATGCACACATGACAGTGCACCTAAATGGTTTGGAAAAACACATGTGTCTCACTGGGTGCATGTTTACTCCCCGTGCAAGAAATTTCAAACATTGAGAATCTTAATTTTTAAATTCTAGTACATCCACAACTTATTTGAAATTCATGAAACTTATCGTGTTGTCATATGGACACCAATACACAGTGGCATTGTACTTTTTTGTAAAATTTGAGACCAGTTTTGATGTAATCTTTATCTCCTTACAAACAGGAGAATATCAATAATTTGGAACCAATATCGCAAACGGATTATTTATTCGAACCGTGGGTGTTAGACCAACAATGGATACGTGCCATGCTTCGGTTAAGCAATAAAGCGGCAGTATTAATGATCAAAATAGAAAAACAATATACGTGCCGCCACGCGACCCATGTGCCGTGCGAGCAGGCATGAGTTGACGGGACGCATGCGAGAAGTTCGCCGCGCAGGCAGACCGGGAGGCGTGCGTGCAGGTGTGTGAATTGACGGGAGGCGTGCTCATGGCGCAGTGTCATCGGGAGGTGTGCAAGTAGATGTGTGAAATGACGGTAGGCATGCTAGCAGTCCGGTGCGTAGGCTCACCTGGAGGCGAGCCAGCAGTTTGACCGCCGCCCGCCTCTCTCCCACTACTCCATATTAATGGCGCGCCCTAGCGGCCGCACCCTCCATCCTCGCCACACACACAATCCTCTCTCTCCGCTTGCATCCTCGACGCCGCTCTCAGTCCTCAAAGCTGTCAGTGTATGAGGATGCCGCCGAAGCGCCCCATCGGAGGGAGTGGCGACGCCGGGGCTGCTGAAGCACCGAAGCACGGCGTGGAGATGGAGACAAAGGTTTTCGTCGCCGCCGGCGAGGCATCGCTGCATCCTGACATCATCGGCGGCATCGAGCTTCCACAGCCGGAGCCGGAGGTCCACACCGACTCTGGTGATGACTCCGATGACGACGGAGAACCGGTTAGTCATCTATACCCATTTATGTGTCAAATACATCGTATGGTTTATCTGGTTACTCCTGCGTCCTGCCTCCCCCTTTTTGGAATAGAAATCCTATGGTTATGTTCTCCCAATCCATGAAATCTGTGTAAGTTTCATTAGATCCGTGTAGTGTATTGATTATTTGAATAGTACAAGTGATAAGTGATTAGTTGTTTCATCTGTGCAAATGATTTCTGCTAATAATCTGACTAGGGTTAGTGTTCGTGCTAATAATTCCTAGCCAGATCTTGACAATTGATTTTGAATGACCTACATATATGTTTGTGCCATCATTTTCTTCAAGATTGGTCTGTACATAGACGATTGTGCTTAAAAATCGAACCATAATCTCTGAATATGTCTAAAAAAAATAGCCATAAATTGCTAATCCTACTTTACGGCATGTAAACATTGATTTGATGCCAAATTTTGGCAACTACCAAATGTTCGCTAGAGATCAGTTTGTAAACATTAATTTGACGCCATATTTTTTTACTATATGTATAGGTGCTGCCTGACGATGTCGACAGCGAGGATGAAGATGGCAAGAGGAGGTACAAGAGGCAAATCCTTAGGGAGCTTTATGCGGGAATGCATAACAGGCGTATTAGGACCTGGGACGGCGGCTTTCGATGCCCATTTTGCAACCAAAAGCTTCATCACATGTATCAAAGTGTTCTGGTGCATGCAAGAGGACGAGCCGTTGGCTCCTTCAATCAGAAGTATTCTTGCAGGGTGGCGCACGCCGCGTACGCCGAGTACCTGGAGAAGCTTCAGGATCGTGCCGGCAGATGAGATGAGATGTGGGATCGAACTATGTATGGCTATGTAGTGTCTTAATTATAAATGCGCTTGAGTATGCTTAATGGCGGTTGAACTATGTACTTATTGTTGAACTATGCTTGTGTACGCTTATTATCTATGTCTGAGTATGTTTAATCTATGTTTACTTATGTCTAAATGTGGGATATGGATGCAATCAGTTCGGTTGATGGAATCTACCTCCGTCCTGGTTTATTGGTCCCCTTTGTAATTTGTGTTAATTTTGACCAAAGATTTAACTGACAAAATGTTAGTGCAGGTCAGCAAAAAATTATATCGTTGGATGCGTATTTGAACATAGTGTTCAATGATATAAGTTTTGCTGACCTGCACTAACATTTTGTCAGTTAAATCTTTGGTCAAAATTTGGCACAAATTACAAAGGGGACCAATAAACCAGGACAGAGGTAGTACGTCAATCACACACGGTTCCCAAAATTGGAACCGTGTGCAATGACTTTCATTTTCCCTGTTACGTCAATCACACACGGTTGGCTCTAGCAAACCGTTGCCTCCGAAACTCTTTGTGGGACAGAAAAACCTCACCACCCAGTTCAAAAAAGAAAAAAGAAAACCCTCAGCATCCCCACGTCACAAAAACCCTCTCCCTGCCTGATACATCTCCAACGTATCTATAATTTATGAAGTAATCATGCCATGTTTACAACAATTTTATATGATTTTGGTATGATTTTATTAGAATTAACCCGGACTGACGCTGTTTTCAGCAGAACTACCGTGGTGTCATTTTTTTTTGCAGAAATAAAAGTTCTCGGAATGAGATGAAAATTTACGGAGAATATTTTTGGAAAATATAAAAAATACTGGAGTGAAAAGATACCAGAGAGGAGTCCCGAGGCAACCACAAGGGTGGAGGGCGCGCCCCTGCCTTGCCGCCGCTTCATGGACCCCCTTAACTTGTCCCCGACGCCAAAACCTTCTATAAATAAAAGAAAACTCCAGAAATAAACCTAGATCGGGAGTTCCACCGCCGCAAGCCTCTGTAGCCACGAAAAACCAACCGGGAGCCCGTTCTGACACCCTGCCGGAGGGGGAAACCATCACCGGAGGCCATCTTCATTATCCCGGTGGTCTCCATGACGAGGAGGGAGTAGTTCACCCTCAGGGCTGAGGGTATGTACCAGTAACTATGTGTTTGATCTCTCTCTCTCTCTCTCGTGTTCTTGATTTGGCATGATCTTGATGTACCGCGTGCTTTGTTATTATAGTTGGATCATATGGTGTTTCTTCCCTCTCTATCTCTTATTGTGATGAATTGAGTCTTGCTCTTTGAGGTTCCGTTATGTTGGATTGAGTATTGGATTTGAGAACACTTGATGTATGTCTTGCGATGAGATATCTGTGGTGACAATGGGATGTTCTATCGATTCACTTGATGTATGTTTTGGTACTCAACTCACGGATTCCCGAGGAGACATTGGGGCAATCTATGCATTGGGGTTGATGCACATTTTTGTCCTACGTTCTCCGATAGAAACTTTGGAGTGATTCTTTGTTGCATGTTGTGGGATTGTTATATGATCCAATTATGTTATCATTGTTGAGAGAACTTGCACTAGTGAAAGTATGAACCCTAGGCCTTGTTTCCAAGCATTGCTATACCGTTTTTGCTCACTTTTACTACTAGTTACCTTGCTGTTTTTATATTTTCATATTGCAAAAACCTATATCTACTATCCATATTACACTTGTATCACCATCTCTTCGCCGAACTAGTGCACCTATACAATTTACCATTGTATTGGATGTGTTGGGGACACAGGAGACTCTTTGTTATTTAGTTGCAGGGTTTTTTGAGAGAGACCATCTTCATCCTACGCCTCCCACGAATTGATAAATCTTAGGTCATCCACTTGAGGGAAAATTGCTACTGTCCTACAAAACTCTGCGCTTGGAGGCCCAACACGAGCCTACAAGAAGAAGGTTGCGTAGTAGACATCAAGCTCTTTTCTGGCGCCGTTGCCGGGGAGGTTAGTGCTTGAAGGTATATCTTTAGATCTTGCAATTGAATCTTTTAGTTTATTGTTTTATCACTAGTTTAGTCTATAAAAGAAAACTAAAAAATGGAATTGAGGTTGCCTCATATGTTTCATCTTTTTAATGTCTTTCGTGAAAATGATGGAAACGAAAATTGTGCTCAAGTGTTAGAAGAAGAAGTCTATAAAATGTTTGGCACAAAATTTTTGAATGATGAGCATGATTGCAATGTTTTTAGTATGAATTCTTTGAATATCCATGATGCTAATGATATGCAAAGCCACAAGATTGGGGATGCTATGTTTGATGAAGATGATATTTTTAGTCCCCCAAGTTTTGATGAGAAAATTTATTATGATGAAAGCATGCCTCCTATTTATGATGATTATTGTGATGACATGTATGCTATAAAGAATAATGGTAACCATGAAACTTGTCATCATGATTTTAATTTTCAATTGGATTATGCCAATCAAGTATCTCATGATAGTTATTTTGTTGAATTTGCTCCTCCCACTACGATGAATGAGAAGAATTTTGCTTATGTGGAGAGTAATAAAATTTCTATGCTTATGAATCATGAAAATAATGCTTTATGTGATAGTTATATTGTTGAATTCATTCATGATGCCACTGAAAATTACTATGAGAGAGGAACATATGCTTTTACATATTGCAATAATATCAAGTTTCCTCTCTATGTGATGAAAGTTTTGAAGCTATGATTGTTTTGCCTTCCTATGCTATTTGATTCTTGCTCCCATAAATTGTTTGCTCACAAAATCCCTATGCATAGGAAGTGGGTCAGACTTAAATGTGCTAGTCATATGCTCCATGATGCTCCCGTTATGTTTCAATTCTTATCTTTTATGTGAGCATCATTAAAATCATCATGCCCAGCTAAAAAGGCATTAAAAAAGCGCTTGTTGGGAGACAACCCAACATTTATACCTACTATTTTTGTATGTTGACATGATTAAGTTACTGTAGTAATTATGTTTTATAGCTTTTGTTTCAATAAAGTACCAAGTAAAGCCTTTGGGATAATGTGGTTGATAGTTGATTTGATTCTGTGCAAAAACAGAAACTTTTGTGTCCAGTACAGAAATTCCTATCTTTTACTGGAACATGGAAACCTTCTGAATTTTTTACAGTTGATTGGTATACAAATGTTCTACGTTGTCCAAAGTTTTCAGAATTTTTGGAGTAACAGAAGTATGAGCTTAATTCTGATCTTTACAGACTATTCTGTTTTTGACAGATTCTGTTTTCAATGCATAGTTTGCTTGTTTTCTAATTTCTATGGCTTATATTGCTCAATATAAATTGTAGAAATGATAGGGTACAGTAGGCATCATGTGAGAATTTTTTTAATCTTGTCTTTACGGTACCAAAGTGACTGATTTGTTTTATTATACTAACGGATCTCACGAAGGTTTTGTTAAGTTTTGTGTGATTGAAGTTTTCAAGTTTTGGGTGAGATATCGATATGAGGAGAATAAGGAGTGACAAGACCCTAAGCTTGGGGATGCCCAAGGCACCCCAAGGTAATATTGAAGGAAGATCCAAACAAGTAAGCTTGGGGATGCCCTGGAAGGCATCCCCTCTTTCGTCTCCAACATTATCAGTAACCTTACTTGGAGCTATATTTTTATTCGTCACATGATATGAGTTTTGATTGGAGCGTCATTTTATTTTATTTGGATTTGCTTGCTGTTATTTATAGTAATGTTTTGTAGCTTTTATTTCAATAAAAGTGTCAAGTATAGCCTTTACCATGCCTATTTTGCAAGTCTATATGTTGCTGTTTTGAAAACAGAAAGTTTTCTATCGTTGTCTGAATTCTTCTGGAAAGTCAGAACATGATAAAATCTTGAAATTTTTACACAATGAGTAAAAACAAATTTTCTACAGTGTGGTATTTTTCAGAAGTTTTGGAGTTAGGGAAGTATGATTACAATTGCACTCTTTACAGACTGTCCTGTTTAGACAGATTGCTGTTATGATTGCAATGTTTGCATATGTTTGCTTGTTTAATGATTCTATTGGAGGATAGGAGTATTAAATATGCAGAGGCATTTAGTATGCAATGTTAAATAATAATTTTAGTGATTTGCTACAGTAGATAATGATAAGGTTTTGCGTTTGATTTATACTAACTTTTCTCACAAGTTCCTGTTGAGTTTTGTGTGCATGAAGTTTTTAAGATTTAGGGAAACCGTGATATAAAAGAAATTAAGGAGACGCAAAAGCTCAAGCTTGGGGATGCCCAAGGCATCCCTAGTTAATATTTCAAGAGGTCTCAAGCATCTAAGCTTGGGGATGCCCCGGTAGGCATCCCACCTTTCTTCATCAAGAATTATCGGTTAGTATCGGTTGAGCCTAAGTTTTTGCTTCTTCACATGATGTGTGCTATTTTTAGAATGTCATTTTATTTTATTTTTCTTGCTGTTTGAATAAAATACTTAAGATCTAAATTATTATTTTTGAGAGAGAGTCTTCACATAGCTACTTAATTATTTGACTACTCATTGATCTTCACTTATATCTTTTTGGAGTAGTTTGTCATTTACTCGTGTGCTTCACTTATATCCTATGAGTAAATGGTTGAATGAATTGAATATCATAAATCTGAAATTATATATGTTTCATATGCTTATCCCATGGGGAGTGATGACTTCACATATAAGAGGTAGAGGTGATAAATTTATTGAAAGTTAGCAAACATAGTATTGGTCACTTAAACAATTCATGAAAGAATATTGAAGGAAGAGAGATTTCACATATAAATATACTATCTTGGACATCTTCTATGATTGTGAGCCCCATTAATTATTTTCAAACTTGAGCAATTTAGTTGAAGTTGGACAAGGAAGTCAACATAATGAGTTATGCTTGGGTATATTTGCATAGAAGTTATATTGTTATGGATCCTCCAACATGTGGTGCTTGCTATTTAGAATCTTTTGCTAGCCAAAATTTCTGTACTAAGCGGGAATACTGCTTGTGCATCCAAAAACCTTGAACCAAGTTTCTTCCATGAGTGTCCACCATATCTACCTATATGCGGTATTTACCTGCCGTTCCAAGTAAATTTGCATGTTCCAAACTCTAAACCTTCAAATAATAATCTGTTTTGTATGCCCGAATCGCTCATGTAGCGACTAGGGGTTGTCAGTATCTTCCATGCTAGGTGGGTTATTCTCACGATGAGTGTTGATTCACTTGTCATTCACGAGAAAGTGGCTGGTAATCGGGATGCCCAGTTCCATGCTCGAAATCAAATCAAAATATAATCATCAAACAAAACTCCCCCAGGATTGTTGTTGGTATGGACGGTACCCGTTGTTTTGGATCAGCCGTGGAGTGTGATTGTTGGTGGAGGGGGAGTAAAACTTTACCATTTTGTTTGGGAACCGCCTATAATGTGTCTAGCATGGAAGATAGTGAGAACTCTCGGTCGTTACGTTAACAATGAAAGCATACTTCTCAAAATTATATTCATCTCTATTTTAAAAGCTTCGAGCTCTGGCACCTCTGCAAATCCCTGCTTCCCTCTGTGAAGGGCCTATCTTTTACTTTTATGCAAGAGTCAGTAGTATTCCTTCTCATTCCGACCTACTCTTTAGTTGGCAAGCATCATGTGATGGGGAAAGATCTAAGCATATATGTCCATTCAAATATATTTGATCATGAATTATTATTGTTGACAATTATCTATATGATAAATAAGTTGGGAGGCGAAACACTAAGCCCCTATCTTTCTCTGTGTTCGATGGACGCTATTTGTTCTAAAAATATGCTTTGAGTGGTAGCAATCATGGAAGACTATATGATAGCTGAGTATGTGGAATTTGCTAAATCAAAGCTCTTACATAGACCCTTCCTGAAAATAAGATGAATTGCAATTGTTTGATGACTGAGAACATAGTTTGTTAGTTTTCAAGAAAGTTTATGGTCTATGCTTTAACATGTGAATAGCTTGCTACTTGATCATGAGAAGTTTTATGAGATGAGCTATTGTTCATGATATATAATGATGCTAGAAAAGGTGATTGAAATTATTATTGATCAAACTTGTGCACTTGCTAGCATTCACACTTCATAAATTATTTCTTTTATCATTTACCTACTCGAGGACGAGCAGGAATTAAGCTTGGGGATGCTGATACGTCTCCAACGTATCTATAATTTATGAAGTATTCATGCCATGTTTACAACAATTTTATATGGTTTTGGTATGATTTTAATAGAACTAACCCGGACTGACGCTATTTTTAGCAGAACTACCATGGTGTTTTTTTTTGTGCAGAAATATAAGTTCTCGGAATGAGCTGAAAATTTACGGAGAATATTTTTGGAAAATATAAAAAATAATGGAGCGAAAAGATACCAGAGAGGAGTCCCGAGGCAACCACAAGGGTGGAGGGCGCCCCCCCCCCCCCCCAGGGCGCGCCCCCTGCCTTGCCGCCGCCTCGTGGACCCCCTTGACTTGTCCCCGACGCCAAAACCTCCTATAGATAAAGAAAACTCCAGAAATAAACCTAGATCGGGAGTTCCTCCGCCGCAAGCTTCTGTAGCCACGAAAAACCAATCGGGAGCCTGTTCCGGCACCCTGCCGGAGGGGGAAACCATCATCGAAGGCCATCTTCATCATCCCGGCGGTCTCCATGACAAGGAGGGAGTAGTTCACCCTCGGGGCTGAGGGTATGTACCAGTAGCTATGTGTTTGATCTCTCTCTCTCTCTCGTGTTCTTGATTTGGCACGATCTTGATGTACCGCGAGCTTTGTTATTATAGTTGGATCATATGGTGTTTCTTCCCTCTCTATCTCTTGTTGTGATGAATTGAGTCTTGCTCTTTGAGGTTCCATTATGTTGGATTGAGTATTGGATTTGAGAACACTTGATGTATGTCTTGCGATGGGATATCTATGGTGATAATGAGATGTTCTATCAATTCACTTGATGTATGTTTTGGCACTCAACTCGCGGATTCCCGAGGTGACATTGGGGTAATCTATGCATAGGGGTTGATGCACGTTTTCGTCCTACATTCTCCGATAGAAACTTTGGAGTGATTCTTTGTTGCACGTTGAGGGATTGTTATATGATCCAATTCTGTTATCATTGTTGAGAGAACTTGCACTAGTGAAAGTATGAACCCTAGGCCTTGTTTCCAAGCATTGCAATACCGTTTTTGCTCACTTTTACTACTAGTTACCTTGCTGTTTTTATATTTTCAGATTACAAAAACATATATCTACTATCCATATTACACTTGTATCACCATCTCTTCGCCGAACTAGTGCACCTATACAATTTACCATTGTATTGGGTGTGTTGGGGACACAAGAGACTCTTTGTTATTTGGTTGCAGGGTTGTTTGAGAGAGACGATCTTCATCCTATGCCTCCCACGGATTGATAAACCTTAGGTCATCCACTTGAGGGAAAATTGCTACTGTCCTTCAAAACTCTGCACTTGGAGGCCCAACACGAGTCTACAAGAAGAAGGTTGCGTAGTAGACATCACCGACCGCCACCCCCTCCGGTCCCCATTCACACGTGCACAAGCTCCTTCGCGACTCTGCATGGCACTGCCTATCGCTGCGGCAACCACTTAACTCGATGCCTGTCACCGCCATCAGGCTGCCGGCAAACCCCACCGCATTTCGCCACTTCCGCTTGCCGCTGCCTATCGCCATCGACTTTCTCAATGCTGCTCGCGGTCGACCCAGCTCCGCCCGATTGGGGAATCCACCGTATTGAGGGTTTTTTCTCGTGGACAACAAGGTAACTAATTTAATGAGATATTATCTCATCTCTTATCCCAGTTCATCTCCCTCCTTTAATCACCCAGCCGAAATCGCCGTGAATAAATTTTTATTCGAGCTGATTTGAGGATTTTCTTTCATTCATAGAGTGTACAGTGCACGGACACATCAGGACTTTGCGGCCTCAGCCAGACATCCATGGAGTTCCATCTCACCATACCAGATGACTTGAGGATGCGCGCGGTATGTTCAATCTCACCCTAAATCGGTTGGCATGGCCTACTTTCCTGAACATATAATATATATTGCTGCATTTGGATAAAAGGTGCCACATGCAGCATATAGGTCAAAGGGGATTTTTTCCCTCTTCTTTCTATATTAGGCAAATTAATGATGTATTGTTCTTTCGATTACTCTCATATTTCAATGACATCATGGTTACCCTATCTGTTTAATTATAGATTTTTGTCCTTTGATTTCAACTGTTGTACAGTTCTTTCAATTTCGCCCATATTTGCATGTTACCATATTCTTTAACAATCCTACAATTTTCTGCAGCACGTCCATTGCTATGCAACAGAATCTGTAGTACACAATCTTGCCCTTTACATAAATCAAGACTGCAGGGATGTCATACTGAACACAAACCATGGATTTACAATCGTTGCTTCTGTAAGACTTGATGAATGTGGTCGCTCCTATTTTGCCACGGGCCTTTGGACAGCAATTTCTAAGTTTTATGTACTGAAAGCTGGCACTAAAATTGCACTGCACATAAAAGAGCCTGGTCATGAGATATATGCTAACTTCCCCAACGATATCATCCATCCAGACTTTGTTCGAAGTAAGTGTTCTTTTCGAGTATCTGCATGTTGACTTACCCAGCAATATCAAAGGAATTGTGTAGTATTTAAGCAACCAATTGTTATTCCATTTTCTTACTCTATTCCTACCTACTAACTTCTAGTTACCAATACACTTTTCTATTGCCATGTTTTAACTAAATATTCCCTGTACTCCCACTTCTATCAGAAAGCACCACTGATGAGGAGACTCCAGAGGTGGAGAACGGGGCTGCCAACTAGCGGAGGCGGGTCGAGCAAGAATCACAAGCGACTCCAGCAGGCCTAGACTTCATCAGCAGCCTCCCCGATGATATGTTGATAGTCATCATCTCCCTCCTCCCAATCAAATATGGGGCACGGACAACCGTCCATTCCCGGTGGTGGCGCTCCCTATGGCCCTCCACCCCTCTCGACCTCATCGACACCCACGAGCTCTGCCATGGCTATCGCAAAAGCTTGGATACGTTCTCCCAGATCCTCGGTAGTCACCCTGGCCCAACCAGAGGCCTTAGCATGGGCAAGTTCCATTCCAACGGCAAGGACCGAGCCAAGCTTGACAAATGGTTCCGATCCCCCGCCCTTGATCAGCTCGAGGAGCTCACTTTTGATGATGGGCATATGCGGTCGCTGCCAACGCCCGCGCTCCACCTCGCGCCCACGCTGCGCATCGCCAAGTTCAGGAACTGCCATCCCCCCTAATGACGCGCCCGCTCTTATTCTACCACGACTGAAGCACCTCGAGTCGTTGCCGTCTGCCTCCCAAACGGTGACATGGAGCGCCTGCTCCGTGGCTGTACTACACTCGAGTACTTTCGTCTTCAGGCGATCAATGGGTTGAGTAGCTTCCACATCACCTCCATGACTCTCCGAACTATTTATGTGTGTTGCTGGTGCTGCAAGAAGACATCACAAGATGTCTACCGTGGTATGGTCATTGAGGACACACCTTCACTTGAGAGATTACTTGTAGTTGTTCAAGAAGGTCCAACAAGAATCAATGTCATTTCTGCGCCAAAATTGCCAGTGGTGGGCTACTCGTCTGACAAATACTCCGAACTTGTTATTGCTTCCACACCCATACAGGTACAACAGCCGCCTTCTACCTCTCCTTCTAGAAATTAACATTAATTCTAATTTTGAAGATGTATGTTCGTCTGTCATCCAGAAAATGATTCCGACAAGCTTGACCCTGAAACTGCGCACAGTGAAGGTCTTGGCACGAGAATCTGTCGGCCCCAACCTGGACCAAGTTGTCAGTTTCCTGAGATGCTTTCTGTGCCTGGAGAAGCTATATATCGAGGTGATGTTCCTTTCCTGTTAAATGCTAACCATAAGGGAGTTTAATTTGTGACACCTTTTTCCAAGTTTACAATGACAATGTACTACGATTTCTGAAGGATTTTTGGAGGATTTCAGTTTATACATGTTCTCCCCCCATATTGGTTGCTTGATCCATATGGTTACAATCCATAATCATTTCTCCTTTGGATTCATCTGTACTAGTTTTCTTAGGGAACTCTTCATCCACTCCAACCTCTTGTGAAGAAAGCTACATTTTTGTAGATTGTAATCAAGTGCCCATGTTAATCATGTCGGATCGAAGATGGCACGTTAGTGCATTTTACAAATCCTGCAAACCAAATAGGCCTGTAGTAGTGTTCAAAACTACATGTAGGCACTAACACGTTTTCTTCTTTTGCAGATAAGATTAGGCCCGGTGGTGGATAATGTGATACAATATAACAATCACATCGAATGCCTAGATCTGCATCTCTCAGAAATTACTTTGAACTCCTACCGAGGGACCTTGCCAGAGATTATATTCACCAGGTTCTTTGTTGTCAGAGCAAGGGTGCTAAAGGTAATGAGGTTTTCCCTACATTTATTCGCAAAAATGAATGGTTTGTTGATAAGCACCGGCGGCTGCGGCAGAATGGAATAGGCTCCGAAAATGCTGAATTCCATTTTCGAACTTCAGATGACAGAGTAATCGGATGTCATCGTGTCAACCCCATACATGACTTCTCAATGGCTGACCCCTTTGCAAAAATTATGAGGTTTCGAAACCAGCCATACAAGTGGTAATATTAGTTTGAACCTCTCTTATATCCATGTTCAGCGGATCGGCGCGGGCGTTTGCAGCTGGTGAGATGAATTCCAGTTCTAATATCAGTTTGAACCTTGTAATCTTCGAATTTGAGCCATATAACTCTGGAATCTTTTGTGGTACAATCATTGAAATGGCATCGTATGAGACTCGTATATTGGTAGCACTATTTTGACCTTAATATGCAATGGACTTAGATTTTATTAACCATTCTCGAATGTGTTTACCTTGTTGATCTCATCGCACACGGTCTGTATAGCTAACTCGACTGCGATCTTCGACATTATTGCACACAGTTGGTTTCTTCAACCGTGTGCCCTGTAGAGCGCAGAATTAATTATCGCACTCGAGTGTCCATCTTCACCCTTCTGTGTAACTTTGACCTCACCACCCACGGGTAAACTTATGACCAAAGTCATTCCACACACTTCGTTTTTACAAAGCTTTATGCCAATAAACGCCCATGATTTGTCCCTCTTCTAGCTGACGCGTGGCCAAACTAGCCGGGCGGGAAGCCTGCATGGTAAACTACGCGGTTGCACGGGAACAGGCTCACCAACGATACATTTGGCGCCTCTTCGAGCCCATGCGTGGTCAAACGAAATGCGCCTCTTCTCAAGCGTGCACTGGAATCCTCCGCTATGAATGCAGTGACAAGATGTGACGATTACAGGCCAGCCAACCCCCATTTATTACAGCGGCCATTTAACCGTTGTGTCTCTTCAACCTTTTGATCAGGCCCCACTATTGCAAGAAGCACACCTACCACGAAAAATTCTTAGAGGGTATCCTGCGTGGCTCTAGTGGCGCTCCGAGCGGCTGCCGACGACGAGTAGCAGTTCACCAAGCATGCCATGGTAGACACCCACAGAAGGTTCACGAAGCTCTTGGTGGTGTACACCAACAACCCGGTCTGGGTGGAGCACTCCATCCACATCATGGAGCTGTTGCTTGCTAAGGAGAAGTATAAGGTGGTCTGGTTCGACCTCGAGTACACCTGCGCTTGTGCCAGGTCTCGTCCCAAGGTTGCCGTCGCGCAGATGTGCGTGCGCAATCATGTCCTCATCTACCACTACTGCCTGGCCACAAGGCCTTGCGAGCGTTTCGCCAGGTTTGTCAACAGCCCCCACTACATGTTCGCTACGGTGGACATCACCAACGATGTAAAGGTGCTCAAGAATTCGGGCATCGCCTGCCACAATCTTGTCGACATCCAGGGCCAATACAAGATCTAGGGCTGCAACGAGCATGAGAAGGACTCACTAGTTCACCTCGCCGAGGCCATCATCGATCCCTACTACAGAGACATGAAGGATTCTTGCAACAAGGACAAGCGTTCCTGGCACTCAGCCTGGATGGAGAAACTCGACAAAGCTCATGTCGTGTACGCGGCCAAGGAGGCGTACACGAGCTACGAGATGTACTGGCGGATCGTTGACATGAGAAAGTGCCTCCTTCCCCAAAACAGCCAGGGATCCAGCCAGAATCAGAGCAATGGCAAGCATCATCGCAACAAGAAGTAGATGATTAGTTCCTCGTTTCTCCTAGTTTAGTATGCATGTAATTGCTTACTTTGGTGTGTGGAAATGTTATGTCTGTAGTCACTTGTGTAATTGTATGCTTAATTTGGTTATGCAATGCTGTATTTTTAAGTATATATGTTGATGCTCTGTAGACAGAGCGTAGATGTTGTGCGGACAGAGAAAATCACATCGCACACGGACTAAACAATGGAACCCGTCGGTGATGTTTTCATCAATCACTCACAATTGTATGCCAGCAATTGCTTGCTCACAACACACAAGGCTTGTTAACAGGAATCATCTGTGTTGTTATCGGTCTTCCCACACATTTCCGATTACAGACCTATTTGTCACGTATCACACACATCTTGTTAAGTTGAACCATTTCTGTTCTCTTGGCTCAACGCAAACAGTTCATCCGAGTGAACTGTATGTCGTATATCGCACACACATTCATCGGGTTGACCGTTTCTTTTGTGTTGCCTAATCACAAATAGTTCATCTAAGTGAACTGTATGCCGTATATCGCACACACCTTCATCTGGCTACCCGTTTATGTTGTTCCGCCTCATCAGAAACAGTTTATCGGGGTGAACTGTATGCCGTATATCGCACACACCTTGATCAGGCTGCCCGTTTCTGTTGTTCTGTCTCATCGCAAACAGTTCGTATGTATCAACCGTATGACCCACATTGCACACGCATCTAAAATTTGAACCATGTTTGATGTATCCACCATCGCAAACGTTTTGCATCTTTTTTTACTGTTTTTTACATCACCGTTTGCGATTAATGCATCGCACGCAGTTTCGTCGAAGGGTCTCTGATTGTAGTGTCACATTAGCAGCATCCTGTAGGAGTGTATTAGCAAGCATCCATAACTACTAACGTTCATTAAGGTAAAACCCAACCATACATTAAGATATAAATTGGTCCCCCTTCAATCCCCGATGCATCTATGTTAGAAAGAAGCTTCCGTCACTCTTGCCCTCCAATGCATAGTCCTATCAACATACAACTAACCCTATGGTGTGATCCACATGGGCACTCATATGATGGGCACCAAAGGACAGCAACATAACCACAAGCAAATTAAACCAATCATAGCAATTCACCAATTACCCGATAGGACAACAAAAATCTACTCAAGCATCATAGGACAACATATCATTGGATAATAATATGAACCATAAAGCACCATGTTCAAGTAGAGGGTACAACGGGTTGCGGGAGAGTGGACCGCTGAATATAGATGGGGGAAGGTGATGGAGTTGTTGGTGAAGATGACGGAGTTGTTGGAGTAGATCGCCGTCACACGACGATTGCCTCGGCGGTGTTCTGGCGCCACCGGGAGAGAGGGGGAGAGAGCCCCCCTCCTTCTTCTTTTCCTTGGCCTCCCCCTAGATGGGAGGAGAGTTCCCCCTCAGGACCATGGGTTCCATGGCGGCGGAGGGGCGAGAGCCCCTCCAAGATTGGATCTGTCTCTCTGTTCTCTTCTGTTTCATGTTCCTCTTTTCTGGCCCTTCACCGTTTCTTAAATTCCCGGAGATCCGTAACTCTGATTGCACTGAAATTTTACACGATTTTTTTCCATAAATTATCTTCCTTGCGCCCGAAGAAGAGCCCCAACCGACTTACGGGGTGCCCACAAGGCACCACCATGCGCCAGGGGGGGCCAGACGCGCCCTAATGGGTAGTGGAGGCCGTGGGCCTCCGTTTGCATTGATTCCACCTCCCAAAATCACATATATTCCAAAATAATTCTCCGTAAATTTTTATCGCGTTTGGACTTTGTTTGATATGGATATTCTATGAACCAAAAAACATGCAACAAACAGGAACTGTCACTGGGCACTGGATCAATATGTTAGTCCAATAAATCATATAAAATGTTACCAAAATATGTGAAAGTTGTATAATATTGGCATGGAACAATAAAAAATTATAGATACAATGAAGACGTATCAGCATCCCCAAGCTTAATTCCTGCTCGTCCTCGAGTAGGTAAATGATAAAAAAGATAATTTTTTATGTGGAATGCTACCTAGCATAATCTTGATCATATATCTAATCATGGCATGAATATTAAGACACAAGTGATTCAAAGCAATAGTCTATAATTTGACATAAATACATTAATACTCAGGAATCCCAACAAACAATCATGTCTTTCAAAATATCAATGCTAAAGAATGCTATCCCTACAAAATCATATAGTCTTGTCATGCTCCGTCTTCTTAACACAAAGTATTTATCATGCACAACCCCGATGACAAACGGCGTAACTTTTTAACGCGCTTAAACTTTTTCAACCCTCACGCAACACATGAGCGCAAGCCATGGACATAGCACTATGGGTGGAATAGAGTATGATGATAGGAGTAAACATAGAGAAGAGAAAAGAGCAAGAAAGTCTCACATCGACGCGGCTAATCAACGGGCTATGGAGATGCCCATCAATTGATATCAATGCGAGGAGTAGGGATTGCCATGCAACGGATGCACTAAGAGCTATAAGTGTATGGAAGCTCAACATGAAAACTAAGTGGGTGTGCATCTAACTCTATAATGAAAATTCTCACTAGTATATGAAAGTGACAACATAGGAGACTCTCTATATGAAAAACATAGTGCTACTTTGAAGCACAAGTGTGGAATTAGCATGCCCCTTCTCTCTTTTCTCTCATTTTTTTTGTTTTCTTTTTCTTATCTTTTTTCTTGGGCTATTTTTTGCCTCACTTTTTTCTTTTTTTATATATGTCCGGAGCCTCATCCTGAATTGTGGGGGAATCATAGTTTCCATCATCCTTTCCTCACCAGGAGATGCTCTAATAATGAATAATGATGATCATCACACTTCTATTTACTTACAACTCAATATTACAACTCGATATCTAGAACAAAGTATGACTCTATTTGAATGCCTCTAGCAGTGTACCAGGATGTGCAATGATCTAGTGTAGCAAGGATATCAAAAAATGGACAAGCCATGGAAATATCATGCTAGCTATCTTACGATCATGTAAAGCAATATGACAGTGAATGCTCAAGTCATCAAAATGGAAGCGGTGGAAGTTGCATGGCAATATATCTCGGAATGGCTATGAAAATGCCATAATAGGTTGGTATGGTGGTTGTTTTGAGGAAGATATAGTAAGGCTTATGTGTGATAGAGCGTATCATATCACGGGGTTTGGATGCATCGACGAAGTTTGCACCGACTCTCGAGGTGAGAAAGGGCAATCACTACAAAAAAAAGACACATCCATGACATTTTGGGCCGAACGATTTTTTTTTCTGTCATGCTTATGACACTTCCATGACGTTAATTGTGACAAAAGCACGTATCATCATAGATGTGGTGGGCTCCTACTTCTATGACAAAAAATCATGACAGAAAATTGGCTTTTCCTCCTGGGCGGGCCGGGGACGCAGCTGCATGACATTCTTTGGGCCGTCCATGACGGAAAAAATCATGGTAGAAGCGAGGGCGAGGAAAATATCGGGGAGTTCCCGATTACGGTGGGTAGTCGGGGCCGAGCGATGCACGGAGGTTTTGCGCGTTTCTCTCGTACACGTATGCGCGTGTGTGCGAGGCATTGGGCTCTAACTGAACCCGAGCGAGGCATTCGCTTACTGAACCTGAGTGATTGCACTGGCTACTTTACTGAACCCGAGCTATCGATCCCTTGGTTGTTAACTGAACCCGAGCGATTCCTTCCCTACTGCGGCTCACTGAAGCCGATCGAACATGCTGCCTCTTGATGAACAGTGACCGTTGTTGGGGGTTGGATGAACAGTTCCTGGTGGGGGTTGGATGAACAGGACCCCGTGGTAGTAGTAGCAGGCCGTTGCCGCTGGATGAACAGGACCCCGATCGAGAGGAGGCCGACACACACGCCCGAGCCGGTTGGGGGTGGATGAACAGGAGGACCCCGGCCGTGGAGGGCTGGTTGAACAGTAGCCGGTGGAGGCTGGATGAACAGGACCCCGTGGAGGGCTGGTTGAACAGGACCCCGTGGAGGGCTGGTTGAACAGGAGCCGGTGGAGGCTGGATGAACAGTGGCCCGTGGATGAACAGTAGCTGGTGGAGGCAGGAGGAAGGTCGCGGTGGATGAACAGTAGCAGGTGGAGGCTGGAGGAAGTCGATGGTGGATGAATAGTAGCGCATGGAGGCTAGAGCGAGGCAGTAGACGGTGGATGAATAGTAGCCCGTGGAGTCCCGTTTTGCGGTACGCCACACCCCTCTCGATGAACAGGACCCTGTTTTGACCGTAGGCGCTCCAACACAAGTCTGTTTCCTCCGTTTTGCGGTACACCACACCCCTCCCGATCAACAGCACCCTGTTTCGACCATAGGAGCTCGAACACAAGTCTGTTTCCTCCGTTCTGTGGTACGCCACACCCCTCCTGATCAGCAGGAACCCGTTTCGACCGTAGGCACTCGAACAGAAGTCCGTTTCCTCAGTTTTGCGGTACGATAGACCTTGTTTCGGCTATTCCGTCCAAGCCGGTTGGCTCCCGATGAACATGACGCATTTCGACCCAGTCTATTGCCTCCCGATGAACAGGACGCTATTTCTTCATTCTGACCCAGCCGGTTGGCTGCCGATTAACAGGACGTCGTTGCTGCCATCTGCTGCCTTTCCATGTACACGAGCCCTGGCCGTACGTATGCGCGAGTAGGCGTTCGAGACCCCGCCCTTATGTACGTATGTGGCCGTATTTTTTGGCATCTGGCTGTATGTATATGTACACGGTTTAGACTGGACTGCCTGAACTGCTACGTCGGGGGCTCTACTACTACACGTGCCGCTGCTTGCTCGGCCACGGGTCATCGTTGCAGAGACACCGATCGTCCAGTATGTACGTACATGTTGGTGACCAGCCAAACAACGCTACATACACTTTGACCGGGTGGGTCCCAGCTGTCAGGGAGGATAAGGAGGCACTTCTTTGTGTGCGAAGATATAGCTGGTGGGTCCCAGCTGTCAACTGGAGGAATCATTTTTTTTGCGCGTAATATGGAGGCACTTTCTTGCGTCTAAAGATGTAGCTCGTGGGTCCAGCTCTCAGCATCACCGCGTACAGTCGTCTTCCGATGGTTGTCATTCGTTGACCACACTGCGCCGAGAGCACCAAGGTGGTGGACAACGGCGAGGGCTAGGAAGGGAACGACGCGGAGCCGGGGAAGACACGGCAGTGGATGCCCACGCGAAGGGGAGTACTAGGGTTGACTGCTTCGGCTGCGGTGTGAGGGTGCCGTCGTCGGAGAATAACAGGAGGTGTGGGTGAGTAGAGGGATGGAATGGCCAGCGGTGGAAGCACAGCTAGCCACGGGAGGCAGTAACAGGCGGTCCAGCCGGCACTGGTTTCGGCGGCTGGAGCAAGAAGATCAGAGATTGAAGAAGCAGCACGGCCGTTGGATGTTAATACAATGGTCACTGCTGCTAGAATCATTTGTTGACTAGGTTAACAAAGCCCTGAGTACGTGTCAACTTAGTAGGCCCACAAGTTGGCCTTCGAATCAGGTGGGTCCGAGCTAGCAGGGGGAGGAATCATTTTTCTTGCGCGTAATAAGGAGGCACTTCCTTCCGTGCGAAGATGTAGCTTGTGGGTCCTAGCTGTCATGGGGGGACTTTTTTCGCGTAATAAGAATGAACATCGTTGCGTGCGAAGATTGTAGCTGGTGGGTCCAACCTGTCAGGGGGAGGAATGGTTTATTCCCGCATAATAAGAAGGCACTAGCTTGCGTGCGAAGATGTAGCTGGTGGTTCCCAGCTGTCAGAATCTCGACGTACTCCATGTTGGCTCTTGTTGTTGACCACGCATCGTCGAGCGGACCACAGAGGTGGACGACGGCGAGGCCTAAGATGGGAACAATCTACAGTCGTGGAACAAGGGGCACTGGAGTCCCTAGCGGAGGGGAGTACGAGGGACTGGTTTGGCTGCCGGGTGAGGCTGCCTTCGCCGAAGAATAACAGAAGGTGTGGGTGGGTACAGGTATGACCTGGCCACCGTTTGGAGTAGGGTGGGGCGGCGAGGCCTGCGCGGCAGCACAGCTGGCCACGGGAGGCAAATGCAGGCGCTCCAGCCGGTGATGGTTTTGGCGGCTGGAGCAAGAGCAACTAGGTCAGAGATTGAAGAAGCAGGATCGCCGTTGGATGTCAATCCAACGACTACAGATGTCAGAATAATTTGTTGACCTTTTGTTTTAGACCATTAAATCGTTTTGTTCACTAAATGGACAACACCTTGCGCAGGCTTCGTCTAGTGGGCCAACAAAGTCAGCTTCGAAAGCTGTGGCAGAATGCAACCCATTTATTTAGGTTTTACAGCCCATTTCATTTTGTTTGCCAATACATCTATTTCCTGGGCTTTGACTCAAAAAATAATCTATTTCCTGGGCTGGGTATAAATAATAATCGCCGATTTACTATTTATGATAATTTACATCGCATTTGATTATTTATTCGAATACACCTATTAACTGGTCTGGGTGAAAAATAATATTGCGTACATGCAGCCCATTTATCTTTTCTGATAATTTACAAGCCTTTTTATTTTAGTAGAAATGGACCCATTTTCTGGGATGGGTGAAAAAACAATGATGGTCTGGACTGAGCATTTCATATAAAAAAAACATTGAGATAGGAATATTATTAAAAAAAAATAAGTTGGGCTTGATAATCTTATTATATAAAAAATGAACTGAGTTGTGCATTTTATTAAAAGAAACATAGGCTAGGCTACGCTTATTTTAGGATATTGTGTACAACTGTCGGCCCAGTTGCATTGCTGATGTTCAACGAAAAAGGCTTGTGTAGTACTCAGCCCACATTCAATGACGCCTGAAAAGGCCCAAACAAGGCTTCTGTACAACTTTTTGAAGTCACTGAGCTCAATTAATAACTTAAGAAAAAAGTTAGAGTACAGTGGAACCTAATTAAAAGCCATATGCGTTGCTAATGCTCAGTGTGTGTGTGTGTGAGAGAGAGAGAGAGACCCATCGGTCGATGCTCGTAAATACATCTTTCAGCCATATGCATTGCTGATGCTCAGTAAAAACTTATATAGTTGACACAATCATATAGAACATCATAGCACACTGAACTTGAATAAAAAAATTCACGCAGGCGACACAATCAGGGTGGAAGCAGTGGATCGCTACGGGTAGGGCTATGTTGAAACCAATGAACTCTTACATAACCGCTCATCGTCTTTATCAATGATGGGGAAATATCTTGAATGTTGTGCAAAGAAAACAGACAGACAACACAATAAGTTCTGCTAGCACATTAAGTTGACGTACAACCCTTTCTAAAAAAAGTTCAGGTACAAAAATAGAACAGGTCACAATCAAATGTACTGGCACATCAGTGCTTCACACCGATAACTCGGATTTAACTAGTATCTGAGAAGATTCAGTTGTTACCTCAAATTAGAGCACATCCAGGCAGCCAGCCCTGCCTCTTCTCCCAAAGAAGCAGTGGCCTCTGCCGTGCGATGGAGTAGGCCCTGTGCCATCCATCGTTCCGAGCAACACGGGGAAAGTCTAACGTTGACTCCTGTAATGGACGTCATCGACGAACCCTGGCACCAGTGCCGGCGGCAGGACTTCGATTGATGGATTGACCACTTCTTCAACATGCACGAACACTCGATACAGGTACATACCTAACGTGGTCTGTGGCGGCCTTGGTGGCGACGAATAGTACAACCCCGGTTCCTGCACCGGTATCTCAACACCAATCACCTTCGGTATAGTGGACGGCTTCTTCATCCATGCCATAACCGTCAGAGCCCAGCTGTCTGGAGGAACAAACATACTTACGAGCTCACCTCCTAGGTCGTTGATAAGCTCATTCATGGACTCGCTGTTCCAAGCATGTCGAGGCATGCCGTGGAAGGTAAGCTTTGTTAAAAACTCAAGCTCCGAGGGAACCGAGCCCCATCCTAGGTGCCACCGATCAAAGCTCACCAGCGCACCATCGCAGAACAAACGTCGGGAAGATTCTAACACACGACTGCAGTCGAAAGTTGTCCGGAACCTGACAAAGAAATCAGCCGGTGGCGGACAGACTTCAATGAGCAAGTCACTTATTTGGATGTTGTGCATAATGCCAAGAGGTTTGACAATGTCGTCCGGTGAGACGGGAGGCCGGTCGCCGTTGATGGTTACCATCAACACTTTGCCGGCAAACTGGTTGTCAAGCGCCGCCATGCCACTGTTGAGCGACAGCACGCAGCGCCCGAAGGCAGGACGGACCTCAGGATCTCCGGCTCAGAGATCCGCGTTGACCGGCGACATGATAGTGCGCTTGAGTACAGGGAGTACAGGAGGGGGATTTGGGGGAACTGGAGTAGGAATCGAGATTCCAGAGGTGGGGGAGGGGCGGGAGATTGGGGATGAAAAGGTTGCTTGATTTTCGAACACGCGCCAATATGCTCTCGGCGCGCAAGTGCACGAAAACACTGGTGGCGCCCACATGTCGGCCAAAGAGTCCTTTTTCTTTCTTTTTTTGAGCGCCCGGCCCGAGAGTCATAATTGACATGTTTGGCATTGCGTTACTACTCAGCCCATATTCAACGACACCTCAGTGGCCCAAACAAGTGTACATCATCGAAAAGACACTGAGCTCAAATTATAACTTGAAACAAGGAGATATACTCTGAACACTGGAGAATGGTGATGCCCTCATTTAGCCCACCAGCAGTTCGAGACAATAAACGGTTTGAAACAATGATATATACAACATTCAAACACTGACTAGTGACTACTACTGACATAAACAGCAAGACATGATAGTTCATCAGAAGTCTTGCTACACCACCAAAATGCACCCATCTGCGGCGCTCAGACTCTCGTGATCCAGACGAGAATGACATTCTAAATAGAGGCAACTATTACATAGTAAGAGTGGCATAGACGAGGATGACCAAATGACAAGGAGTATGCATAACAAAAGAGAGAACTACCCATCCAGAACAAGCAGCAAAGACAACAAGTCATTCGAAGAGGGATAATCCAACACCATCATAATTTGCCGCCCCGCTTCAGCCACCAGTGATTCGGAGACACCAGAACTCCACCCTTTCGATGAAACAGCCTAATTACCTATCAACCTGAAGGCTTGAACCACACCACTACCTTCGGACTTGGGACATCCAAGGATCAAAGTTAATCCAGATGCCTTTGTCATTCTCACCTTCTTTTGGCTGCAGGCTGTATCGTTGACAATCAGGGGAGTCTGCTCCCGAAGTCCTAGGGCTCGCCGTGTAGACACAGCTTTCCCTAGCAAACAGAGCCTCTCTGCCATCAAGGTCCTTGACAACGGTGATCTCCTGGTTAATCGGATAATTGAGTCCGAGAAACAGAGAGTGTGAACCAAGGCTGTTTACCCGCCTCCAACTCAAAAATCCTGAAGGCCCCAACAAGCTGGTATCCTGCTCATAGACGTAACAACCACTGTCCGAATACTCACGTATTTCACGGTGGTTGTACACAGTGTGGTTTTTTGCAATATAACTTTTCCGTCTCATGTGTGCGAATGATCATTAGTCTTTTGCCATCATCTGATCGAGCAAGGAACCAGTTGTGCTTCCCTGTTTTTGGCAAAGGTGGTGTGATTACAAAGGGCAGTAACTGTAGGGACACTGCATCATATAAAAAAGGATAGGCATTGTTAATGTAAGATCAGCATTGTTCAGAGTATGAGTAGGATAATGCAAGAAATAGCATTGATCTGTCCCTGTTGGAACTAAGAGGAAAATACAGGGAAATGTATACTGGGTTCGAAAATATAGAAGTGCCATGCATGGTTATACTCAAGTTATCTCGCAATCGATTCTTCATAGGAAACTACCATGTCATGCATGTTATGTAATCATGTTCTGTCCTCACAAACAAATTCTTCAAGGAAACTAACAGACCATGCATTGTTATATATTCATGTTCTGTGGGCAAAATTCTTGTGAGGATATTATTCTAGCCATTGATTGCTGAAGGGCGAATATAGGTATGTACACATGGTAAGCATTACAGGATTTCACTACTTCCAAATATAGAGTTCTCCATATGCACATTTACTTCCCTAATGTATGGTTAGATGAAACCAACAGTGTGATGCATGTTTCTACATCATGAAAATGAGAAAACTAACATGGCTATTGATACACACTCATATTTAGTAGTATATAGATTACTATAAAGTTAGGAGAATATCCATATCTTCCTAACCGTTTGATTATTCAAGGGTACAAATTGGTTGTAATGACATGGTCACAATCGCATGAATTAACTCATTCCAAATATAGCTGATTTACGATGTCTCTAATACATTGCCATAGTTCTACTTAAATTCTGCTCAAACAGGGATATGCCAATCATCACAAAAAGTTCAAACAGTGTCATAGCGTTATCATTAACATCAGATGAAAACAACTTACACGCGCCGTCCCAGCAATACATGGTGTCATCTGCTTTGTCGACCGCATAGATGATGCCATTGTGTTCAATAGCATCACAGAAGTGTGTATCAGCTTTGACGATCCACTGCGAGGTGAGTTGTCTCCAGCTAAAGAAGGCACCGGCGGAAAGATAGGTGGGTCCGCGGTCGAACAAGGCAATTAGCTTGAAGTCTGCGTAATCCGCATATCATGTGGGCACTTGGCAGATTACAATCTTCTGCAGAACAAGGTGCGTCCAACTGACGACGTAATCTAGATGACTTGGACCGCGACGGTAAAACCCTATATAATCCAACGGAGGACGGATAATCTCATGGGAGGTGTGGAAGTTCACGAGCACCAACTTTTTCCGGTCTTCTCTGATGGCAGCCATCCAGTGGGAGTTCATGCCGACCCAGTATATACCTGCCAAGAAGTTTCGAGTGATGGTGATCGGATCGAAGTCAAGGGGCATGATGTACAGCGACCCACTACATACCTGCAAAGAAGTTTTGGCTAATGGATGTCGGATTGAAGTCGAGGGGCATCATGTACGCCTCCGTATCATAGTGAGCAAATCTCGCAAGACCAGATAGCAGCAAGTAGGGTGTCTTGAAAAGCTCAGGCCTCGCTTCAACAATGGTCGCGTGCATGTCCCTCGAGCATGCAGCCAGCCGCACGGTTCTCAACATATCCATACATGAACAACAGAGGTCGAGGATGTCACTGGGGAGATTGCTCCAATTGGGGCTCATATGGATGCTGCGCGGTTCGCGTTCGGCCATGGTAGAGTTTGGAAGGTGGGGTTTTTGGGGGCTTGATTTACGGGGGAGAAGGCTCTCGGTGTTGGAGCGGCTAGCGAGGGAATAGTGGTACTGGGGGAGGCGAACGAGGCGAGGGTACGCGGGGGCACAGTGAGACCATGAAGAGTGACCTCAGGACCTCCAACGAGACAGAGATGGAGATGGAGTGGTGCTAGGGGAGAGGGAGACGAGGCGAGGCATGCTATACAGCAGCAGTGACAGTGACTGCATAGTGCACAAGGTGAGGCTGACTTTGGTAACCCGAACACGCCGCCTGGACTAGTGTCACCTCGGGCGCAGGGTCTTGTCACTTCACTGTGAGGACCGGATGAATATTACTTTGACCATCAAGTGTACCACAGTTGTACTACTACTAATAGTAACATACGGAGTAGTATTGTATAGTGGAAAAAGGTCTCCCGTGCTAGCATGCCTCTGAGTTCACTTCATCCTCCAGGTAGCATCCATATTGCGAGCAGAACCAATTTCTCGTGCATGCGGAAGCGCGAAGAAGGGCTTTTTCTTTTTTTTAGGATAACCGCATATTCCTTAACCAGAAAAGGTTGTGTCTCGCAGGCACGCGCCAATATCAATCTGAACCAGCTACGACACATTTTTTTGTGCAAAGAGATGGATATGTTGGTATATCTGTTCGTCCAACCAAGTGGGTTTTGCATAGGTCCCACCTGTCAGGAGGGGTGCAGAAATAAAAAGGAATCATAAAATGTTTCAGCACGGTGATTCAAAAGAGTGACCTCAACTAACCAGTGGCACATGTAGCGATCGAAGGATGGGCACGTACAAGGACATGGACCACTCCTCAGTATGCTACCCGCATAGCCTTTTTGTTTTGCAGGTTGGTCTACCTAGCCGTTTAATCAACTGCCTGCATGCCACTTCTCCCATTTACTTCTCCATCGGGAACCGATTTTCCTCGGCTTCTTCACATGTCCTTCATTTGCATTCAAACCCCACTGGATTCACATCTTCCTGGAGTAATTCCGAAGACCATTTAAATAATCATCTTCTTCAGTTAGACTAGCCATCTTAATCCTAATTCTCCAAACCATAGCCCTCCGGTCCAGCGGTTCCAAATGGCGAAAGAGATCCCTATGCAGGTTTTTAGCAACAAACATGTCCTCGTCGAAGGCTCGTTGAGCATAGTTGCCACCGTCACCGACCACCCAAGGGTTGTTCGGGAGTGGATCAACAATGTATCCAACTCTCTCCAAAAGGTGGAGATGAAGGTCGTCAGTCTCGATGCAGAGTACACGGAGCGTGCCACTAGGAAGATCCAACGCGCCGCCGTCCTTCAGCTGTGCCTCGAAGATGAAGTTTTGGTGTATCACATCATACACGTGACCTCCATACCAGGTGAGCTCCATGATTTCATGTCTCGGGAGGACATATACTTCTGTGGGGCAGCCATCAAAGGGGACAAAGAGAAGCTGGCGCCGTACAACCTTGACTTGAAAAACATCGCTGACCTACAAACCAGAATTCCTGTAGACAATTGTGATAAAGAAACACCATCCCTATTTGACGTAGCAAATTCTGTGCTCGTAACAAATCTTGAGAAGGGTGACGAGACGCTGGGATTAAGGTCGTCTAGATCAGAGAATTATCCCTTGACCTACGAGCGGATAAAATATGCTGCCCTCAATGCCCGTGTGAGTTTTGAGATAGCTGCAAGGTCAAAAGAGCTTGTTGCAAAGCCGTCTCCCACAGAAAATAAGAAGAAGAAGAAGAAGAAGAAGAAGAAGAAGAAGAAGAAGAAGAAGAAGAAGAAGAAGAAGAAGAAGAAGAAGAAGAAGAAGAAGAAGAAGAAGAAGAAGAAGAAGAAGAAGAAGTTGCACCAGCAGCAGGGCACTATAGATGGATGAACTATTTCTTATCTTGTAAAAAGTATATTTCCTCTTTGTGTACATTGATATAGATGAACTATTTCGCTGGTGTGCATGTCTTTGGAACAAGTGTACTCTGTGTACATTGATATAGGTCCGCTTGACTATAATGAACTATTTATCTGCCTAGTTTTCTCTACTACTACTCCTTGCACTGAGCGGTATGCAATGCATGTGTCAGTAGACATGACAACTTGTCCATGGAAGTTGAACCACGGCTACCATCACGTTTCTACCACTGCCACACGCGATTCCCATGATGCTGCTCCAACCCATGGCACCACGTCCCCCGACGTGCGCCTCACCCCTCTCGGCCCCACCGCTCTTCTGCCTTTGTGTGCATGACATGCGGGCCAGCTGAACTGCGGCGACCATCAAGTTTCTACCATAGCCACACATGATTCCCATGACGCCGCTAGAACCCATGACACCACACGTCTGCCGACCTGTGCCTCACCCCTCTCGGTCCCACCTCCCCTCTGCTTTTATGAGAATGACATGTGGGCCAGCCACATTTAGGGTCCACATGTCATTGACTCAAAGGCAGGTGCACTAAGCCGCTGAAGCTCGGTCCCGTGGGCCCTGAGAGGGAAATGTAACTCCTACGCCAGGCCTTGTGGTGCTCCCGCAGTACGAACTCGTGCCAAACTCAGAATTTGTTTCTTACTACTACCAATGTGCCGGCCCGTGCGTTGCAATGGATCCAAAGTAGTAGAATAATACTTGTTCACAAACTTGAAATATAAACACTCTAGTTTTGATATACATATATCAGTAAAAATAAATTATGCTTCACTGAAGACATATTCCTCGGACTGTTTTGATGAGGTGAGGGGCGGGTGTGGCTGGTTGCACTTGATCTGAGGACAAAAATAGAATCGGAAGTAGCGCAATATGTTGGAACGTGTCGGAGGAAGGCTGGCAGGAGCAGTAGAACAAACATCACATGCACACCATATTTTGAGAAGGGTTTAATGTAATTTGTGTGAAATGGGTCTGTGTGTATGTACGAGTAGTACATCCATATCATTGACATTTATGCACGCAACAAACATTTGTGTGCATGATTTCACCCTATTTTCATATTCTGTTTGGGAGTGGATTTTATTTTTGTAATCGAAGCTCATTTTTGTAGTTGGTTTCAATTTAGACTATGCATGTATTATTGCGAGAGATAGATATAGAGAGAATATTTGTGTGACAAAGAGGGGGGCGGGGGTAGCGATACCTAACGAGAGAGGGGCATATGCGTGTTCGAAAGACTGTGTGTCGTAGAGAGAGGAGTGTCCGAAAGGGAGAGAGGGTGTGTGCGTGTGCGTGTGTGTGTTAGAGAGAGAGAGGTGCGTGTAACGTCGGGATCGACAAGGTTACGAGGTTGCGGATATGGGAGAGCGATAGTGTGTGTGCGATGAAGGGACACACAGACAGCGTCTGTTTGTGTGTGTGAGAGCTGGATAGACCTCGACAACACGGCTGGCTAGGGGTGGAAGGTTATGTGTGGTAGAAAGAGATAGTAGAGAGAGAGATGAATGCTTGTTTGTTGCAAGGAGACCTAACTACATAGATGGGGGTAGCAAGCAGAAGAGAATGGCGGTGTTCCTTTTTGTCATGGGATGGAAGAGACACGCATCGTGTGGAGAGGTGTGTGTGTTTCGAGATAGAGAGGGAAGCGTGGAACTGAATAATGAGATGGGTGCTCATGTGTATGTTATAGGGAAGGAATTGTCTAGGTGGTAGTCTGATGATGGCGACCCAATCTTTCAATGAGAGTGGGGATAAGTATCGATTTGGTGGATTTTGACGTTGACGATCCAGCTATATCGTACCCGGTGATACAAATCGACAATCGTTACTAAACAAATCTTCGATGGACGATGATCTTGTCGTATGCACAAAATCAACCTGAATAACGAGATGGAGTTCCTCCAAGCAACCGAAGAATCGGCTAGAACTAAGATAATGCAATCGTAATTGCCAATATGAATTAATTAAGGATAATGGTGGGGTTGCTGGTACTGAACAAAAGGCGGTAGTCCTACACACACCCCGCAAATGCAAATTATAGCGAAGCAGAACAATGTGTACACAACAACGCGAGTTCTAACCTAGAAAAAGGGTAGTATCCTTATTTATATCTATAGACTATATTACTATATTTTTTATTTGTATATTTATATCTATATCTATTCCACTCCCTCCGTTTGTAATTTACTCCGCACATATATAGCTTTGACTCCAGCCAAATTTTATAAAGCTTGACCGAATTTGGTGAAAACAATATGAACATTTACACTAACAAATTTACACGATGTGGAAATAAAAGCAATGATGAATCAAATGATATATATTTGGTGGTGTATATGTTAATAATTTTTCCTACAAATTGTTGAAAGTATACAAAGTTTGACTTTAGAGAAACCCAATATGTGGTATTATGTATTATACATTCTATATTCATTATTTTTTCGGAGTCAATGCGTGTATTTGCACGTACACGATATAAACCGTTGATTGATGTTGATCCAATGGTCCAGATGGCTGCGATTCGGATCTACTATAAGTACCCATACACGTTCTTCTCGAACGAGCAGCATGACAGTGTGATCGATCCACACAAGAAGCTCTAAATAAGACCTCCAGACATGCCACGTGGCTTCATGGGTGCCCCCCACATCATATTATTCATACTATGTTGACTAAGAAAAAGATAAATCACCCAAAACAAGATCTTCCTATTTTTTGTTCCTACGATGTTGTACCGTGCACGTACCTAGTTGTAGAGTGGTAGTAGCAGTAGTAGTACAAACTTCATAGTAGGAGTCGTACGGAGTGCTCCTACTCTATCAACGAGTCCCATCTGATACCAAATTTCTTGGCTTCCGTGCTACAACTAGATCTTCCCCTCCTCGTTTCTGCTTCCAACGCGGCGGGCGGGGTGCGGTTTGCCGATAGTCAGTTTGCTCAACTGCGGTCCCACATGAAAGTGAAAATGCTAGGCAACACGCCTTCGCTAGCTATGTGGCGTGCTGGATGGGCCGTGGAGTACTCCCGATTCCCGGGCGTGTGGGGGTGCGACGCGAACGCGGAAGGCTTTTTCCTTTTACTAGCAATGTGCCCGTGTGTTGCAACGGATCCAAAGTATAGATAGTACTTGTTCACAAACTTGAAAGAAAACAATCTTGTTTTGATATACATATATACCACTAAAAATATATTACTTTTCACTCAAAATATTTTTCTCAGGCTGTTTTGATGAGGTGAGGAAGAGATGTCGTTGCTTTCAAGATAATAAGGGGTTTTCTGCAAATTGGAGCAGAGAAGTGGGCTATTGTTGCAAAAATGCCACAACTTACCTCACAGCCGTTAGATGCAGATCTAATGGTCAGAAATGACGGATGGCAGACACACCACCATCACCAATTGAGTCTTTTATAGGAGTAGAGAAACATGTATAAATTGTAACATTTGGTTTTGCTCCTTGGCACGATCGATAGATAAAAATAACAATTGGAAACGCTAGGGCGGGGCTTTTCCTGCCAGATAAGCAGGGTAGTAGCTAGGTTGGTGCATCATCGGTTTGGTCACATGCGGTCCCACATGTTGTAGTGATATAAAGCCTAGCCAATGCGTGTTGACCGGGGGGCGCAACGACAGTGTGGTATGCGACGGGGAAGGGACATGCTTCATGTACATGTTCCAGTTTCTCGTTTTGAACTTGCGAACGTGACAGGCGTGCTGCACGAGTATTTTTGAATTTATAGGTTCGGTCTTAGTTTTTGAATTTAGGAGTAGTTCGTAGGTCAGGTCAAGCATCGAACGTAAACAACAAAGTTGATGGAAAAGGTAAGCACAACTTATAAATTGACGGATGGAGTACTAGTTACAGTGATGCATATAATTGCCTCCAAATGTGAGCAAAGGGATCGCACATGTCTGTATTGACTGGAACGAGAATGCAATAGCACAGTAAGAATTAAGGCCACGATGATGCAATCGCAGTGGTGGTTACAGGAGGCAAGAAGAAAGATGCATCCATGAACGTATGACCTCCTCCTCCTCGACTCAGTGCGCCGGGCCACCGGCCGGCGGCTTAAGAGCGGCGGCTTTTGTGGCGAGGTCAAGGTGCTTCTCAACAAAGGCATCCAAGGCTTCCAGCCGGTTGACGAAGGCCAACGTCGTAGCGTCCTCACCGGCCTTGTAGATACCTATGTACACGACTTCCTCATACACGTGGATGTGTAGGTCGACAAATTCTTGCAGGGTGAGGCGCCTCGCGGCGAGCGCGACCTCCAGGTGGACATTCTTCGTTGCGTTGGTGGGTAGTCGCAGGGCCACCAGTGCTTGAAAGAGGTTCTCACCATGGAGGCCGATTAGGGTGGCAGGCAATGAGGAGCCCGGGTGCACGGGCTAGAGGAGTACGGCGATTTCGTCCGCGAGCTTCTTGATGATGGTGAACTTGTTGATGGTGGCAACGACCATCTTGTCCAACTGAGAGTCGTAGCTCGCATCGACAATGGCCATGAACCAACCGGTCGCCAACACCCTCTGGAGACGATCCTCGGTGCCATGTCGCAGGTCGGCGTCGTGGACCATCTGGCACAGCCGCTGGCCGCTCACGCGCATCGCCGCCATGGGTCTGGAATGAGCACTTTTGCGCTTAGTGTAGGTGCTTAGGTGCGTACGATGTGGTAGATGCATTGGAATGGAGGGGCGCCTTTATATAAGTGCAAACAGCCTTGCATTCACATCGTGCTACCTCTTTTCCCCGTCCTCCTCCCATTACTTCCCTCATGCATTCAACATGCTAATTGAAGGAGGATGCATCATTGGCCGTTCAACATTTTGGGAACCGCTACCCTCTCCCTCGTCTGAATTAAAGCCGTATCGAGAACTGTCCTGGTTTACTAGTAGCTCTCAAATCGAATAGTACTGCACCGCCCGCTGCACACCCGGCTGAACATGCCTCCTCGCCTCCATCAAACACCTCCGTTAAACCTGCATCCAAACCGAGAAACCTACTCCGGCCACACGTCCGTTCATGAGCGGGCTGGAATTAAATGCAACGCCAGCCGAGCTCCTCCTGTCCGCCCTCAGTTTAAACGAGCCAGACGTCGGCCAATCTCCTACCGTCCGCCCTCTATTTAAACAAGGCCAGACAGCGGGCAAGAATCGCACCCCTCCGCCGCTCCCCCATCTCCTCCTTCACCATTTTCTCCACTCTTCCGATGGCTTCTGAGGAGCCGTTCTCTGGCATACTACCCGGCTGGGTGGCCTATCGAGCCCTCCGGATACGAGCGAGGCCGCTCGGTGCTTCACCTACCTTGCCTGGCCCGACGGAGGCAGTTGCCGCCCCAAGCCAGCGCGTGATTCAGCAACTCGCTGCTCCAGTTCAGCTCGATGAGGAGTGGCGAGTTGCTCCACGCCGGCACGGCGGCACGGGCGTCATCACTGTCGCGTCGTACCACGCCACCAGTGTCTACAGCCGCGCCTCCCGTGTCTACGGTGGCCACGCCTCCCGTGTCTGTGGGCGCGCCTCCCGTGCCTGCGGCAGTGCCATGCAGGCAGAGACAGAAGCCAGGTGCACGGAGAGCGACGAGTCAGTGGCCAGTTTCTCCATGTCTGCCGCCATCATCGAGGAGAAGTAGCACATGGGAGGCCGCCGCCACTTGGGTCCCATGAAGACCACCGCCGAGGCGACGACTGCGTATACAGGTAGTCTCTTGGCTGCTTGTCTCTTGCGAGGACCTTCGTCGACCCCGCAAGTGTCTGCCGGACATGAGGAAGACAAAGGGATCCGCGGGCGGCCATTTAGATTAGGTATTAATTATACCACGAGAGCCGGATTAGCACCGCTTATTTCATGTAAATGTAATGAAATCAGTCATGTTTATATGAAGATCCGGCTTTTTTATACGAAATCCTTGATGCTTATATGAAATCAGTCCGTGTTTGCATGAATTTCCTCTGGTTGGTTAGAGTTGTGAAAATGTATGCCGCTGGCGTTGGATGCCGTCCTCCGCGGAAGGAAGCGGGAGGAAATTTGCCTGTTGCTGTTGGAGAATAATAGAGTCACATCCAATCCATTTGAGTTAATTGCGTGTATGATTCTCCCTCTATAAAAAGTTAATTGCATGTACAGTGTACATGACTTGCCGGGTGGCTACATATTCATACAGAAAGTAAAAAAAAAAAACAAATCCATCCTTAATCTTGTATTCTAAGTACTCTGTGGGTTCCACTGTCAGTACAATAGCGAAAGAAGTATATATTTAAAAAATATAAAAATCTGAAGTTTAGGACAGAATTCGAACTCAGGTCATCGCTTTGCAAGCATCCGGCGCTAACCAGTCCAGCAGATGTTCGTTGTGGACAATGCAACAGATATATCTCTACTCTTATAAAAAAAACAGAGTTGGTGATGATGGTCTGCCTGCCATCCTGCAATATAGGCCGTCCGATTAATATCTGACGGATAGGAAGGAAACTGTGGCAATTTTGCAAAAAGATACCCACACCCCTCTCCACATTTGCACATAAGGCCTTCCCTCGTTTATCCTTTTCTCTCACAAGATAAACTACTCATACAAATGCATCTTGATGTTTCATGCAACGCACGGGCATCTTGCTAGTTTCTTTTTAAATAGTTACTGCGATAATTGGGTTGAAGTGATATATTTTATGTATGCCCCGAATGATCTCAAATTCACTAGTAGTAACAAAGAAAAGGTTGCCTTGTTAATTAACAGAAAACAGGGTCAAAACTATCACATGAGGCCGGTAAAAACAAGGCACACTGGGTTTAGCGTCATCGTCACTATAGCTGGGCGCGCGCGAGAAGTCTACATATCGAGGGGGCTACGGAGAGAAAGACGTATCGAGTGTGTGTGAGCGAGGCACAGAGACACAACTAGCGTGTGTGTGTGTGTGTGTTGTGTGTGTGGTTGTGTTTGAGAGAGAAGCCAATTGATAGATTAAGATCAAGATCGAGTTGTCACCCTTCTGCTGTCATTGTTGGGGGGGTGGGGAGGGGGGAGGGAGAGAAAGACGTATCGAGAGTGTGCGCGCGGTAGGCAGAGAGGCACAACTAGCGAGTGTGTGTGTGTGTGTTTGAGAGAGAAGCCAGTAGATAGATTAGTTTCAAGATCGAGGTGTCACCCTACTCCTTCGGTGTCGGAAAGTGGGTGTGTGTGTTTGAGAGAGAAGCCAGTAGATAGATTAGTATCAAGATCGAGGTGTCACCCTACTCCTTCGGTGTCGGGAAGTGTGTGTGTGTGGGTGTGGGGGGTGCGAGTGACACTTAGATATAGGGAGAAGGAGTTTGTGTGATACATATCTATATTAAGGGATAGGTAGATAGCATGTGTGCGAGGCATACTTAAAGCATCACGGAGATAAACAAGCGGGGTGCATGCAAGTGCCGGAAAAAAATGAAGAGAGAAACAATGTTTGGCGCGCGTGCGTGTGTGTGTGTGAGCGAAATCTCAAAAGAAAAGGTGCTCTGCTGGAATCCCATTGTATGTATTCATATGGTTCCGGGACTCAAGTTAACCTTACGCATATGTGTGCGAGACATAGTTATACTTTGAGACATTAGTGGCGGTGGGTGGGCGGAATTAAAGGGGGCGTGTTCGACAGAGAGAGCGTGTGTGTTTTTGTGTGAGAGACTTGTAGGACAGGGTAGAAAGACGAATTCTAACCTTGACGGAGGGGGAGAAATACACGAAGTCCGTGTGTGTGATTCTGATGCCCACGGAGAAAGGAGATATGTATGTGTGTGAGAGAGATTGCACAATTCCATGTATCACTATCTAGCGATTGTGGACGTGCATCGCTTGAACATAAATCAATATCTACTTCATATCGTGGCCAAAGATACAATATCGATTCAACGCTATAAAGATTGGACACTCACATATCGCATTTTTTTCTTCCAAATAGTCCTTTCCAATTGTGCATGCCAAAGTTGCAGTGATGTTTCTTCAAACAACCACTGTAGTTATCATGTATATGCACCATTGTTTGTTTTGCATTCAAATTCATTAGTCTAGGATGATTTAAGGTTCTATTATGAAGTAATATATGTAATATTCATATATGAATTCAACGGGTACGCGATTTATGAAATGGAGGCCATGTAATCATATGAGGTAACACTTTTAAGTAGCGGACTACAATATCCATTTCTTTTGTGGGACTACAACATCCATTTCTTTTTCTGCCTCTATATTAAAATTAACACGTCAATGCATTATGTTTAAAATAAATAACCAATGGCACTAAATTATATATTTACGCGAGAAATACATAGGCTGAGCGTTTGATCCGTTTTTTTTGTGAACGCGCCTCTACACCCGTACGATTGGCCGCGCCCGTGTGAACGTACAAGTTATCGGTGCATCATCCCGAGTTATTGTCTTTTTTCTAGGGTGGACTTCATACCAATTATTAACTGCTGACGTGTGCCCCGTGTACTCAGTCTCGCATGACCTTCCCGCTAGCACTGTCCAAAATTAGTTGAAACTGGATACGAACGATCCCGCGGGCGGCAAAATCTCCTGCCTCCTTCTAAAATTTCCACCACCTAGTCTTTAGCATGCGAAATTCTCATTTTGTCCTTGGTGCACGGAGAACAATAGTTACAATACGGCCCTCATCTACATAATAAGTCGGGGCTGCTTTGGTAACTTCCGGTTCCCCCCACCACACGGCACCCCCATTTCCTCTCCCCCTCCCGCAAAAATGACTACTCCACAGCACCAGAGCATCTTACATCACGCCGTCCGTACTTCATCGGCCTTTCTACCCCTCCCCTCTCGAAACCCTAGACCGCTCATCCACCGGCGTACCAGAGCCCATTCACTTCCAGCGGCATCCACCTCGCCGAATCTGCTTCTGCGGCCGCATCTACCCCTCCCACCTCCCCTAGAAACATGTAGACTGCTCATCCACCACTATACCACAGCCCATTCAGTGCCGGCCTTGTCCACGGCGCCGGATCTGCTTCACCGGTACTCTCATCAACCGCAACGCATTTGCATCGGCTCCTTCGTACTCCCCATCGGAGACGCTTCGTCCACACCCCCGGAGCCGCCCCACCAACGCCCCCATCGACGGCCTCTGATCCTCTTCGCCGACACCTTCCTCAACCCTACCAGAGCCACTTCACCGACACCATCCTCAACCCTAACGGAGTAGCTTCGCCTATACCATTCTCAACCCTACCAGGGCCGCTTTGCCAATGCCCAAGTCCACGGCCTCAGATCCGCTTCGTCGCACCCTCGTCCAACATACCGAAGCAGCTTCTGACGCCCCGTCCACGGCCGCAGATCCGCATCGTCGACACTATCCTGAACCCAACCATCGGAGCAGCTTCATCGACGCCCTCGTCCACGGCCTCAGATCCGCTTCGCCCACACCGTAGTCCACCCTACCGGAGCCGGTGCACAAACACCCTACTCCACGGTTCTAGATCTCCTTACCGGACCCCGACAGCCAGCACAGCGTCATCACCCTTGACGTTTCTAACCTGATTCCCACCGTCTGGCAAGATGCCAAGCACCCGTCGCGGCCTACGTACTTGTCACCTTTAAACCCATCCAGCATCACCTACCTGATGTACTTCAAATATACTAATAGGTCGCTGTTACATGTTATGCAACTGGCAAAAACTACAAGGATGATGTTTCTTCTGGATCTAACAGCTTGGCCAACCAAGATCCTGGACTGAGGCATTGCCATGATCTTGTAAGTGCGTCTCTCTCTTGTATTGTTGTGTGCCTGCCAGCGTGCTTTGCTAGGATTTTCGACCAGTAATCCCTTTGTGCAGACAATGATTTCCACTACTAGCTGCTAAATTAGAGATGTAGATGTCATACATGATACTCCCTCTGTTCCTAAATATAAGTCTTTCTATAGATTCCACTATAGACTACATACAAAGCAAAATGAGTGAATCTACACTCAAAAATGCATCTATATACATCTGTATGTGGTCCATACTGGAATCTCTACAAAGACATATATTTAGGAACAGAGGTAGTACATTACACAAAATCGTAGGTGGCATGTAGGAATTCCAGTGCACTACATTAGGCTCCCTTAGAGTGCCTGCTAGTCCAGTACACAGAGTCATGGCTAGTTTATTCTACGCACACAATTGTTAATTGGTGGTTTAAATATGCGCAAGGGATATGCAATGTATTATCATGTAGAGATATCTCAAATTAGCCGTGTCAACTTGCAGATAGGGTGCCGCAATGAAAAAGTACAAGATTTCTTAGTACAAGATGTATGTGGCAATTTCATGGAACATCGCAAAAAAAGGAGAGGTAGCGGTGAGCCTATACAGTGTGCTATGGTAGGTTACTCCGGCCCAGTTCTTTTGCAGGATTCTCCCAGAATTTGCCCCTCTCTAGCTTCTCCAAGAATCTTTGACCCCCATTTATTTTACAATCCTAACTAATTAGACCCTAACTAGATAGGATTGTAAAACAAATGGGGCTCAAAGATTCTGGGACAATCTGGGTAGGGGTCAGATTCAGGGAGAATCTGGCAAAAGAACTAGGCCTGCATTGCAATCATCGTGACATGTTATTTCTATGTCAGTGTTGTTGGCCAAGTTTCTTAGGGACAGTTATTTCGAGTTATCCTAAGAAAATAAGCACCTATGAATATAAGCTCCAGATAATAAGCCAACTAGTTCTTTTCATTGCCTGCCTTTTCAGCTTATTTGTGGTATGATCAGTGAAAAGTCTAGATTGCATTATATTTTGTCATTTTGCTGCCCATATGAAAATTAATTTGACTTGCAAATATCACAAATTGAACCCAGTGCGGTAATTAATATGATAGGAAAACAGACCATCAATATTTGTTCAAAATGCAAATACAAAGATACCATCTACTTGGCACAATTGTGACGCCCCCGATTCAATCGTACACTAATCATACACGCAAACATGTACGATCAAGATCAGGGACTCACGGGAAGATATCACAACACAACTCTAAACACAAATATAAATAATTCAAGCTTCATATTACAAGCCAGGGGCCTCGAGGGCTCGAATACAAAAGCTCAAGAGCACAAGTGTTAGCGGAAGCAAATATATCTGAGTACAGACATAAGTTAAACAAGTTGCCATAAGATGGCTAGCACAAACTGGGATACATATCGAAAGAGGCGCAGGCCTCCTGCCTGGGATCCTCCTAAACTACTCCTGGTCGTCGTCAACAGCCTGCACGTAGTAGTAGGCACCTCCAGAGTAGTAGGGGTCGTCGTCGACGGTGGCGTCTGGCTCCTGAACTCCAGCATTTGGTTGTGACAACCAGGAAGAAAGAAAGGGGGAAAAAGGGGGGAGCAAAGCAACCGTGAGTACTCATCCAAAGTACTCGCAAGCAAGGAGCTACACTACATATGCATGGGTATATGTGTAAAGGGCCATATCAATGGACTGAACTGCAGAAAGCCAGAATAAGAGGGGGGATCTCTAATCCTGTCGAAGTCTACGCTTCTGGCAGCCTCCATCTTGCAGCATGTAGAAGAGAGTAGATGGTAAGTTCACCAAGTATCATCGCATAGCATAAATCCTACCCGGCGATCCTCTCCTCGTCGCCCTGTGAGAGAGCGATCACCGGGTTGTATCTGGCACTTGAAAGGGTGTGTTTTATTAAGTATCCGGTTCTAGTTGTCATAAGGTCGAGGTACAACTCCAAGTCGTCCTTTTACCGAGGGACACGGCTATTCGAATAGATAAACTTCCCTGCAGGGGTGCACCACATTACCCAACACACTCGATCCCTCTGGCCGGGCAGACTTTCCTGGGTCATACCCGCCTCGGAAGATCAACACGTCACAGCCCTACCTAGGCCTAACAGAGAGGTCAGCACGCCGGTCTAAATCCTATGCGCGCAGGGATCTGGGCCCATCGCCCATTGCACACCTGCATGTTGCGTGGGCGGCCGGTGAGCAGACCTAGCAACCTCCATTACAAAGGAAGTTGCGTTACGCGGTCCAACCCGGCGCGCGCCGCTCAGTCGCTGACGTCTAGGAGGCTTCGGCTGATACCACGACGTCGAGTACCCATAACTGTTCCCGCGTGGTGGTTAGCGCGTATAGGCTCGTAGCCAGACTCAGATCAAATACCCAATCTCGTTAAGCATGTTAATTGATATAACCGCGGACGCCGACTAGGGAACAGGCCCACCTGTCTCCTAGGTGGTCACAACCTGCCCTGTCGCTCTGCCACAAAGTAACACTCGGGGGCCGTCGGGAACCTAGGCCCACCTCTGCCTGGATGGAACCACCTGCCCCTTCAGCCCCCATCTTCGAACAATAACATAGGTAATGTAAAAGTATATAGTATATGTACCCATGATCACCTCCCGAAGTGATCACGGCCCAGTAGTATAGCATGGCAGACGGACAAGAGTGTAGGGCCACTGATGTAATTCTAGCAACCTATACTAAGCATTTTAGGATTGCAGGTAAGGTATCAACAGTAGTAGCAAAGACAGGCTATGCAGCAGAATAGGATTAACCGAAAGCAGTAACAGCTATGCTACTCTAATGCAAGCAGTAGAGAGAAGGAATAGGCGATATCGGGATGAACAAGGGGGTTTTGCTTGCCTGGAAGCTCGGCAGAGAAGGACGGGCCGTCAACACCGTAGACGATCGGGGCAGCAGCAGTGGCGTTAGTCTCGAAGTCTAACTGATAGAAGAGGGGGGAAGGAACAGTAAATACAGAGCAAACAAAGTATCACAAAATACAACAAGGCAATACGCGGTGCCAGGGGTGATCTAACGCAGGGATAGGTGATACCGGCGAAGAGGGAACCCATCCAGGACAGTATTCCCGGTGTCCGGCATTTTCGGGCAGAGGGACCGGAGGGGGACGAAACAATGAATACACGGTAATGATGCAACAGGGATGCATGACATGTCTGAATGCAGTGCTAGGGTGGTATACTGCCTATCTGAGTGCATTAGTTATTTTAGGAATTTATCTAGATTTATTTTATTAAAGCCAGGCACTATTCATCTACCAGAAACAGGCAAAAAGTTGCATGTTCATATAGCTAGAGGCATTTGACAGGTATGTGGGTAGTGTATTTGGATTCGTCTCATTTTTCTGGTCATTTTTCTTATATAAATTATTTCCATCGGAGTTACGGTTTAAAAGATATGATTTTTCAAAGTTTAAATCAATTTTCTGGAATTTAAATATTTATTTAAATTTGAATTATCCAAAACAGTGCAGAGTGATGTCACCGTGACGTGTTGCTGACGTCAGCAGACAACAGTGAATTTGACTGGGTCAAACTGACATGGGGGTCCCACATGTCATTGACACAGTGTTAAACCAGGATTAATTTTAATCTAATCTAAACTAATCAGTGGGTGGACCCACACATCGGTGTCTAAACTAACTAACAATTAATTAACTTAATCATTTTAATTAGCTTAATTAACAGGGCTGTGGGGCCCACTTGTCAGGCCAGTTGACCAGGTCAACTGGTCAACAGTTGGCCTCACGGGCCCACCTGTCAGCGGCCCAGGGTGGGGCCCAGGGGTGGGCCCAGGGCGCCCACGTGGCAGCCACGTCGGCTGGGGCGGCCGGAGCGCCTCCGGCGCGCGCGTTCACGGCGGCAGAGAGCCGGCGAGCCGCGGGTTTCACCCCCGGTGGCCCATTGGCGACGCCGCCGGCACCGTTGGGACCGCGCGAGAGCCGCGGTTCGGCAGGTGGTGGTGGCCAGGGCAGCCGTGGCCGGAAAAAGCACCGGCGACGACCAAGGCGGAGCACAGCTCCGGTGAGGTGCGGGGAGAGTGCTTCGGTGATGTTTCGCGCGGGTTTTTGGGGGCGTTCGAACGAGGCGACAACGGCGGAGCTAACGGAGCTAGCGGATGACCAAAACGGCGACGAGAATGGCCGGACGGAGTGCAACCGCGGCGGCCGGAGCGAGCACTCGCGGCGGCCAATCCACGGCGAGCGAGGCGGCGAGAAGAGGAGCAGGGGAGGAAGGGGATGAGCTCACGGTGGTTGTCGCCGTTAAGTGAGCTCGGGGGAGGCGCGGTGCAGGCAGTGGCGAAGGAGATCGACGGCGGCGGGTCCGAGAAGGGGGCGACGCAGGTGCGGTGGAGGAGGGCCTCCGGGCTCGACTTGACGACGTGGGGCGACGTAGTCGACGACGAGGAACGCGATGGGCACGGTGCGGCGACGAGACGGAGGCGGTGGCCGCGCCTACGCCGGTGGCGGGGCCATGGGAGCGCTCGGGAGAGGTGGGAGGAGCGAGAGAGAGTGAGGGGAGGCGCTAGGGTTTCGCCAGGGGGTGGGGGGGTTAGGTAGGCCCTAGGTTGGGCCGGCCTGGTGGCCGTGGCCCAGTTGGGCCGGGGGTTTTTTTCCCTTTTTTTTCTTTTTTCTTTTCTTTGTTTTCTTTTGCCTTTTTCTTTTATTTATTCTCATTTCTCTGTTTAGTAAAAAGTTAGGCCTCAAAATGATTTTTGTAGAACATGGCAATTGTTCCAATAAATACTAGGCATCCTCTACCACTGTCAAAAATTGGTTTGGAGTCAAAATGGATCTCACACCACTTTTATAATAATTAAAATGCATTAATCCTAGCTGTTTAGGTAAAGTTTGAGCCACCTAATTAATTTATTTATTGTTGGTTACAATTTTAGAATGGTCTCTGCAATATTTGCTATTTATTAAACATTTTAGTTTCTATGTTGGATAACTTTTATTTTCCACTTTCATTTAAATTTGAATTTGAATCAGTTTTGAACTAACACGAGATTATCAACAGTAAACCGATGTGATGTGGCATCATTAGCAGAGGTTCACTGTAGCTTAACTATCTGGGCGTCACAACAATCTACTTTGGTCAATGTCTTCAATAGAGAGCCCATTGCCTAATTTAAATGAAGAACGCATTGCCTAAATTTAAATGAAGAACCATTATTTATGGAAATTCGATGGTCCAAGTGGCTGGTTATTATCATATAGCAGCACCACCTGAAAGCATCATATAGCAGCAGCAGCTCATAGCAACTGATCATACAGCAGCAGTAGCTAGCAATTCATCATATACCAGCAGCAGCTCATAGCAATTCATCATATAGCAGCAACAGGAGCAGCTCATAGCAATTCATCATATAGCAGCAGTAGGAGCAGCTTATAGCAACTCATCATATAGCAGCAGCAGCAGCAGCTCATAGAAATTCATCATATAGCAGCACCAGGAGCAGCTCATAGCAATGCATCATATAGCAGCAGCAGCAGAAGCAGCAGCTCATAGCAATTCATCGTATAGCGGATCGGAATGAAAATTTGGCAAAAAATCAAAGGAGATCCTCACCTTGTTGGATGAGCTCATCCTTCAACAGCACCTCAAGGCCACGGCCTGGGAGAAGGGGAGGGGGAACGAGGTGCCTTCTGCCGGAGTGGGGCATCGGCCGTAGTTGTGCGGCGACCGCCGGAGTAGTGCGTTGGACGGACCATAGCGGAGCAGCTGCTGGAGACCATGAGAATGAGGGGCGGCGCCAGAGGGAGGAGAAACCGGGGAGATTTGGCCCTACCCGCCGGCCATGTAGCCTAGCTGGACAGAGCATCACCGAGGAGCAGGCCAGATGGGACCAGTGGCGATGGCTCGCTGGAGGAACCCTAGCACTGTAGGCAGGGGATCGAGGTAGAGGGAAAGGGGAGAGGAGATGCAAGCATGCAGGGCAATGAACACTTGCGTGTTTGTTTTTACTTGAGGGTCAGGTGTGACACGCGCATGAGTAGTGGCATTTTGAGTGTAATATAGGCAGACAACAGAGTCATTTTGCTATTCCCCTTCCCTTCAATTTTTAGTGAGCTTCTACCCAAAGCACCCCCCCTCCCCAAAGCAAAATAAGTTAAGCCCAAGCCCATAACTCAAAAATGACTTCTTTACATCTTTTATGGCTTATTTTGACAATAAGCTCTGAAAAGGTGGAATAGAACTGGCCCTTAACCTGCAATTCAATTGTGCGTGCAATGATGAATCACTCCTGCCTGCTATAGTGTACATTTAGGCATCATACATGGCATAACCTAATACATGTGCATTTCATTATAGAATCTTGAACATGCAATGTTTATGTTAGTTCATACATTGCACATGATGTTTAAATGCCCATTAAATCTGGTCAGTCATGTGATGGTCTTTAAGCCTCCTTCTATGCTTCTTTTCTTGATATGTAATTCAGTGTTGTGCAAGATTTGCTCACACATCTGTTCAATTGTTTGTTTGTATCAGCCAGCCATACTAGGGCTCTTTGCTTTGATTACTTGTTGTTCTTGACCTAACAGAGCTTGTCAATGATTTAAACACTAAGGGCTGCTGTAGTGGGGGCTTGTATAACTCATAGGTGACATAAATGTTTGGTTGTACACTAAAGTAGGCTCTCCAAGAGTACCTGGAGATCCAGTTCGAAGGTATGCCTAGTTTTTACACAGCGCACACATAGTAAATGCTCATTTCATTATGTGCAAGAGATGTGGCATGTTTCATTATGTGGTGTTGTTTTGTTATAAACTCATCCTTTGGTGTTGTTCACAGACTGGAAAGTATGCATATTTATCTTCCAAGGAGACCAGTAACTAGTTTGTATCACCTTGCAGAGGGGGTGCAATGAAGATAAGACTGAGGATTTCCAAGTACAAGATGTTAGGAAGGAGCCTTGCAAGAGAAGGAGGAGCAGCGCTGAGCCTGTTCAACCAGTTATGGTAAGTCATTGTATTACAATTACCAGGACATCCTATTTGTCTGACATTGTGCTTGCGTAGGGTTCTTCACCTGTAACCCAGTCATTGGGCCATTGATTAAAACTCCCTCCGCTCACTACTATATGATGTTCTAACTTTTTTATAAATCAGATGTATGTAAACACATTTTAATGTGTCTGTTCACTCATTACGGATGTAGTCTACTTTTAAATATCTAAAACATCTTATAGTAGTGAATAGTGTGAAACTGCTTCCTGCTATGGTAGAGTTGTCGATGTCATAAATGTCATAACTAAACGCATATTCACATCATTAGCCTCCCTATCATTACTAGGATCTTGATTACATACTAGTCGAGATACTTCATAGGGGGCAAACAATATTACATTACTTGTTCCTTTATATATTAAATGTAGCTAGGCCATGGATGTTATTGAGGCGTGCATGTATGCATGATGCCAACTCAACAGTTCAATTGCTTGTTTGTTTCAGGCATAGTTAAATTGCTCTTTTCAATTGCTTTATTTGTCCTCAGTTAATGAGATGCCCAAACAATGATGCCTGATGTTGGGTACTTGTATAACTATTAGTTGACATAATTAAAGGCCTTACCATTTAATTACTCTGGTGAAGTGTGCCTGAAGCTTTGAAGTCTATTAACCAACTATTACTGCATGAGGCTCATAATCTAGTTTATACGAGGCTAATGATTGCATAGTTTTGCTTGCTGTAGTACGTTTGTATGAATCCCTCTGCTGTTCATTATGCTCCAACATCATGCTCCTCTGGTGAGCTAAGACAGATTTCTGTATGCGGGCTACACAGACTACCATTTTATAATTTTTAAAATATCACCTGCTTATGCTTCATGACGTGTAACATTATTGTTAGTCCAGTTTTGCCATGTACAAAATAGTCTGTCTTGCTCGTTTCACTGTTGTAACTATATTTTTGCCCTAGTCATGTGTACTTACAGAAACATTTCAGGATGAAGTGACATCAACACAAAGATCTGAGAGCAGTGCGGCATGGCCGTTACCAAATGATTATGGATTGGAATTGGAATGTGCTGGCGTTCTCGAGCATCAACTAGAGGTGGCAAGACAACGTGTACATGATTCTCAACATGCAATCAACATGTTGAGACTGGAGTTGCAGGTATTAGATGCAGGAGTCAAAAAAATGAAACAAGACGCTGAGGTAACCACAAAGGAATTGGAGATTTTGCAGACTGAAATTTGTGCTATTTGAATCCGGCCAATCCTATTTTCTGAAGAGATTATAGTTCAAATGGTAAGTTCTGTCGTTGCATGTCCATGATGTATGAGCTTTATTTGTCCAATGTATGTAATTTGCTGCTTGTGTACGCTTTATTATCACTGGTGCCGAACTATAATGCCCAGTGGGTATAATCTGCTGTAATTTCTTTATTGTATAGTGTAGGATTATTCTTCATTTCTATGCCTTAGTATATTTATTGTATAGTGTAGGTTTTTTAGAGGCGATAGTATAGAGTAGGATAATTCTTTGTATATGCTATATCGTTAAAACGGGGGCCAACACGCCCAAACATTACCTGGATACCATCCGAACGAACAAACATGTCTAGTCAAAGTGGGCCTTAATTGGGCTGGTCAACTTAATATTTAGTGGATCTCAATCGATGTAGCCCACCGTAACAACGACTCTTAGCAGGCCGTTAACAGGCCGAAAGCTTGATAGGGCCATATAAATGGAAATGGCCCACGGGCCTCTAGTAGGCCGAAATAAATGTCAATTTTGTCTTGGCCCTTTTACTTGACGGGCCAGTAAGAGGCCGAAAGTGTTTTGGGCGAGAAGAGGCCCAATTTACAAACTAGGCTTTTAACAGGCCGAAAGTCGTGTCGGGCTGAAATTGTGCCCTGCGGAACGTGGGCCGCTAATGGACCCAAAATCAGGTGGCACCGTCAAAGGCCAAACTGTTGTGCAGGCCGTTAACAGGCCGAAAGATAAAATGGGCTAGGAATTGGCCCATCTACAGAATGGGCCGAGGAAAGGCCGAAAGTCACAATGGGCTAGAAGTTGGCCCAACTACAGAATGGGCCGAGAAAAGGCCGAAAGACGTACCGGCGGCATATTGGTCCATATCTATAATGGGCTGCTAACAGGACGAAAGAAGATCGGGCCATAATTGGGCTCAAAGACGTAGCGGGCTGTTAACGGGCTGGAACTGATGATGGGCTGGAAATTGTCAAATCTAGAATGGGCCTTTGATGGGCCGATTATGTGTAACTCATATGGGCCGTGCTTGTGAATGGGCCTGACTCAAGTAGGTCGCTAATGGGCGGCCCGCTTATTTTGACAAGCCCGGCCTTTTAACCTAAACGGGCCACTATTGGGTCGAGCCACGTGTCGACGTACCATAGGCGCGTCCCGTCCACTCGCTGGATGACACCTGTCCCAACGCGGAGCTGACACGTGGATACTAAGGCGAATCAGAATTTTACACGTGGAAAATCCGCATTGGTCCGGGCAGTTAACGGGTTATCGGATCCAAACCGGAACTCGATAGCTTAACGGCGACCCATTACGGTGGATGCCACGTGTCGGTTACCCTTGACGAAAGCACTTCTCTGACGCGCGATTTATCATCATGGAAGTGGACACTTCCGTGATGATAATTTTGGTATTGTCATGGAACACTTCTACGACAGCACAGGTATGACTATCTTGATTCTGTCAGAAAATCGTCATGGATGTACATGCATAACAGAAAACGTGACCTACTATGACAAACACGTATCATCACGGAAGTGTATTTTTTTGTAGTGAATGCGCGGTACCGAAGCGGCTAGCAAATTGTGGAAAGGTAAGAGTGCGTATAATCCATGGACTCACATTAGTCATAAAGAACTCACATACTTATTGCAAAATTTTATTAGCCCTCGAAGCAAAGTACTACTACGCATGCCCCTAGGGGGATAGATTGGTAGGAAAAGACCATCGCTCGTCCCCGACCGCCACTCATAAGGAAGACAATCAGTAATAAAATCATGCTCCAACTTCATAGCATAATGAGATACTATACGTGCATGCTTCGGGAATCACAAACCTTCACACCAATATTCCTACTAACCACAACCGTTTACTAGTACCTCCCACATATTATCATCTCTCTATCGCAAAACTATTGCAAGGAATCAAACACATCATATTCAGTGATCCACAAGTTTTATGTAGGATTTCATGACTAACCATGCAAATGACCAATTCATGTTGACTCTCTAAATAGATATAAGTGAAGCAAGAGAGTTTAATTCTTTCTACTAAAGACCATGCTCTAATATAAGTGAAGCAAAATAGCATTCTACAAACAACGATTTTCTATATGTAGCGAAACAGGCAAACCAAACTTGAAATGATATAAGTGAAGCACATGAAGCATTCTATAAAGCCATACTCAAAAGATATAAGTGAAGTGCAATGAGCATTCTATAAATCAACCAAGAACTATCTCATACCAGCATGGTGCATAAAACAAAAGGGGAAAATAAACACAAAAGACGCTCCAAGATTTACGCATATCACGTGGACGAAACGAAAACCGAAACATACTGATACTTGTAGAAGAAAGATGGGATGCCTTCCGGGGCATCCCCAAGCTTAGACACTTGAGTCTCCTTGGATATTTACTTGGGGTGCCTTGGGCATCCCCAAGCTTGAACTCTTGCCTCTCCTCCTTCTCCTCATATCGAGACCTCCTCGATCTTTGAACACTTCACCCACACAAAACTTAACAAAAACCTCCGTGAGATCCGTTAGTATAATAAAGCAAATTACTACTTTAAGTGCTGTTGCAAACCCATTCATATTTTATTTTTGCATTATCCCTACTGTATCCTAACTTCTCCATGTCTTATAGTCCACAGTTCCATCAAAACAAGCAAAACAATGCATCAAAAATAGAATCTGTCAAAAATAGAACAGTCTGTAGCAATCTGAACTTTGACCATACTTATGTAACTCCACAAATTCCAAAAAATTAGGACAAAATAAATTTTTTGCATAGTGGTACTCTGTAAAAATTTCAAAAACTTTTGACGTTCCAGTAAAAAATGTAAATCCACGCACTACAGCCAAAGTTTCTGTTTTTGCACCGCACACACCAACAAGCAATTTAATCATCCTAAAGGCAAATCTTGTACAAGGGGATAATTATTTTTGTTGAAAAGTTTCTGTAATTCACGATTCACAAAGTTTCCATGGGCATGAAGAAGTTCAAGGATATCCCCCACTCCAACAGTGTTCGTCCTTCTCACTTTCATTTTTCCTATTGTAAAGTTTTAAGTTCCCCTCTAATTTTTTTTGTTTTTAAAACTTAGCACACAACAGAAGTAAATGACTCTCTAAAATTTTCGGGCTGTCTCCCAGGCAGCGCTTTCTTTAAAACCATTAAGCTAGGCATAAAGTGCTCAAGAATCGATCCACCCGGATCCCAAGGTATATCAAAGCCAATTTTAATTAGCAACGATTTATAATTTAATAGTGAGAACAAAGCAACATATATCATACAATGATGAAGTCTAACTCTCTTCCTATGCATCGGCATATCATAAAAGAACAATTCATGCACATCAAGTAAAGGCCAAAACATAGCATAAGCAGTTTCTTGCAATTTTATTGTGTTGAAAACATAGAGAGGTGGAGATGTAGTTCTTCTCTCATAAGAATTGCAAGTAGGAGCAGAAAGTACATGCATATTATATTCATCAAAATTATCATCTGCAATAGTAAAACACAACCCATCAATATAATCCTTAATAAGAGCAAACTTCTCCGATATAGTATAGTTGGGAGAATTCAAAAAGATAATAGGACTATCATGTGTGGGTGCAATAGCAACAATTTCATTCTTACCATAAGGAACAATAGCAAGTTCATCTCCATAAGCATAATTCATATTGGCATCTTGGCCACAAGCATAGCAAGCATCAATTTCATGAAAAAGGGATATTTCAAATGAATCAATGGGGTCATAGCAATTATCATAGCATTCATCCTTTGGTAAGCACGAAGGGACATTAAACAATGTATGGGATAAAGAGTTACTCTCATTAGAAGGTGGGCACGGGTAGCTAATCCGCTCTTCCTCCTTTTGTTCTTCGCTCTCCTCCTCATCTTTTTCATCTAATGAGCTCACAATGTCATCATTTTCTTCTTCCATAGTTTCCTGCAAAATATTAATCTCTTCTTGGATAGCGAAGGAGTCCTCAATATATGGTCTAATATAAGCATTAGAAGCATAGTTTTCATAGCAATATTTAAGTATGGAAATTTTTTCTGATTTGTCAAGAGTAGCATCATACTTTTCAATCAAAGAAGTAATTTCATAAGCACCCTTAAAAGCAACAAATTCTTAAATTTGTTCAAATCATAGTAATTATAAACACCCTTGGCATAAGAAGATAAGATTCCATTATCACTAAACTCACATTGGTAGAGAAGGTATAAGGTCTTCAGAACAACAAGTAAAATCATATAACTCACATAAATTCCAAGCATAGCATTGCATAGTATTAATTTGATGCCATAAAAGTTTCCCTGTTGAGATAAGCGGTGTCACGCATAATAAGCATGCTCATTTAATGATTTTCCCTCAACTAAGCTAGTTGGGTTTTCAGCACGAGCACATAGGGATCAAAGATGATCCAAGTAGAAAGCTTCAGCAGTATGATAGATTTTGGGTGGTTCTTGAACCATTGGTTTAGCAGGTACAACTAATTTTTTTTGTATTTTGCGTTTCCTACCCAAAACTAAAGATAGAAAACAAGAGCACAAAATAAAAACTACTTAGTGATAAGCAAACAAGCACACACGAGATATTCACCCCACGCTATTGCTCCCCGGCAACGGCGCCAGAAAAAGGTCTTGATAACCCACAAGTATAGGGGATCGTTTCTAGCCCTTTTCGATAAATAAGAGTGTCAAACCCAACGAGGAGCTAAAGTCAGAACAAATATTCCCTCAAGTTCTATCGACCACCAATACAACTCTACGCACACTTAACGTTTGCTTTACCTAGAACAAGAATAAAACTAGAAGTACTTTGTAGGTATGAAGGAAAAGTTTGCAAGATAATAAAGAACGTAAAAATAAAAAGTAGGTGCTGTTCTAATTAAAGTACAACTAAATTAGTATAGCGAGCGTGGATTAGTAGTGGTAGGATTAGCGGAATTGTCCCTAAGCAATTGACTACGTTACTAGACCAATAGCAAGTTTTTATGTGGGAGAGGCCACTGCTAGCATGTCATCCCTTACTTGGAATTCTATGCACTTATGATTGAAACTATTAGCAAGCATCCGCAACTACTAACATTCATTAAGGTAAAACCCAACCATAGCATTAAGATATAAATTGGCCCCCCTTCAATCCCGTATGCATCAACTTCTATGTTAGGAAGAAGCTTCCGTCACTCTTGCCCTCCAATGCATAGTCCTATCAACATACAACTAACCCTATGGTGCGATCCACACGCGCGCTCATATGATGGGCACCAAAGGACAACAACATAACCACAAGCAAATTAAACCAATCATAGCAATTCACCAATTACCCGATAGGACAACAAAAATCTACTCAAGCATCATAGGATGGCAACATATCATTGGATAATAATATGAAGCATAAAGCACCATGTTCAAGTAGAGGGTACAGTGGGTTGAGGGAGAGTGGATCACTGAATATAGATGGGGTAAGGTGATGGAGTTGTTGGTGAAGATGATGGAGTTGTTGGAGTAGATCGTCGTCACCCGATGATTGCCCGGGCGGTGTTCCGGCGCCACCTAGAGAGAGAGGGAGAGAGCCCCCCTCCTTCTTCTTCTTACTTGGCCTCCCCCTAGATGGGAGGAGAGTTCCCCCTCTGGTCCATGGCCTCCATGGCGGCGGAGGGGCGAGAGCCCCTTCGAGATTGGATCTGTCTCTCTATTCTCTTCTGTTTTGCGTTCCTGTTTTCTGGCCCTTCACCGTTTCTTAAATTCCTGGAGATATGTAACTCCGATTGCGCTGAAATTTTTACATGATTTTTTTCCATAAATTATCTTTCTTGCGCCCGAAGAAGTGCCCCAGCCGACTTACGGGGTGCCCAAAAGGCACCACCACGCTCCAAGGGGGCCAAGCACGCCCTGATGGGTAGTGGAGGCCGTGGGCCTCTGTTTGCATTGATTCCACCTCCCAAAAATCACGCATATTCCAAAATAAATCTCCGTAAATTTTTATCGCGTTTGGACTTTATTTGATATGGATATTCTGTGAAACAAAAAACATGCAACAAACAGGAACTGGCACTGGGCACTGGATCAATATGTTAGTCCAATAAATCATATAAAATGTTGCCAAAAATATATGAAAGTTGTATAATATTGGCATGGAACAATAAAAAATTATATATACGACGAAGACGTATCAGGGGGTGAAGGGGAGGCTGCACATGGTGAGGGGTGGCAAAGACCTCGTCCTCTCCATACTCCAGCTTCCATTGCACACTAGTAGCCTCTCCTTTCTTCCTCTTATCTCTATTTTAGTTTGTGCTTACTCTGTTGTGCTTGATTGCTTGCTACTTGCATTGAACATCAATGAATGGCACTATGGTAGCAAGGAGTAGCAGCAGTAGGTCAGCTCGGTCACAATTGTAAATTTCTTTTTTTGTACTATTAAGCAATGAATGTTTGTATCTTTTGGATTCCGCTTGCCATGTTCCGCTGGCTCCACCAATAGCTGTCTGTGGGTGCTTGCTCAGGTCACCTTAGACCCATCCCGTCCCCAACTCATCTGATTTTACTAGACGTCTGTAAAAATATGCCCGGCGTGTGACCCAGAAATTTTTACAGTCAACAGAAATACTCACGGATGTACATATTGCTATCTCTGCAGAGAAACAAGCATATGAACTAAGGGTTGTAGAAGCTCACGGATAGTAGTAAGAAAATAGTGCCATTTAGATCCAGGCAGTGTGATGGTTTAAATTCTGTTTCTCTGACGTGCTCGTGATGTAGTTAATAGCTTTGTAGATGTTTCCTCAGTTAATTAGATGTCATCTAGGATTGCATTTTCTTTGGAAAGACCAAGCAATGTACATGCCAATCAGATCTCTAGCTTTGAATAATAGGTGATAGATTGTGTTTTCAATTGATTCATAGCCTGTTGTTTTTTAAAAACGCTTGGCACATCCTCAACAAAATCATGATTAAACGACAGGCTTAGCATATCTTTTTTATCACTATGATTTCTTTTATCCGCAACTGATTTCTCCCATTCCTCTCCGATGCTGTAACGCAATTCCCTAAGGCCTTATGTTTTATGTTATCGGGAACTGCAGGACACCCAGCGAGTGTTTAGGATCCCACACAGGGCAGTTCTTGATATGCTCCTGGCACTATCACCGGCTCAGTATGAACGTGTTTTTCATGAGGACGGCAAGGCCCGTGTAACCGTCAGTTTCAACACCTCTGCATTGGATCTTGGAAGACCAATCAGCGACATCTCCGTGCCCGGAGCTTATTGCACAGACGATGAGACTGCCAAGGATACGGCTGCCATAAAAGCTATCAGATACATAGAGGATATGACTAACACAGTTGTCAGGGACTTAAACCATGCATCAAGCAAGCGGCATCAGCGTCGTGCTAACTGCCTGCATCAGGAGTTAAAGGACTCAAGGATCAATAACATGCAGCTTGCTAGAGGCTGGTTTCTTGCTGTCAGATATATGCATTACTTCTCTATGCACATTCGAAATGCAGTTGCCATGGACTACTCTGTTGGAAATCTTCTTGACACAATGGAGGACGCAAGCAGCTGTGTCGGGGATATACCCCGCGCTGTAACCCGGCTAGATGTATGACCCGGCTGGAGCTTGGCGACTCACTGGTGACCCGCCCGGAGCTTGGCGACTCACTGGTGACCCGCCCGAAGCTTGGCGACTCGCGGGTAACCCGCCTGAGCTTGGCGACTTATTAGTAACCCGGCGGGCGGGTCAGATGGATGACAAGACCTAACGGCCCATAAAGGCGGCTCATGGGAAGGCCGACTCATATTAGGGTGGGCCGGATTGAGAAGGAAGGCAAAAGGAACAATTCCCTTACAAGGGAAGCAAGACTAGGATTTCACTTATAATAGAATAAGTTGTAATCCTACTAAGACTAGTCATGTAACCCGCCCCTCCAACTTATATAAGGAGGGGCAGGGCACTCGAAGAGGGAGAAGTTTTTACAAGTTAAGATAGACAAGTCAAAAGCTCTCGAGGTAGAGGTAGCGAAAGAGCACCCTTGTAATCGAGATCATCATCAATATCAATGAAGCAGGATGTAGCCTTTTACCTCCACCGTGAGGGGCCGAACCTGGGTAAAACCTCGCGTCTCTCGATTCCGACCAACCCCGTTCAAGCTACCAGTTAGATGCGTTGGCCTCACGACTAAGTCCTCACACTAGGATATCTGCCGTGACAAAACCACGACAGTTGGCGTCCACCATGGGGCCCACACACGGTGGTGTTGAGTTCTTGGAGGGGTCTATCTCAGGGGTCGAGAAGTTCGCAATTTACGGATGAAGAACTGGCATGGAGCAACAGTATCGGGCAGAGCCATGGCCGGGTTAATTAAATTTGATGGTCAACTATGAAGCTGGCAGTGCAAGTTTTGAGTTGAAAAGAAGTTTAGGGTTACGTATTGTACGGCGGACAAACATGAACGGGCAATCCGTCGAATCCGAAAACAAGTTGATATCCACTACAGTAGCTCCCAAGCGAGAACCATGGCAATCCATCGAGTCAGAGAAAAGTTTTTTCCTTGTGTGACGGCGGCTTCGGGTAATCAGTCAGGCGCATCCATCATGGCGGTCATCATAGCAGAGATCGGACAAACCTACGTCCGCGCTTTGACCAACTTGACACAGTGCACGGGCGAGTTAGAAAACGCTGGCCGCAAGACCCGGAAACGGAGCCAGCTAGACCCGGACTTCGCCTCGCTCCGATTCTGATTACAACCCGTCGCCGGCTCTCCTCACCTCGCCTCGCCGGCCCGGTTCCGCTGCGGTTTCCAGTCGGCCGATCGACCCGCCTCCACCAGTATGCTTCGGGCCGCCTCTCATTAAACCGTCAAGGATCCGGCCCGCTGCCGCGGCGATCTCAAGCCGCCCGAATCTGCTGTTGCGGTTAAGACGGCCACAGTCGACCCGCTGTGCCACTGCCTTCACACCTCTGAGCCGGCCGCCTTGAAGGCGTCATCGCCCCCACGGCCGTTCGAGTCACCGTCGCTGGGTGACCCGCCTTACCAAAATGTTGGACCACCACTGCGGCCCCGAGACGCCGCTCACACAACCACCGAAAGCCGGCCTTTCCTCCACCTGCGGCGCCCCATTGCGCCGCATCCGCGCCCAAGCACCTCAACCTCTGCCCCGGTTTTCAGCACTCTGCTCCGCCGGGCAGCCTCCGCATCTGTGCCGGCTGCTTCGCACGCGCCTCGGCTGAGCCTCGCCTCCGCCACCACGCGATGAACCGGCCTCCGCCTGCGCATTGAGTTGGCCGCGCCCGGAGCCGCCGAAGCGCCCCCGCCCGTGCAGGCCCTCGTTTCTGCCACCGAGGCCTGTTGAGAAACAACAGAAAACTGAAGATGAACTGCTACAACACTGAAGGGCCAAAGGATGTTTTTTCCACAATGGAATCTGATAAATTAGAAACGGACGGCTGTACATGCCGTTCACCTTCCGCCGTGGCCGCCGTGGCTGCCGTTCGTTTTCCGCTGTGACCGGCCTTGAGCTACTGTAGCCTCGCGTTTGTTGTAGACCTCACTGCCGTGCTACTCTGGCCTGCACAGATTTTTGATCTCTTTGAAGAGTCCCCTGACAAGGTGCTGCACAGGTTGTATGCCAAGTTCCACAAAGCTAAAGTCCAACAATGACACTATTGCTATTCAAATTGAGAAGAGTCTGAGACTAATTGTTGTTGGTGGTGAGGGCACGGCAAGTTGGCTGCCCCTCGACCAAAAGAAAAAAAAGCGCGTAATGGAGGAGCATGTTGTGTCCGTGGTGCCATGGAACGCTGTTGGACTTTCTTCTGTAAGTTTGTTTGATCGCTAGTGTTTCGCCAAGACACCAGAGTTCCCGTCAGGAGAAGATCAATCGGTCCTATGGTCACTAGTAAAGGTAAGTTTGCGTACGTACGTTCGCTGGCTAGACGTGTGATGTTCATCAATTAAGCTACTTGATTGGTAGCTTCAGAGGCTAGCTAGCTTTGCAAGTACAAACCTGAAGCAGTGCAAAACAATTCTGAGAAGGCTTCACCTCAAGTCGCCGTCACCTCCGCGTCCAAGCCGTCGTAGCCGTGTTGAGCCGCCCCTGCCGCGCGCTGAGCCGCCCGGCTTCGCGGCCGCCTCCGCTATGGTGTTACGCCTCTTCACTCGCGGCCGCGCCCTCGCCGTCTCGCGAGCTGAGCTGCCCTCGCGCAACGCGACCACAGCCACCACCAACAAGCCGCCGCGGTTTGAGCTGCCATTCTGGCCTGTTTCTACGCCCGTGGCCTCCGTGAGCCGCCGTCTCCGCCACGGTCTTGCCTCGAGCTATTTTCACCGCTACAGTCGCCACCTCCACCGCAGCCATGAGAGAGTGGCTAAATCATAGTTGAAGTTACTGGAGGTGATCTACAGACGCTATATATGACTCATTTGTTGTCCAGGCAAGTCAGGCGAAAGCTGTTCAATCAATTTTTAATGATACATTTTTATTTTATTCGAGAACAGTTACACTGGTCTGTGGTATTTTTTCGCAGGACCATTATTCATTACAAAGGTGTCGCAAAGGGCGTGCATCAATATTATTTTTGCACTAGCGCTTGTGCATGTCGTACTGCTCGACGGATACGTGCTTAAGTCGCCGCCTCCGCTACATCAACACACGCGACTGACTCGTCGTCCGCGCCCGCGGCCGACTCGCCCGCGTCCACGCTGTTTCCAACGTTGCGGCCGACTCTCTCATCCGCGCCGGCTTACAATGCCGCGGTCGACTCTCCCATCCGCACCGGCTTACAACGCCGCGGCCGACTCATCTGTCTGCTCCCGCGGCCGATTCGCCCATGATTGACTTTAGCTTCACCATAGTGATCATCAACTCCGCGGCGGTTAATTTTCGGCCTAATATATCAGGTGAAATCCATCCAGCATATTTTTATATTACATATTAATTTCTTTAAAAGAGCGATTACTCTGGCTCGCAAATTCTTTATTGCAAGACAAGTTGTCTACTGCAAAAGGGACCTTTATGTCACTGAGTTGTTGAATGACTCATACCGGGAGTATATAGCAAATATTATTCAAGAACCCCGGGTCATTGGAGGGAAAATCACCCGGTCTCGGGGGCTACTGCCACATTGGTGCAAATTTAGAGACCGTCAGAAAATTTCCGGCTTAAAAAATGCCGGGCAATCAGAAAGTTCCGGCTCAAACGAAAGTTTTCGGGTTATCAGGAAATATTCCGGTTCAAAATCCGGCTCAAGGGAAATCTGTCTCTCACAAAGTTTTGAGTTCTCAAATATCCGGCTCAGTATCCGGTTCAAGAGGGATCAATCTCTCGCAAGTTCGAGTTCTTAGAAGAAATTAAAGGTTGCCAAAGAGAACTTGCTGCCATGATGCGCGGTTCAAACATGGGTATTCTGCCTTATTGCCTTATCATATTATGGGTCACTTGGGGGCTTCCTGCTCAATGAGCATAGCTATGCTTACCCTCTTGATCGGCTTACATGCCATATTATAGGTCACTTGGGGGCTTCCTGCTCAATGAGCATAGCCATGCTTACCCTCTTGATCGGCTTACATGCCATATTATATGTCACTTGGGGGCTTCCTGCTCAATGAGCATAGCTATGCTTACCCTCTTGACCGGCTTCCATGCCGAATTCCAGGTTACCCTGCCTGTATGTCAATGCTGCTCCGCCAGGCAATCCTGAATGACCCGCCGTACTCTTAACAGTCAATCTTTTAAATAAGACCCTGAACTCGTTAAGGTTAAAACAACGGTTTGTCATGTGAGGGCCGGCTTACAGTGTGCAAGGATTAACTCAGTGGCTGTGCGGCCCATGAAAGCACTTGGGTTTTAGGCTTGGCGGCCTATGAAAGCCTCGAATTTTTTTGGATTTCTGTTTTTCTGAATATTTTGGATTTATATCCCTTTTTCCTGTTACCGTACGGTTTTCATAATTTGGGCCATGCATCCCTGAACATATGACTCATATTTGAGCATTTTTGGGTTTGGTAACCCGCCCTGATAGCGGACTTTAAGTCGCCAGGATATTTTGCCTTGAGCAGTCAAAATCATGATATTTCATGCCTATGGGTCAATACCCGCTCTGGATTATAATCATCAAGGTATCACCATGGTGTCAATCTACAGGCTTTATTGGAGTCAGGCGCTTGCAAACCTTTGGGTCATCACCCTCACTGGATATGGCGATGTAAGCCGGCAGTATGAGCCAATTTTGCAGGTATGTTTTTAATTGTTATATGAATATGCGAGGTTTGATAACCCGCCCTGGCTATTGACTTTAAGTCGCCAGTATATTTTGGCTTCGATGGCCGTAATTCTAGTCTTTTCCATAATTGTATAAGACTATATTATGTTTGGGTTGTTACCCGCCCTGGCTTTTGACGTTAAGTCGCCAGGGCATATGTTGTTTAAACTTTGTGCAGGACATGCAGAGTTATGGCTTACATAAATGATTAAGTTCAAGCCCATCATCAAAGATTAAAATTGGTGTTTCAAAAGGGTTATTAGTTCTTGATTTTTAGAAAGGCTATAAGCCGCCGGGTTACAAAAATTCTGGATTACAATGAATGTGCATTAAGTCGCCATCGGCCAAGAGCCACTGAGTATTTAACTCTGGATTTACTTGTCAACAGACAAGATCTTGTGATTATTTTCCAACCGGGTTATATTATTCAAATCTTTAATAGCCAACATGGTTGGATTTTTATTATGGTTATCAATAATCGGTATTATGATTGAGGTTTTCAAAGCTCCTTCAGAATAATGGCATTATTTCTTCATCCAAGAGTACCGGTTCACAACAAAGAGCATGGTTCAATATTGATATGCAAAGGCTTTCAGCAACATGATCCGAATAATAGATATGGTTTTATTTAGTCCCGAGTCGCTGCAGGCATACGACCCGGCACTTGGGGGCTACATTATTTAAATCAAGATTACATCGAGTATGCAAGTCCCATGTCACTGCAAGAATGCACCATGGCACTTGGGGGCTAATGCAAAGTCATTTTAACTCGCCTCATTGAAGACCCGACCCATCACATAGTGATGAGTCGGCCCTTGGGGGCTACTAATTGCTCCTGTCAAAGGTAACCCGAAACTTGGGAGCTACATCATATGGTGTTATTTTTTGAAGTACATGTAAAGTCCTAGCTCAGTCTTATCTTACTGAGCCGGCCCTTGGGGGCTACACATTGCTGCTCAAAGTCCATATAATCAGATCTACAAAAGGCCCTGCTCATTATTGCATAATGACCCGGCACTTGGGAGCTACACATGGGAAGTTCAAAGTGTGCAGTTTATGATTGGCGACTTACATGAACAACCCGGATTTCTCCAAAGTTGCAGCATTTATATTAAAGCAAGTCTTAAGCTATCACTATGTTCTCCTCTTAAGACTTGGGGGCTATAGGTGATATGCATATAAGGGAGAAAGCAAGCACCAAGTCATCACAAGATTGACCCGGGCTGGGAAAACCCGGACTGTGAGGATTCATCCTATAAAGGATTTGTCCTGAAAAACTCAGGAAGACAAATTACATGACCCGGCGTCAGCAGCAATCATGACCCGGTGTCAGTAACAATCATGGCCCGGTATCATCAGTTTTTATAACCCGGCAATTTTGGTGATTGTAACTTGACAAGTTCTACATCTTCAAGTCGGCTGAACATTAGATGAATATTTCAAAGTCCAATATTTTTGTCAAGTCAGAGCATTGGAAGCCGACTCAAATGGATTATTTTTCACAATATTTTTCTACAAGCAAATTGACTATGAAGCTGGCTTATTGACCCGGACTTTCCAGAAGAAGGAAATGACAAGGACTTAAGGATGATCAGGTGCCGGTTCAGAAGAATGTTTGACCCGGCGCACAACCTGTCAAATTTGTTCTTGTGTTTATTTTGTAGGATCAGTTTAACATGGATAAATCCAAATTAAATTGGGGGCTAATGTCGGGGATATACCCCGCGGTGTAATCCGGCTAGAGCTTGGTGACTCACTGGTGACCCGCCCGGAGCTTGGCGACTCACTGGTGACCTGCCCGGAGCTTGGCGACTCGCGGGTAACCCGCCTGAGCTTGGTGACTTATTAGTAACCCGGCGGGTGGGTCAGATGGACGACAAGACCCAACGGCCCATAAAGGCGGCTCATGGGAAGGCCGACTCACATTATGGTGGGTCGGATTGAGAAGGAAGGCAAAAGGAACAATTCCCTTACAAGGGAAGCAAGACTAGGATTCCACTTGTAATAGAATAAGTCCTAATCCTACTAGGACTAGTCATGTAACCCGCCCCTCCAACTTATATAAGGAGGGGCAGGGCACCCGAAGAGGGAGAAGTTTTTACAAATTAAGACAGACAAGTCAAAAGCTCTCGAGGTACAGGTAGCGAAAAAGCACCCTTGTAATCGAGATCATCACCATCATCATCATCAATATCAATGAAGCAGGATGTAGGCTTTTACCTCCACCGTGAGGGGCCGAACCTGGGTAAAACCTCGCGTCTCTCGATTCTGACCAACCCCGTTCAAGCTACCAGTTAGATGCATTGGCCTCACGACTAAGTCCTCACACTAGGACATCTGCCGTGACAAAACCACGACAAGCTGCCTAGAAGAACATCTAGAAAAAAGGTCGTGCTATTAAATGGTGGTCCTTTTAATGCATAACTGTCGCTAGGCCTGTCGAAATGACTTCAACTTCTGTATGTTGTATTTTCTTTTGGATGTGTGCTAATTGTGAGCTGCGTTGGGTTTTCCCCGAAGAGGAGGGGATGATGCAGTACAATAGAGATAAGTATTTCCCTCAGTTATGAAACCAATGTTATCAATCCAGTAGGAGAATCACGCAACAACTCGTTAACAGCAGCTGCACACAAAATAACAAATCCCTGCACTCAACGCGAACAAGGGGTTGTCAATCCCTTGGAGGTTAATTGCAATTAAATTGTATGGCGATAGATAGATAGATCGAACAAAAATACAAAATAAAATAAATAAAGTAAAATTGCAGCAAGGTATTTTTAGGATTCTTAATATATGATAGAAGTAGACCCCGGGGCCATAGTTTTCAGTATAGGCTTCTCTCGAGAAAATAGCATATGGTGGGTAAACAAATTACTGTTGGGCAATTGATAGAAAAGCAAATGATCATGACGATATCCAAGGCAATGATCATGTATATAGGCATCACGTCTGAGACAAGTAGACCGAAACGATTCTGCATCTACTACTATTACTCCACACATCGACCGCTATCCAGCATGCATCTAGAGTATTAAGTTCATAAAGAACGGAGTAACGCCTTAAGCAAGATGACATGATGTAGAAAAAGTAAACTTATGCATGAATAAACCCCATCTTTTTACCCTTAATGGCAATGATAGAAATACGTGTCATGTCCCCTACTGTCACTGGGATTGAGCACCGCAAGATCGAACCCATCACAAAGCACCTCTCACATTGCAAGATAAATCAATCTAGTTGGCCAAACCAAATCAATAGATTAGAGAGAAATACAAGCTATAACAATCATTCATAAAAGAGTTCAGAGAAAACTCAAATAATATTCATGGATAATTTGTTCATAAACACATAATTCATTGGATCCCAACAAATACACCGCAAAAAGTAATTACATCGGATAGAACTCTAAGAACATCGAGGAGAACATTATATTTAAGACTAAATAGAGAGAAGAAGTCATCTAGCTACTAATTATGGACCCGTAGGTCTGTGGTAAACTACTCACGCATCATCGGAAGGGTAGCAAGGTTGATGTAGATCCCCTCCGTGATTGATCCCCCCCCCCGGCAGAGTGCCAGAAAAGGCCTCCAGATGGGATCTCTCGAGAACAGGAACTTGCGGCAGCGAAAAAAGTATTCGTGGACTCCTCTATTGGTTTCCCGATTTTAGAGAATTTATAGTCAGAGTTAGGTCAAATGGAACCACATGGGCCCAGGGCACGCCCTGGAGCCTCGTGGGCCACTGCTCCATCTTCTCGTCCCCTCCCAAAGCTTCCAGGGTCTCTTATGTCCAAAAAAAAAATTCAAAAAGTTTCGTGGCATTTGGACTTCATTTGGTACTAATATTCTGAAAAACCAAAAACAGGCAAAAAGCAGCAACTGGCACTGGGAACTAAGTTAATAGGTTAGTCCCAAAAAATAATATATAATTGCTTGTAAATGTATATAAAACATCCAAGATTGATACTATAATAGCATGGAACAATAAAAAATTGTTGATACGTTGGAGACGTATCAAGCATCTACTCGTCCTCGAGTAGGTAAATTATAAAAACAGAATTTTTGATGTGGAATGCTACCTATCATATTCATCATATAATCTTTTCTTTTGTGGCATGGACATTTGGACTTGAATGATTCAAAGCAATAGCCTATAGTTTGACATGAAGACATAAATACTCAAGCATACTAACAACCAACCATGTCTTTCAAAATATAAACGCTAAAGAAAGTTATCCCTAGCCCATTATGCTCAATCATTGATCCATTCATGAAACACACTCAATATTAGCTACACACAATGCACAAGTATGACAATAGTGTTCTCTAGTTGGTGCTTTGTAAGACAAGATGGAGACTCAAAATAAAAGTAAAAATTGCATAAAGGTAAATAGATAGGCCCTTCGCAAAGGAAAGGAGATATTTACAGAGGTGCCAGAGCTCAAGGGTTAAATTAGAGAGATAAAATTATTTTGAGAGGCATGCTTTTCTTGTCAATGAAAACGACCGAGAATTCACAATATCTTCCATGCTACACACATTAAAGGAGGTTCCCAAACAGAAAATAAAGTTTATTTCCTTTCCATCATTCTCTCATAAGCCATGGCTAGCCGTATCCACGGGTGCCTTCCATACCAACACTTTCCAAGGAATTTGTTATTACCATCATATTTTTTTTCATTTCGGGACTGGGCATCCCTATTACCCGCCACTTCCTCATGCAATGACAAATCATCGAGAGAATAACCCACCTAGCATGGAAAACATTGGCCACCCCCTGCCGCCACATGAGCGGTACGGGCACACAAAACGGAACTTTATTTTGAATAATTAGAGTTGGCAAGTGCAAATTTACTTGGAATGACACGGAAATACCGCATATAGGTAGGTATGGTGGACTCATTTGGCACAACTTTAGTTTTAAGGAATTGGATGCACAAGCAACATTCCCGCTTAGTACAAATGAAGGCTAGCAAATAGATTGAGAAGCAACCAACCAAAAAACAAAAATTGTCATAAAGCATTGAACATAACTAACACTGAATAATGCAACATAAGTAGGGTGTAACTTCATTGCATAACTATTGACTTAACGTGCATGCATAGGGAATCACAAACCTTCACACCAATATTCTTACTAAACCATAATTACTCACTAATATGACTCACATATTATCATTTCCATATCACAAAACAATTTCAAGGAATCAAACTTACCATATATCCAATGATCTTTCATGAAAGTTTTTATTATATCCCTCTTGAATATTCATCACTTTGGGACCAAATTCATATCTTGTGCAAATTACCATTACTATTATCAACTCTCAAAAAGATATAAGTGAAGCATGAGAGTGCAAATATTTCTTCAAAATATAATCTTATCAACTCTCAAAATAATATAAGCGAAGCATGAGAGTGCATGTATTTCTTCAAAATATAATCACCGTCGTGCTCAAAAAGATTTAAGTGAAACACTAGAGCAACTGCCTAGCTCAAAAGATTTAAGTGAAGCTCATAGAGTATTCTAACAAATCATGATAAACGTGTGGCTCTCTCAATTAGGTGTGTCCAGCAAAGATGATTGTGAAAAACTAAAAAGCAAACAAATAAAAGACTCATATAATAAGCGATGCTCCAAGCAAAACCCATATCATGTGACGAAAAAAATATAGCTCCAAGTAAAATTACCGATGGTTGGTACAAGAAAGAGGGGATACCTTCCAGGGCATCCCCAAGATTAGTAACTTGGGAGTCCTTGAATATTACCTTGGGGTGCCTCGGGCATCCCCAAGCTTAGGATCTTTCCACTCCTTATTCCTTCATCCATCGTGATCTCACCCAAAACTTGAAAACTTCAATCACACAAAACTTAACAAAGCCTTCGTGAGATCCGTTAGTATAATAAAGTAAATCACTACTTTAAGTACTGTTGCAAACCCATTCATATTTTACTATTGCATTATACCTACTGTATTCTAACTTCACCATGGCTTGTACCCCCCGATACAATCCATAGATTCATCAAAACAAGCAAACATCACAACAAAAACAGAATCTGTCAAAAACAGAACAGTGTGTAGTAATCTGAACATTGACCATACTTATGTAACTCTAAAAATTCTAAAAAATTAGGACAACATGGGAGATTTGTATATGAATTATGTGTAAAAATTTCAGATCAAAAGTACATTACTGTGAATTTATAAAATTCTAGAAGTGGGCGCAAAAGTTTCTGTTTTTTCATAGAATCAAGTCAACTATCATCCAAATCATCCCAAAGGCTTTACTTGGCACAAACACTAATTAAATCATAAAAAACACAATCATAGCAGTAGCATAATTTTGCACACACAAGAAAACAGAAAAATAAACAAGAAAATTAAGATAACTATTGGGTTGCCTCCCAACTAGCGCTATTGTTTTACGCCCCTGGCTAGGCATAATGCAAAGTTTCAAGTCTTGGAATCTTTGTTCTTCTTTTCTAAGGATGAGTTATCATCAGGAAGATTTTCAAAGGTAATACGAAAAATATAATCCATAGAAATTTTAGCACTAGCAAGTTGTCCATCTGCAAATCCCTCCTGATTACCAGCTACAATCCAAGAGTATTGTCTATTAACATTATTGAAAACTTGTTGGATTATATTCAGAGGAGGAACTTCGTTTTTAGTATTCTTATCAAAGATGTGGTTATTGCGAAACAAATACCTCAATAAGTAATCACTATTATAAAGGATCTCATCTATTACCGGTGTTTCACGGTTCATACCATAAAAGTCAAAGATCTCTCTAGCTTCTCGCACTATGTGATCAAATTCAATCATGAGGACAAGGGTAGCTATATTCTTAGCTCTAGGATTTTTTATAATGGGCAAATCATAAAACAATCTTTGCAAAGTAGGATGGGTACGAATAAATCTTCTTTCAAGTTTAAGAACAAGTGCGGAAATAGCTTCGGCATAATTTTTGGTTCTTTTAAGTATAGGAGCATCATCACAAGCTAAGGTTCCAATGCAATTAAAGAATTCTTGGATAACACTTTTTCCTATAACATTCCCTTGTCCCATCACAAAGGTTTTAGCATCCAGATTGGTAGAAATTTCAATTTTAGGATTTTTGTCATCATCAGTTTCTGCCATGCCAAAATCACTCATGATAACAGTTTCAAACAAGCAAACAAGAAGGCAAACAAGCAAAAGGCAAAAGGAAAATATTTTTGTAATTTTTGTAAAAACCTTTTAGAAGTGGGGGAGATGAATACAAGAGGTAAAGGAAAATAAAATAAATGCAAGGAGAGGAAAGTTTATGCATAGGTACTTGATAGCTGTTGATGATGTCTCCCCGGCAACGGCACCAGAAATTCTTCCTACTACTTGTGAGCTGTGTTGGGTTTTCCCCGAAGAGGAGGGGATTATGTAGTACAGTAGAGATAAGTCTTTCCCTCAGTTATGGAACCAAGGTTATCAATCCAGTAGGAGAATCACGCAACAACTCGTTAACAGCACCTGCACACAAAATAACAAATCCTTCCACCCAACGCGAACAAGGGGTTGTCAATCCCTTGGCGGTTAATTGCAAGATTAAATTGTATGGTGATAGAAAGATAGATAGATAGATAGATAGATCAAACAAAAATACAAAATAAAATAAATAAAGTAAAATTGCAGCAAGGTATTTTTAGGATTTTTAATATATGATAGAAGTAGACCCGATGGCTATAGTTTTCGCTAGGGGCTTCTCTCTTGAAAATAGCATACGGTGGGTAAACAAATTACTGTTGGGAAATTAATAGAAAAGCAAATAATCATGACGGTATCCAAGGCAATGGTCATGTATATAGGCATCACATCCGAGACAAGTAGACCGAAACGATTTCGGCTTTCGCTTGAGGACAAGCGAGGCCTAAGCTTGGGGGAGTTGATACGTCCATTTTGCATCATGCTTTTATGTTGATATTTATTGCATTATGGGCTGTTATTTCACATTATGGTACAATACTTATGCCTTTTCTCTCTTATTTTACAAGATATACATGAAGAGGGAGAATGCCGGCACTTGGAATTCTGGACCGGAAAGGAGCAAATCTGAGATACCTATTCTACACAACTCCAAATGTCCTGAAACTTTATGGAGAATTATTTTGGAATATATAAAAATATTGGGCGAAGAAACAACAGAGGGGGACCCACCAGGAGGCCACAAGCCTGGGGGGTGCGCCCTACCCCCCAAGGCGCGCCCTCAGGGCTTGTGGGCTCCCTGGCCATCGCCTGATGCCCATCTTCTGCTATATGGAGGGTTTTAACCTAGAAAATATAAGAAGGAAGTTTTTGGGATGAAGCGCCACCGTCTCGAGGCGGAACCTGGGCAAAAGCAATCTAGGGCTCTAGCAGAGCGATTCTGCCGGGGAAACCTCCCTCCAGGAGGGGGAAATCGAAGCCATCGTCATCACCAACGATCCTCTCATCGAGGGAGGGTCAATCTTCATCAACATCTTCACCAGCAACATCTCCTCTCAAACCCTAGTTCATCTCTTGTATTCAATCTTTGTATCAAAACCTCAGATTGGTACCTGTGGGTTGCTAGTAGTGTTGATTACTCTTCGTAGTTGATGCTAGTTGGTTTATTTGGTGGAAGATCATATGTTCATATCCTTAATGATATTTATTACCCCTCTGATCTTGAACATGAGTATGCTTTGTGAGTAGTTACGTTTGTTCATGAGGACATGGGAGAAGTCTTGTTATAAGTAATCATGTGAATTTGGTATTCGTTCGATATTTTGATGAAATGTATGTTGTCTTTCCTCTAGTGGTGTTATGTGAACATTGACTACATGACACTTCACCATGATTTGGGCCTAGGGGAAGGCATTGGGAAGTAATAAGTAGATGATGGGTTGCTAGAGTGACAGAAGCTTAAACCCTAGTTTACGCGTTGCTTCGTAAGGGGCTGATTTGGATCGACATGTTTCATGCTATGGTTAGATTTATCTTAATTCTTCTTTCGTAGTTGCGGATGCTTGCGAGAGGGGTTAATCATAGTGGGAGGCTTGTCCAAGTAAGGACAGCACCCAAGCACCGGTCCACCCACATATCAAATTATCAAAGTAACGAACGCGAATCATATGAGCATGATGAAAACTAACTTGACAATAATTCCCATGTGTCCTCGGGAGTTCTACTTCTTGAGCTTGCGTTGATTTTTCCCTTGAAGAGGAAAGGATGATGCAGCAAAGTAGAGATAAGTATTTCCCTCAGTTAAGAACCAAGGCATCAATCCAGTAGGAGGCACAAGAAAGTCTCCAATATATGCACCTGCACAAACTAACAAACACTTGCACACAACGCGAAAAAGGGGTTGTCAATCCCTTCACGGTCACGAACAAGAGTGAGATCAAATAGAGATAGGTATAAAAGATAAATAAAAGAGCAAACTAAAGTAAATATAAATAAATTGCAGCAAGGTAATTTTTTTATAGATCTGAAAATATATGATAGAAAATAGACCCGGGGGCCATAGGTTTCACTAGAGGCTTCTCTCTTGAAGAAAACATATGGTGGGTAAAAAATTTACTGTTGAGAAATTGATAGAAAAGCGCATAATTATGAACACATCTAAGGCAATGATCATGAATATAGGCATCACGTCCATGACAAGTAGACCGAAACGATTCTGCATCTACTACTATTACTCCACACATCGACCGACTCCTGCCTGCATCTAGAGTATTAAGTTCATAAGAACAGAGCAACGCTTTAAGTAAGATGACATGATGTAGAGGGATAAACTCAAGCAATATGACATAAACCCCAAATTTTTATCCTTGATGGCAACAATACAATACGTGCCTCGCTACCCCTTCTGTCACTAGGTGAGGACACCGCAAGATTGAACCCAAAACTAAGCACCTCTCCCATTGCAAGAAAAACCAATCTAGTTGGCCAAACCAAACCGATAGTTCAAAGAGAAATACAACGATATCTTAATCATGCATAAAAGAGTTCAGAGAAGACTCAAATAATATGCATAGATAATCTGATCATAAATCCACAATTCATCGGATCTCAACAAACGCACCGCAAAAGATGATTACATCGAATAGATCTCCAAGAACATCGAGGAGAACATTGTATTGAAGATCAAAGAGAGAGAAGAAGCCATCTAGCTACTAGCTATCGACCCGTAGGTCTATGGTAAACTACTCACACATCATCGGAAGGGCAGCAAGGTTGGTGTAGAGGTCCTCCGTGATCGAATCCCCCTCCGACGGAGTGCCAGAAAAGGCCCCAAGATGGGATCTCACGGGAACAGAGGCTTGCGGTGGCGGAAAAGTATTTTTGGTGTGCCCTCTAGCATAGGGGGAATATTTGAGGATTTATAGTGCGAAGATTAGGGTTAGGAGGTCCCCGAGGGGCCCACCAGCCCTTGGGGCGCGCCCCTACAGCTTGTGGCCTCCTCGTGGGTCTTCTGGCCTCCTCTCCAAGTCTCGTGGGTTTCTTCTGGTCCAAGTAAAATCACCGTAAAGTTTTATTCCGTTTGATATTCCTGTAAAAGTCAAAAACAAGGAAAAAAACAGAAACTGGCACTGGGCTCTAGGTTAATAAGTTAGTCCCAAAAATAATATGAAATAGCATATTAATGCATGTAAAACATCCAAAACAGATAATATAATAGCATAGAACAATAAAAATTTATAGATACGTTGAAGACGTATCAGGGAGCACTTTGCTTTATATAAGAGTTCGTCCGGGATTATCCTTCGCTATAAAAAGGATTGGGCCACCTTGTTGCTCCATTGCTACACTTGTTACTTTTTACCCGTTACGAATTATTTTATCACCAAACTATCTGTTACCGATAATTTCAGTGCTTGCAGAAAATACCTTGCTGAAAACCGCTTGTCATTTCCTTCTGCTCCTTGTTGGGTTCGACACTCTTACTTATCGAAAGGACTACGATTGATCCCCAATACTTGTGGGTCATGAAGACTCTTTTCTGGCGTCGTTGCCGGGTGAGTGGAATTTGGTAAGGAAACATTTATATTGCGTGCTGAAATTTATTGTAACTTGTCACTATGGAAAATAATCCTTTGAGGGGCTTGTTTGGGGTATCTTCACCTCGACCGGAAGGACAAAGAGTTGCTCCTCAACCTACTGCACCTACTGAAAATATTTATTATGAAATTCCTTCGGGTATGATAGAGAAACTGCTAGCTAATCCTTATGCAGGAGATGGAATATTACATCCGGATTTGCATCTAATCTATGTGGATGAAGTTTGTGGATTATTTAAGCTTGCAGGTTTACCCGGAGATGAAGTCAAGAAGAAGGTCTTCCCTTTATCTTTGAAGGGAAAGACATTGACATGATATAGGCTATGCGATGATATTGGAGCTTGGAATTACAACAATTGAAATCGGAATTTCATCGGAAGTTTTATCCTATGCATCTGGTTCATCGTGATCGGAATTATATATATAATTTTTGGCCTTGTGAAGGAGAAATTATCGCTCAAGCTTGGGGGAGGCTTAAGCAAATGTTATATTCATGCCCCAATCATGAGCTCTTGAGAGAAATTATTATTCAGAATTTTTATGCACGGCTTTCTCGTAATGATTAATACGTGCTCGATACTTTTTGTACTGGTTCTTTTATGAAGAAGACTATTGAATTCAAATGGGATCTCTTGGAAAGAATTAAACGCAAATATGAAGATTGGGAGCTCGACGAAGGTAAGGAGTCAGGTATAAACCTTGAGTTTGATTGTGTTAAATCTTTCATGGATACCGATGCTTTTCACAACTTTAGCACTAAATACGGCCTTGACTCTGAGATAGTAGCTTCTTTCTGTGAATCATTTGCTACTCATGTTGATCTCCCTAAGGAGAAGTGGTTTAAATATCATCCTCCCATTGAAGTAAAAGTAGTAGACCCATTGAAGCTAGAGAAGAAACCACCACTTATCATGTTGATCTTGTTATTCCTACTGCTTATATTGAGAAACCACCTTTTCCTGTTAGGATAAAAGAACATGCTAAAGCTTTAGCTGTGGTTCATAAGAGTTATACAAGAACACCTACACCCCCTGAACAAATTAAAGTTGAACCTAATGTCGCTATGGTTAAAGATCTCTTGGCTGAAAATATTGATGGGCATGTTATTTACTTCTGTGATGAAGCAACTAGAATTGCTAAACCCGATGAAAAAGATAAACATAGACTTGTTGTTGGCATGCATGTTGTCTCTGTTAAAATAGGAGATCATTGTTATCATGGATTATGTGATTTTGGTTCTAGTGTGAGTGAAATCCCTTTTACTTTATATCAAGAAATTATGAATGATATTGCACCTGCTGAAATAGAAGATATTGATGTTACTATTAAGCTTGCTAATCTATACCTAATAATAAAGGATGGAAGATTTCATGGTTCTTCACCCGTCTTAGGCATAGGGCAGTTATTTGAAGAGAAGCAAAAAATTGGCCTTGCTGGGATTTGATCCGTTGACCTAAAGATAGTGGGCGCCTGTGCTAGCCAGGAGGACACTCTCAGTTTTGTGGTAAAAAAATGAGTGTGGCACTACAAGAACCAGTCCAGCAGGGCCTTAGCCTTGGCGAAAGTGCACACGGCGGTGGTGGTTCGGCCTCGCGTGGTAGCAGTACTCGAGCATGGCAGGGTGAGTGCACGTGTACGTGCTTTACTTGGGTTGCATGTGATATGTGCAAAAGAACTGGAATCAAAGGGCCTCCTTTGTCCATGGCGGGGCACGTCGGACATAGAAGAAGCCGACGGTGACGTGGGGCTTGCGTAGACGCGGTTGCAAGCGACGCCGGGGTGGCCGCGCTCGTTAGCTGCTCGTGGGTGCTGGGTGCGAGCAGGTCGTGGCGAAGGCGTGCGCACGTGTGCGGATGTACACTCGAGCGTGCGGTGACTAATGGCGGCTGTGGGGAATTTCTTTCCTTTTTCCTTTTTTTTTCTGCCTCTTTTTTTATCAACGCCGAGCTCCCAAGTAGGTGTATGTATATATGGTGCTTGTACTGCTTGTATCATTGTGTGGATTAACAAATGCTTCTAATGAGATACGTTGCCGAGACTGCATATTTGAATTTGGCAGTGCACATATATTGGGAAATTGTTTTTCTAAAAAATATATTGGGAAATTGTGAATGCATTCTACACGATGGCAGTAGTCACGCTGGACAAGCGGCGACTGCTCTGCCTATGGTTCATCTTCGACTACGTCGTTGCTCTACCTGAACTCAATCTAAGTCTATCTCCATCAGGTCTAGAGCCGCGATGAAACACCCAATTTATGTGTGCGTGTGCGCTAATATAGATTAACCTTTTTTCAATTTCTCGTAAGGCTCTTAATCTTTCTTCTGGAACATCATCAGTTCTATCCATCATCAAATTATTATAGTCTACAGCCGACAAATTATTTTGTCTGGGGTTGATCTCCATGCCTCCCTCTCCCTCTCCCTCTCCCTCTCCCTCTCCCTCTCCCTTCCACCTGCTCTTCCAACAATCATGGTGATCTCTAGGTTAATTCTTGCTGATGGAGGGATTACTGCATTGGGATTTTGCCCCTGGCCTAGCACTTGCAGATCAGGTGAGGAGAAAATTTGGATCGACGGTGCACTTCTCTCCTTCCCGAGATGCCAAGGAATTTTTCTTGGTGGTTACGTTCTCATCTACCTCCTTCCCTCTCTCGATTGAATCTATTGGTGCTGCTCTCCAATGTTGTCTTGGGGGTTTGTGTGAGGGTTTTAAAGTGGTTCAACTCAATCTTCGGGCTTTCCGTTTCTCAGTGGCCAACAACAAAGTTGGCCATTTCATCTATCGGCTCAAGGATCGTATTTGGCCTGACTTTGTTTGCCACTTTCATCTATTTAATGGCCATTTTGCTCGGTTTTCTCATGCGGACTCATCTTGGCACGCGGATGAGGAATTAAAAGATATTTCTGCCAGACGTCCTATTGCGATTAGGTCAAAATTGAGTTTGTTGAATCAAGGTGCTGGCTTGAGTTCTTCATCTTTACATGAGTTGAGTAAATTTGAATTGATTCCTCTGTCTCAGATGGCTTTCTCTAACACACATCATGCTGAAGCATCTACATCCTCATTTCTAGAATGTTCATAATCATGTTCATCGGGATCATAGGTCAGAACCCCTCATTTTTGGCACTGTTCAAATGGATAATAATGAGCATGCGACCATCACGGCTGCTAATTGCCGTAAACAATTAATGGCTCGCTATCAGCGGCAAGCGGATTTGGAGGATTCGTCGACACCTTCCTATCTGATATTAGGAGGCTTTAAATGCCCTATCCGACAGGATTACCCTCCCCCGCCTCAGTGTTTTCTTGCCTCTGCATTCAAATATGCTCCACCGCATTTGGAGTGGCCGCCTATGCTTTCGGCCCATCACAAAGGGGATTTAGCCCAGGCCTGCTATACTGAGCAAGAAATAACCAAGTTAGCCGTTAATTGGGCTAATCTTTGCTCGCGTTGCCTTTAATGGGGTCATCAACAGATCTCCTGCCAAGCCAGACTTATTTGCCTTAATTGTTCAGCACCTGATCACAAGGCGATTTATTGCCCCCTTAGATTAACGAAGCAATCAAAATCAGGACCTAAATCACATTCACTTGGTAATCAGCATAATGAGCCTGGCTCCTCTGGTTCTCCTTACCTTATCAAGCAAAGTCACCATACTCGAGCTCCACTCTCACGCACCGTCCGATGTACTGCTTGTGGGGCCTATGGACACGTGGTTCGATCTTGTTTCAAGAAACACAGACAAGAGCGTTGGCGATGGATACCAAAGAAAATATTTCATTCCAATCTTACCCCTCACGCTCCATATTCCACTCCTTCCTCGACTACCCAAACGCCACCGCCCAGTCCTGTCCCCTCACCATTGCTGCCACCTTCGTCTTCTGCCATCATGGCCAACTACCCCCTCAACCCGGTGCCGTTCCTGCCGCCGGGGTTCACCGTGGAGCCCGGTCCGGCGAATCGGGTCGTCCGCAGAGGGATGGTGGTCGGACCCATCCCGCTTCTCAACCATGACTATCTGGCCATCGCGGAGGCAAGCCAGTACGTCCCTCTTCAGCAGCGCGTGGCCATCCACCACACCATCCAGGGTCTACTACATGAAGCACAGCTCTTCACCACTGAGGTCAGCGACCATCCATTTGGTATTGGGATTTATGGTTTCGTGGATTCCTTCATGCGTGATACTGCTGTGGCCACACCTCTTGAGCTTGAAGACGAGGATTTACTCATTACATTTGTGCCTCACAATGAGGCTCTCAATCGTTGCACCACTACTTTTGGTCCGGCGATTTGGTTGATGTATTTTGGTTTCCCCTATGACTACCAGACAGGCTATTATATCAACAAGTCACTTGGGGGTTTTGGTTCTCTGATATCCTGGTATAATCCAAGGCAGGACCGTTGATTTATGTTGATCAAGGCTCAGGTGATTCATCTCTGTTTCTTGCCCAAAAGCTTTGTGGTCTGGCAGTTGGGTGGAGCTAGGGACTGCTGGACTATCCAAGTAACCATTTTGAGAAGCAACGACTGGAATGCTCTGCTCCCTGAAGTGCCACCGGCTGGCGAAGAGCCACCACCGCCCGACAGCAAACCTCTTCCACAGTTTGGTCCAGACCTCACCGCCGAACAGCTCTACCAGCAGCAAGTTCACAATTGGTTAGTTCAGAACACCGCACCTCCCAATGGCGCCCCTGCTGCCCCAACTCAGAATCATGCAGGTTGGGGTGCTTGGCCTGATGCACCTATTGCCCCTGCTCCACAAGTGGTAATGCCTCCGCACCTGATGAATTTCCAAGCGTGGTTAGCTGCTCAAGGTCTTACTTTCGAAGCTGGCATTACCCCAGAGAACAACGTGGTTGACAGTTCTGCTGATGCTTGGAATGACTCCATCACAGTCTCTGATGATACGAGCTCTGTCAATTCTGCCTTTGCTTTGCTGATTGTTGAAAACCAAACCTCTGTCCAGGTTGATCAGGTTAATCCCAATGAGATACTCACAGTCACAGTGGAAGTTCATAACCAGGGGATGAGTTTTGGTCTGTCAACTCAAGGTAATCACCTCATGAATCTTCCGCTTGCTGATCCCATCCCTAGACAGCAACTCAATGCTTTCATATTCCTGGCTCTGCGCCCTCTGCTAGCCACTATGGGACCATGGAATCACGGCTACGGGATGAGGCAGGATTGCTTTCGTGTTGAGATACATGTTTCAATGGGTGAAGATGGGCTCCAGTTTGTTTCTGTGCCTCAGCCGAGCAACAACTTGCCATCTGTTTCCACTGTCATTATTCAGGAACTGGCTGAAGATGAGATGATACCTCATATTCTCCCAGACTCTGATTCTGCTGATTATCAACCTTCACTGTCTGGCCAGGAGCTCTCGGTTGCAGCAACTACCTCTCAGCTTCAGGAGGTTTTTTTTCTGCTGCTGAATCTGTAGCAGGGTCCAGCATGCAGGAGGCCACCATGACTGTTTTTCAGTCAGATAACGATATGTTAGCTCTGTCTGCACCAACCCCTCACCAGACACATCCTTCCTCAGCTGCTTATTCTGAAGATATGGCTACACCAAGTCTGACAGAGAACACTGCAGGGCTGCAGATTGAGAGCAATGATCCACATCCCTCCAAGCCCCGCAAAGGTAAAAGCCAGGCTCCCATTGATACTGCATCTCTCAGGCGTAGTAACAGGTCCAATAAGTACGATGGCTTCTGCACCAACCTGCACAACGAGTCCCATCCTACCAAGTCCAAAGTGAAGCCCAGGGTGCTGCCTTCTGCGTTCCCCCACATCAATGAGGTGGAAGATCAAGATGTCAGCATGCAGGAGACCGCCATGCCACCTCCCACTCCAGTTTCTACTATGCAGAACATTGGTACACATCTCTGCGCTATCCCTGCTGAAGAACTCATTGAAGAGATCCTCTCCAAAAGTGATGATGGCTCGGCTTCATCTTCCACTTAACCACTCTCTTTTATCTTAGTCATGGTACTTTTGCATACCTGGAACGTTCTCTGCTGGAACGTACGTGGTTTAAATTCGCCCGATAAACACTTAGCTCTTTAGAATGCGATCAATGCTTCAGGTTGCATGGTTATCTGTATCCAAGAATCCAAAATGCAGACCTTTGATGCTAGTATGCTCAAAATGTTATGCCCTAGACGCTTTGATTCGTTTGCGTTCATACCTGCGGTAGGAGCCTCAAGTGGCATCATCACGATTTGGTGTAGTAATGTGTTTGACGGTGCAGTCTTTCTGTCTGAACAATTTGCCCTAGGGGTTGAATTTTCTTCCAAGCAATCTTCCCAGCGATGGAAACTAGTGAATGTTTATGGTCCATGTCAAGGCGATCAACGTACTTCATTCACACAATGGCTCTTTGAGGTGGATATCCCATCCACTGAAGATTGGCTCATCCTTGGAGATTTCAATTATATACGATCGCCTGAAAACCGCAATAAACCAGGAGGAGACATTAATGATATGTTCATCTTCAATGATTTCATACGCGAACAGTGTCTCACTGAATTACCCATCAAAGGAAGAAACTGTACTTGGTCAAACATGCAACAAAAACCCCTGCTTGAACAGCTTGATTGGTTTTTTACGACGATCAATTGGACTGCCACCTTTCCCAATACTCTTGTCACTCCTCTGGGAAGACCTATTTCTGATCACACCCCCTGCAATGTAGTCATACAAACCACCATTCCCAAAAGTAAGCTCTTCCGATTTGAAACTTTCTGGATCACACACCCTGGTTTCTTAGATGTGGTGAATCAAGCATGGAATAAACCCATTCGTCATGGGAAAGATAAGAATGCGGCATCTAGCTTATGTCAAAAATTCAAAAATCTCAGGCATGCACTCACTCGCTGGAGCAGGAGTATTTCAAGATTGAAAATAGCTATTGAGAACACCAATAAAGCCCTTCTGGACTTAGACCAAATTGCAGATCGAAGAGACTTGACTATACCTGAGGGGAATTTCCAGCGCATTCTTAAATCACATCTGCTACGGCTCCTGCAATATCAAAAAGAATATTGGAAAAAACACTGCACCATAAGATGGATCAAATTTGGTGATGAGAATTCTAAGTTCTTCCAAGCTGTTGCAACTGAAAGATATAGGAAAAATTGCATCTCAAGTCTGAAAACTGAAGGTGGAACAAGTGTGGATGATCATGCAAGCAAAGAATCTATTCTGTACAAGGCTTTCAAAAATCGCATGGGCAAAAAGAACACACCACAGATGAGATTCAACCTCTCCCATATGCTTAGAACACAAGTGGATTATGATAGCCTAATAGTGCCCTTCACACGTGGAGAGATCGATAATGTGATCAAGGAAATGCCTCCCGATCATGCTCCTGGTCTGGATGGATTCAACGGTGCGTTTTTGAAAGCCTGCTAGCCAATCATCAAGGAAGACTTCTACCTTCTCTATGATGAATTCTACCATGGCACCCTAAACCTTGAAAGCCTCAACTATGGATACATCACCCTGATACCCAAAACTAGAGCCCCTGAAACAGTCAATGATTTTCGTTCGATAACTTTGCTCAATTGCTGTCTGAAGTTAATCACCAAAATCTTAGCCAATCGACTCCAAAAGGTGATCCTGAATATTGTGCACAAAAATCAATATGGCTTTCTGAAGGGGAGGTCAATCCACGATTGTCTTGCATGGGCGTTTGAGTATATACACCAATGCCAAGCTTCCAAACGTGAAATAATCCTTCTTAAACTGGACTTTGCCAAAGCGTTTGACACAGTCGAACATGAAGCAATCATCCAGATCATGAAGAGCATGGGGTTTAATGATAAATGGATTTCCTGGTTCACAAGTATATCATCATCCGGGAAATCTTCTGTCTTGCTGAACGGTGTTCTGGGGAAGCAATTCTGGTGCAAATGCGGGGTGCGGCAAGGGGACCTCCTCTCCCCTTTGATCTTTGTGCTAGCAGCCGATCTCCTCTAAACGGCCATCAATGAGGCCTTAGAAGATAATCGTCTACAACTGCCTATTCTGTCCACTGACACGGCCAACTACCCAGTGATTCAATACGCTGATGACATGATCATCATCATGCCTGCTTGCGTGGAACAAGCCGCACGCATGAAGAACATTCTCACTGATTACGCTGCCTCGATTGGCCTCCATATCAATTTCCACAAATCCACGTTAATTCCTATCAACACTCCGAAGGACAAATGTAATGATCTGGCAGCCATCTTCGGGTGTGCAAAGGCCTGCATGCCGTTCACATACCTTGGCCTCCCTCTCAGAACCACTAAACCAACGGTGCTGGACATGACCCCCTGGGTGTGCAAAGCGGAAAGCAAAATTACAGCCGCCATGTCCCTAATGTCTTATGCTGGGAAACTGGCTCTCATGAACTCGCTAGTCACTTCGCTGGCCATATATCCAATGGGAGTGTTGAGACTCCCCCCAAAAATAATTGAGCAACTTGACAAGATCCGAAGACATGGTCTCTAGAAGAAAAAAACAGAAACAGGTGACAAGTCTAACTCTCTAGCTGCATGGGATATGGTCTGTCGTCCTAAAAGAAATGGTGGCTTGGGAGTACTCAATCTCAAAATTCAAAATGATGCGATGCTGCTCAAATTACTCCACAAATTCTATAACCAACAGGATATACCTTGGGTGAAATTACTTTGGGACACCTACTACAATAACGTGATCCCTCACGCTATGCCCTCATGTGGTTCCTTCTGGTGGCGCGAGCTAGAGAAGCTCATGCCAATATATCGCGGAGTCACCAAAATATTGATCCATGATGGCAAGACGGCTCTCTTCTGGAAAGATGACTGGAATCAACACATTCTGGAAGAGAACTTTCCCAGAGCATTCTCTTACACCACTTTAGAAGATGCCTCAGTCAATACAATGCTCACAATATCTAATATCAGGGAAGCTTTTCAACTGCCTCTCTCCATGCAAGCTCATGAAGAACTCAGAGCCCTTCAACTTTCTGTCAGCTCCACCACACTCACTGAGAACAAAGACACTTGGATTTGCACCTGGGGGGCGCAGATATTCAAAACCACAGCTTATTACAAATTCTGTTTCAGAGATGTAGTTGCACACGAGGCGTTTGGTTAGCTCTGGAAGGCCAAAAGTGTCCCCAAAGTTAAAATTTTTGGATGGTTCTTATTGGTTGACCGCCTCAACACGCGCAATATGTTGAAGAGGAGACACTATAATATAGGGACCAATCTTGGCTGTCTACTCTGTGGTAACCATGTTGATGAAACGGTTGAGCATCTCTTCTTCCACTGCAAGTTTAGTGAACGCTGCTGGCATAAGCTCAATATTAGTTGGCCGAGTGCTGGCAATCGGTTGGACATGATGACCCACTTGAAAACGAGACATCGCCAAAAAATGATCATGGATATTTTCCTCGTGGCTGCTTGGAGCCTTTGGAAAGAAAGGAACAACAATTATTTTCGAAACGTGACGCCCACATTATCTGCTTGGTAGGCCAGATTCAAGATTGATTTTTCCAACATTTCTCATAGATTTCCAGAGCACAAGAGACATCTTGTCTCAGATATCGTAGACTCTGTAACATAGCCTCTACAATTGTAGCTTTCTAACATAGCCTTCCTGTAGGTTTCCACTCTCCCCCCCCCTCCACAAATGTTCATGTGCTTTGTAAAGATGACCAGATGATTTAAATACATACATGCAGTAGGAGCTTTTCCTACTGTCTAACCTTAAAAAAATATAGATTAACCACAGATGCATACATCTCATCAGTCATCAATCATCACAATGTGCATACACGAATTCTCTGAAATACTAAAAACCACATCTTACTTATTTTAACTCAGAATTAAGTTAATGTTGTTCCAAAAAAATATTAGAATTACTTGAGTTTCAAAACTATATTCAGATAGAATTTTAGGTGACTTACATATATTTAATGCTTTAATTTCATCTTTTAAAGTGGAAATCTAAAAACAAAATAGAGTTTATATGGTAGAAAATTATTTGATTTAAAATTTTATGGATTGTTAAATGACTTCAACGTCAATTTTAAGTCCATGTTCGATAAAATACACTTGAAATAAAAAATGCAGCATAATTTGGATAATAATCGGCCGGCGATAACGCGGACGCTCTGGCAAATGAGTCGGCAGCTAAGCTTAGCCACGAGGAGTGTTCTGGAGGTCACAAACAACACAACCTGTAAGTGGAAACATGAATGAGGCGTTGTGTTGCAATAGACAGCGTGTGCTTATAGGGTCATGAGTCATGCTTACTGGGCTAAGGGTAGATGATATCTTTTCTTCTACCGTTGCAACGCACGGGCATATTTGCTAGTAGAGATACTATTACACCACTTGGGATTGTTAGAGATGTCGAAGTCTTGTGTGGGAAAATAAAATACCCTACTCATTTTCTAGTTCTTGGTTCCCCACAAGATGATTTTTGTCCCATTATATCTGGTAGATCTTTCTTAAACACTGTCAATGCTAAGATAGATTGTGAGAAAGAAACTGTTAGCGTAAGCTTTGGTGATGTGTCTCATGAGTTTAATTTCTCCAAATTTCGTAGACAACCTCGTGATAAAGAATTACCTAGTAAGGATGAAATTATTGGTCTTGCTTCTATTGTCGTGCCTCCTACCGATCCTTTAGAACAATACTTGCTAGACCATGAAAGTGATATGCATATGAATGAAAGAAATGAAATAGATGAGATATTCTTTAAACAAATGCCTCTTTTGAAACACAACTTGCCTGTTGAAACTCTTGGAGATCCTCTTCCACCCAAGAGTGATCCTGTGCTTGAGCTTAAACAATTACTATCGGAGTAATGGGCCACGGGTAGCCTAACCCGGGTCCCTGAGCATTTCAAGACATTGGGCCGGCTGCGCCCCTCAAGCATCAAGGATGAAGCGCCGCCTTCTGGTGGCCGGCTGGCTCATGAGGCCGGATGCCAGAGGACGGCCAAGCACCGGAAGACGGCCCCAAGACGGGCCGACTTATAGCAGGCGGCCTCCAGAGAGGCCGGCTCCTAGAACAGGCGGCCCACGACGCCCTCAAAGTCTACGCCCCCATTAAGAAGACAAGACAGGATGTGGCTACAGTATAGCCCATTCCCCCATATCCACGGCACGGCGCGGCCACAGTGCTTCGTACAGGCAGAGATCTCCCCACGACGTGGCACTGTGGCCACCCCACCCTTGACGTCATTCCTATCAGGCGAAGCCCTGTTCCCAGGACGGCCTGTCGGTACGGCCTGCAGGCGGCAGGCCCTACCAGGCAGTGAGAGACTGGAGGGCGGCAGAGCCTGACCAGTCAGACCGGTGGGAGGCCGGCCTCTAGCAAGCAGCCCCTCCTCCCTCGAAGTCCGCGCGCCATTAAACCGGAAAAGACATGATGTGGCTACAGTGATCTCCCACCCGACGGCGGGACTGTAGCCATGCCCCTCCCGACCAAGCACGTGTCATCTGCATTACGGCTATAGCAACAAGCAGCCGATGAGACCCGCAAGTGGCGGGAGCGGCCTGTCAGCTCCGAGCCAGACCAGTCGGCGGGGCCCACCAGGCGACGGGCCCCAGCAGCTGACAGAGAAGCCGGCGGCCAGGGACGCTGACCGCCGGACCCTACACCCGGCCAGATGACTATTGTACCCCTGGGGGGTAGGCCTATATAAACCCCCCAGGGCACCCATGCAAAGGGTTCGGGACCTGTGAAACCTAGACTCATTCAGAGTGAGGAGAGAGTCGGCCCTGCTCTCTTCTACCTCTGGCATACAGCTCAAGGAGCACCTTGTACTCACTAGTGCCTTAGTGATCATGCGGAGACCCCGCAGAGCAGGACTAGGGGTGTTATCTCCTAGGAGAGCCCTGAACCTGGGTAAAGTACGCCGGCGTTCGTGTCTACGCCTCATCCCGCTTCCAGGCACCGGCGACGTTCTACTAGCTCCCACCATGATAAGCCATCCTTTGGCATATGTCGCATCCAACCCCCGACATTTGGCGCCCACCGTGGGGCTAGGTGCTCCGCCGTCCGGAGACTTGTTCTGGACGGGAACCTTGTTCCTTCTTGGCGAGCGCAGCCAGCCCGGCACGCCAGACGGCGCCTGCACCGACACGCTACGCGGCGTGGAGTTCGTCTGCGCGGCAAGCTGCCTCGCCGATCTTGTCGGCGAGATTCGCCTTCCCGACAAGCCCGTATCTGACGTGAGCACAGATGACCCCGAGAGCCGCCTCGTCGGCCTCCTCGACCAGCTCCACGTCGGCAGCGAGCCTGCTGCAGACTTGGAGTTGGTTGGCTCCACCGACCCGATGCTTGTCGATTCTGACACGGCGTCGCTCGACACATTCCCCACCAGCGTGGTGGTCTACGACGAACCGCTCCCTCGCGCGAACAGTGGCGGAGGCACCGTCACGGAGGTGCTTGTCATCGAGCATGGCGAGCACTCTGGCGGAGGTGGCCAGGATCCGCTGCAGGCGGCAATGCGGGACCTCTCCGCTCCCATAGCACCCGGTGCGAACGGTGAAACGCTGGAAGCATGCCGTATCGCGCTTCTCGACAGCGCCAACAAGTTGGCGGCCATGAGACGCCTCACCGAGGCTTACCACTGCGAGATCGACCGTGCCGTCTGCGGCACGCCGGCTGCTGGCGAGCCCAGCCACGTAGGCACGGTCTGACAGCGTGGCGCAGCCATCGCCAGCATGTTGGGGGCCGACCGCCTTGTCTACGCCACGCCGATGGAGAACTTGCACGCCGCCCAGGCGGCGGTAGAAGAACTGGACCGCCTGGAGGGCGACAAGCGTCGCTGCATGACGGAGCGCGTCCAACAGCTCATTGACGCGGCCGCCGCGCAGCAGGAAGCTGGCCGCCGCTTGATGGAACCCGGCTTGCAGGCCGGGAACCTTCCCCCTCACTGAGAGCATGGCGCGACCTCCCAGACGCCAACAGACGGCGCCCGCGACGGAAGAGACCCAGAGCCGGTTGCAAGCCGCAGCCGCACCCGCATCTCCATCGAGCGCGACCAAGACGGCCGCCCACGAGCAGTGGAACGGCGGGACGGTCGTCCGCCTCCCCCGCGCCGGGAGAGACGCGTTTCCCCGCCGCCTGTTGACCACCCGACACTCGGCGACCGCCTTGGCCGCCGAGAAGGAGTCGGGAAGAATGATGCCCGCCACCGGATCGACCGCCTCAACCGGTCCCTGGCGCTAGAAGAAGAAGACGCATTGGGTCCGCCTTGCTTTGGCCCCCGCATCCGTGACGAGCCCTTCCCCAAAGGGTTCACTCTCCCAAGAGATACGCCCAAGTACACCGGCTCCGTGAAGCCGGAAGACTGGCTAGTCGACTACTCCACGGCCGTCAGCATCGCAAACGACAACAAGCGCGTTGCCGTGAAGTATGTTCCGCTCATGCTCCAAGGCACCGCCCGGACATGGCTGAATAGCCTGAAGCCCCGCAGCATCAACAGCTGGGTTGATTTCACCGAAGCCTTCAACCGCAACTTCACCAGCACGTACAAGCGGCCACCCAAGCCTCGGCAGCTCTCCTTGTGCGTCCAAGGCCCCGACGAGTCGACTCGCGACTACCTCACGCGCTGGGCCGAGCTGCGCAACTCCTGTGAAGGCGTGCATGAGGTGCAGGCCATTGAGTATTTCACAGCCGGGTGCAGAGAAGGCACTCTGCTCAAGCACAAACTCCTCTGCGACGAGCCGGCCACCCTCGACGAGTTGCTGATCATAGCGGACAAGTACGCCACGGCCGACTCCTCCATGAAGGTGGAGATTCAAGTCAATGCATCTGGCAAAGTGGCTCCTCAAGCTCCTCGGACCCCGGCTGGTGACGCCAGTCGGCGGCAGCAGCAAAGCGACAACAAGCGCAAGGCGCCACAACCGGCTTCTACAAGCCGGCAGGTGGCGACAGTCGAAGACCAGCAGCCGGAAGGACAGCCTCCTCCCAAGCGTCAGAAGGGCGGCAAGCCCAACTGGTTGCCCGCCTTCTCATACGAGTAGACTCTCGATGCACCCTGCAAGTTTCACAGCGGCGTGAAGCCGTCCAACCACACCACTCGGAAGTGCCACTGGCTCACCAGGATCGCCAAGGGCGACGGACTCCTGCCTCCTCCACCTGCTGGCCCGCCGCCTCCGCCGCCCCAGCAGCTGACGGTTCGGCCAGTCGGAGCGATCCAAGACGAGTTCCCTGAAGAGCACGAAGCTTACGTCGTCTTCACCAGCGTGACTGACGACAGGCGCAGCTAGCGTCAACAGCGCCGGGAAGTGAACGTTGTCGCTTCTAAAGCTCCGAAATTCATGCACTGGTCGGAGAGGCCGATCAGTTGGAGCCGATATGACCACCCGGAGGTGATGCCTGCTCCGGGTTCTTATGCCCTGGTGCTGGATGCCACCTTCGCTACGGAGAGGCGGGTTGCTCGTTTCTCCTGAGTTCTGATAGATGGCGGCAGCAGCATCAACATCCTCTACCGTGACACCATGGAGAAGTTGTACATCAAAGAGAAATAGCTCCAGCCCAGCCAGACTGTCTTCCATGGCATTGTGCCTGGCCTGTCCTGCTCGCCGATCGGCAAGATCAAGATAGATGTCCTTTTCGGAGAGAAGGATCACTTCCGCCGAGAGCCAATCTAGTTCAAGGTGGTTGATCTCGAAAGCCCCTACCACGCGTTGCTTGGCCGGCCCGCCCTGGCCAAGTTCATGGCGGTCCCCCACTACGCCTATCTCAAGATGAAGATGCCGAGCTCCAAAGGCATCATCACCGTGGCTGGTGACTACCAGAAGTCTGTCGCCTGTGCCACTGCCAGCAGTCGGCTGGCCGAGTCCCTCGTGATTGCTGCCGAGAGGAGGCTCCTTGACCAGGTTGTGGCAATGGCAGGCAAGCAGCCGGAAATGTCGCCAGAACTTAAGGAGCCAGAAGCTGAGGGCTCGTTCAAGCCGGCGAAAGAAACAAAGAAGATACCCCTGGACCCGGAGCACCCAGAGAGGTACGCTGTCATTGGTGCAAACCTTGACAGCAAATAGGAAAGCGAGCTTGCCGATTTCCTCCATGAGAATCGGGACATCTTTGCATGGTCTCCTAAAGACATGCCGGGTGTTCCGACGGATTTCGCCGAGCACAAGTTACATGTCCGACCTGGTGTCAAGCCAGTCAGGCAGCCCTTGTGCCGCCTGTCGGAAGAAAAGAGAGGAGTCATTGGAGAAGAAATAGCCCGGCTTCTGGCAGCAGGCTTCATTATGGAAGTATTCTTCCCAGAGTGGTTAGCCAACCCAGTCCTTGTGCTGAAAAAGAATAAGAAGTGGCGCATGTGTATTGATTATACCAGCCTCAACAAAGCTTGCCCCAAAGATCCATTTGCTTTGCCAAGAATTGACCAAGTGATAGACTCCACAGCCGGATGCGAGCTGTTGAGTTTTTTGGATGCATACTCAGGGTACCACCAGATCAAACTGAACCCAGCCGACAGGCTGAAGACCGCCTTCATCACACCATTCGGAGCCTTCTGCTACCTGACCATGACGTTCGGCTTGAGGAATGCCGGCGCCACGTTTCAGCGTTGCATGCAGAAGTGTCTCCTCAAGCAACTCGGCAAGAACGCCCATGTCTATGTGAACGATATCGTGGTGAAGATGGAGAAGCGTGGCACCCTGCTAGAGGACCTTAAGGAAACCTTTGAAAACTTGTGTCGTTTTCAAATCAAGCTCAACCCGAAGAAATGTGTCTTTGGAGTACCAGCCGACCAGCTCCTTGGTTTCCTGGTCTCAGAGCGCGGCATAGAGTGCAATCCTGTGAAGATCAAGGCCATCGAGAGGATGGAGGTGCCCACCCGACTGTTGGATGTGCAAAAATTCACCGGCTGCTTGGCATCCATCAGCCGTTTCATCAGTCGGCTGGGCGAGAAGGCTCTTCCTCTGTACCAGCTTATGAAGAAAACCACTTTTTTCGAGTGGAATGACAAGGCGGGTGAAGCTTTTCTCCTGCTCAAAAAGGTGTTGACCACTCCGCCTGTCCTAGCGGCTCCAACTGCTAAGGAGCCGATGCTTCTCCACATCGCCGCCACCAGCTGGGTGGTCGGCACAGTCATAGTTGTGGAACGCAAAGAAGATGGCAAGGCACAGCCGGTCCAGAGACCGGTGTACTACTTGAGCGAGGTGTTGTCAGCCTCCAAGCAGAACTACCCCCACTATCAAAAGTTGTGTTATGGCGTGCATTTCGCCGCCAAGAAGCTGAAGCCATACTTCCAAGAGCATCCAATCACGGTTGTTTGCACCGCCCCGCTTGCGGAGATCATAGGCAGCAGAGATGCATCGGGCCAAGTGGCCAAGTGGGCCATCGAGCTGCCCCCCTACACCATCTTCTACCAACCTCGCACCACCATCAAATCCCAGGCGCTGGCCGACTTCCTCGTTGACTGGGCCGAGACCCAGTACCTGCCGCCAGCTCCAGACTCCACTCATTGGCGGATGCACTTCGATGGCTCGAAGATGCGCACCGGTCTGGGAGCCGGCATCGTCCTCACCTCTCCCAAAGGCGACAAGCTCAGATACGCGCTGCAAATCCACTTTGCCGCCTCCAACAACGTGGCCGAGTACGAAGCACTCTTACACGGGCTCCGGCTTGCCAAGGAACTCGGCATTCGCCGGATCCTGTGCTACGGTGACTCCGACTTAGTGGTCCAGCAGTCGTCAGGTGACTGGGACGCCAAGGATGCAAACATGGCAAGCTACCGCTTCCTCGCCCAGCAACTCAGTGGATACTTTGAAGGGTGCGAGTTCCTCCATGTGCCGAGAAACGACAATGAGCAAGCCGATGCCTTGGCACGGATCGGCTCCACCCGGCAATCAGTACCAGCCGGTGTCGCCCTGCAACGCCTCCTCAAGCCGTCTATCAGGCCGTCACCAGAATTAGACTCCATCTTCGTGCCGACTCCCCCCGAGGCAGCCGTCCCGGGGACTTCACCAAGCGGCCTCGGGACTGCAGCAGTCGCACCCGGCCCGGGGGCTCCACAACCCGGCCCGGGGGCTGCAGCAGCCGTCTCGGGGACTTCACCAAGCGGCCCGGGGACTGCAGCAGTCGCACCCGGCCCGGGGACTCCACAACCCGGCCCGGGGGCCGCAGCAGTCGGCCCGGGGACTTCAACAACACAGCAAGACGCCGTTGGCTCCACCCCGCCGCCTCCCCTCCCAACCGCCCTCGTGCAAATAGCAGTTCTGGCAGTCGAAGAAATAGCAGCACCTTCATGGGCGCAACCCGTCCTCAACTTTCTGGTGAACAAGGAGCTGCTGACTGATGAAATCTCGGCCCGACAAGTGCAACGTCGGGCAGGAGCATACACCATTGTTAACAGAGAACTTGTGAGGCGTAGTGTCACTGGCGTGTACCAGCGCTGTGTGGAGCCGGAGAAAGGCCAAGCAATCCTCAAAGATATCCACCAAGGCGAGTGTGGTCACCACGCGGCTTCAAGATCACTTGTTGCCAAAGCTTTCCGCCATGGTTTCTTCTGGCCAACTGCTCTAGAAGACGCCAAAGATTTGGTCCAGAAATGTAAGGGGTGTCAGAAGTTCCGCTCCAAGCCACATTCGCCGGCTTCTGCACTCAAGACCATCCCCATTGCCTGGCCCTTTGCCGTCTGGGGGCTGGACATGGTGGGACCATTCAAGACAGCGCGCGGCGGCATGACTCATCTACTTGTCGCCGTGGATAAGTTCACTAAGTGGATAGAGGCCAAACCAATCAAGAAGTTGAATGGTCTGACCGCTGTGAATTTCATCGCAGACATCACCACCCGGTATGGCATACCACACAGCATCATCACTGACAACGGCACAAACTTCGCCAAGGGCGCCTTGGCTCATTTTTGCGCGACGCAGGGCATCCGACTGGACTTAGCGTCCGTTGCCCATCCGCAGTCAAACGGCCAGGTGGAGCGAGCAAACGGCCTCATTTTATCCGGCATCAAGCCCCGACTGATCGAGCCTCTGGAGCGTTCAGCCGGCTGTTGGCTCGATGAGCTGTCGGCCGTCCTCTGGAGCCTGCATACAACTCCAAACAAGTCAACCGGCTTCACGCCCTTCTTCCTCATCTACGGTGCCGAAGCAGTCATCCCGACGGACATAGAATTCGAATCCCCTCGAGTCACCATGTACACTGAGGAGGAGGCAAAAGAAGCACGAGAAGACGGCGTCGATCTGCTGGAAGAGGGCCGGCTGTTGGCACTCAGCCGGTCCGCCATCTACCAGTAGAATCTACGCCGATACTACAATCGGAAGGTCAAGCCAAGATCTTTCCAAGAGGGAGACCTTGTGCTCCGGCTGATCCAGCGAACAGCCGGCCAGCACAAGCTCTCGGCACATTGGGAAGGCCCCTTCATCATCAGCAAAGTTTTGGGCAACGACTCCTACTACCTGATCGACACTCAGAAGCCCAGAGCACGCAAGAGAGACGACTCCGGCAAGGAGACAGAGCGGCCGTGGAACGCAAACCTCCTTCAAAGATTTTACAGTTGATATAGTATGTATCACGCTACCCTTTGTATTAAGTACGAAGACTCCGGGTTCCCCGAGAAGAACTCGGGGGCTACCCTCTTTTATCTGCGTAATGAGTATTATGCCTATAAATGTGTCATTTCATTATTCCGCCTGGCATCGGGTTCGATCAGTCGGCCCGGGGGCTCGCCGCCTTGTACTATGTGGTGCTTCCTGCAGCCGGACAAGTAATGCGTTGGCACCTCAACTTTCTCCTGCCAAAGCCACAGTTCGCAGAGCGACTGTCCGGTGGGCAGGGGTTAAAGGCAGAAAAGGTGTCCGCATGAAAAATGGCTAAGGACCCAAAGCATGCACATAGTTTGGGCCGGCTTCCGCCTCGTTGACCGGCTGCGGAGCAGCCGGGCGGCCGGCTTCTACTTATCTTACTAACGCTTTAGTCGGCTAAGTACTTGCTCTCCCGAAAGTAGCTAAGTACTTGACCCAGCCGCAGTCCGCAGAGCGGCTGTTTGGCTGGCAAGACAGCAGCCAAGGGAGGGCGGCAAAGGAAAAAAGCCAAGGAGCAGAAAGCAAGGAAAGTCAGAGCTCGGCAAGAGCGCAACTTATGTAGAAGAATATCTGCATGTCAATAGGCCCTTGGCCAGCATTCAATAGAGTTTGAAATACACCCCGTGGGTGGAATTGTGCGAATTTAACAAAGTTGTCGAGACTGATAAAACAGGAAAAATAAAAGACAAGTCGGCGGCCTAGGGAGCAGCAGAGGGGTCCGACTGGTTGGCTGAGTCGGTAGTGCCAATTGGTGGAGCGGACGGCTGGTCAGTCTCCGTTTGGTCGCCTCCAGCAGCAGTCGGCGCACTCGAGCGCAGCTCGTTGTTTGAGGCACGATCAAGCGGAGACTGGTCGTCCGCCCCGACCTCCGGCATATCTTCTTCGCTCTCCCCGTCCTCCTCGCCTTCCCCCTCGTCGCTGGAGTCGATCATCTCGGCCGAGTCTTCGTCGTCCTCCGGGTTCAGCCCGAACCACTCCGGCGGCGCCTCGGCACCGTCCTCAGCCAGCTCGGGAACAAAGATGTTGGTGTTGGTGTACTCGGCGATCGCCGCTGCCCGTCTGACAAGATCGCGCTCCACCGCCACCAGCTCCTCTTGGGCCTCCTGCCGAAACGTGGTCAACTGGGCTAGACTTAGCCCAGGGTACCACGCCTTGATGAATTCCAAGGCCCGGCACGCGCCAGCCTGGGCTGAGGAACCCTTCCAAGCCTCAAGTCGGCCGGCCGCCACCTCCAGCCAGTCGGCAGTCCGACTGGGAGTGCGCGGAGCCGGCATGTCCGGCCAAAGGGCGGAGACCGCTTGGGCCCCGACACGCTGAAGACGGCGCAGCATCCGATGAGCCGGCCGGAGGCGGGCCTGGATGCTGAGGAGCTGTTCGCTAAGAGTCCGGGGGGCGTTGGCAGCGATCTGCACGCCTTTCGCTCTCCGTTCTCTATGATAAGCCTCAATAGCCTGGTTGGCGGCGTCAGAGTGGCCAGGAAAGAAGTCTGCTCAAGAAGAAAGCAAAGAAATCAGAAGTCAGAAGCTAGACGCCGGCTCGATCGGCAACCGGCAGCTCAAAGAAAGAAAAAGAAGAAAGCTTACCATCAACTATGTCTTCAATCCTGCCGAAACCGGATTTCAGCAGCACCTCCCTGTCAGTCTAGGCGGAGCGTTCGGTCTCGAACTCGGCGAGGAGACTGGACTCTTTTACCTCCGCCTCCTTCTGGGCCTTCTAGAGAAGCTCCGCCTGCTCCGCCAGTTGCTTGGCCAGTCGGTCACGCTCTTGGGCCAGCTCGTTGCACTCTGCCTCCTTGGCGCGCAACGCGGTGTTGGCCTCACCCAGCTGCTGCTGCAAAGTAGCGTTGACCTCTGCAAGAGCAGAGGAAGGAAAAATATCAACCATCAACAAAAAAGAGGTACGGCTGACAAGGAGATCCGGCCCGACTGCTCAGCAGTCGGCCCGAATCTCGGGGGCTACAGCCCACGGGTGCGCTGGCGCGCCCCCGCAGAGAAAGAAAACGAAGACTTACTCCGGCTTTCCGACAAGTCGGCGGTCCGCCGGTCCAGCTCTCAGACGTTGGAGTTGTAGGTGATCGCGCGAAGGTTATGATAGTCCTATAATGAAGATAGCAGGTAAAGTTAGCACTCGGAGCTTGCCAATTAAAGTTCCGAGCCGCCTGCTCAGCAGCCGGCCCGAAACTCGGGAGCTACACCCAGTGGGTGCGCTGGCGCGCCCCCACAGAGAGAATACAAGAATCAAAGACGAAGAAATAAAGGACGTACCCGAATGGCCGCTCGCGAATCCAAGAACGCACTGTTGCACTGTCGAAGAGCGGTGGCCTCAGCTCGGAGTTTGGCCTGAATGTCTAGGATCGCCTGGTTTAAGGCGCCAGTCCCGCCTCCACGCACCCACTCGGCGGGCGCGGGGCTGGTGGCTTCGGCATCTGGGACGGACGAGCTCGCAGTGCCGGCTTCTAGCGGTCGCAGCGCCGAAGCCGCCTTCGCGCCTCGGCGGCGCGATGGTGTGCAGGCCTCAGGAATTGGGCCCGTCACTACCTCGTTTCCGGCTGGCGGCACTGGCGGGGCAGCCGGCTGCCTGTTCCGCGCTCCTCCAGACGGCGGCGACGGAGGCACGACTACCTCCGGCATGACGACATCGCCGCCGTCTCCCCCCACAACCGGCTGTTCGACGCCGGCTCCCCCAGTCGGCGCCGTAAACTCTGGTGGTGGCGGCGCGAAGCTCAAGGGAGTGACGAGTAGCGGCGCCTGACAGCGCGCGGCTCCTTCACCCAGCCTCTTCTCCGCGGCATCGGCTTCAGCCTCCGCCAACCTCTTCAACGCGGCGGCTTCCGCCCTGTCCGCCTCCGCCTTCTCCATGCGGGCGGCTTCCTGCTCCTCGCGCGCCTCCCGCGCGTTTCGTTCCCGTGCCTCCCGGAGGTCGGCTGCTGGGTCGATTCGCCGGGTGGTGGTAGAAGTCTCCACCGACCCGATCATGGAGGCGGCGGCCGACTTCTCAAGGGAGAGCGGAGCCCTAAGTCAAGGAAAATAAAGCAAAGAAGCTCAGACGGAACCAACAAGAAAAGAAAGCACAAGGAAAAGACACTTACGCCGACACCATAGGAGGCACCTTCGGAAGCTTCTGGAACTTGGTCGCCTTTGCGGCGGCCTCCTTCCGCTTAGTCGCCGCGGTCGGGTTCTTGGCCTTCTTCGGTGTGCTACCAAACAAGACGACGCCCTGTTTGCGCTTGCGCGTACCGCCTCGAGCAGCCGGCCCGGCAGAAGGGCCCACGTCCGCCCTATCAGCACCTCGCGCATGGCGCTACTTGTCCTCCTCATCATCGTCGTCAGGCCAAGTCTCAAGGCCGCCTCCTTCTTCGGAGCCGCCTGCTACGTCGCCTCCCCCCGCGGCATCGTCTTCAAGGGCGGCCGCCCCGAAGTCAGGGTCGTCCACGTCGCTCACTTCCCGGTCCGGCTGATAGCCTTCATCCGGCCCCACCACGGCGGCCGCCGCTGGAGCAGGCGGCGGGTCGGCGCGGGAGTATGGCCGCTTGCCGAACCGCCAGGACCCTTCCGACAGCTTGAGGTCGGAGATCTCGTTCACCATACGGGCAACTTCGGCAGCCGGCATGTCCCTCGTGCACATCCGGCTCGGGTCGCGGTGCCCGCTCATCCGACAGATCAAATGAGGCCGGCCTTGGAGCGGGAGAACCCGGCGCTCGACAAAGGCGACCAGTAGGTCGGACGCCTTGAAGCCTTCTACGCCCGTCAGCACCCGGAGCCGGTTGATGGCGGCGGTAGCGTTGGCCGACAAGGGTCTCGGCTTGTAGCCCCAGTTGGCCCGAGGCTCGGCCGGAGGGCCGGCTTCATAGGGCGGCAAGTTGATGAAGTCGATTGCCGGGTCGATGTTCTCCACGTAAAAATATGATTTCTGCCACAGTTTGACCGACTGTGACAGCTTGATGGCGGGGAAGGCATTCTTCCCCGACGAACGGCGCACCGTGACGAAGGCACCGCACTGGGCCGCCTTCTCCCTGGCGGAGGTGCCCAGTTTGGTGTAGAAGAATGCTCCCCACAACTCGATGGTGGGGAGTATGCCAAGATAGCCCTCGCACAACGTGATGAAGGCGGACAGCAGCGTCACGGTGTTGGGCGTCAGATGATGCGGCTGAAGATGGTAGAAGTCAAGGAAGGAACGGAGGAATCCACTCGCCGGCAGGCCGAAGCCGCGGAGGAAGTGCGAGCGGAAGATGACCCGCTCGCCTCCTTGCGGCGCCGGCGAAATCTCCCTCTCCGGCGGCACGCGCACCTTGACGAAGCCCGCGCCGGGCAGCCGTCGTGTGGCACGAAGGAAGGCAAGGTGGTCCTCGATCACGACCGAGCCATCCCAGTCCCCTCCCTTCTCGCGCGCCATGGGGACCGAGCTAGACGGAGAAATGGCGTTGCGGCAGAGGCGAGGGCCGCGGCGGAGCAAGAGGCTTGGGGCGAAGGGGACCGACGGCGGCGAGCTGCGGCGGCGCCTCGGCAGAGCGTGGAGGTGCGGCGGCAGCAAGGAAAGGAGGAGGACAAAAATGGCGAAGGGAGAGGAGGGCGCGAGTGCTCTGCCGCTCCCCCTCCTCCCCCTACTTATAGCCCCTAGGCTACGAAGCCGAGGGGGCAGGGCGTGGGATCATGGGATTAACTGCACCCACGGCCCCACGGCCCCGCGGTTATCGCGCGGGTTACTGCGCGCAGTGACCCCGCACGAAATCGCGACCGTCTACCTCGGCCGCAGCGGATCCGCCCGCATGCTGAGGCCCAGTAGTGGTGGGCCCGGCCTGCTGCCACGTCCCATCACGCGCGTGGCTGGCGGGCTGGCCCGGCTAGCTGGCGCCGCGTGGCGTGCTTGCTGCGGGCGGCGTGCCTAGAGGCTCGACCGGCCCGCCACCTGGTTCCCGCCTCAGCGTTTCAAAGTTATCAGACGAGGCCGCCTGGTCGCGACCGACTCCCAGCAGGCGGCACACTAGGAGGCGGACGAAGCATTCGGCAAGAGCATTCGGAAAAGGAAGCTGCTGAGGCCTCTCGACTTATCGGCCGCGACGCCTCACCAGCTTCGGGGACAACTGTCGGAGTAATGGGCCACGGGTAGCCTAACCCGGGTCCCTGAGCATTTCAAGACATTGGGACGGCTGCGCCCCTCAAGCATCAAGGATGAAGCGCCGCCTTCTGGTGGCCAGCTGGCTCATGAGGCCGGATGCCAGAGGACGGCCAAGCACCGGAAGACGGCCCCAAGACGGGCCGACTTATAGCAGGCGGCCTCCAGAGAGGCCGGCTCCTAGAACAGGCGGCCCACGACGCCCTCAAAGTCTACGCCCCCATTAAGAAGACAAGACGGGATGTGGCTACAGTATAGCCCATTCCCCGATATCCAGGGCACAGCGCGGCCACAGTGCTCCGTACAGGCAGAGATCTCCCCACGACATGGCACTGTGGCCACCCCACCCTTGACGTCATTCCTATCAGGCGAAGCCCTGTTCCCACGACGGCCTGTCGGTACGGCCTGCAGGCGGCAGGCCCTACCAAGCAACGAGAGACTGGAGGGCGGCAGAGCCTAACCAGTCGGACCGGTGGGAGGCCGGCCTCTAGCAAGCGGCCCCTCCTCCCTCGAAGTCCGCGCGCCATTAAACCAGAAAAGACACGATGTGGCTACAGTGATCTCCCACCCGACGGCGGGACTATAGCCACGCCCCTCCCGACCAAGCACGCGTCATCTGCATTACGGCTACAGCAACAAGCAGCCGATGAGACCCGCAAGTGGCGGGAGCGGCCTGTCGGCTCCGAGCCAGACCAGTCGGCGGGGCCCACTAGGCGGCGGGCCCCAGCAGCTGACAGAGAAGCCGGCGGCCAGGGACGCTGACCGCCGGACCCTACACCCGGCCAGATGACTATTGTACCCCTGGGGGGTAGGCCTATATAAACCCCCCAGCCTACCCCCCAGGGCACCCATGCAAAGGGTTCGGGACCCGTGAAACCTAGACTCATTCAGAGTGAGGAGAGAGTCGGCCCTGCTCTCTTCTACCTCTGGCATACAGCTCAAGGAGCACCTTGTACTCACTAGTGCCTTAGTGATCATGCGGAGACCCCGCAGAGCAGGACTAGGGGTGTTATCTCCTAGGAGAGCCCCGAACCTGGGTAAAGTACGCCGGCGTTCGTGTCTATGCCTCATCCCGCTTCCAGGCACCGGCGACGTTCTACTAGCTCCCACCATGATAAGCCATCCTTTGGCATATGTCGCATCCAACCCCCGACAATTACCTCATACATTGAAATATGCTTATCTTGATGAAAAGAAGATATATCCTGTTATTATTAGTGCTAAACTTTCAGAGCATGAAGAAAAGAGATTACTGAAAACTCTAAGGAAACACCGTGCCGCTATTGGATATACTCTTGAAGATCTTAAGGGCATTAGTCCCACCCTATGTCAGCATAAAATTAATATGGAACATGATGCTAAACTAGTTGTTGATCACCAGCAACAGTTAAATCCAAAAATGAAAGAAGTGTTAAGAAATGAAATATTAAAGCTTCTAGAAGCAGGTATAATCTATCCTACTGCTAATAGTAGATGGGTAAATCCGGTTCATTGTGTCCGTAATAAGGGAGGTATTACTGTCGTTCCTAATGATAAAAATGAACTTATTCCACAAAGAATTATTATAGGCTATAGAATGGTAATTGATTTTAGAAAATTAAACAAAGCTACTAGGAAAGATCATTATCCTCTACCTTTTATTGATCAAATGCTAGAAAGACTATCAAAACATACACATTTTTTTCTTTCTAGATGGATACTCTAGGTTTTCCCAAATACCTGTGTCACAAGAGTATCAAGAAAAAACCACTTTTACATGCCGTTTTGGTACTTTTGCTTATAGATGTATGCCTTTTGGTTTATGCAATGCACCTGCCACTTTTCAAAGATGCATGACTGCTATATTCTCTGACTTTTGTGAAAAGATTGTTGAGGTTTTCATGGATGATTTTCCCATTTACGGAACTTCTTTTGATGATTGCTTAAGCATCCTTGGTCGAGTTTTGCAGAGATGTGAAGAAACTAATCTTATCTTGAATTGGGAGAAGTGCCACTTTATGGTTAATGAAGGTATTGTTGGGGAACGTTGCATGGAAAACAAAAACAATTCTACGCACACGCAAGATCTATCCATGGAGATGCATAGCTACGAGATGGGAGAGTGTGTCTATGTACCCTCGTAGACCGTTTAGTGGAAGCATTTATCAACGCGGTTGATGTAGTCGAACACCTTCAGGATCCAACCGATCAAGGACCGAACGCACGGCACCTCCGCGTTCAGCACACGTTCAGCTCGATGACGTCCTCGCCTTATTGATCTGGCAAGACGGGTGAAGTAGTAGATGAGTTTCGGCAACACGACGGTGTGGTGACGGTGGTGGTGAACTTGTTCCCGCAGGGCTTCGCCGTGCATTGCGAAAAAACTAGACGGAGGATGAAACTGTGGAGAGGGGCGCCGCACACGGCTTAGGGATTGTCGTGGGCGTGTGGCACCCCCTCCCTCTCATATATATATATATATATATATATATATATATATATATATATATATATATAGGTGGGGGGAGGGGAGGCAGCCAGGGTGCACCCCAAGGTGGCCGGCCGCCCCCTTGGGCGCCTGCCCTATGGCACCCCCCCTTCCTTGTTTGCACACGGGGAAGGAAAGGGGAGGAGAGGGAAGGCGGGGGGAGGCCGACACCACCCCCCCCCCTTCCTTTTCTCGCCAAGGCATGCGGCCATAGGAGGGGCGCGCCAGCCCCTTGTGGGCTGGTGTGCTCCCCTCGTTTGGCCCATATGGCCCATTAACCTCCCGGGGCTTCCCAAAACCCCTTCCGGTGATACGATGACTACCCGATACATCCCGAAACCTTTCCTATGACCAAATAGCATCGTCCTATATATCGATCTTTACCTCCGGACCATTCCGGAGCTCCTCTCATGTCTGTGATCTCATCCGAGACTCCGAACAACATTCGGTCACCAACTAACATAACTCATATAATACTATATGGTCAACGAACATTAAGCGTGCGGACCCTACGGGTTCGAGAATGATGTAGACATGACCGAGACACCTCTCTGGTCAATAACCAATAGTGGGACCTGGATGCCCATATTGGTTCCTACATATTCTACGAAGATCTTTATCGGTCGAACCTTATGACAACATACGTAATTCCCTTTGTCGGTATGTTACTTGCTCGAGATTCGATCGTCGGTATCTCCATACCTAGTTCAATCTTGTTACCGGCAAGTCCCTTTACTCGTTCCGTAATACATCATCTCGTAACTACCTCCTTAGTCACTTTGCTTGCAAGCTTCTTGTGATGCTGTATTATCGAGAGGGCCCAGAGATACCTCTCCGATACACGGAGTGACAAATCCCAATCTCGATTCACGCCAACTCAACAGACACCTTTGGAGATACCTGTAGAGCATCTTTATGATCACCCAGTTACGTTGTGATGTTTGATAGCACACAAGGAATTCCTTCGGTATCCGGGAGTTGCATGATCTGATGGTCGAAGGAACATGTATTTGACATTAAGAAAGCAGTAGCAATAAACTGAACGATCATATGCTAAACTAATGGATGGGTCTTGTCCATCACATCATTCTCCTAATGATGTGATCCCGTTATTAAATGACAACTCATGTCTATGGTTAGGAAACCTTAACCATCTTTCGATCAACTAGCTAGTCTAGTAGAGGCTCTCTAGGGACACGGTATTTGTTTATGTATCCACACATGTATTTAAGTTTCCGGTCAATACAATTCTAGCATGAATAGTAAACCTTTATCATGAATAAGGAAATATAATAATAACAACTTTATTGTTGCCTCTAGGGCATATTTCCATCAGTCTCCCACTTGCACTAGAGTCAATAATCTAGATTACATAGTAATGAATCTAACACCCATGGAGTCTTGGTGCTGATCATGTTTTGCACGCGGAAGAGGTTTAGTCAACGGGTCTGCTACATTCAGATCCGTATGTATTTTGCAAATTTCTATGTATCCATCCTTGACCTTTTCATGAATGGAGTTGTAGCGTCTCTTGATGTGTTTGGTTCTCTTGTGAAACCTAGATTCCTTCGCTAAGGCAATTGCTCCAGTGTTGTCAAAAAAGATTTTCATTGGACCCGATGCACTGGGTATTACACCCAAATCGGATATGAACTCCTTCATGCACTGCTTCCGAAGCAGCTATGTACTCCGCTTCACACGTAGATCCCGCGACGACGCTCTGCTTGGAACTGCACCAACTGACAGCTCCACCATTCAATATAAATACGTATCCGGTTTGTGACTTGGAGTCATCCGGATCAGTGTCGAAGCTAGCATCGACGTAACCTTTTACGACGAGCTCTTCGTCACCTCCATAAACGAGAAACATATCCTTGGCCCTTTTCAGGTACTTCAGGATGTTCTTGACTGTTGTCTAGTGATCCACTCTTGGATTACTTTGGTACATCCCTGCCAAACTTATGGCAAGGCACACATCAGGTCTGGTACACATCATGGCATACATTATAGAACCTATGGCTGAGGCATAAGGAATGACTTTCATTCTCTCTCTATCTTCTGCCGTGGTCGGGCTTTGAGTCTGACTCAATTTCACACCTTGCAACACAGGCAAGAACCCTTTCTTTGACTAGTCCATTTTGAACTTCTTCAGAACTTTGTCAAGGTATGTGCTTTGTGAAAGTCTTATTAAGCGTCTCGATCTATCCCTATAGATCTTGATGCCCAATATATAAGCAGCTTCACCGAGGTCTTTCATTAAAAAATTCTTATTCAAGTATCCTTTTATGCTATCCAGAAATTCTATATCATTTCCAATCAACAATATGTCATCCACATATAATATCAGAAATGCTACAGAGCTCCCACTCACTTTCTTGTAAATACAGGCTTCACCATAAGTCTGTATAAAACCATATGCTTTGATCACATCATCAAAGCATATATTCCAACTCCAAGATGCTTGCACCAGTCCATAGATGGATCTGGAGCTTGCACACTTTGTTAGCACCTTTAGGATCGACAAAAACATTCTGGTTGCAGCATATACAACTCTTCTTTAAGAAATAAATTAAGGAATGCAGTTTTGACGTCCATTTGCTAGATTTCATAATCATAAAATGCGGAAATTGCTAACACGATTTGGATAGACTTAAGCATCGCTACGGGTGAGAAAGTCTCATCATAGTCAACCCCTTGAACTTGTCGAAAACCTTTTGCGACAAGTCAAGCATTGTAGACAGTGACATTACCATCAGCGTCCGTCTTCTTCTTGAAGATCCATTTATTCTCAATGGCTTGCCGATCATCAGGCAAGTCCACCAAAGTCCATACTTTGTTCTCATACATGGATCCTATCTCAGATTTCATGGCCTCAAGCCATATATTGGAATCTGGGCTCATCATAGCTTCTTCATAGTTCTTAGGTTCGCCATTGTCTAACAACATGACTTCCAAGATAGGATTACCGTACCACTTTGGTGCGGAACGTGTTCTGGTCGACCTACGAGGTTCAGTAGTAACTTGATCCAAAGTTTGATGATCATCATCGTTAGTTTCCTCTCTAGTTGGTGTAGGCATCACGGGAACGGTTTTCTCTGATGTGCTACTTTCAAATTCGAGAGAAGGTACAATTACCTCATCAACTTCTACTTTCCTCCCACTCACTTCTTTCGAGAGAAACTCCTTCTCTAGAAAGGACCCATTCTTGGCAACAAAGATCTTGCTTTCGGATCTGTGGTAGAAGGTGTACCCAATAATTTCCTTAGGGTATCCTATGAAGACGCACTTTTCTGATTTGGGTTCGAGCTTCTCAGGCTGAAGCCTTTTGACATAAGTGTCGCATCCCCAAACTTTAAGAAATGACAGCTTAGGTTTCTTGCCAAACCATAGTTCATACGGTGTCATCTCAATGGATTTAGACGGTGCCCTATTTAACGTGAATGCGGCTGTCTCTAATGCATAACCCCAAAATGATAAAGGCAAATTGGTAAGAGGCATCATAGAATGCACCATATCTAATAAAGTACGGTTACGACGTTCGGACAGGCCATTATGCTGTGGTGTTCCAGGTGGCGTGAGTTGTGAAACAATTCCACATTGTTTTAAATGAAGGCCAAACTCGTAACTCAAATATTCGCCTCCGCGATCAGATCGTAGAAACTTTATTTTCTTGTTGCGATGATTCTCCACTTCACTCTGAAATTCCTTGAACTTTTCAAATGTTTCAGATTTGTGTTTCATCGAGTAGATATAACCATACCTACTCAAATCATCTGTGAAGGTTAGAAAATAATGATACCCCCGCATGCCTCAACACTCATCGGACCGCATACATCGTTATGTATTATTTTTAATAAGTCATTAGCTCGCTCCATTGTTCCGGAGAACGGAGTTTCAGTCATCTTACCCATGAGGCATGGTTCGCAAGTATCAAATGATTCATAATCAAGTGATTCCAAAAGTCCATCCATATGGAGTTTCTTCATGCGCTTTACACCAATATGACCTAAACGGCAGTGCCACAAGTATGTTGCACTATCATTATCAACTTTGCATCTTTTGGCTTCAATATTATGAATATGTGTATCACTACGATCAAGATTCAACAAGAATAGACCATTCATCAAAGGTGCATGACCATAAAAGATATTACTCATACAAATATAACAACCATTATTCTCTGACTTAAATGAATAACCATCTCGCAATAAACAAGATCCAGATATAATGTTCATGCTCAATGCTGGCACCAAATAACAATTATTGAGGTCTAAAACTAACCTCGAAGGTAGATGTAGAGGTAGCGTGCCGACAGCGATCACATCAACCTTGGAACCATTCCCGACGCACATCGTCACTTCGTCCTTAGCAAATCTTTGTTTATTCCGTAGCTCCTGTTTTGAGTTACAAATATGAGCAACTGAACCAGTATCAAATACCTAGGCGCTACTATGAGCATTAGTAAGAAACACATCAATAACATCTATATCAAATATACCTTTGTTCACTTTGCCAACCATCTTATTCGCCAAGTATTTGAGGCAGTTCGGCTTCCAGTGACCATTCCCTTTGCAGTAGAAGCACTCAGTTTCAGGCTTGGGTCCAGCTTTGGGCTTCTTCACTGGAGCGACAACTTGCTTGCCATTCTTTTTGAAGTTCCCTTTCTTTCCCTTGCCCTTTTTCTTGAAACTAGTGGTCTTGTTAACCATCAACACTTAATGCTCCTTCTTGATTTCTACCTCCGTGGCCTTAAGCATTGCGAAGAGCTCGGGAATCATTTTCGTCATCCCTTGCATATTATAGTTCATCACGAAGCCTTTGTAGCTTGGTGGCAGTGACTAAAGAACTCTGTCAATAACACTCTCAACTGGAAGATCAATTCCCAGCTGAGTCAAGTGGTTATGATACCCAGACATTTTGAGTATGTGTTCACTGACAGAACTGTTCTCCTCCATCTTGTAGCTATAGAACTTGTCGGAGACTTCATATCTCTCAACCCGGGCATTAGCTTGAAATGTTAACTTCAGCTCTTGGAACATCTCATATGCTCCGTGGCATTCAAAACGTCTTTAAAGTCCCGGTTCTAAGCCGTAAAGCATGGCACACTGAACTATTGAGTAGTCATCAGATCGAGTCTGCGAGACGTTCATAACATCTGCAGTAGCTCCTACAGCAGGTCTGTCACCTAGCGGTGCATCAAGGACATAATTCTTCTATGCAGCAATGAGGATAATCCTCAAGTTATGGACCCAGTTCGTGTAGTTGCTACAATCATCTTTCAACTTAGCTTTCTCTAGGAACGCATTAAAATTCAGGGGAACGGTAGCACGGGCCATTGATCTACAACATAGATATGCAAAAACTATTAAGACTAAGTTCATGATAAATTAAGTTCAATTAATCAAATTACTAATGAACTCCCACTTAAATTAACATCCCTCAAGTTATCTAAGTGATACATGATCCAAATCCACTAACCCATGTCCGATCATCACGTGAGATGGGGTAGTCATCAATGGTGAACATCTCTATGTTTATCATATCTACTATATGACTCACATTCGAACTTTCGGTCTCTAGTGTTCCGAGACCATGTCTGTACATGCTAGGCTCGTCAAGTTTAACCCAAGTATTCTGCTTGTGCAAAACTGTCTTACACCCGTTTTATGTGAACATAGAGTCTATCACACCCGATCATCACAAGGTGCTTCGAAATGACAAACTTTAGCAATGGTGCATACTCGGGGAGAACACCTTTATCTTGAAATTTAGTGAAGGGATCATCTTATAATGCTACCGTCGTTCTAAGCAAAATAAGATGCATAGAGGATAAACATCACATGCAATCAAAATATGTGACATGATATGGCCATCATCATCTTGTGCTTTTGATCTCCATCTCCAAAGCATCGTCATGATCTCCATCGTCACTGGCTTGACACCTTGATCTCCATCGTTGCGTCAGGGTCGTCTCGCCAACTATTGCTTCTACAACTATTGCTAACGCATAGCGATAAAGTAAAGCAATTACATGGCACTTGCATTTCATACAATAATTAAGAGACAACCCTAAGGCTCCTGCCGGTTGTCGATATTACAAAACATGATCATCTCATACAACAACGTATATCACATCACGTCTTGACCATATCACATCACAACATACCCTGCAAAAACAAGTTAGACGTCCTCTACTTTGTTGTTGCAAGTTTTACGTGGCTTCTACGGGCAACTAGCAAGAACCGTTCTTAACTACGCAAAACCACAACGGTGATTATCAAGTTTGCTATTTTAACCTTCTTCAAGGACCGGCCATAGTCAAATTCGATTCAACTAAAGTAGGAGAAACAAACACCCGCCAGCCACCTTTATGCAAAACAAGTTGCATGTCAGTTGATGGAACTGGTCTCATGTGCGTGGACATGTAAGGTTGGTCCGGGCCGCTTCATCCCACGATACCGCCAAATCAAAATAAGACGTTGATGGTAAGCAGTATGACCATCACCGTCCACAACTTCTTTGTGTTCTACTCATGCATATCATCTACGCATAGACCTGGCTCATGATGCCATTGTTGGGGAACGTTGCATGAAAAACAAAAAAATGCTACACACACGCAAGATCTATCCATGCAGATGCATAGCTACAAGAGGGGAGAGTGTGTCTACGTACCCTTTTAGACCGTTTAGCGGAAGCGTTTATCAACACGGTTGATGTAGTCGAACACCTTCACGATCCAACCGATCAAGTACCGAACGTGCGGCACCTCCACGTTCAGCACACGTTCAGCTCGATGACATCCTCGCCTTCCTGATCCAGCAAGACGAGCGAAGTAGTAGATGAGTTCCGACAACACGACGGTGTGGTGACGGTGGTGGTGAACTTGTTCCCGCAGGGCTTTGCCATGCACTGCGAAAAAACTAGACGAAGGATGAAACTGTGGAGAGGGGCGCCGCACACGGCTTCGGGATTGTGGTGCGTGTGTGGCGCCCCCTCCCTATCATATATATATAGGTGGGGGGAGGCAGCCAGGGTGCGCCCCAAGGTGGCCGGCCGTCCCCCTTGGGCGCCTGCCCTATGGCGCCCCCCTTCCTTGTTTGCACACGGGAAGAAGGAAAGGGGAGGAGAGGGAAGGCAGGGGAGGCCGACTCCCCCCTTCCTTTTCTCCCCAAGGCCTGCAGCCATAGGAGGGGTGCGCCAACCCCTTGTGGCCTAGTTTGCTCCCCTCGTTTGGCCCATATGGCCCATTAACCTCCCGGGGCTTCCTGGAACCCCTTCCGGTGATCCAATGACTACCCGATACATTCCGAAACCTTTCCGGTGACCAAATAGCATCGTCCTATATATCAATCTTTACCTCCGGACCATTACGGAGCTCCTCGTCATGTCCGTGATCTCATCCGGGACTCCGAACAACATTCGGTCACCAACTCACATAACTCATATAATACTATATCGTCAACGAATGTTAAGCGTGCGGACCCTACGGGTTCCAAGATGATGTACACATGACCGAGACACCTCTCCGGTCAATAACCAATAGCAGGACCTGGATGCCCATATTGGTTCCTACATATTCTATGAAGATCTTTATCAGTCGAACCTTATGACAACATACGTAATTCCCTTTGTCTGTCGGTATGTTACTTGCCCGAGATTCGATCGTCGGTATATCCATACCTAATTCAATCTCATTACCGACAAATATCTTTACTCGTTCCGTAATACATCATCTCATAACTAACTCCTTAGTCACTTTGCTTCCAAGCATCTTGTGATGCTGTATTACCGAGAGGGCCCAGAGATACCTCTCCGATACACGGAGTGACAAATCCCAATCTCGATTCACGCCAACTCAATAGACACCTTTGGAGATACCTGTAGTGCATCTTTATGATCACCCAGTTACGTTGTGACATTTGATAGCACACAAGGCATTCCTCCGGTATCCGAGAGTTGCATGATCTCTTGGTCAAAGGAACATGTATTTGACATTAAGAAAGCAGTACCAATAAACTGAACGATCATATGCTAAGCTAACGGATAGGTCTTGTCCATCACATAATTCTCCTAATGATGCGATCCCATTATCAAATGACAACTCATGTCTATGGTTAGGAAACCTTAACCATCTTTTGATCAACGAGCTAGTCTAGTAGAGGCTCTCCAGGGACACGGTATTTGTTTATGTATGAACACATGTATTTAAGTTTTCGGTCAATACAATTCTAGCATGAATAATAAACCTTTATCATGAATAAGGAAATATAATAATAACAACTTTATTATTTCCTCTAGGGCATATTTCCATCACGTATTGTCTTGGGGCATAAAATCTCCGAAAGAGGTATTGAAGTTGATAAAGCTAAAGTTGATGCTATTGAAAAAATGCCGTGTCCTAAAGATATCAAAGGTATAAGAAGTTTCCTTGGTCATGCTGATTTCTATAGGATATTTATTAAAGACTTCTCTAAAATTTCTAGCCCTCTTACTAATCTCTTGCAAAAGGATGTTCCATTTGTTTTTTATGATGATTGTGTGGAAGCATTTGAAATCCTTAAGAAAGCCTTATTCTCTGCACCTATTGTTCAACCACCTGATTGGAACCTACCCTTTGGAATTATGTGTGATGTTAGTGATTATGCTATTGGTGCCGTTCTAGGATAAAGAGTTGATAAGAAATTAAATGTTATCCATTATGCTAGCAAAACTCTAGATAGTGCTCAAAGAAATTATGCTACTACTGAAAAAGAATTTTTAGAAGTTGTGTTTGCTTGTGATAAATTCAAATCTTATATTGTTGATTCCAAAGTAATTGTTCACACTGATCATGCTGCTATTAAATACCTTATGGAAAAGAAAGATGCTAAACCTAGACTTGTTAGGTGGGTTCTTTTGCTACAAGAATTTGATTTGCATATTATTGATAGAAAGGGAGCTTAGAATCCCATAGCTGATAATTTCTCTAAAATGGAAAATGTTCTTGATGACCCTCTACCTATTGTTGATAGTTTTCCTGATGAACAACTAGCTGTCATAAATGCTTCTCGTAATACTCCTTGGTATACAGACTATGCTAATTACATTGTTGCAAAATAAATACCACCTAGTTTCACATACCAACAAAAGAAAAAGTTCTTCTTTGATTTAAGACATTACTTTTGGGATGACCCACATCTATATAAAGAAGTAGTAGATGGTGTTATTAGACGTTGTGTACCTAAGCATGAACAGGAACAAATCATGTGGAAGTGTTACTCCGAGGCATACGGAGGACACCACGCTGGAGACAGAACCACACATAAGGTATTACAGTCTGGTTTTTATTGGCCTATTCTCTTCAAGGATGCACGTAAGTTTGTCCTTTCTTGTGACGAATGTCAAAGAATTGGTAATATCGTAGACGTCAGGAAATGCCTATGAATTATTCACTTGTTATTGAGCCATTTGATGTTTGGGGATTTCATTATATGGGACCTTTTCCTTCCTCTAATGGGTTGATACGTCTCCAACGTATCTATAATTTTTTATTGTTCAATGCTATTATATTATCATTCTTGGATGTTTTACAATCATTTTATAGCAACTTTATATCATTTTTTGGGACTAACCTATTGACATAGTGCCCAGTGCCAGTTGCTGTTTTTTGCTTGTTTTTTACTTCGCAGAATATCAGTACCAAACGGAGTCCAAACGCAGCGAAACTTTTTGGAGATTTTTTTTAGACCAGAAGACACCTTGGGGGTCAAGAAAGCACCTGGGAGGAGGCCTGTGGGGCCCAAGATACACCAGGGCACGCCAAAGGCCCCTGGCGCCCTGATGTATCTTGGGGCCCATAGAGGTCTCCTGCACTGCCTCTTCGCCCTATAAATTCCCAAATATTCCAGAAACCCTAGGGGAGTCGACGAAACACAATTCCAGCCGCCGCAAGTTCCAGAACCCCGAGATCCAATCTAACACCATCACGGAGGGGTTCATCATCCTCATTGGTGCCTCTCCGATGATGCGTGAGTAGTCCACCATAGACCTAAGGGTCCATAGGCAGTAGCTAGATGGCCTCTTCTCTCTTTTTGATTCTCAATACAATGGTCTCTTGGAGATCCATTTGATGTAAACATTTTTGCGGTGTGTTTGTTGGGATCCGATGAACTTTGAGTTTATGATCAGATCTATATCCATGAATATTATTTGAGCTTTTTTTATCTCTTATATGCATGATTATTTATAGCCTCGTATTTCTTCTTTGAATCTTTGGTTTAGTTAGGCCAACTAGATCGATTTTTCTTGCCATGGGAAGAGGTGTTTTGTGATGGGTTCGATCTTGCGGTGTCCTCTCCCAGTGACAGAAGGGGCAGCGAGGCACGCGTGTATCGTTGTTATTAAGGATAACAAGATGGGGTCTATTCCTACATGAATAGATCTTGTCTACATCATGTCATCATTTTTATTGCATTACTCCGTTTCTCCATGAACTTAATACACTAGATGCATGCTGGATAGCGGTCGATGTGTGGAGTAATAGTAGTAGATGCAGGCAGGAGTCGGTCTACTAATCTTGGACGTGATACCTATATATTGATCATTGCCTTGGATATCATCATAATTATTCGATCTTCTATCAATTGCCCAACAGTAATTTTTTACCCACCGTGTGCTATTTTCTCGAGAGAAGCCACTTGTGAAATCTACAACCCCCGGGTCTATCTTTTATCATATTGCTTTCCGATCTATTTTTCATCGCATTTATTTTCAGATCTATTATTCCAAAACCCCAAAAATACTTTGGTTCACTTTTTATTTGCATCTTTTATTTTGCATTTTATACAGATCTATTTATCCAAACACATACAAAACAATATATCTTTTTACCGAGGAGGGATTAACAACCCCTCTTACAGGTTGGGTTGCGAGGATTTGTTCTTTGTGTGCAAGTACCGTTTACATAGTGTTGCTTGGTTCTCCTACTGGATTGATACCTTGGTTTCCTAACTGAGGGAAATACCTACCGTTGTTGTACTGCATCATCCCTTCCTCTTTGGGGAAATACCGACGTAGTTTCAAGCCTCATCAAAAGGAATTTCTGGCGCCGTTGCCGGGGAGACATCATCAACATCTATCAGGTTCCTAATCACAAATCTCATCTCCTTGCAATTTACATTATTTGCCATCTGCCTCTCATTTTTATCTCCCCCACTTCACAAAATTTGCTGTTTTATTTGCCTTCTCTTTTTCGTTCGCCTTTTTTCTCGTCAGATCTATTTTTTGTTTGCAATCTTGTTTGCGTAGTCACGATGTCTCAAGAAAACACCAAGTTGTGTGATTTTTCCAATACCAATAACAATGATTTTATTAGTACTCCGATTGCTCCTCCCGCCACTAGTGCAGAATCTTGTGATATTAATGCCGCTTTGTTGAATCTTGTTATGAAAGATCAATTTTCCAGTACTCCTAATGAGGATGCCGCGTCCCATCTAAACACATTCGTAGAATTGTGTGATATGCAAAAGAAAAAAGATGTGGAAAATGATATTGTGAAGTTGAAATTATTTCCATTCTCCTTGCGGGATCATGCAAAAAATTGGTTTTCTTCTTGGCCTCGCAATAGTATCGATTCTTGGGATAAGTGCAAAGATGCTTTTATTACTAAGTATTTTCCGCCCGTGAAAATTATTTCCCTTAGAACTCAAATCATGAAATTTAAGCAACTTGAGCATGAACATGTTGCACAATCTTGGGAAAGAATGAAATTGATGCTAAGAAATTGTCCTACTCATGGTTTAAATCTTTGGATGATCATACAAAATTTTTATGCGAGATTGAATTTTGTTTCTAGAAATCTTTTAGATTCCGCCACGGGTGGTACTTTTATGGAAATTACTTTGGGTGAAGCTACTAAATTGCTAGATAATATCATGGCAAATTATTCACAATGGCATACCGAAATAGCACCTATGAGTAAAAAAGTTAATTCGGTTGAAGAAATTAGTACTTTGAGTGAAAAAGTTGATGCTCTTATGAAATTGGTTGCTAGTAAAAGTGCTCCTATTAATCTTAATGACGTGCCTTTTTCTACTTTGATTGATCAAAATATTGATCCCGTAGATGTGAATTTTGTCTCACGAAACAATTTTAATAACAATGCTTATAGAGGTAATTTTAATCCTAGGCCTTTCCTTGGAAATTCCTCTAATAATTATGGTAATTCCTTTGTCAATAATAATAGGAACCCCTCTGATCTTGAGAGTAATATTAAAGAATTTATCAATGCTCAAAAAGTTTTCAATACTACGATAGAAGAAAAGTTGAATAAGATTGATGATATGTTTAGAAGCATTGATAGAATTTCTCATGATGTAGAAAATCTCAAAATTAAAATTTTTCCACCCAAGGTTGATATTAATGAATCAATTAAAGCTCTATATGTTTCTATGGATGAACGTAAGAAAAGAACCGCTATGCTTAGAGCTAAAAGAGAATTTTTAGAAAGTGCTTTTCTAGTTATTGCTTTCATGAAAATGATGAAGATCTTAAAGTGATTGTTGTTTCTTCTATTGATTCCTTGTTTAGTAAAATTAAAATTGATGATAAAGGGACTGAAGAAGAGTCAACTTTAGCTAGAGGGTGAACCGATAATTTGGAGGGTGAAAATCTTGATGAAAAAATTGATAAAAGTGGGTTTGGAGAGGTCAAAACTTTAACTAGTGATGTGCCCACTCTTTTGGATTACAAAGACTTTAATTATGATAGTTTCTCTTTGATTGAATGTATTTCTTTGTTGCAATCCATGATAAATCCACCCCATGCTTATGAACAAAATAAAGCTTTTACTAAACATATCGTAGATGCCATGATGAAAGCTTTAGAAGAAAAATTGGAGTTAGAGATTTAAATTCCTAGAAAATTACATGATGAATGGGAACCTACCATTAAAGTCAAGATTAAAAATTATGAGTGCTTTGCTTTATGTGATTTGGGTGCTAGTGTTTCCATAATTCCGAAATCTTTATGTGATGTGCTTGGTCTTACCGATATTGAAGAATGTTCTCTTAATTTGCACTTGGCGGATTCTACTATTAAAAAGCCTTTGGGAAGAATTAATGATGTCCTTATTCTTGCAAATAGGAACTATGTGCCCATAGATTTTATTGTTCTTGCTATTGATTGTAATCCGTCTTGTCCAATTATACTTGGTAGACCGTTTTTACGTACTATTGGTGTCGTGATTGATATGAAAGAAGGCAATATTAAATTTCAATTTCCACTAAAAATGGTATGGAACACTTCCCTAGAACAAGAATTAAGCCACCATATGAATCAATCATGGCATCCTATGGATCAAAAACTAAATATGGCAATACTTGAATCTATGCATTAAGCCTAGCTAGGGGCATAAAACGATAGCGCTTGTCGGGAGGCAACCCAATGAATAAAATTTATTTTTGCCTTTTTCTTTCTATTATTGAGTGTTTGCAAAATTATTCCTTTGTTATGATTGTATTTTTTATGTTTTAATTACTATTTGTGCCAAATAAATCCTTTGGGATAGCTTTGGTGATAGTTGATTTGATCCTATTAAAAACAGAAACTTTTGCGTCCAGTAACAGAATTGTTTAAATTCACAGTGGATCTCTCAAATAGGTGTGTCCAGCAAGGATGGTTGTGACAAACTAAAAAGAAAAACAAGCAAAGACTCATATAATACAAGACGCTCCAAGCAAAACTCATGATATGTGATGAATAAAAATATAGCTCCAAGTAAAATTACCGATGGTCATTAGAAGAAAGAGGGGATGCCTTCCGGGGCATCCCCAAGCTTAGTTGCTTGTTTCTCCTTGAATATTACCTTGAGGTGCCATGGGCATCCCCAAGATTAGGCACTTTTCACTCCTTATTCCTTCATCCATCATGATCTCACCCAAAACTTGAAAACTTCAATCACACAAAATTTAACAAAACCTTCGTGAGACACGTTAGTATAATAAAGCAAATCACCACTTTAAGTACTATTCCAAACCCATTCATATTTTATTATTTCATTATACCTACTGTATTCTAACTTTACCATGGCTTATACCCCCCGATACAATCCATAGATTCATCAAAATAAGCACACAATGCAGCGAAAACAGAATCTGTCAAAAACAGAACAGTCTGTAGTAATATGTACTTTAATCATACTTCTGTAACTACAAAAAATCTGAAAAATTAGGAAAAGGTAGGAAATTTCTTTATCAATCTTGTGTAAAGAATTCAGAATTTTCTGTTGCTTCAGTTATTTTCAAAAATTCTGCTACTAGATGCAAAAGTTTCTGTTTTCCAACAAGATCGAATCAACTATCACCCAAACTATCCTAAAGGCATTACTTGGCACAAACACTAATTAAAACATAAAAAGCACAATCATAACAGAAGCATGATGGTATAAACTCATAAAAACAGAAAATAAAAATGTTGGGTTGTCTCCCAACAAGCGCTTTTCTTGAAAGCCTTTTAGTTAGGCATTGATAAATTTAATGATGCTCGCATGAAAGACAAGAATTGAAGCACAAAGAGATCATCATATGGCATGTGAAAATCATATTTAAGTCTAACATAATTCCTATGCATAGGCATTTTATAAGCAAACAAATTATCAAAACAAGCAAAAACTAGCATATGCAAGGAAGAAGAATAAAACATTGACAATCTCAACATGAAGAGAGGTAATTTAGTAACATGAAAATTTCTACAACCATATTTCCCTCTCTCATAATAATTACATGTGGGATCATATTCAAATTCAATAATATAGCTATCACATAAGATATTCTCTACATGATCCACATGCATGCAAAGTTGACACTCTTCCAAAATAGTGGGATTATCATCAAATAAAGTCATGACCTCTCCAAGCCCACTTTTATCAAAAATTTCATAGGATTGATCATTCTCTAAAGTAGTGGGATCATTATTACCTAAAGTTGGAACTCTTCCAAACCCACGTTCAATATTATTGCAAACACTATTATCAATACCATATTCATCATGAGGCTTAAATAAATTTTCAAGATCATAAGAAGAATCACCCAATCATGATCATTACAATAAGTAGTGGACATAACAAAATTAGCATCCCCAAGCTTGGGGTTTTGCATATTATTAGCACAACTGACATTAATAGAATTTATAATAACATCATTGCAATCATGCTTTTCATTCGAGGAGCAATCATGAATCACTTTATAAATTTCTTCTTTTAACACTTCATCACAATTTTCAGATTCACGAATCTCAAGCAAAACTTCATAAAGATAATCTAGCGAACTCAATTCACTAGCAATTGGTTCATCATAATTGGATCTTTTAAAAAGATTAGCAAGTGGATGAGGATCCATAAGCTTTTTGTTTTTGATTTCCAATAAACATACTATCATGCTAAACAAACAAGCAAAGCAAGAAAGTAAACCATCTTTGTGTTTTTTGATAAAACATTTTATAAGTGGGGGAGATGAAAATGAGAGGCAAATGGAAAATAAAGTAATTGCAAGGAGATGAGAGTTTATGCGTAGGTACTTGATAGATGTTGATGATGCCTCCCCGGCAACGGCGCCAGAAATTCTTCCTGGTTGCTTGTATCTGCGTTGGTATTTCCCCGAAGTGGAGAGGATGATGCAGCACAACAAAGGTAAGCATTTCCCTCAGTTATGAAACCAAGGTTATCAATCCAGTAGGAGAACCAAGCAACACTATGTAAACAGCACCTGCACACAAACAACAAAAACTTGCAACCCAACGCGTAAGAGGGTTTGTCAATCCCTCCTCGGTATTAAGATAATTAAATTGTATGAGATTTGATAAATAGATCTAACAAAAACACAAAATAAAATAAATAAAGAAAAAGTGAGCAAGGTATTTTTAGATTTAATATGATAGGAAATAGACCCTGGGGCCATAGTTTTCACTAGAGGCTTCTCTGAAGAAAATAGCATATGGTGGGTAGACAAATTACTGTTGGGCAATTGATAGAAAAGCAAATAATCATGACGATATCCAAGGCAATGATCATGTATATAGGCATCACATCCAAGATTAGTAGACCGACTCCTGCCTACATCTACTACTATTACTCCACACATCGACCGCTATCCAGCATGCATCTAGTGTATTAGGTTCATGGAAAAATGGAGTAATGCAATAAGAACGATGACATGATGTAGACAGGATCTATTCATGTAGGAATAGACCCCATCCTTTTATCCTTAATAGCAATGATACATGCGTGTCATGTCTCTTTCTGTCACTGAGATTGAGCACCGCAAGAACGAACCCATCACAAAGCACCTCTTCCCATGGCAAGAAAAATCAATCTAGTTGGCCAAACCAAACCAAAATTTCAGAGAAGAAATATGAGGCTATAACAATCATGCATATAAGAGTTCAGCAAAGACTCCAATAATATTCATGGATAGAACTGATCATAAACCCACAATTCATCGGATCCCAACAAACACACCGCAAAAAAGAGTTACATCAAATAGATCTCCAAGAACAGCGGGGAGAACATTGTATTGAAGATCAAAAAGAGATAAGAAGCCATCTAGCTATGGACCTGTAGGTCTATGGTAAACTACTCACGCATCATCGGAGGGTCAACAAGGATGATGAAGAACCCCTCCGTGATCGTTGCCCCCTCCGGCAGAGTGCCAGAAAAGGCCTCTAGATTGGATCTCATGGTTCTGGAACTTGTGGTGGCTGAAACTGTATTTCGTCGAGTCCCCTAAGGTTTTTGGGATTTTAGAGTATTTATAGAGGTGGAGGTCGGTGGAGAAGCTTCCCATGGGCTCCACTACCCACCAAGGCACGCCTGGGCTCCCTGGCGTGCCCTGGTGCCTAGTGGGCCCCACGGGCCTCCTCCCGTGTGCTCCTTTGGCTCCCTGGATGTCTTCTGTCTAGAAAAAAAATCTCCAAAAAAGTTTCATCGCATTTGGACTTTGTTTGGTATTGATATTCTGCAAAGTAAAAAAGAAGCAAAAACAGCAACTGGCACTGGGCACTATGTAATAGGTTAGTCCCAAAAAATGGTATAAAGTTGCTAGTAAATGAATATAAAACATCCAAGATTGATAATATAACAGCATGAAACAATAAAAGATTATAGATATGTTGGAGACGTCTCAATCATCCTCAGTCTAGTGGTCAAGTTGAATTGAGCAACAGAGAAATTAAATTAATTTTGCAAAAGACCGCTAATAGATCTAGAAAGAATTGATCTAAGAAACTTGATGATGCATTATGGGCTTATAGAACTGCTTGTAAGAATCCTATGGGTATGTCCCCTCATAAAATGGTCTATGGAAAAGCATGTCATTTATCTCTTGAGTTAGAACATAAAGCTTATTAGGAAATTAAAGAAATTAATTATGATTTCAAACTTGCCGGTGAAAAGAGATTATTTTATATTAGCTCTCCGGATGAATGGAGGACACAAGCTTATGAAAATGTCAAGTTGTTTAAAGAAAAAGTTAAGAGATGGCATGATAAAAGAATTCAAAAACGGGAATTCAAAGTAGGTGATCAAGTTCTATTATACAACTCTCGTTTAAGATTCTTTGCAGGAAGGCTTCTCTCTAAATGGGAAGGACCATATATCGTCAAAGAAGTTTATCACTCTGGAGCTATCAAGATCAACAATGTCGTGGGCACTAATCCGAGAGTGGTTAATGGGCAAAGAATTAAACACTAAATTTTAGGTACCCCCATTAATGTTGAAACCAATATTATTCAAATTATGACACTAGAAGAGCACATAAAGGGGACCTTCCAGCACGCTCCTAAACCGTGAAAAGGAGTAGGTACATGGTATGGTAAGTAAACCGACTCCAAAAGTTCCATAAAAGTACTTTTTGTTCATATCAAAATATTTAAAAAATAAGGAAAACAATAAACAGTCAGAAAAGTGCATGAGGGAGCGACAAGCCAAGGGGCGCGCCCTCCCCCTTGGGCGCGCCTCCTAGGCTTGTGGCGCCCTCGTGGACTTTCCCGACGCTGTTTTTCTTCCATATTGCTTGTCTTGCACGGAAAAAAATTCATTATATATACACCCAGAAATTTTGACCACCGCATCGCAAGTTTCTCCTCTGTTCTTGTTTCGGGCTATTTTTCTGACAGATCCAGATCCTCATGGCTCCCCGAAGGCTTCGTACCAAGCACATGATCATGCAACCTTCGTCGGGCAAGCACCCTTACAGCTAGGTTTATTACGAGTGTTCATTAGGCGAGGAGGACACCGGCAAGCATGATGAAGCTGAGGTGGTCGGGGGAAGCCAGATCCAGGAGGGATATCAGGCCATGTCTACAGGAGAGACTGCAAAAAAGGGAGACATACTGCAACCCCTTTATGATGACCTCTCCCCATCTGCAATTGACATTTTAAGGGTTTTTGAAACAATCTGTGCTCAGAATACATCTCTTACTCATGAAATTATTTTATTGGAAGAGCAAAATCATGCCCTTCAGAATATCACTAGAAGTCTGGAGTACTTACTGAAGCTGAAGGACAAGCCCGCTACCTCATCACCACCATCCCTGATGAAGGAAACTTGAGTACACGGGTATGGGTACCACTCTTAGCTTGTGCCAAGCTTGGGGGAGGTGCCCCGGTATCGTATCACCATCATTTTTATCATCATTATCTATCTTAGTTCGATCCTTAGTTATTTCATGATTTAGAAGAATAAATTTTTAGTTTGATCTATTTTCGAGTGCTTGCTTAGTGATCTTTTTACCTATGTAATCGAGTGTGAGAGTTATATAATAAAGAGTAGTTTGAGTTTGAGTTATTTTGCTTTCTAGTTTCAATAAAAAAAGAATAAAAAGATCATATGCTAATCCCATGGGGAGTGATAACATCACATAAAAGAAGTATAATTGATGAAATTTGTTGAAAGTTAATAAACATAGCATTGGTCATGGTTGCAATTCATGAAAAGTAATAAAGAAAGAGATGTCTCAGATATAAATATACTATATTGGACATCTTTTATGATTGTGAGCCCCCATTAAAATATTCTATGTCAATTAGTTGACATTGGACAAGGAAGACAATGTAATGAGTTATGTTTGCTTATATTCACATAGAAGTTATATTGTCATGGATCCTCTAACATGTGGTGCTTGCTCACTATCTTTTGCTATCCAAAAATCTGAACTAAGTAGAGATACTACTTGTGCATCCAAAAACCCTTAAACCCAGTTTCATGTCATGAGAGTCGACCATATCTACCTATGGATTGAATAAGATCCTTCAAGTAAGTTGTCATCGGTGCAAAAGCAATAAAAATTGCTCCTAAATATGTATGATCTTTTATTGTAAAGGAAAATAAGCTTTGTACAAGGGGCAATACAAAGTGACATTCCTTTACATTAAGAGCTTGCACATCACAAAACAAAAAGTGCATGACAACCTCTGCTTCCCTCTACGGAGGGCCTATCTTTTACTTTATGAATTTACTTTTGTGCAAGAGTCAACAGTATTCTTCTTTATTCCGTTTTTATTTTCTCTTGGCAGGCATCATGTGTTGGGGAAAGATATGGACATATATATCCAGTTGAATGTAGGTGATCATGAGTTATTATTGTTGACATTACCCTTGAGGTAAATAAGTTAGGAGGCAAAGTGATAAGCCCCTATCTTTCTATGTGTCTAACTGAAACTTTTGCTCCATAAATATGCTGTGACTGTCAGCAATCATAGAAGACTAAATGATAGTTGAGTATGTGAACTTGCAAAACAAAACTCTTACATAGACTCTTTCTGATAATATGATAAAGTGTAGTTGCTTCAATAACTGATATCATAGTTTGTTACACTGGTACAGCGAGGTGCTATACAAACGGTTTTCAACCCCTTTCCGCGACTGCGTTCTGAACCGTCGCCTAGTGAGTGACTGCGATAGGGGGGTCCTTCCCACACGACCCAGAAACCGTCGGGGATAGGCCCTCCTGGTACACACACTCGGCAAAATGAGGTCGTCTGCGATGGACGAGCGATCAAATACGGTTATACGTACAGTTGTGCTAAAAAAATATAATTATACATGCCAAATTGTTTCCGGTCATAAGTACATCCCACACAGTCAGTCCCGGCTAAACGTTTCCGTTCGTATGTACATTCCACACAGTCAATCCAAGGAATACGTTTCCGTTAGTATGTACATCCCACACAGTTAATCTAAGAAGTACGTTTCCGTTCGTATATACATCCCACACAGTCACTCCAAGGAAAACGTTTCCGTTCACAGGTACATCACACACAATTTTCCGCATTAAATCATTTGTGATAGCATTGCCATTGCACACGATATTAACAATTTTATCGTTTGCGTTATTGAATGCATCACACACGGTGCGTAGAAGAAACTGTGTGGCAAAGGCTATCCATACACACACTTTTTATGTGGTAAACGTTTGCGCAAGGTGGCCTAACACAAGCAGTTTTCAAGAGGATGTCATGTGTGATTATTCATTGGTCCAACACGGTTTATTCCTAGAAACTGTGTGCGTTGCCTGAGGTCATCGCCCACGGTGTTTCCTCAATAACCATTTGCAATAGAAAAACCCAATTAGCAGGCTAATTGCCCTATTATTAATAATCCATTTATTAATCTAGCTGACATTTCATATTAAGCACACAATATATTTCATTTTCATATTAAGGAAGCAGGATTTCATAATTGAAATACGTCAGAGTACAACATCATATAGCTTCGGCACTCAGCTACCCCATTACACAACTGCACCAGCACCAAGTTTCACATGCAACATCTATAACCTTTCGAAATTAGCATCATAGATGGTACATAGATAGATGGATCTCATCTAGAAAACTGCTGAAGTGGAAGGCGAATATTGAGCCTTCATTGATGTTGAAGGTCTTTGCAACTTTAGGCCAATGCCTGTCCATCCTTCGTCCACTTCAGGAACACTTCAATATTGAATCGTGGGTGTTGTATGAATACATTCCTCGCCTCCTGACCATACAGGTGGTTTGAGAGGTAATCATCAGTGAACTGCTTTAGAAAGGCCTGAAAACAAGGATATGCATAAATATCTTCTCTAGATTTGAAATGGCGCAAAGGAATTAAAAAGACAAGGTATAATAGTTAGTACCATCCTGTAGAGAACTGATGTCTTCTTCATTGTGCAGACAAAGATCTTGTTGTTTTTTCTCACTAATTTCTTTATCGTAACAATCTTTCTGAGTTTCTTGATTTGACTGATATTCATGGACAACTCATTTCCACATATGCAAAAAGGGTCAAACAGTGGGTCAAAACCTCTAAGAGCAGGACCTGCATGTGCAAGACCAAATTGTTAAAAACCTAATATTTAAAAACAAGAAGTGGAAATGTGTGTTATTAACTGCAACAGGCCTAATATTTAAAAACAAGCAAACGTAGTCATTCAAACTTGTATTGTGTAGGTCTAAGTACACTAGTTATTGGCCCTGTTTGGATCCATGGGTTAGAGTTAGTTTGAGCTAGTTTGGGCTCAAATAGCCCTAAAGTATCCAAACATGAGGGCTAGTTTGAGCTAGTTGCGTCAAACCCACCCAAAACAACTATCCCACCCAAGAGGTGCTGATTGGGGCTAGTTCTCCTAGTGCATTTATTGTCAATCCAACACTGTCATCCAAACACCTCTTTGGCTAGAGTTAGTTCAGGGTTAGTCATTGTTTAGTATCATTGTTATTTAGGAAACGTAGGATAGCGTAGGATTTATTCTACCTTGAATTGTACTCCAAGATGACCATGTACTCCTATATATATGCCCACGAGGCTCAAGCAATACAATCAACTATTCCACCAATCTCTCTCTCCCTTTTAACTGTCATGAGCTAGAAACTGACTCTAACCTCTAGCTAAGTTAGAGTATCCAAACAGTGCCATTGTTAAATCAAATGGAAAGGCGTGTTCAATACTCCCTCCGGTCCATTTTACTCTGCATATAAGAATTGTCTGAAGTCAAACTTCATAAAGTTTGACCTTATTTATATGAAAAAATATCAACATCTACCATGCTAAAGTTATACTCCCTTCGTCCGAAAATACTTGTCCCTCAAATGGATGTATCTAGCATCAAGTTAGTGCTAGATACATCCATTTGAGGAACAAGCTTGGGACAAGCTTTTTCGGATGGAGGGAGTACAGTATGAAAATTTAAGTCATGACACATGTACTGATATTTATTTAATATTGTGAATGTTGGTATTTTGTTCTATAAAGTTGGTCAAACTTTACGAGGCTTGACTTTAGACAAATCTTATATGCGAACTAAAAATATTCGGAGGGAGTACAACGTGCTTAACAGCAACCAAATATAGTCATTCATAGAGCTATTGTTAAATTTGGTATTGATGAAATTGAATTGCATAGTTCATACTAGCACATATAGAACATCACACTGTTAATAGCAGAAATAAACAAGGCATACTACGAACAACCAAAGATGGCAATTGAAACTAGACATATGCTAACTACAAACAACCGAACAACCATAAACCGTAGAAATAAACAAGGCGTAATGCAAACAACCAAATATAGCAATAAATACTGGACAGGTTCTCACTACAAAAGGGGTTCGAGAAAACAAATCATGGGTTTCCTCACTTGTCACAGATTAGCTCCTCCTCGTGGTCGCCGTCGATGAGGTCTGATAACCCACAAGTATAGGGGATTGTTTGTAGCCTTCTTCGATAAATAAGAGTGTCGAACCCAACAAGGAGCTAAAGGCAGAACAAATATTCCCTCAAGTTCTATCGACCACCGATACAACTCTACGCACACTTGACGTTTGCTTTACCTAAAACAAGTATGAAACTATTTTGCAAGAATAAAACTATGAGTACTTTGCGAGAATAAACTATGAATAAATCGCAAGGTAATAAAAGTAGATAGCTTTTGTCAACAAGAAAGTCATTTGTCCCTAGGCAATCGATAACAAGTACCGGTAATCATTCTTGCAATTTTACATGAGGGAGAGGCATGAGATAACATACTTTCTCTACTTGGATCATATGCACTTATGATTGGAACTCTAGTAAGCATCCGCAACTACTAAAGATCATTAAGGTCATAAAACCCAACCATAGCATTAAGTATCAAGTCCTCTTTACTCCCATACGCCATAACCCACTTATCCGCGTTTAGGCTGCTGTCACCCCCACAACACCGACAATAAGCAAATCATGAACATATTGCAACACCCTACAGCGGGGGCCCCTCCGTTTGCGCGACACGAAGGGCACCGTAGGATAGCACCATAAATAAAATATACAATCATACCTGTGACGCCCCCGGCCCAATCGTGCACTAATCATACACGCAAATGCACACGATCAAGCCTAAGGACTCACGGGAAGATATCACAACACAACTCTAAAACATAAATAAAGTCATACAAGCTTTATATTACAAGCCAGGGGCCTCGAGGGCTCGAATCCATAAGCTTGCGAACAAGCGTCAGCGGAAGCATCAGATATCTGAGTACAGATATGAAACAGAAACAGAAAGGCCTTTAGAAAGGCGGGGCAAAATAAAACACTACGATCGAAAGGCGTAGGCCTCCTGCCTGGGACCCTCCGATCTTACTCCTGGTCGTCAGTCAACTCGTAGTAGTATCCATCCTCTGGGTAGTAGTAGTAGCGATCGTCGGGGCATCTGTCTCAGGGGGCTCCGTCATCTTGGTCACGTCAAACTGATATGGGGAGAAAAGGAAAACAAAGCAACCGTGAGTACTCAGAAGTACTCAGCGAGCAAGGATCTACACTACATATGCAACATTTTCAATGAGAGGCTGTATATGTGGACTGGGCTGCAGAAATGCAAGAATAGAGAGAAGGCCTAGTCCTATCGAAGACTAGCATCTTCAGCGGTCTTGCAGCAGTAGAAGAGAGTAGAACAGTACAATATAATGTAGTAGTAACATTAAGTCTCAACCTCACCCAGAGATCCTTTCTCGACTCCCTGCGAGAAAGCAATCCCAGAGCCATACAGTCATCAACCTCGTCCGAAGATCCCTTCTCGACTCCCTGCGAGAAGCAATCCCAGAGCCATAGTATCCAAGTATCCAGTTCTAAAATGTATCAATCAGGATACAACTCCGAGTGTCCTTTACCATAGGACCGGCTATCGATAGAAGTGTTCTTCCCTGCAGGGGTGCACCAACTTACCCAATACGCTCGATTAACTCCGGCCGAACACACTTTCCTGGGTCATGCCCGACCTCGGCCAAACGACACACCGCAGCCCTACCTACAGCTCAGCAGAGAGGTCCCCGCCGGTCTACATCCTAAGCGCAAGGGGGTCTTGGCCATCGCCCCTCGCCCTCCGGGTCGTTGCGTGCCGGGCGAACCAGGCTCCACCCCTCAGGATGGTGCCGGCCCAGCCCGGCCGCAGTGCTGAACTGGACGTCTGACAGAGCTTTCGGCTGATGCATACGATGCAGAACGCCCATACTATGCCCACGTGATGGTTAGTGCTATCAGACCAGAGGTCTGCTCGGATCAAATATCCAAATCGTTAGGACTAGGGGCTTGCGGTAACGAGCAGAGACTCACGAAAGATGTGACCCCGTCGCCCCGTCTCGAGGACTTGCTGCAAGGGTTAAGAATGCCCGGCCGCGCCTCGTATTCACCACTCGGGCACCACACTGGCAACCCGCCTTCACATCACACGCGGGTACCCCTCAGGGTCGACCCGCCTTTCCAAGTAACAATAGTACATTCCAAGTATCCGTGTGTCCATAACAACAGGGGAATCCGAGGTATCACCCTCGTTGGATTCCTACTCGATGTGTCTGTCAAGGTGAACTCGGAGGAATCACCCTCACTGGGTCCACACTTGAGGTGTTGTACGACAGCGTCGTTATCGGAAGCGGTGAAGGAGGAATCACCCTCGATGACCACGATCGAATAGCTACTCTACAGAGTTAACATCAGAAGTGCTACATGAGGTTTCACCCTCGGCACTCGATAGTAACGCTGCAGTGTCGTTACAACTAAGGGGGGGGGGGTGATGTGCGGTGTCGGGGCCTGGTCTTCAATTCCCGTTGATCGGGTCTACTGACGATCCAGCGCGGCAGTCGGGATAAGTGGGGTCACTGATAGGTCTCTACCCAGCCTAGACTAAACAGTTTAGGATATGCAGGTAATTATCAACAGCAGGTTACAATGAACAGGCTATGCATCAGAATAGGTAAAGCAGCAGCAGCAGCAATTCTAATGCAAGCATGAGAAATAGAATGGGCGATATCGGGATGATCAAAAAGGGGGGGGGCTTGCCTGGTTGCTCGGCGGCAAGGGCAAGGTTGTCAATGGTGTCTTCGGGCTCCGGAGCTGCGTCGGCCTCGGGGACGACGTCGGTGTCGGGGGCTACCGAGAGAGAAGAGGGGGGAGGAAACAGTATAAATACAAAGCGAACAAGTGCAGCACAAAGCATAACATGGCAATACGCGGTGACGGAGGTGACCTAACGCAGTGCCGGGTGATACTGGCGAAGGTGGGATTCATCCGGGAATGTTTTCCCGTCTCCGGACATTTGTCAGACAGATGACCGGAGAGGAACGGTTGCATGTTCGGATAGTTAGGGACGTGTGACGGACGAACGGACCGCGAATTCGGATTCGTCTCGTCGTTCTGAGCAACTTTCATGTAAAAAGTATTTTCATCGGAGTTACGGATTATTTAATATGATTTTCTAAAGTTTTTATTAATTTCTAGATTTTAATTAATTATTTAAATTAACATTATCCGAAACAGTGTCTTGCTGACGTCAGCATGACGTCAGCATGACGTCAGGGGACTGTTAGGGTTAATTAGGGTTAACTAATTAATTAATACTTAATTAAACTAATTAATTAATTAGATTAACCTAATCAGGATTAATTAAACTAATTAATTCACTAATTAATTAATTAATTAATTTATTAATTCATTTTTATTATTAAAAACGTTCTGGGCCGTGGGCCCCGTTTGACAGTGGCCCAAGCCGGACATGTCCGTCGGTGCCCGTTCGGGCGCCGGACACGTCCGGGGCTCGCACAACACGCGCGCGTGGGGGGGGCAACAGGCAACGGCGGGCACGGCGCCGGCAGAGGAGGGCGAGGCCAGGGCCGAAGCGCGGCGTGGTTGGAGCAGCAGCAGGGCACGCGGGCACGCTGCGGCAGGGCGGCGAGGGAGTGGCGCAGGGGCGATGTCCGGTGCGGGGGCCTGCAGAGGTGAGGCGAGCGCGGGGGCGGGAACGTGGGCACGCCCCGAGTGCGCGTGCGCGCGGCGACGACCGTGACGACCGAGGGGAAAAAGGCGGCGACTGGGGCGATGGCCAGGGGCAAGGGGGAGGCGGCGCTCACATCGGGCTGCCGAGTCGGGTCTGTCCGCGGCGGAGGAGAGATGAGGAGGAGGTGAGGCGGGGCGGCGTGATGGCCGGCGGTGAGGAGGCCAGCCAGGGCGCGGCGGAGGGGCGCCGGGGCAACGCGGCGGCGGTCGGGCGCGGGCGCCAGGCGTCGGGCCGGACGGGGTGTGGCGACGCGCGTTGGGGGGGCGCGTAGGGGAGGAGGCGGTGGCGATGGCGTCCGGCGACGGTGTCGGCGCGGGGCGGCGTCGAACGGCGGCGAGCGCGCCCGATCCCTCCTGGATCGGGGGGGAAGAGGGAGGAGAGAAGAGCGAGGGGGGGTGAGAGTGGGGATTAGGGTTAGCGGGGTGGGGTGGACCGGGGGATAAAGGGGGCGAGTGGCTGGGCCGGCCTGGTGGCCTGGTGGCCTGCTGGGCCGAGGCCCAGTCGGGGGGGGGGGCCCTTTTCTTTTTGTTTTATTTTGTTTTTCTTTTCTTTTCTGTCCTGTTAATTGTTTAGGCCCCAAATGGTTTTTGTAAAAAGGGAGACCTAGTCCATAAATACCAGTGCTTTATACCCTATCACCAAAAACTAGTTTGGGGTAAATACCTTTTCATATTTGTTTTAAATAAATTAAAAGGTTACTAAATGTTATTTTCAGCCACTGTTTTAAGTTGTTCGAGTCACTTATCCAATTTTAATAATGTTGGTTTCAATTTTAGAATTGTCTCTGATTTATTTGCTATTTAATGAACAATTTAGTTTTTATGTTGGACCACTTTTATATTTCACTTTCATTTAAATTTGGATTTTGAGTTAGGAGTTGAAATGCATTATGATGCAAATGATGATCATGCACTGTTAAACATGCTGACTTGGCATTATTGAAAATGGGATTACTGTGGCTAACCACTGGGGGTGTTACAAATCTCCTCTACTAATAAGAATTCTCGTCCCGAGAATTAAGAGGTAAAAGGAAAAAGTTCGGGGTGTTCCGCACGAAGATTATCCTCGCGTTCCCAAGTGGCTTCATCTTCAGTATGATTTGACCACTGAACTTTGAGGAACTTGGTAACTTTCTGGCGGGTCCGACGTTCAGCTTCATCGAGAATGCGGATCGGATGCTCCTTATAAGATAGGTCATCTTGCAATTCGAGCATCTCGTGATCCACAGCTGGGTGCGGAGATTCTTTGAAGCATTGACGAAGTTGCGACACATGGAAAACGTCGTGGATATGGGAGAATTGCGGCGGCAATTCCAATTTATATGCCACCTGTCCACGCCTTGCAACAATGCGGAAAGGACCAATATAGCGTGGAGCTAGCTTGCCCTTGATTCCAAAACGGTGAGTGCCTTTCATAGGAGTGACACGAAGATAAGCCTGATCACCAGGTTGATAAGTCAAACCCCATCGTTTACGATCATAGTTGCTCTTCTGGCGGTCCTGAGCCGCCTTGAGATTTTCCCGGACAATACGAACTTGTTCTTCGGCGTGTTGAATAATATCCGGACCCACGAGCGGTCGTTCCCCAGTTTCTGACCAATTCAGAGGGGTTCGACACTTACGTCCATAAAGTACTTCGAAGGGAGCCATTTTCAAGCTGGCTTGATAGCTGTTGTTATAAGAGAACTCAACATACGGAAGAGATTCTTCCCACTTCTTGCCGAAAGAAATAACACAAGCCCGAAGCATGTCTTCAAGCACTTGATTGACTCGTTCGACTTAGCCTTGGGATTGGGGGTGATAAGCTGAACTCCAGGTAATATGAGTTCCCATAGCTGTTTGGAAACTTTCCCAGAATTTGGAAGTGAAAAGACCACCACGGTCCGAACTGATCTCCTTCGGAATACCGTGGAGTGAAACAATTCTGGAGATATACAACTCTGCTAATTGACTAGCAGTGATAGTCTCTTTGACAGGCAGAAAGTGTGCAACTTTAGAGAGCTGGTCGACGACGACAAGAATAGCATCGTGACCCTTCTGTGACCTGGGAAGTCCTGTAATGAAATCCATCTGAACCTTATCCCATTTCCATAGAGGAATATGAAGTGGTTGCAGAACTCCAGCTGGCTTCTGATGTTCTGCTTTAACGCGTCGACACACATCACATTCAGCAACATAACGAGCAATGTCTTGCTTCATTTTAGACCACCAGTACCTTTGACGGAGATCACGATACATCTTGGTGCTACCCGGATGAATAGACAATGGTGTGTCATGTGCCTCCTTCATTACTTTGTCAGTCATGAGCTCGAAGCGAGGTACGACAATGCGGTTTCTGAAATACAAGGTTCCATCTTCAGACAGCGAGAAATCCCTGTACTTTGCAAGGTGAAGGTCTTTCTTCATCAGATCAATTTCAGCATCTTTAGCTTGCGCATTCTTAACAGCTTTCTCAAGATCTGGTTGTATCACAAGGTTATTAAGAGATCCCTGTGGAACAATACACAGATTTAGCTTGCACAGTTGTTCAAAAAGACGAGGTTGAGCTCGCCTAACCATGAGGTTGTCGCAATAGGACTTACGGCTTAAGGCATCAGCCATCACGTTAGCCTTGCCAGGGGTATAGGAAATACCCAAATCATAGTCCGCAATGGCCTCCATCCATCTTTGCTGACGGAGGTTTAGAGACGGTTGAGTGAACAAGTACTTCAGACTTTTATGATCCGTGTAGATCTCGCAACGATTACCGAGAAGGTAATGTCGCCAGAACTGCAATGCATAGATGACAGCAGCTAGTTCTAGATCATGTACCGGATAATTCTCTTCATGTGGGCGCAACTGACGAGAGCCGTAAGCAATCACTTTACGCTCTTGCATTAGGACACAGCCTAATCCTTCACGGGATGCGTCACAATAAATCACAAAGTCTTTGCGGGTATCTGGAGGAGATAGTACTGGGGTATTGTAACGGATTGACATCTGCCCCAGTGGATAAAGAATGTACTCTGGATGTATCCCTGCTCGAACAGCTGGTAGCTGCGTCGCAGGGTGTGGTGGAAACAAACGATCCATCTGAAACAGAGGAAACTCATGATTGTCAAAAGACAAGGAGAAGTATAACCGATCTCGGAGAGAAAGGTTAAACAAAACAATGGAAAGGAAAAATGATTATCAGACTAATCAGATCAATGTCAGGGAAATCGCACAGATATCCAGCTCTCCGGGTGGACGAGAATTACGAGATCCTAATGTTAGAGTTAGTAAAATTTTAACTCGAATAGACGAGAGGTCAGATACCAACTTGTGACGCCCCCGGCCCAATCGTGCACTAATCATACACGCAAATGCACATGATCAAGCCTAAGGACTCACGGGAAGATATCACAACACAACTCTAAAACATAAATAAAGTCATACAAGCTTTATATTACAAGCCAGGGGCCTCGAGGGCTCGAATCCATAAGCTTGCGAACAAGCGTCAGCGGAAGCATCAGATATCTGAGTACAGATATGAAACAGAAACAGAAAGGCCTTTAGAAAGGCGGGGCAAAATAAAACACTACGATCGAAAGGCGTAGGCCTCCTGCCTGGGACCCTCCGATCTTACTCCTGGTCGTCAGTCAACTCGTAGTAGTATCCATCCTCTGGGTAGTAGTAGTAGCGATCGTCGGGGCATCTGTCTCAGGGGGCTCCGTCATCTTGGTCACGTCAAACTGATATGGGGAGAAAAGGAAAACAAAGCAACCGTGAGTACTCAGAAGTACTCAGCAAGCAAGGATCTACACTACATATGCAACATTTTCAATGAGAGGCTGTATATGTGGACTGGGCTGCAGAAATGCAAGAATAGAGAGAAGGCCTAGTCCTATCGAAGACTAGCATCTTCAGCGGTCTTGCAGCAGTAGAAGAGAGTAGAACAGTACAATATAATGTAGTAGTAACATTAAGTCTCAACCTCACCCAGAGATCCTTTCTCGACTCCCTGCGAGAAAGCAATCCCAGAGCCATACAGTCATCAACCTCGTCCGGAGATCCCTTCTCGACTCCCTGTGAGAAGCAATCCCAGAGCCATAGTATCCAAGTATCCAGTTCTAAAATGTATCAATCAGGATACAACTCCGAGTGTCCTTTACCGTAGGACCGGCTATCGATAGAAGTGTTCTTCCCTGCAGGGGTGCACCAACTTACCCAACACGCTCGATTTACTCCGGCCGGACACACTTTCCTGGGTCATGCCCGACCTCGGCCAAACGACACACCGCAGCCCTACCTACCGCTCAGCAGAGAGGTCCCCGCCGGTCTACATCCTAAGCGCAAGGGGGTCTTGGCCATCGCCCCTCGCCCTCCGGGTCGTTGCGTGCCGGGCGAACCAGGCTCCACCCCTCAGGATGGTGCCGGCCCAGCCCGGCCGCAGTGCTGAACTGGACGTCTGACAGAGCTTTCGGCTGATGCATACGATGCAGAACGCCCATACTATGCCCACGTGATGGTTAGTGCTATCAGACCAGAGGTCTGCTCGGATCAAATATCCAAATCGTTAGGACTAGGGGCTTGCGGTAACAAGCAGAGACTCACGAAAGATGTGACCCCGTCGCCCCGTCTCGAGGACTTGCTGCAAGGGTTAAGAATGCCCGGCCGCGCCTCGTATTCACCACTCGGGCACCACACTGGCAACCCGCCTTCACATCACACGCGGGTACCCCTCAGGGTCGACCCGCCTTTCCAAGTAATAATAGTACATTCCAAGTATCCGTGTGTCCATAACAACAGGGGAATCCGAGGTATCACCCTCGTTGGATTCCTACTCGATGTGTCTGTCAAGGTGAACTCGGAGGAATCACCCTCACTGGGTCCACACTTGAGGTGTTGTACGACAGCGTCGTTATCGGAAGCGGTGAAGGAGGAATCACCCTCGATGACCACGATCGAATAGCTACTCTACAAAGTTAACATCAGAAGTGCTACATGAGGTTTCACCCTCGGCACTCGATAGTAACGCTGCAGTGTCGTTACAACTAAGGGGGGGTGATGTGCGGCGTCGGGGCCTGGTCTTCAATTCCCGTTGATCGGGTCTTCTGACGATCCAGCGCGGCAGTCGGGATAAGTGGGGTCACTGATAGGTCTCTACCCAGCCTAGACTAAACAGTTTAGGATATGCAGGTAATTATCAACAGCAGGTTACAATGAACAGGCTATGCATCAGAATAGGTAAAGCAGCAGCAGCAGCAGCAATTCTAATGCAAGCATGAGAAATAGAATGGGCGATATCGGGATGATCAAAAAGGGGGGGCTTGCCTGGTTGCTCGGCGGCAAGGGCAAGGTTGTCAATGGTGTCTTCGGGCTCCGGAGCTGCGTCGGCCTCGGGGACGACGTCGGTGTCGGGGGCTACCGAGAGAGAAGAGGGGGGAGGAAACAGTATAAATAAACAGCGAACAAGTGCAGCACAAAGCATAACATGGCAATACGCGGTGACGGAGGTGACCTAACGCAGTGCCGGGTGATACTGGCGAAGGTGGGATTCATCCGGGAATGTTTTCCCGTCTCCGGACATTTGTCAGACAGATGACCGGAGAGGAACGGTTGCATGTTCGGATAGTTAGGGATGTGTGACGGACGAACGGACCGCGAATTCGGATTCGTCTCGTCATTCTGAGCAACTTTCATGTACAAAGTATTTTCATCGGAGTTACGGATTATTTAATATGATTTTCTAAAGTTTTTATTAATTTCTGGATTTTAATTAATTATTTAAATTAACATTATCCGAAACAGTGTCTTGCTGACGTCAGCATGACGTCAGGGGACTGTTAGGGTTAATTAGGGTTAACTAATTAATTAATTAATTTATTAATTCATTTTTATTATTAAAAACGTTCTGGGCCGTGGGCCCCGTTTGACAGTGGCCCAAGCCGGACATGTCCGTCGGTGCCCGTTCGGGCGCCGGACACGTCCGGGGCTCGCACAACACGCGCGCGCGGGGGGGGGGGGGCACCAGGCAACGGCGGGCACGCGCCGCGCAGAGGAGGGCGAGGCCAGGGCCGAAGCGCGGCGCGGTTGGAGCAGCAGCAGGGCACGCGGGCACGCTGCGGCAGGGCGGCGAGGGAGTGGCGCAGGGGCGATGTCCGGTGCGGGGGCCTGCAGAGGTGGAGCGAGCGCGGGGGGCGGGAACGTGGGCGCCCCGAGCGCGCGTGCGCGCGGCGACGGCCGTGACGACCGAGGGGAAAAAGGCGGCGACTGGGGCGATGGCCAGGGGCAAGGGGGAGGCGGCGCTCACATCGGGCTGCCGAGTCGGGTCTGTCCGCGGCGGAGGAGAGACGAGGAGGAGGTGAGGCGGGGTGTGTGATGGCCGCGGTGAGGAGGCCAGCCAGGGCGCGGCGGAGGGGCGCCGGGCAACGCGGCGCGGTCGTGCGCGGGCGCCAGGCGTCGGGCCGACGGGGTAGCGACGCGCATTGGGGGGGCGCGTAGGGGAGGAGGCGGTGGCGATGGCGTCCGGCGACGGTGTCGGCGCGGGGCGGCGTCGAACGGCGGCGAGCGCGCCGATCCCTCCTGGATCGGGGGGGAAGAGGGAGGAGAGAAGAGCGAGGGGGGGTGAGAGTGGGGATTAGGGTTAGCGGGGTGGGGTGGACCGGGGGATAAAGGGGGCGAGCGGCTGGGCCGGCCTGGTGGCCTGGTGGCCTGCTGGGCCGAGGCCCAGTCGGGGGGGGCCTTTTCTTTTTGTTTTATTTTGTTTTTCTTTTCTTTTCTGTCCTGTTAATTGTTTAGGCCCCAAATGGTTTTTGTAAAAAGGGAGACCTAGTCCATAAATACCAGTGCTTTATACCCTATCACCAAAAACTAGTTTGGGGTAAATATCTTTTCATATTTGTTTTAAATAAATTAAAAGGTTACTAAATGTTATTTTCAGCCACTGTTTTAAGTTGTTCGAGTCACTTATCCAATTTTAATAATGTTGGTTTCAATTTTAGAATTGTCTCTGATTTATTTGCTATTTAATGAACAATTTAGTTTTTATGTTGGACCACTTTTATATTTCACTTTCATTTAAATTTGGATTTTGAGTTAGGAGTTGAAATGCATTATGATGCAAATGATGATCATGCACTGTTAAACATGCTGACTTGGCATTATTGAAAATGGGATTACTGTGGCTAACCACTGGGGGTGTTACAATACGAACCAAGATCATGATTAACCCACAGGACAAAACGGATCTACTCAAACATCATAGGATAGCCAAATATCATTGGGAAATAATATATGGAGTTGAGCACCATGTTTAAGTAGAGATTACAGCAGGGAGAAGAGGTGTTACACCGCTGCATAGAGGGGGAGAAAGTTGGTGTAGACGGTAGCAAGATTGTTGACGTAGATCGTCGTCACGATCCTTGCCCCGGCGGCACTCCAGCGCCACCGGGAGAGAGGGGAAGAGAGCCCCCTCCTTCTTCTTCTTACTAGGCCTCCCTCCTAGATGGGAGGAGAGTTCCCCCTCTGGTCCATGGCCTCCATGGCAGCGGAGGGGCAGGAGCCCCTTCGAGATTGGATCTCCCTCTCTGTTCTCTTCTGTTTCGCGCTCCCCAGATCTGGCCGAAAACCGTTTCTTATATTCCCGGAGATCCGTAACTCCGATTGCGCTGAGATTTTAACACGATTTTTTTTCGGATATAAGTTTCTTTGCGCCCGAGGTAGAGCTCTAACTGACGTACGAGGTGAGCACAACCTACCATGGTGCGCCTGGGCCCTGGGGCGCGCCCAGGTGTCTTGTGATGGGTGTGGGCCCCCATTTGCGTTGATTCCAAGTCCCAAAAATCACATATATTCCAAAATAATTCTCCGTAAATTTTTATTGCGTTTGGACTTTGTTTGATATGGATATTCTGTGAAACAAAAAACATGCAAAAAACAAGAACTGGCACTGGGCACTGGATTAATAGGTTAGTCCAATAAATCATATAAAATGTTGCCAAAAGTATGTGAAAGTTGTATAATATTGGCATGAAACAATCAAAAATTATAGATACGACGGAGATGTATCAGCATCTCCAAGCTTAATTCATGCTCGTCCTCGAGTAGGTAAATGATAAAAAAGATAATTTTTGATGTGGAATGCTACCTAGCATAATCTTGATCATATGTCTAATCATGGCATGAATATTAAGACATAAGTGATTCAAAGCAATAGTCTATAATTTGACATAAAGACATCAATACTCAGGCATCCCAACAAACAATCATGTCTTTCAAAATATCAATGCTAAAGAAAGCTATCCCTACAAAATCATATAGTCTTGTCATGCCCTGTCTTCTTAACACAAAGTATTTATCATGCACAACCCCGATGACAACCCGAGCAATTGGTTCATACTTTTTAACGCGCTTCAGCTTTTTCAACCCTCACGCAATACATGAGCGCAAGCCATGGATATAGCACTATAGGTGGAATAGAGTATGATGATAGGGGTAAATATTGAGAAGACAAAAAAGTAAGAAAGTCTCACATCAACGCGGCTAACCAACGGGCTATGGAGATGCCCATCAATTGATATCAACGTGAGGAGTAGGGATTGCCATGCAACGAATGCACTAAGAGCTATAAGTGTATGAAAGCTCAACAAGAAAACTAAGTGGGTGTGCATCTAATCCTCTAATGAAAATTTCCCAGTAGTATATGAAAGTGACAACATATGAGGCTCTCTATATGAAAAACATGGTGCTACTTTGAAGCACAAGTGTGGAACTAGCATGCCCCTTCTCTCTTTGTTTTTTTTCTTTGTTTTTCTTTTCTTTTTTTCTTTTTCTTTTTTTCTTTTCTCTCATTGTCCGGAGTCTCATCCCGACTTGTGGGGGAATCATAGTCTCCATCATCCTTTCCTCACTTGGGCAATGCTCTAAAAATGAATAATGATGAGCATCACACTTCTATTTACTTATAACACAAAAGAAATAAAAATTACAACTCGATACCTAAAACAAAGTATGACTCTATATGAATGCCTCTGGCAGTGTACCAGGATGTGAAATGATCTAGCGTAACATGTATGAAAAATGATGAATGGTGGCTGAGCCACAACTGCTATGTCAGCTATATGATCATGCAAAGCAATATGACAATGAATGCTCAAGTCATCAAACGGAAGTGGTGGAAGTTGCATGGCAATATATCTCGGAATGGCTATGGAAAGGCCATAATAGGTAGGTATGGTGGCTGTTTTGAGGAAGATATAATAAGGCTTATGTGTGATAGAGCGTATCATATCACGGGGTTTGGATGCACCTGCGAAGTTTGCACCGCATCTCGAGGTGAGAAAGGGCAATGCACGGTACCGTAGAGGCTAGCAGATTGCGAAAAGGTAAGAGTGCGTATAATCAATGGACTCACATTAGTCATAAAGAACTCATATACTTATTGCAAAAGTTTATTAGCCCTCGAAGCAAAGTACTACTACGCATGCCCCTAGGGGGATAGATTGGTAGGAAAAGACCATCGCTCGTCCCCGACCGCCACTCATAAGGAAGACAATCAATAATAAATCATGCTCCAACTTCATAGCATAATGAGATACTATACATGCATGCTTCGGGAATCACAAACCTTAACACCAATATTCTTACTAAACACAACCGTTTACTAGTACCTCCCACATATTCCATCTCTATATCGCAAAACTATTGCAAGGAATCAAACATATCATATTCAGTGATCCACAAGTTTTTTGTAGGATTTTATGACTAACCATGCAATTGACCAATTCCTGTTGACTCTCTACATAGATATAAGTAAAGCAAGAGAGTTTAATTCTTTCTACAAAAGACCATGCTCTAATAATTATAAGTGAAGCAAAAGAGCATTCTACAAATAACGGTTTTCTATGTGAAGAGAAACAGGCAATCCAAACTTCAAATGATATAAGTGAAGCACATGAAGCATTCTATAAAGCCATACTCAAAAGATATAAGTGAAGTGCAATGAGCATTCTATAATCAACCATGGACTATCTCATACCAGCATGGTGCATAAAATAAAAAGGAAAAACTAAACAAAAAAGACGCTCCAAGATTTGCACATATCACATCAACGAAACAAAGACGAAAACATACCGATACTTGTTGAAGAAAGATGGGATGCCTTCCGGGGCATCCCCAAGCTTAGACGCTTGAGTCTCCTTGAATATTTACTTGGGGTGCCTTGGGCATCCCCAAGCTTGAGCTCTTGCCTCTCCTCCTTCTCCTCATATCGAGACCTCCTCGATCTTTGATCACTTCATCCACACAAAACTCAACAGAAAGCTCGGTAAGATCCGTTAGTATAATAATGCAAATCACTACTCTAAGTATTATTGCAAACCAATTCATATTTTGTTTTTGCATTGTAGATACTGCAATATAACTTTTCCATGGCTTATACCACCGATAAAAATCGATAGTTTCATCAAAACAAGCAAAACAATGCATCAAAAACAGAATCTGTCTTAAACAGGACAGTCTGTAGCAATCTGAACACCTACCATACTTATGTACTCGAAAAATTCTGAAAAATTAGGAAAAAATAAATAATTTGTATATAAATACTGTGCAAAATTTTTCATAACCTTTAGACATACCACTAAAAAATGTAAAATCGTGCACTACATCCAAAGTTTCTGTTTGCACCGCACATACCAACAGACAATCTAATCATCCTAAAGGCAAATCTTGGCACATTATTTTTATAATACAATGGATTTGTACAAGGGGATAATTATTTTTGTTGAAAATTTTCTGTAATTAAGATTCACAAAGTTTCTATGGGCATGAACAAAGTTCAAGGCTAGCTCCCACTTTCACAATGCTCGTCTCTCTCACTTTCACTTTTCTTTTTGTGAAGTTTTAAGTTCCCCTCTATATATTTTTTTGTTTTAAAACTTTATAAAAGCACTCAACAGAAATAAATGACTCTCTAAAACTTCCGGGTTGTCTCGCTGGCAGCGCTTTCTTTAAAGCCATTAAGCTAGGCAAAAAGTGCTCAAGTAATGAATCCACCCGGATCCCAAGGTATATCAAAGCCAATTTTAATTAACAATGATTTGGCATTTAGTAGTGAGCACAAAGCAGCATATATCATGCAATGACGGAGTCTAACTCTCTTCCTATGCATCGGCATGTCATAAAAGAACAATTCATGCACATCAAGTAAAGGCCAATACATAGCATAAGCAGTTTCTTGCAATTTTATCGTGTTGGAAACATAGAGAGGTGGAGATATAGTTCCTCTCTCATAATAATTGCAAGTAGGAGAACCAAGCACATGCATATTATATTCATCAAAATCATCATGGGCAACGGTAAAAGGCAACCCATCAATGTAATCCTTAATAAGTGCAAATTTCTTCGATATAGTGTAGTTTGGAGAATTCAAAAAGATAATAGGACTATCATGTGTGGGTGCAATAGCAACAATTTTATTCTTAACATAGGGAACTATAGCAAGTTCATCTCTAGAAGCATAATTCATATTGGCATCTTGGCCACAAGCATAGCAAGCATCAATTCATCAAAAAAGGATATTTCAAAAGAATCAATGGGATCATAGCAATTATCATAGCATTCATCCTTCGGTAAGCATGACGGGACATTAAAAAATGTATGAGTTGAAGAGTTACTCTCATTAGAAGGTGAGCACGGGTGATCAATCCGCTCTTCCTCCGCTTGTTCTTCGCTCTCCTCATCATCTTTTTCATCCAATGAGCTCATAGTTTCATCAATTTCTTCTTCCATAGACTCCTGCAAAATATTAGTCTCTTCTTGGACAGCGGAGACTTTCTCAATAAATACATCAATATCATAATTGAATTTATAATTGTCATAGCAATATTTAAGGATAGCAAAATTTTCAGGTCTATAAACTGAATCATCAAAATCTTTAAACTTTTCAAACAAAGATTCAATTTCATAAGCACCCTTAAAATCAACAAATTCTTCTATTCGTTCCACATCATAGTAATCATATCTACCATTAGCATAAGAAGCTAAGATTTCATTGTCATTAAATTTGCATGAAAAGGGAAGGTGTGGAGCATTCATCCTAGAGCAACAAGTATAATCATATCTAGAGCATAGATTCCAAGCATACCATTTCAACATATGAATTTGATCCCATAACAGTTTCCCTTTTTGTGTCAAGCGATAATCCCTAAAGTATTCACGCTGATCCAACGTGTCTCCCATTATCAAGTTGAACGGGGTTTTATCAGGATTATCAAAGTATTGCATAATATTTTTCACATAACGAGCATCGAGGGTTTTAGGAGGTTCCCCATCTCCATGAGTAGCAAGTACAACTAATTTTTTTGGTGTTTCGTGTTCCATATCCATAACTAAAGATAGAGAACAACTTAGAACAGGAAATAAAAACTACTTAGTGATAAAGCAAACAAGCACACATGAGAATATTCACCCCACGCTATTGCTCCCCGGCAACGGCGCCAGAAAAATGTCTTGATAACCCACAACTATAGGGGATCGTTTGTAGCCTTCTTCGATAAATAAGAGTGTCGAACCCAACGAGGAGCTAAAGGCAGAACAAATATTCCCTCAAGTTCTATCGACCACCGATACAACTCTATGCACACTTGACGTTTGCTTTACCTAAAACAAGTATGAAACTATTTTGCAAGAATAAAACTATGAGTACTTTCCGAGAATAAACTGTAGGAGATATGCCCTAGAGGCAATAATAAATACTATTATTTATCTCCATGTTCATAATTATGTTTATGTTCCATGCTATAACTGCTGTGGTTCCCGAGCCCGTATATCCATAAAGGCTCTGGGGAAAACCCATGTGCACGTGTGGAATAATAAACGGTAAAATGTATTCCTAGTCGTGCCTCTAAGACTAGCTCAAGTGTTGCATGATGATTATGTTTTCCCAATCATGGGCATGTCTATGCCAGCAACTTTGAGGGCACAATGTTAAGAAGAACATTTGTGTTGAATCGACCCGATTTGATGTTATGCTATGAGATACATTCGTCACAAGTTAATGGTTAATAACACAGAGAAGTTAATGTTTGCATAATTCCTTAGACCATGAGAGTATCGAGTTTCTTCATGCTTCCTTCATGAACTTTGGGGTTTGTTAAACGTCATCCGTAACTGGATGGCTATTACGGCGGCTTACGGGTTCATGGGAAAGTATGTCAAGTAACTTGATAGCTCGAGATTGGGATTTGCTCCTCCGACGATGGAGAGATATACTCGAGCCCTCTCGGTGTTACGGTATCCATCATCGTCTGGCCAGACACTTTGTGATTTGATCACGGGGATGCCGGAACACGAAACGAGAAAAGAGAACAAAATCGGGAAATGAGGTAATTTGCATAGTGGACAAAGTGTTGGCCCACGGGGATGCAATAAATCTCACCTCAGGTGTTTGTGATATATCGTGAAGCAACAGGAATAGCTCACGGCAACTGGAGGTTCACTTGAATATTCATTCGTGTGGGTATAGGGGTCAATATGGGTGTCCACGGCTCCGATGTTGATCATTGATCGGAAGGGTTCCAGGTCATGTCTATACTTCACCGAACCTATAGGGTCACACGCTTAAGAGTCATCTATCTGCTGAATACTAGACAGGGAGTCTGAGAGAAAGTTTTCAGAAAAAGTTTTTCGGAGACAGCGGAAAAGTTCCGAGGAGAGAGGTCACCGGATGAGTTCCGGTGATACTGAAAAGTTGTTTTAGAGGATACCATAAAGTCAAATTGGTTTTGGCACATGCCTGATAATTCTTGGAGGGTGCCAGAATCATTCTGAAAACTTCTAGGAATTTTCTGAGATGAAAACCGGAAATGTTCCGGAGCTGCCGGAACCACTTCAGATGCTTTTCGCAGATGAAATCACTAAACTGGAATTGTTCCACAATGCGTTGAAAATTATTTTAGTGGGTACTGGAAATGTTCTAAGCCCACATAAATATTTCCAGTTCGATCAGACGCTGAAAAATGTCGTCGTGAATAGTGAAAATCAGCTTTAGGGTTACTTTATGGAAAGCCACCTTTTGGGGCTTTACTCCAAAAGATCTTGGGGATGCCATGGATGGATAGGAGCCATTTTTTGGGCCCCTCATGGGGGTGTGGCCGGCCACATGGGGTATCCCCCCTTGGGGACCCTCTTGTTCCTTGGTTTCACTCCTAGGTCCTTGTGGAAGGACTTCATTCATGTGCATTTTGGGTTTTTGTGTGAAACTACCCTACCCCTTGGGATTTCCTATAAATAGACGTGGAGGGGCAGCCCTCCACACTCACTCTTTCTCACATACATGCCATTGCAATGATCTGGCTTCTTCTCTCCCTCCCAGCGAAATAGTTTCGTAGAGCCGAAAGGCTGTCTGGGTTCCGGCAGGAACTAGTTCTGGACGGCGAATCCCTGCCGGATAGATGACACCGTATGCGTGCAACTCTGTAGAGAGGTCGTAGTTTCGATCTTAGTGCCCGAGGGGCTGTTCAAGAGTGCCTCCCGAAGGGCTGTCCAAGTGACGGTCTGAGTTCTGTGAGTCCTCCCGAAGGGCTGTCCGAGTGACCGTCCGAGTTTCGAAGGTCCTCCCGAAGGGCTGTCCGCGACACCGTCCGGGGGACTGTTCGACCGCCTCCCGGAGGGCTGTCCGAAGGGAAGACAAGGGTATACATCCTCGCGGTTGGGAGGTTGTAAATCCTAGCTGCGGGGATCTGCACCGACAATCGTCATCGACTCTACTTCCGCTGCGCTACGAGTCGGTAACGAAAGTGATCAAACCTTGTATGTAGTCTCCATAGTGGTCCTGGGCTGGTGCGTAGGTCAGATTTTTTTGTTTTCTGCTACGTTACCCAACAGTGGCATCATGAGCCGTGCTATGCGTAGATGCTGGTTGCGATCTAGAATACATAGAGATGTATGGGTGTTGCACAATATAATTAGGTAGTAGATGAGTTCTATTACTGAAAATTATTTGTGCGGGTAGCAGATGAAATCTGTTACCCGATGTTCTTGTTGCTTCCCTGGAATTTGCATATTTCTGATCTTGATAACAGTATGGTGGAGTTTCAATGTTCTGGCAATCCGCGATCCTGATTGATCAACGAAGTGCTAACAGTTCATTGAATTCCACCGTAGTTAAAAAGAAAGATGAAATTTAGCAGACGAAAGGGCAATGCAGATATGATCTGCACGGGGGTCATGCGTATGACGAAGTTTAGTATGGGGCTCGAGATTTTATTATCTCGTGTTTCATACACCCTGGAAAGTTAATCTAGCGACTTGAATTATCATACTTGATGATGGACGTTGGTAGCTTCGGTTTGTTTCGAAACCTTAGAAGCCACGAAAAACAAGTTTTTGCATGAACCGATTAGAGACGTCTAACTTGGTTTTGCAGGAGGGTTTGCATGTGCATATGATGTGGTATAGCAGTGCTCATAATAATTTGATTATGTATGAGATGACTATATAATGTAAACTGATTAACATGACCTGCGTGTCATGATTCGGCATGATGGCTGGAGCCATATGATTGCACTTTAAATGACCTGCATGTCAACCTTGTGTAATGCACTTACTTTTATTAGCTATAGAGATAGCAATATTATCTGGTGCATCGACAAGGTGGTGGCAATCTTCGCGAAGGTGAACACCGCCGCGAATGCCGAAGACAAAGAAATACAAGACTTCTCCGTCAGAAAGGGCTATACCATATCATGCTATTATGAATTGCCTGAGATGTTTATCCCTTATGATGCACCCTTCTTGATTGCGCGGTAGTAGCTTTTTATTAGGGTGATCTCTCACAAAAATATCAAGTAGTTAGTGTTCTCCCAAGTGTAGCACCGTCACGGCACCTAACTTTTCGGGGTGCGCCATGTCTACATGGGTACGAACGATTAGGGATGTGTGAGGCGGGTGAGGTCAGACCTCGCAGCGAGATCACTTGGTTGTCTTGACGTTCATGGCAGGATCGTCCTGAGCTCAGAACACACGCATCGAAAGATGAACAAGAGTCACATAGAGATGTGATCGGCAAGTTGGCCTACCGATTGAAATTCCCGTCATCAGTGATGCTTACATCAACGACGTTGAATTGAAATGTGGATCTTGAATCACTCACAATCAATTATGAGAGATATTGATTTGAGTGGGAGCGCACTGTAGAATTAATTTGTTTAATTCTCAGTGCAATTATTTTTGAACACTGTCTAAGTGTGCTTTGCATATAAGTTGTAGAATAATGGCTCGCGTTTCCACCTTCCCTATTAAAATTGAATAGCAGTTAAATATCTGGTTAAATCTTTACGGTTGGTAACGTAATGTGAGGATTGTCCTCAAGAGTGCCGAGAAGGACTTTGTCCTATCGCATGCTTTCGGTATCCTCCCGCTAATGCTATGGATGATGAGGCTCTCGTCCTTCGATCCAAAAACTAGAATTCCGTTTTAGTCAAGTGCAAAACGTTTGCTTCCATGAGACCCGAACTTCGAAAGTTTGGATAGTTATGTGATATTCATGGAATCTGAAAATCATTTTCAGAGACAGACAAAAGCTAAAAGATATGAGATATCCAAAGCAATGTTTGTTAGCAAACTATTAGTAAAGGAGTTTACTATGCATTAGACTGATAAGAGAGGGGTCCAGTAGAACGCCTGTCATATGATGAAAGGTGAATAAAACAACAACTTAAAGAGAAAGGAAGTGTCCGAAGGGTGTTAGTGAGACTTTCGCACCTAGGAAGTCCGGGGCTAACGCCACTCTTAAGTTGGGTGCTTCTTCTGAGAGTAGGAGAAATACTGAAAGTTAAACTGTTAGAAGTATAAAGGCAGAAAGAAAGAAGACTGGAATATCCAGCTCATGTATGAATGTCATACAAGTTTTTGATGTATAGAAGGCTAGTCAAAGATATAGTTCTTGAGAATTATGATTAAATTGTTAATCACTGATTCTTGGGTATTGTGAGTTAATCACAAAGATACCCGCTCGATTGCATTCTGGTGCAACTCGATGTAAGAACTACTATGGCCTGAAAGACTAGCCAGGAATGAGGTTTACGTATACACAGGGAACATAGTAAATGTTACTATACCTTCCATCGGTGTATTAACGTCTGTATTTATTTTCATAATTCATTTAGAGTTTTACACACTCTAGCCCATTGCATAAGGTATCTTGCAAGAAGGTTGTTCATAAGAGAACTTCTGATGTTCGGTGTTATGAATAACATAAGGGCCATACTTTCATTATGAATGAGATGTATGTTATGAATATTGATAATAATACATTACCTCTGGGTTTACTTTCATAATTCATTTTAGAGTTTCATACACTCTAGCCCATTGCACAATGTTTGATGCAAGAGGGTTGTTCAGAAAAGAACAATTGTTGTTCAGAATTATGAATAACATAAGGGCCATACTTCCATCAGCGATGGGACGTATGTTATGCATAATTGATGGTAATATGATACATCCATAACACTGATGCTAAATGTCGCAAGACTAAAAGAATACCACACATGTGTGGCACTGCATTTGGTCACATTGGAGAAACCCGCATGGAAAATTCCATTATGATGGATTTTGAAGTCTTTTTATTTTGAATCATCTGACACTTGCAACTTTCCTCCGAAAAGTAAAGTGACTGAAATACCATTCATAGGCCATAAGGAACGAGCAACAAACTTATTGGTGATCATACATTTGATGTGTGTAGTCCAATAAATGTTGTTGCAAACAGTGGATTTGTCTACCTTCAAAAATGACTCAATTAGATATATAGATATTTACTTGATGAGACGTAAGTCTGGATCTTTTGAAATCATTCAAAAGGTTTTCAAAAATGAAGTAGAAGTTATTGTAACAAGAAAATTATGTTTCTACAATTCGATTGCAGAAAGGAATATTTGAGTTACAAGTTTAGCAAATGTCTGATGAGTTGTGAAAGGGGTTTCATAACTTGCACCTCCCGGAACACCACTGCATGTGGAAAGTCCGTGAAGATGTAATCAAACCATTCATGACATGGTAAGATCAAAGATGACATAAATAAATTTGCCATTATCCCTTTTAAAGAGTGATGCTTTAGAGACTGCGGCTTTTACACTGAAAAGAGCTCCATCGGGTCTGTTGAAATGACGCCATGGTATGGTATGCCCAACCATGTTATATCTTTTCTTAACATTTGGAATATGGGGCTTGTGTAAAAGGTTACAAACCTATTCCAAATCAGACAAGTGCTACTTTGTAGGTTATCCCAAGTCATTGGGTATTCCTCCCTCACTATACCGAGGCAAATAGGTTTGCCACAAAGAACGGTATGCTTTTATAGAGAATGGTTCTTTCTAAAAGGTGAGTGGGAGAATAGTGCAACTCGACGAGATAAACAGTATCTTCATCAGATCAAAGGAAAGAGACCTTGGAAGAGATTCCAGAGTTTCCTACTGCGACTGATACGGAAGTCTCTACAATAAAATGTATGGACTTTGGTCGAACTTGCAGCTGAACCACGTAGGCAAAGCTCGTGCAAACCGCTCAGGTGCGCATATGAGATATTGTTGTTAGACAATAGTATACCTACGATACACAAGGAAGCGTTGATGGGCCCTGACTCCGGAATTGGCTAAATACCAATACAATCCGAGATAGTTTCCATATAAGTGATTCAAGATTAAAATCTTGATACACCTTTCGGAAGACTTAGAGTCTAACGAAAATTTATGGAACTAAAAACTGATACGGATAAAATGTTTCATCCATAAAGCTCGACTTGTTGTAATAACAAGTTCAAGGAGTTGACTACGATGAGATTGTCTCACCGTAGCGATGCTTAAAGTCGGTTCGGATTGAACTAGCAATTAATACATATTTCAATCATGAGATATGAAACATGGATGACAAAAGGATTTCCATCTGATGGAAATGAAACCTAGGACTTGTATGTGATACAGTCCAAAGTAATTTGTCGATCCAGAGGATGCTAGTAGGTATGCAAACTTCAGAGTTCCAGCGATGGACAGAAGAGAGCAAAATGAAGTTGGAAGCTTCGTATTTTGATGAAATGGTCAAAGGGGTTTGACTTCATCAATGGGTAACGAAGATGCTTGTAATTCAAGAAAGTAAGTGGGAGCATAATAATATTTCTAAAAACCTTATGTGCTTGACACATTGGTAATTGGAAATAAATTTCTTGACACGAATTAGGACTTCATTTGAAAATAGTTTTTCGATGAAGTGCTTAGGCTAAAATAACCTCAATATTAGGCATGATGATCTATGGAGATAGATTTACCTAATGGGGCTAAGCAATGAATACATATTGATAAGATGCTAAAACCTTTTAGCATTTAAAACGCCAAGGAGTGATTCTTGCCGAAGTCACATGGAAAGAGTTTTTGCAAGACTCGGTGTCCTAAAACACTGATGAGCAAAATACATGATGGAGATTCCACACACTCTTGTGTTTGGATTAATCATGTATTCCATGGTATGTAAAACAACCAGATATGTTCGATACTCCCAAGGTGTTGCGAGTATAGATACCAAAGTGATCAAATTACTGATCATGGGACAACAGTGAAAGATGTCACAGAGTACTAGAGTAAGTACTGATGACATGGTTTTCTCGCAAGCAGAGATCATGAAGAGTTCGTTGTAAAATGTTACATCGATACAGTCTTCATCTTTTCTTCATGCGATTTTCGATTTAAATTAAGGGTTTTGTGTAACACACAATATGGTGGCACAGTTAGTTGGAATTTGTTCAAACTAGTTACTGTGGCGAATTCTATAACAAGGGCTAAGTATGTTGACGCTTTAGAAGCGACAAAGAAGATGTTGAATCATATAGTTCATTCATGAACTTAGTATGGTTCCAAGATGGCTTTTGTCAATGGGACACTACTGTAGGTAGTTGCTCCATAACTCAGTCTGAGGAATCCAGGTTCGACCTGTGATTCACATACGTACAAAGCCAAGTCCACACAAAATATGAATTTTGTGAAAGCGTGAAAACGCGAGGATATACAAAGTTACACACGGAGCTGAAGTCGTCAGATCCGTTGGATATCAAGCTATACCACAAGCGAAGCATATTTACACCAATGTGCCATAGGTGTAAAGTGCATTAGCATTGACTAGATATTGACTCTAGTGCAAGTGGGAGTCTGTAGGAGATATGCCCTAGAGGCAATAATAAATACTATTATTTATCTCCATGTTCATAATTATGTTTATGTTCCATGCTATAACTGCTGTGGTTCCCGAGCCCGTATATCCATAAAGGCTCTGGGGAAAACCCATGTGCACGTGTGGAATAATAAACGGTAAAATGTATTCCTAGTCGTGCCTCTAAGACTAGCTCAAGTGTTGCATGATGATTATGTTTTCCCAATCATGGGCATGTCTATGCCAGCAACTTTGAGGGCACAATGTTAAGAAGAACATTTGTGTTGAATCGACCCGATTTGATGTTATGCTATGAGATACATTCGTCACAAGTTAATGGTTAATAACACAGAGAAGTTAATGTTTGCATAATTCCTTAGACCATGAGAGTATCGAGTTTCTTCATGCTTCCTTCATGAACTTCGGGGTTTGTTAAACGTCATCCGTAACTGGATGGCTATTACGGCGGCTTACGGGTTCATGGGAAAGTATGTCAAGTAACTTGATAGCTCGAGATTGGGATTTGCTCCTCCGACGATGGAGAGATATACTCGGGCCCTCTCGGTGTTACGGTATCCATCATCGTCTGGCCAGACACTTTGTGATTTGATCACGGGGATGCCGGAACACGAAACGAGAAAAGAGAACAAAATCGGGAAATGAGGTAATTTGCATAGTGGACAAAGTGTTGGCCCACGGGGATGCAATAAATCTCACCTCAGGTGTTTGTGATATATCGTGAAGCAACAGGAATAGCTCACGGCAACTGGAGGTTCATTTGAATATTCATTCGTGTGGGTATAGGGGTCAATATGGGTGTCCACGGCTCCGATGTTGATCATTGATCGGAAGGGGTTCCAGGTCATGTCTATACTTCACCGAACCTATAGGGTCACACGCTTAAGGGTCATCTATCTGCTGAATACTAGACAGGGAGTCTGAGAGAAAGTTTTCAGAAAAAGTTTTTCGGAGACAGCGGAAAAGTTCCGAGGAGAGAGGTCACCGGATGAGTTCCGGTGATACTGAAAAGTTGTTTTAGAGGATACCATAAAGTCAAATTGGTTTTGGCACATGCCTGATAATTCTTGGAGGGTGCCAGAATCATTCTGAAAACTTCTGGGAATTTTCTGAGATGAAAACCGGAAATGTTCCGGAGCTGCCGGAACCACTTCAGATGCTTTTCGCAGATGAAATCACTAAACTGGAATTGTTCCAGAACGCGTTGAAAATTATTTTAGTGGGTACTGGAAATGTTCTAAGCCCACATAAATATTTTCAGTTCGATCAGACGCTGAAAAATGTAGTCGTGAATAGTGAAAATCAGCTTTATGGTTACTTTATGGAAAGCCACCTTTTGGGGCTTTACTCCAAAAGATCTTGGGGATGACATGGATGGATAGGAGCCATTTTTTGGGCCCCTCATGGGGGTGTGGCTGGCCACATGGGGTATCCCCCCTTGGGGACCCTCTTGTTCCTTGGTTTCACTCCTAGGTCCTTGTGGAAGGACTTCATTCATGTGCATTTTGGGTTTTTGTGTGAAACTACCCTACCCCTTGGGATTTCCTATAAATAGAGGTGGAGGGGCAGCCCTCCACACTCACTCTTTCTCACATACATGCCATTGCAATGATCTGGCTTCTTCTCTCCCTCCCAGCGAAATAGTTTCGTAGAGCCGAAAGGCTGCCTGGGTTCCGGCAGGAACTAGTTCTGGACGGCGAAGCCCTGCCGGATAGATGACACCGTATGCGTGCAACTCTGTAGAGAGGTCGTAGTTTTGATCTTAGTGCCCGAGGGGCTGTTCAAGAGTGCCTCCCGAAGGGCTGTCCAAGTGACGGTCTGAGTTCTGTGAGTCCTCCCGAAGGGCTGTCCGAGTGACCGTCCGAGTTTCGAAGGTCCTCCCGAAGGGCTGTCCGCGACACCGTCCGGGGGACTGTTCGACCGCCTCCCGGAGGGCTGTCCAAAGGGAAGGCAAGGGTATACATCCTCGCGGTTGGGAGGTTGTAAATCCTAGCTGCGGGGATCTGCACCGACGATCGTCATCGACTCTACTTCCGCTGCGCTACGAGTCGGTAACGAAAGTGATCAAACCTTGTATGTAGTCTCCATAGTGGTCCTGGGCTGGTGCGTAGGTCAGATTTTTTTGTTTCTGCTGCGTTACCCAACATAAACTACGAATAAATTGCAAGGTAATAAAAGTAGATAGCTTTTGTCAACAAGAAAGTCATTTGTTCCTAGGCAATCGATAACAAGTACCGGTAATCATTCTTGCAATTTTACATGAGGGAGAGGCATGAGCTAACATACTTTCTCTACTTGGATCATATGCACTTATGATTGGAACTCTAGCAAGCATCCGTAACTACTAAAGATCATTAAGGTCGTGAAACCCAACCATAGCATTAAGTATCAAGTCCTCTTTACTCCCATACGCCATAACCCACTTATCCGCGTTTAGGCTGTTGTCACCCCCGCAACACCGACAATAAGCAAACCATGAACATATTGCAACACCCTACAGCAGGGGCCCCTCCGTTTGCGTGACATGGAGGGCACCATATGATAGCACCATAAATAAAATATACAATCATACCAACCAAGATCACGATTAACCCACAGGACAAAACGGATATACTCAAAAACATCATAGGATAGCCAAATATCATTGGGAGATAATATATGGAGTTGAACACCATGTTTAAGTAGAGATTATAGCAGGGAGAAGAGGTGTTACACCGCTGCATAGAGGGGGAGAAAGTTGGTGTAGACGGTAGCAAGATTGTTGATGTAGATCGCCGTCACGATCCTAGCCCCGGCGGCACTCCAGCGCCACCGGGAGAGAGGGGGAGAGAGCCCCCTCCTTCTTCTTCTTTCTTGGCCTCCCCACTAGATGGGAGGAGAGTTCCCCCTCTAGTCCATGGCCTCCATGGCGGCGGAGGGGCAGGAGCCCCTCCGAGATTGGATCTCCCTCTCTGTTCTCTTCTGTTTCGCACTCCCCAGATCTGGCCGAAAACCGTTTCTTATATTCCCGGAGATCCGTAACTCCGATTGCGTTGAGATTTTAACACGATTTTTTTCGGATATAAGTTTCCTTGCGCCCGAGGTAGAGCTCCAACCGACGTACGAGGTGAGCACAACCCACCACGGCGCACCTGGGCCCTGGGGCGCGCCTAGGTGTCTTATGGTGGGTGTGGGCCCACGTTTGCGTTGATTCCAAGTCCCAAAAATCACATATATTCCAAAATAATTCTCCGTAAATTTTTATCACGTTTGGACTTCGTTTGATATGGATATTCTGTGAAACAAAAAACATGCAAAAAACAAGAACTGGCACTGGGCACTGGATCAATAGGTTAGTCCAATAAATCATATAAAATGTTGCCAAAAGTATGTGAAAGTTGTATAATATTGACATGAAACAATCAAAAATTATAGATAAGACGGAGACGTATCAAGGTCTGACTTGCCAGCTGAGGATCCCAAGCCAGCGTCGCAGAACGTGTCCTTCAGAAATGACAAAAGGGGCTCCATGGCGATGAAGGATGGCAAATTGTTCATAACGAGCAGCAGAAGATCAGCGGCAGGGCCATCGATGAGATCGACGGCTGTCGAACCCGAAGGGTTGGGGGTGGGTGAGGGAGTCATGGACTAAGGGGTCCTCGGGGAGACGACCCATTGTGCATGGGCCGGACAGGTGGAGCCGTGTGGTGACCGGAGACCTGTGAAGTCGTGGTGTGCCCTCCAAGTCAAGGGTGGACGAGATCTCTTTCCCTCTTGTTGTAATCTATCTTCGGTAACCCTAACCCTATTGGTGTCTATATAAACGGAGGGTTGTAGTCATTGGGGGGAGCTATCTTCATCCCCCCGTAGTCTAGGGTTTAGCTCATACTGATCTCGAGGTAGATCTACTCTGTAAACCATGATATACAAATAATTACAATCAAGCAGGACGTAGGGTATTACCTCTTCAAGAGGGCCCAAACCTGGGTAAACACTGTGTTCGTGGTCTCTTGTTACCCATCGATCCTAGATCCACAGCTCGGGACCCCCTACCCCGAGGTCTGCCAGTTTTGACACCGACATTGGTGCTTTCATTGAGAGTTCCGCTGTTGGATCACCGGAAGGATCGATGGCTCGCTTAGTCCTTGGAGAGGACATCAGTTCCATGGATCTCTTCGTCCCTGGACAACTCTTCGCTTTTGGCAGCATCATACTGCACGCTGATTTGACCGGCCGTCTTGACCAGGTCGACAACTTTGCTCCTGAACACCGGATTCGATTCGGCAATCTAGAGTACGTTACTGACGCGCGAGGGGATTTGGTTTTCACCGGATTCACCGCCCCCGCAGGCCTTGCCGTGCCTGCTCTGACGTACACCTCTGATCCGATCAGTGAATCGGCCCTAGTCCACCAAACGGCTTTGAGCCAAGAAGGACTCCCTGAGAGAGGGGACCTTACCCCACCGTCAACCGAACTCACATCGGCGGAGGATTTATCCCGGGCCCTCGAGGCAGAACCAGAGGTCAGAAGCCAAGATTTGATCTCGGCTGAGCTCCTCCCCCACAACACCTTGCTGGCCTCGAGCCTGCACCCTGAGTCGGCGAATAGCGGCTAGGGGTCACCCCCCGCCCAAAACAACCCGACCTCAAACATTGGCATGGAAGGTGCACAGGAGGGTCAAAGCACATCCTCAGTTTCCAAGGACAATCCGGTGCCCCTCGAGGTTTCGGTCCCGAATCCTGAAGATAGGTCTGTCCGGGACCAAGGACCGGTTGAGTCGTAGACCGACCTCCGCTTCGTCACCACAAAGTCTGGCCTAGAGCCCTCAAGTCCGACAACCCTCGATATTTTGAACGAGGCGCTAGACCGAATTCAGAAAATGACTATCTAGGAGAACCTGCCCTCCGCCTTCAATCACCGACCCTTCGAGGCATTCGACAGGGAATTTTGCGCCCCACCCACCACCCATTTGGTAGCAACTATCGATGATTTAACCGATATGTTAGACTATAATTTGGAGAATGCCGAATACATTGATGAGGAGGACATAACCGCGGCTAATGCTGAGGTCGGTCCCCCCGTCATGGGCCGCTGGTTGGCCACATCCACCTACGACATTTACATGGTGGACACCCCAAAGGATGGCAACGGCACTCCTGAGCAGGACCGAGGCAAGCCCAGAGATGAGCCTCCCAAACGCCAAAAACAGCGTTGTCAATCAAAACCACGTCGAAGCCACGCAAGCAACATATATAGACGCGGCGGAGAACGGCACCGTAAATAATACGGATGACCTCGCGGGAGACGCAGCCAACGAGCATCATCAGGATGACCCCGCGGGGCAGGAGGACCCGCTCAATCCGGAAAGCCACGAAGACTCTGAGGATAGCAACCACCTCCCACTCTCTGAAGAGGAGGCCAGTCTTGGGGAGGATGATTTTATCGTCCTCGAAGACCCTCTGGAGCAAGAACGGTTCAAGCGGAGGCTTTTAGCCACCGCCCGCAGCCTAAAGAAGAAAAAACGCAAAATCAAGGCTGAACAGGACACCCTCAACGACCGATGGACAAAAGTCCTAGTTGCCGAACAGGGGTACGGCCGCGATCAGCCAACCAGGAGTTATCCTAAACGAAGGCTATTGCCTCAGTTCAACGACAAGGCTATAGATCCAACACGCCCGACGTATACAAACGCTGAACAGCCAGACCGACCCCCTAGAGGGCGGGACAGGGAAGCTGACGAGGCCGAACATCCAGCCGCCCCACCTCGCCGTCATGGCAAGGATCAGGTGCGGCCCACTTACGAGTATGACCTCCGCCATGACCTAGAAGCTCGTGGAGGCCATACCAGGTCCATCTACGGACCCAAAGAGGATTTGCCCGCATACCGGGAAGGATACTACGATCGGTTAAACCGAAACGATAGAGTCCGGGAGCAGTAGCAGAGTAGGAGGGCCGAAGACCTCCGTCGCGACGTAGCCCGAGTTCGGGGCGCTGCACATCCCCTGCCTGTGCTTCACAGAGAGGGTAATGCAGCACCAATTCCCAGAAGGCTTCAAGCCTGTGAACATCGAATCATATGACGGAACCACAGATCCAGCCATATGGATAGAGGATTTCCTCCTCCACATCCACATGGCGCTATGAGACGACCTCCACGCCATTAAATATTTACCGCTCAAGCTTAAAGGCCCAGCTCGACACTGGCTGAACAGCCTTCCCGAAGACTCTATAGGTTGCTGGGAAGAGCTTGATGACGCTTTTCGAGCAAACTTCCAGGGCACCTATGTCCGGCCTCCGGATGCTGATGACTTAAATCGCATCACGCAACAACCCAGAGAATCTGGCCGACAATTTTGGAACCGATTCATGACTAAGAAAAATCAGATCGTTGACTGTCCGGATGCCGAAGCCTTGGCTGCCTTTAAGCATAGTGTCAAGGACGAATGGCTTGTACGGCAGCTCGGCCAGGACAAACCAAGAACTATGGCAGCCCTTACTTCCCTCATGACCAGCTTTTGCGCGGGCGAAGACAGTTGGCTTGCTCGCAAGAACACCAACCCAGACACACCCGGTACCTCTGAGGTTTGGGACGGAAATGGAAAGCCCCAACGTAGCAAGAATAAACGTCGCCACAATGACGGCGAGGGTGAGGATACGGCAGTAAATGCCGGATTCCGAAACCAGAAGTCCGGAACCCGAAAGAAAGCCCCTACAGGCCACAGTGATGGCCCGTCTAGGCTGGACACAATTCTGGACAGGCCTTGCCAGATCCACGGCACATTAGAGAAGCCCGCCAACCACTCCAACTGAAACTGTTGGGTGATCAAACAGGCCGGTAAACTCACAGCCGAAGACTCGGGCAAAAGCCCAAGAAGCGAGGACGATGACGAGCCCCGCAGGCCGAATAGTGGAGGCCAGAAACCCTTCCCTTCCGAGGTCAAGATGGTAAACATGATCTACACAACCCACATACCGAAGAAGGAGAGGAAGCGAGCGCTACGGGACATATACTCCATCGAGCCAGTAGCGCCGAAGTTCAATCCATGGTCAGCCTGCCCGATCACGTTCGATCGTAGGGATCATCCCACCAGTATACGCCATGGAGGGTCCGCAGCCCTAGTGCTGGACCCCATCATCGATGGATTCCACCTCACTAGAGTCCTAATGGACGGAGGAAGCAGCCTCAATTTGATATACGAGGATATAGTGAAGAAAATGGGGATCGATCCATCAAGGATTAAACCCAGTAACACCACCTTCAAGGGAGTCATTCCGGGCGTGGAGGCCCGCTGCACGGGCACCGTGACACTCGAAGTGGTGTTCGGATCTCCGGATAATTTCCGAAGCGAGGACTTGATCTTCAATATTGCACCTTTTCGCAGTGGCTATCACGCACTCCTCGGCCGAACAGCGTTCGCTAAATTCAATGTCGTTCCACACTACGCGTACCTCAAGTTGAAAATGCCTGGTCCTTCGGGCGTCATAACTATCAACGGCAACACAGAACGCTCACTTCAAACCGAAGAGCACACTGCGGCCCTAGCGGCCGAAGACCACACCGGCCCATATAGGCCCGGATGCCGACCCACTGTAAGGGCCGGCGACAACAATAAACGGGTTCAAACCCATTCCCCATCATGGGAACCCGCATGCGTTCGTCGCAAATAGGGATACGCGCCCCACGGCACGCCCACATTCTTCACGCTCCACGTGCCTTGTCAGCACAACTTCGCACTCAAAATACCATGGGAAGCCGTGAGGCATACATTAATCCGAAGTACATGTTCGGTTAAACCGAACTTCGGAATTACCTCATCTTCGGACGACCCGGAGACCAATTCCGGATACCCCCAAGTTTAAAGCTTTATCGTCAGGGTCCTCACCCATCAAGGTCTCATCGAAGGTCCCAACCCCCACCTATCAGAAGCAAAGGTGCAGACGTGCAGCAGGGCACAGTGAAGGCTTCAACTCACGCATCAAGGCCCTGCGTCAACCTTTACTCTGTAAATTTTCTTTTTCTTTCTCTCTTGCAAGTACTGCCTTCGCATTTCGAATTGTACGGTTAGACATCCTGAGCTTATGAGAAATAATAAAAATACCCTTTATGGTGTTCGGATATCTGCATCTTGTAATTTTTCTGTCCCTTTCCGATTCTCTCCTCGCTCTTCAAACAGCCCGGCATGAAAATATATTAATCAGTTACGAGTTCGATTTATACATCAGCTCAATATCTTTAAGTCCGGCACCGCTTCCCGCTAGGTGTCCGGCGTCTCGGATATTGCACTATATGCATCTGTTCCAAACTATGTCTTGGGTCAATAGTTAAGTTGCCCGGCTCCTGTGTTTACCCCTTATGTTCCGCTTGTTCGGCTAAGAGGGCAAAGGGAGAACCGCTACGATTGTACTACTGGTTCGCCCGGTCAAGTACCTCAGGAGGAAAAAGCCGAAAACTGATCGTCATAATAAGCGCGAACGGGTCTGTGATCCGCTGACGAGTTTGGACTCTAAAAATCGTTGGCGATTTTGCCGTGTCACACGAAGGGTTCGTCTTAAAACAAACAATGTGATCGGAAAGGGCAGGCTTCGACCCCCAAGTACATCACAAATACACCGGGGGCTAGTCCCTAGTCCCCACCGTCAAGCTCCTAAGGCTAAGTGAAAGCAGTAAAACCGAATAGTCTGATCGCCTGGTTTCGTTCCCGCACTACCGCCTCCGGGCACCAAGACGTTGGCTAAGGGTAACAGTGCGGAAACAAAACACCCTTCGTGATATTCACTTGGGGGCTGAAGCCGATGACTGGTAGCTTTCAGAACTAAACATACGGCCACACATGAGTCAAAATTTAATCACTAAGTTCGCCGGGCGCATTATAAAGCATAAATCCCACTTGGTACAAGCTTGCTACATCTACTCAAGCATTACATTTTTCGAACACTGGCCCTCTATCGCCCGCGCTCTGGTCATCACCTGCGTGAAGTACTGCTCGGGGCGGCGATGCTCCTTCCCCTAGGGCGGAGGACCAGCGGCCATCTCCATTGGATTAATCCTTGGCGAATGAACCATGGTATTCACAAACGCGAGCCTCGCCCCCTCAAGGTACGCCGACCGCTTCACGGCATCAATCTGGAGTGGCGCCTCCCGCAGCCTTTGCACAAGGTCGAAGTAGGTGTTTGAAATGGGCTCGGCCGGCCACAGGCGGACATAGAGGTCCTTCAAGGCCAGCTCGGACATCCGATGCATCTCCATCAGCTGCTTCATTTGATCACTGAGGAGGGGAGGACGCTCGGAGTCCGAAAACTGTGACCAAAAGAGGCGTGGAATCCTCCTCGCAAGTGGCATAGTGCCTCGCCGAGGCCGCCGCATTCTTTGGGAGTTCAGTGAAGACGCCTGCGGAGCGCCAGACCCTCATCAGCGGGGCGAATCTGTTGCCTCCGAACACACTCTGCAATAAATATTTCTTACCATTGGCAATTTCTGCGGCTTGCCGAAGCTCCTCCCGGACACCTCGGGCGTCACTCCTCGCCTCCTGGAGCTCTTTCTCAGCCTTGGACAGACGGGAGGATTGCTCCTCCCGCCCCTTCTCAAGGGCCTCAAGCTTCTCAGCAGCATCCTGGAGCTCCCCTTGGACCTCGGTTACCCGATATTCATGCTGCTTAGCAGCACGCTTGGCCTGCTCAAGCTCGGACACCGCCCTCTCAGCGGCTGTCCTCTTCTCGGCCGCCTTGGCCTCAGCTTTCTTAAGGGCCTCCTTTAAGCCCTCGACCTCGGCGGCGGCAGCTGCAAGATCATCAAGATAAAGGATTAGTCAATGGTCCAGCCAGTCCCTATCTGGCAAATACACATCTTTTTACATAGCTTACCTTGCGCCTCGTCAAGCCGTTTGTTGACAAGGTCCAGCTCTCGATCAGAAAGCTTGAGCTTCTGATCCATCTCCTCTAACGCCGTGGCATTAGCAGCCACAGCCACGGAAGATGCCTGCGTTAGCATCAGAAATGTCGACATTGTTAACCGACCTACCGAATTTGATCCTCTGTAGGTCTCTTCGAAGATCCTGGCAGAGTCTCAGGGGCTGCTATGTATGCGGCCTACTTAAACTAAGAACTATAACCGCATTATGAGGAAGGATCATTACTTGACTTACCTTAAAGCCTGTTAGAAGGCCTTGGACAGCTTCGTTCAGTCCGGATTGGACAGACCGAACACTCTGCATAACCGCACCCATAAGGGTGCGGTGCCCTTCAACGATGACGGAGTTGCTCACCAACTCCTCCAGCGTGTCCAGCCAGCCCACCACCGCCCGTGTGGAGGTGTTCGGCGTTGGCGTTGGCTCCCCGGCCCCCTCCCCGCTGGGAGGAATCTATGCCGTTGAGGGCCTCGGAGGCTCGGGAGCGATCGACGAAGGGGGTCCAGATGGCCCGGACTCTTTTCCCTCATCGGCCAGGTGGGACGCTCCCTCCTGGTCTTCGGTGACCGAGGTGTTGACCTCGGCCATTATGGCATCTACCTCCGCCTCCGTGTTCGGAGGAGGGGGAGTTCTTTGGGACCGCACCTCCTCAGCCTCTTCGGGGACCAAAGGAGGCGCGGAGTGTGCCATAGACCCACTGTCCACCAGCTCGGCGGGCGGAGACGTCCCTTCCGAGATTTGCTCGGTGGGGCGCTCATGCGGGGGACTGTAATTCGGAGGGGTTAACCTTCAACTAAAACAAACTACTAAAAGCATAATAGCTGAAAATACACACACCTTACCTGCTGGCAGGGGGCTTGACCCTGGATCCCTTCTTCGGGAGCTCCTCGAACACCTCGGACTTCTCATCACCCGAGCTATCAGGTATAACCAGCTTAGGCCGGTGTCGTCTCTTTGGGGCCGGGGAAGGTTGGACCTCCTCGACGTCCTCGGACGCCGGCCTCTTATTGGAGTGCAAAGAGGCACTCTCCTCTTCGTCCTCCTCCTCCTTGCCCCCATCTTGTACGGATGAGGCCACAGCATCTCCAGACCGATTACCCAAACGGATCCTGCGGCGGAGGCCCTCCCTGGTCTCCGGTGCCTCTTGCTTCTTGCCCTTCTTAGCAGGCGCCTTGTAGGGCACCACGACCAGCATCTTCTCTAGCTACTCTGATCAGGGCCCCTCCGGCAGCGGTGCCAGGCTGCTGATCTTCTTGGCCTTGGTGAGCCAGCCCTGTAGAATCCACATAACCAGGTTAGATTGAATCTCACGTAATGTGAATATCCAAATACTCTTCGAAGAGACATGCCACTCACCTCCCTTGGGGGATTCGTGGCGTCAAGACCGATGTCCTTCCCCTCGGCCGGCCACTCCTTCTGGGGCTGGAATAGTTGGCCCCATATCTTGTTAGGAGTTGTGCTGAAGTGGTGCTGCACAGTGGCCGGATCCTTGGGCTCATGCTCCCACATGGGCTTGGCCCTCTCTTGGCAAGGGAGAAGCCCGCAGTGGAGCATGATCCAGAACACATCGACCAGCTTCGTGCCAGTCTCTATTACATTGTCGGCGTGCTTCTGCAATGCTTTGGCATCGGCAACACATCCCCAGTCCGGACTCTTGGTGGTCCAGGAGGCCAATCTAGTGGGGGGTCCGGACCGGAAGGCGGGGGCCGCTCCCCATGTTGCCTCCCTCGGCTCGGTGATATAGAACCACTCCTTCTGCCACATCTGAACGGTGTCGACGAAGTGGCCGTCCGGCCACTGGACCCATGTCAGCTTGCTGATCATGGCCCCTCCGTAGTCCGCGTGCTTGCCGCCGACCACCTTGGGCTTCATGTTGAACACCTTCAGCCATAAGGCGAAGTGCGGCTGGACCCGGAGGAGCACTTCATAGACGACGATGAAGGTCGAAATGTGGAGGAGGGAGTTGGGGGCTAGATCGTGGAAATCCAGCCCATAGTAAAACATTATCCCCCGCACAAAGGGGTGCAGTGGAAATCCAAGCCCCCTAAGGAAATGGGGGAGAAAAACTACCCTTTCGCCCGGCTCGGGCGTAGGGATGATCTAGCCCTCTTCGGGGGCTCGATGGGCGACATTGGCCAGCAAGTAATCGGCCTCCTTCAGCTTCAGTATATCCTCGTTTGTGACGGAGGAGGCCTCCCACTTCCAATTGGTGCCGGATCCGGCCATGGTCGAAGGAGGTAAAGTGGGATTGGCTATGGAAGCAGGGAGAAAGGGCGCTGGAGCTCTGAAGGATCGCGAGTACGAAAGGTAGGAGAAGGCGTGGGATGCATACTGTAGCCCCCCCTTCTTTTATAGACTGTGGGCAGGCCAGAGATCCCTTTTTTCACGCCGTTGGCCTCTCCACTTCCCGATATCTCCGCAACATTATGAGCGGGGAGGGGAATCAAAATCATTAACCATATCCCCCGAAAAGCGGAACACGATCTCCACCTTGAAGGGACGTGTCAAGCGTGGCATTAGCCTCGAGCCGCGCTTCGAGAAATAGTAACTGCTTGGTGTTATGGCCGAAAGTGTCTCTTCGTTGAAGGAGAAAAAGTTATCAGATAAAGGCACTATTTACGCTCGAGCGATATTTTTATTACTACCTTTGGTGTTAAGTAAAACAGCCGTTTCAGACTCCGGACATCACTTGGTACCGAACAGGGGGAAGACTTGCTGAGGAACTCGCCTCGCAAACCAAATACTGGTCGGACTGTATACCGGATACAAGTCTCGGCGTTGGAGGCAAGTTCGAGGGCTACTGAGGGAGTCATGGACTAAGGGGTCCTCGGGGAGACGACCCATTGTGCATGGGCCGGACTGGTGGAGCCGTGTGGTGATCGGAGACCTGTGAAGCCGTGGTGTGCCCTCCAAGTCAAGGGTGGACGAGATCTCTTTCCCTCTTGTTGTAATCTATCTTCGGTAACCCTAACCCTATTGGTGTCTATATAAACCGAGGGTTGTAGTCATTAGGGGGGAGCTATCTTCATCCCCTCGTAGTCTAGGGTTTAGCTCATACTGATCTCGAGGTAGATCTACTCTGTAAACCACGTTATACAATCAATACAATCAAGCAGGACGTAGGGTATTACCTCTTCGAGAGGGCCCGAACCTGGGTAAACACTGTGTTCGTCATCCCTTGTTACCCATCGATCCTAGATCCACAGCTCGGGACCCCCTACCCCGAGGTCAGCCGATTTTGACACCGACAGTGGGCAACTTAACCTGTGACATAACCCGCGTCAAGCCGTCGGTGTCGACGACCTCGATGTTGTAGCCGGCGTCCGCGACATGCCAGAATACTCTAGCCCGCTGATTGAAAGGCTCAATCCAGGTCCAGTCATCGTTGTCAGCTTCCTCGGTGGCCACCTCGCCGACGTCGGGCGAAGAGGCCATGGTAAAGCTCTTTTGGGCCACTCGCTCCTCAAGCTCCCCGGGAAGCGTAGCTGGGCTTAGGCTGCGATGCTCTGGAGTGGGGGAGGGGGTGGGGATGGGGATCTCTAGGAAAGGAGGCGTTTCGCAGGCGTCATCTAAGAAAGTCAGGGCGGCGAGGGTATGTATATCGGTGGGTAAACTGCACGTGCAGACCGGCAGAGGTTGATGATGGAGGCGGCGCGGTGGCGGCGGCGGCGACCTTAGCTAGGGTTGGAGCGAGGGAGGGGTGGTGTGTATGTGTGTGAGCGGGGGGGATTTGGGGTGAGCGAAGGATTTGGGGTGTGTGTGGAGGGGGTCCAAGGAGGTGTTTGAGGAAATGCCGCGGGTACTGAAAATTTTACTAGGCGGGAGTAAAATGGCGGGGCCACTGAAAATTTGGATCAAGGGATCGAAGCAGAGCGGGGCGGGAGTAACAAACATCACACACGGTTAAAACATAATAGTCGTGTGCTATCAAACAGAAAACCACTCCAGCCAAGCAAATATTTTTGAGATTGCGAGGGATGTAGGCGGGAGTAAAATGCCGGGGCTCGAGTTCAAAAAAAATCTGGGGCTACTGAAAATTTGGATCAACTGATTGAAGCAGAGCGGGAGTAACAGACATCGCACACGGTCCACACATACGAATCGTGTGCTATCAAACAAAAAAAACCTATATGCGGGTAGATATTTTTGATATTATGAGGCAGTAGATATTTTCGAGAGCAGGAGGCAAGCCTCGTGGAGCCCAATCTACTGTGCTCATGTGAGTGACTGCAGGGGCACGGGAGTGGCACGTGGGTAGTCTGACCGAACCGTGTTTGTTGCGTACCCAATCGCAGACGGTTTCTGCATCCAACTCGTGTGCTGTTTATAAATTTGGCAAAAAGAATAACGCGGGAAAGGGTCAGAACATGAACACACTTCATGTGGACCAAATATATGTATGAAAAGGGTGGTTTGATGTTCGAATACCCAATTCACAACTTTGATGTGGCACCTGTCGCACAAAGCGCACAATATTGCTAGTCAGCCACCCCCTATGAACCCCACTTCGTGTCGGCGGTAAGGGAATCCTAGCTACGAATGCATGCCCCCAGATAGTTAGGTTTGAAATCTCACCCTACCATAACACAAAACCTATAGGAGTCCATCATATATATGGTCAAACTTCCCCTTTCGCTTCCGGACAAAGGTGGACCGTGTCCCGACCCACAAATGTGTTCTTGTGGCGGAAGATGGGTGAGACCACATACGAACCACCTGCGGGTGGCCCTATACTATATGTATGAAAAGGGTGTGGTGTCATATTTAACTATACCATTCACAACTTTGATGTGGCACATGTGCCTCGCAAAATAACTGGACTTCCCCGACCCCACGGAGGTTGCGGGTAGTGCGAAGTACCCCCCCCCCACACACACACATGTGTCGGGGGGAGGGCATCTCACCAAGACGTACTGTAACACGGACCAAACAGAATCCAACTTGATCGTACAACCTCTCTCGCTCGTTGTTGGTCAAAGTGATGGACGTCCACACGGCCCCGCAAAATGGGCTAGCTTGTCGCCGATAAACTCGCCAGGGAGTACTGTCTGAAGACAAAAACCACTCTGTGCATGTGGCCCAATTATTTATGGAAGTGGTGTGTGTGGTACTGGTGTTTGAATACGCAATGTGCAAATTTGATGTGGCACCATGCTTTGGAACCATAAAATCCCCACACTGATCGAGGGTTCACGATGCGTAGCATGCATGCGCTCAAACTTAATTAGGCCTAGAATGATCGACCTACTACTATACGGTAACACGAACCAAAGAAGAAGAATCCACCCTGGTAACCTTTCTCATCGTTGATCGAAGTGATGGACGTCCACGCGGACCCACAAATATATATATAGGCTTGCCGCCCATATATAACCAAGCGAGTGAGAGTGTGCAAAGATAACCAATGCATGCATGTGTCCCAAACATATTTATGGAGGTGCGTGATGCATGCATATGTGTTGAATTAATACCTAATGCACAACATTGATGTGGTGCATGCGTTTAAAATCGCATAGGTCCCCACACAGAGCAAGAGGTTCATGACGTATCGTGTGCTCGCCCCCCCACACCCCCCCCCCCCTCGATCCAGCGCGATGGATTCATGTGTACACATGTGCTATTATATATGTAATCTCACCTATATCGCGAGGCAAGCAAAAAATTAATCCCCTCCTAAGTCAAAATAATTAACCTCTCTTGTTGTCGGTGAAAGTGATGGACCAAGCGGGCCGACAGATGGAAGCATCGCCGATAACCACGCGAGTTAGTGCCACAGGACAACCACCATCGCTTGCATGTGTGGCAAAACATATATATGGAGAGGTGTGTGGTTGTGATGTTTTGAATACCTAATGCACAACCTTTGATGTGGCATTTGCCTCAAAAACCGCAAAGTCCCCACACAGAGTGAGGATCATGTGTGACACCTAGTATATGTTGGTCCCATCTCCCCTTCGACACGTACTATATATATATACTCCTACCCTAACACATCCCTAAAAGAATTAATCCTCTTTGTTCGTCAAATGTGCCTCTCTCTCTCGTTGGGTCAAAGTGATGGAGGACGACCTCTCGCAGGCCCACAGATGGAAGCGTCGCACGCGAGTGAGTTCCTATAGGGCAACCACCGCCTGCATGGTATTGCGTGATGTTTGAATACCAATGCACAACTTTGATGTGGCACCTGCCTCGGGAACCAGAAAGTCCCCACATGGAGCGAGGTTATGACACACACACACACACACACACACACATCCCGCACCACCACCTCCATTCTGAGGCATGTCAAACTTTTTCTGCAGTGAACATGTGACCAAAAGAGTGTCGTGTTAAAGTTTAAAAAAAACAGAGATCATTCGACCCGTTTTATACATTGATTGATTTCCTAGGGATTTAATGTGCAAAAATCAAATTTGAGCTACATGTGCACCAAAATGGATTGCAAAATCATATGTGTATCCCTCGGTGCATGTTTTCCCGTGAAAGAAATTTCAAAACATTGAGAATATTGATTTTTAAAATTCAGTAAATCCTAAATTTAGTTGAAATTCATGAAACTTATCGTGGTGTCATATATGGACACCAGTAGACCATGATATTGTATTTTTTTCGTCAAATTTGAGACAAGTTTTGATATAATCTACTTACAAATGGGAGATTGTTAATAACTGGCAACCAATATCTTATACGGAATATTTATTCGGACCGTGTGCGTTAGACCGTGCCATGCTTCGGTTAAGAAGTAAAGCGGCAAAATGAATCATCAAAAAACAAAATAATTATACGTGCCATGCGCCCCATGTGGCGTGCGAGCAGACGTGAGTTGACAAGACGCATGCGAGCAGTTCACCGCGTAGGCAGACTGGGAGGCGTGCGTGCAGGCGTGTGAATTGATGGGAGGCATTTTCGTTGCGCAGTGTCACCGGGAGGCGTGCGAGTAGCTGTGTGAAATGATGGTATAGGAATGCCAGAAGTCCGCCTCGCAGGCTCACCGGGAAGCGAGACAGCCTTTGACTGCCGCCCGCCTCGCTCCCACTGGTCCGTATTAATGGCGCGCCCGAGCGGCCGCACCCCCCCATCCTCGCCACACACACAATCCTCTCTCTCCGCCCACATCCTCGACGCCGCTCTCAGTCCTCAAAGCCGACACCCCCATCCTCGCCGCACACACAATCCTCTCTCTCCGCCCGCATCCTCGAGCCGCTCTCAGTCCTCAAAGCCGTCAGTGTATGAGGATGCCGCCGAAGCGCCCCATCGGAGGGAGTGGCGACGCCGGGGCTGCTGAAGCACCGGAGCACGGCGTGAATATGGAGACAAAGGTTTCCGTCGCCGCCGACGAGGTGGAGAACGAGGCTGCCAACAAGTGGAGGCGGGTCAAGAAAGAACCGCAGGCGACTCCAGCAGGCCTAGACTTCATCAGCAGCCTCCCCGATGATATGTTGACAGTCATCATATCCCTCCTCCCAATCAAATATTGGGCAAGGACAACCGCCCTTTCCCGGCGGTGGTGCCCCCTATGGCTCTCCACCCCTCTCGACCTCCTCGATGCCCACGAGGTCTGCCATGGCTATCGCAAAAGCTTGGATGCGTTCTCCCAGATCCTCGGCAGTCACCATGGCCCAATCAGAGGCCTTATCACGGGCAAGTTCCGTTCCAATGGCAAGGACCGAGCCAATCTTGACGAGTGGTTCTGATCCCCCGCCCTAGATCAGCTCTAGGAGCTCAGTTTTAATGATGGGCATATGCGCTCGTTGCCAACGTCTGCGCTCCGCTTCGCGCCGACGTTGCGCCTCGCCAAGTTCATGAACTGCCATCCCCCCCCCCATTAATGACGCGCCCGCTCTTTTTCTACCACGACTGAAGCACCTCAAGCTCGTCGCCGCCTGCATCCCAAAGGATGACATGGAGCGCCTACTCCACGACTGTACTGCACTCGAGTTCCTTTGCCTTCAGGCAATGAATTGGTCGAGTAGCTTCCACATCACCTCCAGGACTCTCCGGACTATTTATGTGTGTTCCTGGTGCTGCAACAAGAGATCACAAAAGGTGGACCACAATATGGTCATTGAGGACACACCTTCACTTGAGAGATTATTTGTAGTTGGTCAACAAGGTCCAACAAGAATCAATGTCATTTCTGCGCCGAAATTGACAGTGGCGGGCTACTCGTCTGTCAAATACTCCTACTTTCAGGTACAACAGTCGCCTTCTACCTCCCCTTCTTGATATCAACATTATTTCTAATTTTGAAGATGTATGTTCGTCTGTCATCCAGAAAAGCTTCACCCAGATTCTGCGCACAGTGAAGGTCTTGGCACTAGAATCTATCGGCCCCAACCTGGACCAAGTTGTCAGTTTCCTGAGATGCTTTCCGTGCCTGAAGAAGCTGTATATCGAGGTGATGTTCCTTTCCTGTTAAATGTTAACCATAAGGGAGTTCAATTTTTGGCACCTTTTCCCAAGTTTACAATGACAATGTACTATGATTTCTGAAGGAATTTTGGAGGATTTCAGGACATACACCCCCCACCCCCACCCCATATTGGTTGCTTGATTCATATGGTTACAATCCATAATCATTTCTCCTTTGGATTCATCTGTACTAGTTTTCTTAGGGAATTTTTCATCCACTCCAACCTCTTGTGAAGAAGGCTACATTTTTCTAGATTGTAATCAAATGCCCATGTTAATCATGTCAGATCGAAGATGGCACGTTGGTGCATTTTACAAATCCTGCAAACCAAATAGGCCTGTAGTAGTGTTCAAAACTGCATGTAGGCACTAACACGTTCTCTTCTTTTGCAGATAATAATAGGCCCGGTGGTGGATAATGTGATACAATATAACGACAATCACATCGAATGCCTAGATCTGCATCTCTCAAAAATTACTTTGAACTCCTACCGAGGGACCTTACCGGAGATTATATTCGCCAGGTTCTTTGTTGCCAGAGCAAGGGTGCTGAAGGTAATGAGGTTGAACATGCATTTACGTAGAAATTATGAATGGTTTGTTGATCAGAGCCGGCAGCACATGCAGAATGGAAGAGGCTCCAAAAAAGCTAAACTTCGTATTGGAACTGCATATGACAGAGTAATTGGAAGTCATTGTGTCAACCCCATACATGACTTGTCAGCGGCTGATCCCTTTGCAGAAATGATGAGGTTTCAAAACCGGCCTTACTATTGGTAATTTTAGTTTGAACCTCTCTTATATCCATGTTCAGCTGATTAGCATGGGCGTTTGCAGCTGAATGAGCTGAATTTCATTTCTAATATCAGTTTGAACCTTGTAATCTTCGAATTTGAGCCATGTAACTCTGGAATTTGAACCTTGTAATATTTCGGGATTTTGTGGTACAATCGTTGAAATGGCATCGTATGAGACTCGTATATTGGTAGTACTATTTTGACCTTAATATGCAATAGACTTAGATTTTATTAACTATTCACGACCAAGGATCCAGCCGGAAGCAGAGCAATGGCAAACGTCGTCGCAACAAGATGTAAATGATTAGATGCTCGTTTCTCCTAGTTTAGTATGCATGTAATTGCTTACTTTGGTGTGTGGAAATGTTATGTGTGTAGTCACTTATGTAATTGTATGCTTAATTTGGTTATGCAATGCTGTTCTTATAAGTATATATGTTGATGTTCTGTAGACAGAGCATATCACATCGTACACGGACCACACTAGAGAGCCCACAACACACACGGCTTATTCCTTCACAAACAGCTCGGGTGGATCAACTGTATGCCACGTATCGCACACGCAACTCTAATCTGATTTGTGCTTGATGTCTCCGACATCGCTCGCACAGTTCGTCTTATTTTGCCACGTATCACTGTGCCGGCCTCTAGTCGCGTCCCTCGGCGCGCTCTGCTCGCGTACCTCCACACGCTCGGCTTGTGGCCAACTTTTCCTTGCGTGTTCAACTGCTATATGCATATATATAGTTGCTCGCTGTTGAGGCGACCGCAGAGCGCTCTGCTCGCGTCTCTGCGCGCGCGCTCTGCCAGCGGTTGGGGCCTGCGCACGATCACGTTGGGGGCCCCATATGCATGCGGTTGCGCCGTGCGCGTCGCCACGATGCAGTTACGTGCGGCATGATGGAGTTACGCGCTGCAATTTAGAACTGCCATCGGGGGGTGCGGATATTCCAGGCCGTCCGGCTTCCCCATTAATTCCCGCGGCCATTATAACCTTAGTCTCTTCAACCTCTCGATCTCGCCCCACAACACACCAAGCACACCCATGACGACACATACAGAGAGGATATCTAGCGGCGCTCCAATGGAGTTCGGCGAGCATAAAATGGAGACCCACGCGAGGGAGACCGATCTCTCGGTGGTGTACACCAAAGACCCGGCCGTGGTGGACGACTACATCAACACCGTGGAGCAGTTGCTTGCTCGAGACAAGTACAAGGTGGTCGGCATCGACCTCCAGTACACCAACGGTCATCCCGGCAAAGATTAGAAGGTTGCCGTCGCCCAGTTGTGTGTGCACAATCATGTCCTCATCTTCCACTACTGCATTGGCCACAGAGCCTTGCGACCGTTTCGTCAGGTTTGTCAACAGCACCGACTACAAGTTGGCTACGGTGGAAACCTGCAACGATGTAAAGGCACTCAAGGTTACGGGCTTGGCCTGCAAGAACCTTGTCGAAATCCGTGACCACTACAGGGTCTGGGGCAGCACGAAGAAGGACTCTCTGGTTGAACTCGCCTCGGCCATCATCGACCCCTACTACGAAAAGATGAAGCAGGATGCCAAGAGAACAAATCCCGTATCCTGGCACGGGGCCTGGACGCGGCAACTGGATGAACCTCACCTCAGGTTCGCGGCCAAGAGCGTGTACACATGCTACGAGATGCACAGGCGGATCGTTGACATGAGGAACTGCCTCGTTATCGAAATCGACGAGGCCGGATCGAGCCACAAGCAGAGCAGTAGCGGCAAGCGTCCCAAGAAGTAGATGGTGATCAGATGATCGTTTATCCTAATTAATTATGCATGTAACATATAGTTGACTTTGGTGTGTGGAAATGTCATGTGTGTAGTAGCCACCTATGCAATTATGCATGTAATAGTTTACTTTGGTGTGTGCAAATGTCATGTGTGTAGTAGCCACCTATGTAATTGGATGTTTAATTTGGTTATGCAACCATGTCCTTATAAGTGTGTGTATATATATGTTGTTGTTCTGTATGCAATTCCAACGCACAACACACACGTCTTATTAGCAGCAATCATCTGTATTATTATCGGTCTTCGCACACATTTCTGATTACAGACCTGTTTACCGCGTATCACACACATCTTATTAAATTGAACCGTTTCTGTTATCTTGGCTCAACGCAAACAGTTCATCCGAGTGAACTGTTTACCCTCTATCGCACACACCTTGATCTGGCTGACCGTTTCTTTTGTTCTGCCTAATCACAAACAGTTCATCCGAGTGAACCGTATGCCGTATATCGCACACACCTTCATCTGGCTGCCCGTTTCTGTTCTTCTGCCTCATCGCAAAAAGTTCACTGAACTGAACCATATGCCCCGCATCGCACACGCAACTAAATTCTGAATCGTTTTTTATGCATCCGCCATCGTAAACGTTTTGCATCTTTTTTGACGGTTTTTTTACATCACCGTTTGCGATTAATGCATCGCACACAGTTTCGTCGAAGTGTCTCTGATCGTAGTGTCGCATTAGCAGCATCCTGCAGTAGTGTTAGTTTTTAATGAAGTTTATAGTTCATACTTTATTTTGAATTGTCACTTATTCATGAGAAGTTTTGTGATGATATATCGTTGTTATAATAATGATCATGATGCTCTCATGTTCGTATTTTGTTTTTATCGACACCTCTCTCTCTAAACATGTGGTCACGATTATCGATTTCGGCTTTCGCTTAAGGACAAGCAAGGTCTATCTTGGGGAAGTTGATACGTCCATTTTGCATCATGTTTTCTTACTATTATTTATTGTGTTATGGATTGTTATTTCACTTTATGATACAATTCTTATGCCTTTTCTTCCTTATTTTGCAAGTTTTACATGAAGAGTGATATTGTCGGCAGCTCGAATTCTGGACCGGAAAGGGCTATATCAGATATACCTATTCTGCACAACTCCAAATGACCTGAAATTTTACGAAGAATTATTTTGAAATATATTAAAAATATCGGCGAAATAATTACCAGAGGGGGACCCACCAGACAGCCATGTGATTCTGTCAGAAATATAGTTTTGTCCTAACGCCATGCCAAGAACATGTAGGTTACTAGTGGGTACCATGTAGTAGTTCACCATGCTGCCCCCACCGAGAAGAACCGCGCCATGGCAAATAGCAACGTCCTCGGCAGATCTCTGAGACGACGGATCACCAAATACTTGGTATCTACAAACACCAACAGAAAACAATTTAGCACCCAACAGTATCTTGATGGACCAGGTGAAATTGATAAGTGAACTTACTAAGCAGTCCAATTCTCAGTCCATAACAAGGGTTTGTTCTTGTCAGATGGACCTGGCCATGTATCTCCGCGGTGCCTACCGTTGCAGGTAGGAATCTAGAGAGGAAACCATGATTATGACTCAAGCATGGTAAATAAATTCTAAAACAAGAACTTATATCATGGCAAAAGAAGCTTAAGCATGTCAGATCATACTGATAAATTGCCACTTCAGCGGGAGCTTTAGTCTGCTTGCACATGATCCATGGCGCCCCGGTGCCGGTGCTGATGGCCATCTTAGCTGCCCACTCGATGTACCTGGTGCCGTTCTCTTTGAACGCCGCTTCCATGTGCTGGTACTCATTCTCGATCTGTATTTCTCAATGCATAGGCATTTCACCAGAGAAACCATGCATGATAAGTATAAGAATTCACCAGGATGAAAAAAAGGTATAGACATGTATGTAGTACCTGTGCTAGAATGATAGGGCCTCCTTGTGATGCGAAGAGCTTGGCATCCTTGAGCTTGTTCATTACAAGAGTCACAAACTTCTACATGAGCTTGTGCATGTGTAAAGAGAAAAACCAAGGTAAGGATGTCGTTTTAATTATTTCTGCATGTACGTAGCAAAATTTACATCGAGCCTTTTCTTTTCTTTTCTTGAAATGCATCTAGTTTGATATGTTTGCAACTGATAATTCTCTGTGGTTTGATGGCCCGATTGATCACCTTGTATGGCTCGTTATCCGTGCAAAAGATGATGTCGGGGACCTCCCGGAGCCAGTAAGGCAGCCCTCTAGAAGAGGAAAATCACTGATTAAACGGAGCCCGTGGATGCAGGCAATTCAAGCAGAAATGGAGCAAGGCGCGATGAGATGTGACACAAACGAGATGAACAAACCCATGGTTCCACTCCGCCTGGACGAAGGGCCCGATTCGGACCATGGCGAACATCTCGTGCTCCTCGATCAGCTTGAAGAACTTCACCATGTCGTACCTCCCCTCGAATTTGTACTGAGACCAACCGATCAATCCATGGATGGATCGAGGGAGGAATAGATGATGAGCACGTACGTACATGCGTAGGCGGGCGGACGTAGGAATCATACGACGGGATGAATCAGACAGAGTGCGTGACAGTTACCACGCCCATCTCGGGTTCATGGACGTTCCAGAAGACGTAGGACTCGATGACATTGAGGCCGCCTTCCTTGGCCCTGGCGATGAGGTCGGGCCACTCGTGAAAAGGGTTGCGCGGCTAGTGGACGGAGCCGGAGAAGAAGATCTCCTTCCGCCCGTCGAGTATGAGCGACGGTGCCGGGTTTGGTGAGCTCATAGGCATCGCCCCCGGCCACGAGCACGGCGACAGTGATCGCTGCGGCGGCGGCGGCGAGCCAGGCGCGGATGAGGGACACGGACGGAGGAGTGGAAGCTAGTCCTAAAATAGGCGTTAGGTTTAAAGGGGTCGCTCTTCGGAGTGGCCGCGCGGGAACGCAGGGGAGCGACGCGTGTGGCGAGCTGTGCAGCCAGGGAACGGTTGGCCTCGGTAAAAAAAAAACCGCCTAAAACCACCACCAAGACCGCCGCCCGCTCCCGCGCGGGCCACCTTTTTTTTGTTCTGATTGAATCAGCCGTGGATGTCCCGTATTTTTTCTCCCCGCGTCTCTCCTGCGTTGTGTTGCGGCGGACGAGGGCCCCACGGCGCGAGGCGACGGGAGCAGCGCCGCCACAGAAAGCAGCACGCGGCCGGGCCACCACACACACACGCACAGATCTCTGCCACCGACGGCCCGAGCGCCGTCCTCCGCCACAACTTCGCCATGGGCGCGCGCTAGCCCCGCCCTTCTTATCCCCGCTCCCCGACCGCCTATGGCCGCTGCTGCCGCTCTCGCCCCATGGCACTCCTCGCGCTCCGCCTCGGCCACGGCAGCCTCCTCCCCGCCCCGCCGCTCCGCCGCCAGCGCCAGCGCCAGCGCCTCGTCGTCTCCTGCAGCGCCGTGAGCGACGGGGGCGCGGCGGTGGTGTGGTTCAAGCATGACCTCCGCCTCGACGACCACCCGGGCCTCGTCGCCGCCTGCGCCGAGCCCCGCCGCCCCGTCGTGCCCCTCTACGTCTTCGACAGCCGCATCCTCGCCGGTGAGTCGCTGCTCGGTTCTAGCGTCGTGGTGCGACGTTCGGCCTGGGGTTGAGGAATGGGGATCGGTAGTGCACGGGGCGTGTTCGGTACAATGCCTTACCGTAGGGCGCTTCTGTGCTGGCGCGAATTGTCGGCCGTGTTGATGCGAAAGCTAGTGTGCTTTTGATGCTTGGTTTAGTGGTTTTGTAGAAAGGCAGAGCAAATTAAAGCCAAATGACACCGGGCAAGGTGTGCGTTGTGAAATTGAACTGTCAGTTGTTGGCCTCGTTGCCATTAGCATGCTGGCGTAAAACACAGTTTTCCATTTTCCGTAGACACTGTTAAATGGACAAATCAGTTCTTCCTTGTACCACATCGCAATTGTTGCTTCTCAGGATAGTGTGACTCCATTTGAATCCCCACATGTAGGTTATTGTTGCCAAATTGTGCATCACACCTGCCTGTCAGACCAGTAAGGTCCGAATAATGAGACTTGGGTGCTGTAAACTAAGTCACCGATACTGTTTCGGCTTCTCCAATGCTAGAATTATTATATACTCCTCTTAATGAACACGTTACACGTGTAAGCCAACCCTGACTCGTCTAAAACATGGTTTAACGGAAATCATCAAATGACATTTGACAGTTGACATCTAACGGGTTTTAGCAGGCAGTTTTCCTGCCGGCTTAGTGTCAAAAACATTTGGACAGTTGACATTCACATTGGTATCAACTCTTTAATCCTTTACAGGTTACTCAGACACGAGGCTGGAACTGCTACTTTTTGCTTTGAAAGACCTTAAGTTGGCGTTGAAGTCTCAACGGTCTGATCTGCTCATAGGCTTGGGAAATGCTGAAGATGCTGTTCTGAAACTCGCAAATGAGGTCGCTATGCAAGGTTCATGTTGAGAATTGAGGTTTAAGAGCATATGCATACCTTCCTAACATATCCGGATCTCCTGATTGCATGCATTGGTGGAGTATAACAGGTACAAGCGGGTGTCATTTACACAGAAGAGGAAGTTGAACAGTGTGTGTGCAGTGTTTTAGCCAATGTTGAATCTTCTTTGTCTAATGGATCGTTCACACGGGGAAACCCTCCTGAGATCAAGTTCTGGAGTGCCCCGTTGTATGACTATAAGGTAGTTAAAGTTTGATCTCTCAAGTGCTGAACCCTCTTTATTATCATATAGCAACTTGATTATGTACGGCATGCTGAATTGATCATTCCACCAGAGTTTGAGGCAACTGTCAACATCACGCAACCAATTTTTGAATGAGAAATTCTCGACAACTACTGCTCTCCCTGCCCCTACTCTTCCTACTCTAAATGTGGAGTTAGACAGAGGTGCACTTCAATTCCATTCGTTTTGGCTGATAATTATATGTTTCCTTGAACATATCGGTGTGTTCATTTAGATATTACAACAGTTTCCTGTTCAGGTTCTCTACCCACACTTGAAGAACTAAAGGTATTCCTGAAAGAGAGTAGAATGGCACAAGATAATTGGGTTCCTATCAAGAGCACGCCAGCAAGATCTATTCTAAAAGCTGCCCTCATTCAGAGGAAGATTAAAAGTAATGTTTCCTTGAGTGACGTCGATGGAGGAAACATAGAAGATATCACCACAAGTGCTGGTGCATCAGGGAGGAAAATAGCAGGTTCAATGTTTGCATCGGAAAGTTCACTTGAAGTTAGAGGTGGAACAGATATTACTCTGGATGCTTTAGATGCTTACCTGAAATACCTAGAAGGCACAGGAAAGGCTAGCTGGCAAGAGTATGTATCATGACCTGTTGTTTTCATTTAATCAGATTCTCATTAGATGGTTTGTTCACTCGAAGCCAAAATTTACAGAATACATAGTTATCAACATTATTATTGTGGTTGTATTAAAAAAATTGTTGCTAGCACCCATTCCGAATGAAATGACTTCTTGTTTCAACCTGTTATTTGCGCAATATAGTGTTAACATTAGTATATATCATCATTATCCATTTCTGATAACAGGTTTAATTATATTCTTTGTCCAGGTTGCATGATAAGGTGCGCTTTGCTGAAACCAGGGATGGTGCTTCGTTTCGCACGTTATTTGGTAATGCAATCCAGCTTGGAGTCATATCTAGGAGGAGAGCTTACCAAGAAACTATTCAATATGAGAGAGACCGCAATGCTGGCTTTCTATCACCGTTTGGATACTCAACCCCTACAGTGACATCAGCAGTAGATGCTATCTGTTCATTGGAGGTAATTGCTATATTCCCCAGTATTATTTTCAATATCCTGCCTTTTTCACCTCTTCTGAACTCCCCTAACAATCTATTTGTTAACATTAAAGTGGTACTGGCTCTTGGCATTGAAATCCCAAGTATCCATTGAGGGAAATTATCCTTTAAAGTTTTGGAGATGGAAGGGTTATCTTATACAGGTAAGTTGTATCTCTTCCAGTTCCACCCTGGCACCTTTCTTGTGCATAGGCGGATTTACTCTGCTTCCAATGCATCAGCATCCATTACTAAGTATCAGTTTTGGTAGGTTGCCCACCTAAATGAAAACAAGAGGTCGTGATTCATACTCTTATCCAAGTATGTATCACGACCCTCTTGTTTTCCTTTGGTTCTCAATAAAGTTGCCAAACATGGGTGTATTACCTTATCCATGTTGGTGGGCAACATATAAAAGGAAACTAGTCTGGATATAGGATGGTGAAAAGCAGCAATCCTTGTCCGGACTGAATATTGATAAATCAGACAACAACTGGGGGTCAACAACAATTTTCAAAGGATCACTGTAATTGCCCCACTTGCACTTGTATCCTTCCACCTTCTAGTGACATCGGCAACTCACCATGATCTATATACAATCGATTCTGGTCTAGCAGTTGAGATGTGAGTTACCATTGCCAATTTTACTTTATAAACGGACACCTATGCAGGTGGGTAATAACACTCTATGTATCCAAAATTAGCATCACATAGACTAAGGATGCTTCAAAATGAAGTTAAAGCTTTTATTCATCAGTGCAGTACCTCTTTTCTCAAAGTCAGTTTTTTCTTTTCTTTCAAAAGCTAATAAAAAAGTACATATTGATTCCTATCTGTTGGCTCTGTGTGATCACTGGGCTTTGGTGGAACCCTGCATTGTGTTAATTGATTATTGCAATTATATGCAGTATATATCTAACATGGAGTAGTTTTGTTCACATAAGCTTGTCTCATGGTGTTATCAATAGACTGAACACACGGCTTGATGATCCTATCTCCGATGAACATATACTTTTTACTTTTCAAATTTATTAGGTTCTTTTTTTTACGCTTCTATAGCTTGTGCACATTCAGCATATCTTTTTTCTGCTTGGTCTTGCGGTTATGCAACTAAATTTATCGATGTACATAATTTTGTTTAGATCGCCTCCTGGAATTTTCTCATTTATAGTTTTATTGGCAGTATACATCTGTTGGCCATGAAGGTCCTGCAGTTCTTCTTGTGCATGGCTTTGGAGCTTCCTTGCAGCACTTTCGTGATAATATCAGCAACATTGCTGATAAAGGACACCGAGTTTGGGCAATTACCCTTCTTGGCTTTGGGAAATCAGAGAAACCAAATGTTGACTATTCAGAACTTCTGTGGTCAGAATTAGTGAGGGACTTCATTGTTGATGTTGTGGGGGAGCCTGTTCACCTTGTAGGCAACTCTATTGGAGGTATGCTTTGACATACTATCTTCCAACATTGCTCGGTGACTGGCAATAAGCCAATAACAATTTCATTTGGAATAATCTTAATTTAATTATTCTCTTGCTGTAATATTCTCAGGTTATATCTGCGCTATTGCTGCTGGCTTATGGCCTTCCCTTGCAAATTCTCTTGTTCTTCTGAACTCAGCTGGTTCTGTTGTTCCAAATTACTCCTTCATCCCATTGAGTAAAGTAAGGCAATGATAATTCAATGGAATTACTTCAATTTAAATTATGTTTACTGATTCTAAGCTGTACAATATTTATGGGTCAAAGATGTGAAGTGCTAGTTGCATCAGTTAAACATACCATATGTTTGCCATGAAAATTGAGAGCAAGCATATTTTTTTATCGTGTTAATGTGTGAGATATTGAATATCTATGTGGGGTTGGGGGGGGGGGGGGGGGGGTCTCATTCATTTTCATGTCTCTGCAAACTCACAACAACATAAAAAAAATATAAGCATTAAAACTTGGTAATATTGTTTGGTCCACATCGATGTCTTCTTGTATAGTAGATCAACATATTGCTAGCTGCTAAAAGCTCTATTGTGAAAATTAATTTCGGACACAATGTTTGTTTCTTATTTTTGTTATGGAAGCATTCACAACTCTGATGGCAAATATATTTCAGGTTAAAAGTTTTATGGTCAAAATATATATCATTGATACTTGTATTCAGCCATTGTCCAACGGGAATTATGACATGGAAAATATAAACAAAAGAAAGCATAACCTTTGATATTGGACTTTTTAACATCTGAGCTTTATTAGTTTTATATATTAATTTGATGCTATTATATGCAACTACGTACAGGAAGGACGGACCTCATGGCTTTCAAGGTTGCAGGCACGCCTCCTTTTGCTCTTTTTGAGGTCAAGGGCAGGAGGCATTCTCAAGGGATACTACCCTACTGTATGTGTATCTTCAATGTGCTACTCCCTCCGATCCAAATTAATTGACGCACACTTAGTACAACTTTAGTACAAAGTTCTACTAAGTGTGCGTCAATTAATTTGGATCGGAGGGAGTACATTTTTTAATATTTAAATAGTACTCCCTTCGTAAACAAATGTAAGACGTTAAACGTAGTGATCTAAAACGTCTTGTATTTGTTTATAGAGTACCTATTTGTTAATACTTACTAAGAAATACTGTCCTTATCATTTGTAGAGAACTGAACGGGTTGACAAGCCACTCGTGGATGAGATTATAAGGGCTGTATCCTGAGATCACACAGTATATGTTTTACAGACTTAATTTTCACTTCGTGCACCGTATTCTGCATTTATTTCCTTAAGAAACAACTGCAGTCATATGACCCTGGTGCGACAACAGTTATTGAGAGCATATTCAACTTCAATCTTTCAATTCCTCTTGATTTTCTATTCGATTCTTTTGGAGGGAAGATCTTAGTTATTCAGGTGTGTGCCTAACATCATCCACAGACATCGTATCTATTACACCAATACCTATGTAGTGACTGTTGACATATGTGAGGCTAATTTTGTTATTATTTTCTTATTTTGAAAAGGGAATGAAAGATCCGCTTATAAAATCCAAGTCATTCATTTCCATGCTTAGAGAGCATTGCAGCAAGGTCCAGATTAGGGAGTTAAATGCAGGTGACTGGGAATCTTCTCCTTTCCCCTCTCCCTCTCTCTATTTCATGTTTGGCTTTGGTTCTCACAATAAAACACAACAGGTCATGCTCCACACGATGAAGTTCCTGATGAAGTGAATTCCTTACTGTCTGAATGGATGAAAATGAACAAGACTGAACTTAAGCCAGCTTTGGAGAAGTCCAAGGCAATTTAGGTAACATTTCGTTTTCAGGGCACCCTTTCCGCCAGGCTGTTCGTATAATATCATCATCGCCACGTCGGAGCCATTTGATAACACATGTATCCCATGTATTTCCAACGATTCTGTACCAAACATTACCTCACAGATATGGTTACCTCTTAGGTGACAAAAAGAACATGAGTTGCTAACGTTGTACAAAATCACACATGTACATCAGTTATTAGTTTTGTACCATCTTTTGGCAACTGCAATCAAAAGGAAAAAAAAAATAGCATCAGTGTTTTTCTTAGGCTAGCAACTTGACAGAATGTGACATGCAATTTGCACTTGCAGCGAACTTACTAGTGGTTCCTAAAGTTGCTTTTGATTATAGTATGGATCTGGACCAGAGAATCAACCTTGGAACCCCACAGTACGAGTAATGTCCAACCTAATCATACATGCTTTTGATCTCATTGTGCAAGTTATGTCTCGTCATAATGCATCTGTACTTGCTTGCACTCCACTTATTTTATTTGGCATGGCGTGGATGTGGCCACTTGATGAATATGCATGCGAACTTATTGTACAAATTTTTCTTTCCTTTTCCTCTTGCAAATTCCCGGGAGGCCGATTGTAATTACCTCACTGAACCATCCTCCAGGAAAATGAATTATCTTAACTTTCACGAAAGGAATCGGCTAGTGTTTTTCTTTTATAGTGGAGACTAGGAATTCCATCTTCCAAGTGCTTGGCCTGGGTTCAAAACTTCTGTCAGGCAGGATCACAGTTGTCATAGGGTGCTTTCATCGAAGCGTGTAGGATCATGTTTAAACACCCTCAGCTACTACTGAAGGAATCATATCATCATTACTATTATTATTTTCGTTACTTATTTTGATTTTTATTGTCGTTGTTGTTATTATTGTTATAATCATCATCAGCCGTCATTTTCTTGTCCTTCTGATGTTGTGTAGAAACTGGTTTACGACTGACGCCTCCAGGTGCATGCTTACAGTCTTCCATACTGAACAATCCTTCTTTGCTACAGCAAGACGTCTTCCTCGGCAATGGACCATGGTTTCATCATCATGAGCATGCATTACATCATTATTGCATTTATCAAGCTCCATTCGACGGAATATCGACCAATTGCTGGCGACCTGCACCCTTTGGAAGATCATGCGATGCCCCTGTCAGTTTGGTCACCTTCTTTCTCCGTTGAGAAAGAACAGGGCATTAGCGCTCCATGACAGCAACCTCTCCACTGTTCTTAGAGTCCAGAGTGATATCATGTCAGTCATCAGTCACTCATGATACATGGTATGATTAATTTGTCCTCTTTTTGCGTTGATGTGCAATCTTCAGTGATTTGCTTGGCCTCTTTTTTTCGAGACTGTGATATATGCTTGGCTTTGCTTTGCATTGCAAGGAATCTTGTATAGGTCCGGCATCAGCAGCACTTTATATATCCCTCTTAGTGCGTACGATCTTGGTTCTTTTTACTTGCGGTTTTTTTACGATATGGTATCCATTTTACGCATTTGATCATGACCCTATCTAATTACAGGCTAGCACAATATTATGATGAGAAGTCCTTTTTACGATGAATCTACCAATAACATGTGCACATGAAACTAGGTAGACATTGTCTTCTGATCCAAGTATTGAAAGGCCGTGGCATGAATTCTGAAGTAACACCTCAAAAACGTCGAAGGGGATGAGTATCTCATCATGTATGCGTACGCTTTAGTTGGTGGCCGTTTACAAAATCTTTGGGCAGGTCTCTCCATCAGCGATGTTAAAACACAAAAGCAGCTGTGATTACGATCACCCAACCAACCCACCTTATCTATGTGTGCACAAGCTTTCGCCTTGTCTGGACAATCACCAAATCTGACAGCAACCCGACCAGCCCATGGCCTCCACTCCAAAAGATGGATGGATGTCAAGTTGCGGCAGCCTCGCGGATGACCTTATTCCTTTCGGCAAGCTGTTCATGTCTCTTGACTACCGGTCCATGGCCATTGCCTCCGCTCCAAAAGATGTCAAGTTACAGTCTCGCACCGCACCAATTCCTTTTGGCAGCCTGCTCACGTCTCCTGACGAAATTCATGCCCCCTAATGATAGGCCAAAGGGTGTATTGCGCACGCTTTGCTTATGGCTACATATTTGTATGTACCAATCAGTCTGCCCAAAATATTAAGGGCCTCTTTAGTTCAAGGGATTTCTAAAGGAATTTTTGAGGATTCATAGGATTACGATTCATATGATTTTTTCGTTAGGATTCGTTTGTACTAGTTTTCATAGAAAAATCTCTATCCACTCCAACCTCATACAAAGAATCCTATATTTTCCTGCATGTAATGAAACACCCATATTAATCATGTAGGATTGAAGATGGCAACTCCATTATTTGAAGGGATGGGGACATCCGCTTACAAGGCAAAATTTGTGGGTGCCACCCAAACGACGTTGAAGGACGCGATTTTGGACGGCTTGGGCTTCGCCAACAGTTTTTTTATTGCTTGGTTGGCCATGAAAAATAGAATTTGAACTGCGGATAGGATTGCGAAGAGAGGGTGGCCAAATTGTGGATATTGCCCCTTATGCAAGAGGGAGAATGAATCTGCCACACACCTCTTCCACAAGTGTCGTTTGTCACTGAGGTTATGGGGCTTGATGAAGCAATGGTTACACCTTGATGTCCTTGGACACTTTCGCCCCGCCGAGGCGCGTGGTCGCCGTACTTGGCATCCTCCCCGGCATGGAGGTGCTGCGGCATGGGAATGAGCGTCTGGTGGGGCTGCGGGTCCGGATCCTTGCGCTGCTGGTGGCTGCTGCATCTTCCCCAGTGGTGCGGGTGGTGGTCCGGCGGCTGGCCTGACCTTCTTCGGTGAGGTTTGTGTGCGCCTTGGGCAGGTTGGATTCGCTTGGATCCGGTCTGCGGTGGTCTGAGTCTGACCATGTGCGGCGACGGGTCGGCCATGGTCCTTTGTGGCGCTGCAAATCAGCTACACACCTCACTCAATTAGTGTTCGGGAGTGTGTCAGATCAACTTTGGGCAAAAGCCTTGCCCCACCTGGAGCCGCCGGCGGCGATGCCCATGGGCGCCGCTAACCTTCTTGGAGGCGTCGTTGTATTTGTTGTTTGTGCACCCTCCTCGTCGAGACCCCGGGGGAAACCCCTAGTCTAGGTCCTGTTGTACGGATGATGGCGGCGCAACCAGCGTCGCGTCCCTTCTTGAAGGCGTCATCTTTGGGGTCCACATGGTTGTTGTGTGGGTGTTGCTTGCTGCCGGAATGTTGGTGGTGGTGGCGCGGCCGGTTGAGGTCGACGGTGGTTTGTGTTGCTGCTGCCCTGCGTCCTTTTTGTTCGTCTTCAGTGGTGTTCCCTGGTATCGGCCATGGTGTTGTGCATGTTCAAGTACCTCCCTCGGTGGCCTTTGTGTTGCGGTGAGCTTAGTGCTCTTGGTGTTGTTCCGGTTCATCTTTGCTCTTCGATGATGCAAGATGCCTCCCCAACTTGCTAATCGTTCTGGATTCTCGTGATGGAGCTCCCAGTCAAGGTTCGTGTTGTCACTCGTTGGTTGTGGTTGCTCCTGAGTTGTGTCGTGAGGTTCGGTTTGCACGCCAGTGCGGTGCGTTAGGTTGCTTGCTTAGTCTTGGTATTGTGATCCCTCCACAACACCCCACATCTACTTGTGCCTCCCTTGGTGGTGGTCCTTCGGTCTGCTAGCTAGGCCGGGCCTTGTCCTGGGCGTCCTTTTTTCTCATCTTTTGTAACTTTGTTACCTGTACGCTTTTCGGTCCGGTTTTCCTCATAAACAGGGTCAATTTGTTTACGTTTTCGATCCGGTTTCCCTTATAAACTAGATCAGCCAAAGCTTAAGAGGTGAGTCTTGGCTTCGGCAGCTTTTTGAGCAATATATTCAGGTGGGGAGGATCTCCTCCCCTTCAGTGACCGTTCAAAAAAAAAAAACCTTGATGTCCTTGATACCTTCGCTTAGGCTTTGGAGCATTCCATCCAATCTTGGTGGGTCACCATGTTCGGGATGCATGTCCTCAATAGGAAGTTGATGGGCTATCCATGCTTGTTAGTTGGGAAATTTGGACCGAGAGGAATGCTAGGGTGCTCCAACATAGATCCAAGACTCCAACCATGTGTTTTCCTTGACATAAAGGAGGCCTCTTTTTTTTCTTCCTATTCTTGCATTTTAGAAACCCCGTGAATAAAAGAGGCCCTAAGCGGGAGGGAAGCGGCGTCACCCTCCTAACCAGGAGCAGTCCGCTCCATACTGACGGGAGGAAGATTCGATCAACGAATTAGGTACAAAAGCACGCCCCAACCAGGAGCAGTCCGCTGCAAACTAATGGGGAGGCTTTTATCACCTCATTATTGGCAAGTGGGCATCTCCGACGAGGGATCACACGTTGTCACCAAAACCTCGAGACAAGGGTACCCCTAATGAGGGAACCCTTAACGCCACCCCCAAGGCAACGGGCGCCGCTGACCAGGAGCAGTCCGCTACAAACTGAAGGTGGCCCCCCTGCCGACTACATGTTTAAGCTCTCCTCAACTAGGAGCAGTCCATTGCAAACTGACGAGGAGGCTCTTACGGACCAATGTGGGGGTCCCTTCCAATGAGGAGCAGCCCGCTGCATACTGATGGGAGGGCCCTGTTCTCTGAAACATAAGTAGGAGGGCGAGCGAACGTATCCCTTTTTCCCCTGACCATCAGAACCGGGCAAGAGGCCGAGTCGGAGGGGTCAGGTAACGACCAACGTATGTGCCCTTTTCCATACCAAGGCAGTTTCACTGCATGCGGATGGGAAAAGCCCCGTCCTTGTCAAAAAAACCCGTAAGCGGGAGGGCGGGCGTATGGTTCTTTTTCTTCCCGGACCACGGAAGTAGAGGAGGCTGGTCAGGAAGAAGAGGAAAAATAGGTCAAGGACGACAGCAGACAATCGAGCTAAAATCCTACAATCGAAAAACCGATCTAGAGACCCCGTCCACAAGGAAGCACCAAAAGTGATTGTCATTATGGCCACCCCGACCATTGGGTGACCTAGCAAGGGTAAGCCACACATACACAAAGTTCCAAGATCACAATAATAAAAAAACATCATCCGTTGGCTTTCAAAAGGTCCTTCCCAAAAGAAAGCTAACACATTCAATACAAACTCCGCAGCACTCATCTAAAAACTTCCTACCACCCAAGCGTAAGCATGGTAGAAGGACCGGGACCAGGAACAAGATCATCTGTTCCCGAAATCCTCAAGCGAGCATCCTTGATACAGCCTCACCTCGCCACCATTAACAGGTCAGTAGACTCCCCTACGCACTCCGCCCATCTCAGAATGTGCCTGGAAGGCAGAGGGCGGAGGTGCGCTCCCATTTCTTCTGCTTCCTCTGGCGTAGTCTCGGTGATGATTCGAAGGGCTAGAAGACGGATCTCGGCGTCCGCCCTCCGCTGGAAGAAGGCAAGCTCATGATGAAGAACCTGGCCGAGACTGGCGTCTTCCTGAACTGCCTTTTGGCCCGCTCCAGCTCCAAGGATACTTCTTCCCAGGCGGCGAAAGCTCGACCGAGGAATGCAACCCGTCTCGTCCAAATTGACGAGCGCCAAGACTGTGCTAACCCCAATCTCTCTGTATTAGCCGAAAGATATGGACGCAGCTCCACTCGCGGCGTTAGTGCAGGGAGAGAAGGGACTCGTGCCACGGGACGGCCCACGACCACCGGAGGAGCAGGGTCGGCCGCTGGCAAGGTTAGTGGAGGAAGAGAGAGACCTGACACCATCATAGATGAGAGGGTAGGGTATGAGGCCACGACCCTAGGTGGAGAAGAAGATGTGCAAGAGGAAGAAGAAGCATTCCGGTCGTACAGAGAATAGCGGCAGAAGGCAGAGGATGAAGAAGCCATGAAGGAAAAGCGATGAGCTTGATAGGGTGAAGGTGAAAAAGGTGAAATTTATAGGTAAAACTTCCCCGCCTTGCTTCGTTACATTTACCAAGAATCACTGCCTCGGGAGCTCTTCCGTTCTTTGGAATACGGGACAGTAAAAGCCCACGTAGGGGATCGAAAATGGCACGCACTGGCATTGATCCGTTGCGACGTCTCACGTCCCGGAAACACAAACCACTTCCTTTTCCCACTCAAAGCATGGCGGTAATTATTTTCAAGGTGGGCGCAGTTATTTGGCTCAAGGCCCACCCACATCATGGTCAGAGCGCACACTCTTTCCTTTCACCACATTCAAAGAACATTGGGGGCGGGCCCGGGGGCTACTAACATAACATTGGATACTAGGGTATGCCTAAAGAGCAGTTTAGGCGAACCCCCGGAGATAATTTTACGTGGGAAAAGGTTAAGTTAGATTCAAGGATATACCACGGTAAAAAGATTAGTACAGAGGGTATAAAGTACATGATCTATGAAGAGTAATCGGCCGCAGAAGATCACCGAAGAGGCCCCTAACGTCAGCCTTGACGCACTCGGGGGCTGAATCCCTGCGCAGACGGGACATGCATCGGCCAGAGGAGCTGGCCTTATAGCGCACTCCACTGACCAGGCATTAAATGCCTGGCCAGTTTACCTTGCCTAGCCCGGCACAAGGCTACAGGTAGGACCATCGTCACGACGACCCGAGGGGCGGGTGACAAGATTGAATGCTGGCATGGCATAAAGCGGGAGAAGGGCGGTGCGGCGCATCACATCAGAGGAAGTACTCGAGCACCTGGCACGTTCCAGTGCCAGCTCATCTACTGCGGCGCGCCAGGAGCAAGTGGACTATCCCAACCGACCATCGTTTGTACATCATTTTATATATTTCCATGGACCAAATGTGGTACCCCCGGCCTATATAAGGGGAGGGCCAAGGTCGAAAAGTGGACAAGCAAACATACACCCGCAACACGAGTCGGCACCTCCTGAACCCATGGGCATATGCACCCACTTTTTGAAAAATGCATTTTAAACATGTTTTAAAATGTTAAAAAATTCAAAAGAAAATTACAAGCATACATGTTCACGAATGTGTGTGTGCGGCACAAAGTTTTGTGAAAAATGTCTTTTCGTTTTGTCTCCAACAAAAAAGACAAAATTCAGTGCTTCTAAATAGGGTTCTACGACACAATTTTTTGTCTTTTTTGCATAGGCCACAAAAAGGTTATTTTTCTGTGAAACTTTATGCAGGCATATAAAACATGAAGACGTATCCGTGCAATCTTTTTCAGATTTTTTTAGCATTTAGAAATGTGTTTTTCGAAGTGGGTTCATATGTACCCGGATTCATCGATGCACTTTCCCCCACAACACCACCTACAACCACGAGCAAGATCAGAGTATAGTAGCTAAGAGAAGGAAGAGAGTTAGGAGTGTTCGGGAACTCTAGTTAGTACCCCGACCACTACTAGTCTCACCCCGACCACCATCTTTGTAACACTTGAGCACTTGTACTCCACAGACTATATCAATACCACCAGGATGTAGGGTTTTACACTAACATGGCAGCCTGAACCTCTATAAAATCCCCTGTGTCATTGTTTCCTTGTGTGCCTTTGATAGTGGATTAACTAGGCATTTAGCCCCTGGTCGAACTCACAAATACAGGGTATTCTTAATCCCTGGTGTTCGGAGAACACACTCCGACACACGCTAGGAAAAGAAGAAACATTCTTGAAGAACCAAGCATTCCGCTCATTCCAAATCTCTCCAGAAGCCAACAAGAGAAGAGATGAAATCCCTTTCTTGGAAGTGCTGTTGACGATTGCGAGAGGTTCACCACTCTAGAACGGAATTAAAATGCTGCCAGCGAACCCAATGGATGACAACCAATGGATCTTCTCTGCTTAATTAACAGGTGAGGCAAATCTTTTGCCTCCCCTGTTTCAGAAAAAAGGATGGCATCCAAACCAAGGCAACCTCTAGCATCCCCCAGACATGCTTGGAGAATCTGCATGACTCCCTGTTGCACAATTGCCACCCCCAACCTGATGCGGAGCATCCTATGGACATCACCATGTCAAGAGTCTGTTTGGCAAGTGACACACGCAACTAATGTCTACTACACAAGTCTTGTAGACTCGTGTTGGGCCTCCAAGCGCAGAGTTTTGTAGTATAGTAGCAAATTTCCCTCAACTGGATGACCTAAGATTTATCAATCCGTGGGAGGCGTAGGATGAAGATGGTCTCTCTCAAACAACCCTGCAACCAAATAATAAAAAGTCTCTTGTGTCCCCAACACACCAAATACAATGGTAATTTGTATAGGTGCACTAGTTCGGCGAAGAGATGGTGATACAAATATAGTAATGATAGTAGATATTGATTTTTGTAATAGGAACAATAAAAAACAGCAAGGTAGCAAGTGATAAAACGGAGCACAAACGGTATTGCAATGCTTGAAAATGAGGCCTAGGGTCTGTACTTTCGCTAGTGCAATCTCTCAACAATGCTAATCTAATTGGATCATATAACCATCCCTCAACGTGTGATGAATAATCACTCCAAAGTTCTTATCTAGCGGAGAACATAAGAAGAAATTGTTTGTAGGGTACGAAACCACCTTAAAGTTATTCTTTCCGTTCGATCTATTCAAGAGTTCGTACTAAAATAACGCAAAGTTATTCTTTCCGTTCGATCTATCCAAGAGTTCGTACTAAAATAACACCATATGATACGCATCAACCAACACTAATGTCACCTAGATACTCCAATGTCACCACAAGTATCCATGAGTTAATTATACGATACGCATCAAACAATTTCAGATTCATAATACTCGATCCAACACAAAGAACCTCAAAGAGTGCCCCAAGATTTCTACCAGAGAAACAAGGACGAAAACGTGCATCAACCCCTATGCATAGATTACCCCAATGTCACCTCGGGAATCCATGAGTTGAGTGCCAAAACATATATCAAGTGAATCAATATAGTACCCCATTGTCACCACGGGTATTCATATGCAAGACATATATCAAGTGTTCTCAAATCCATAAAAGTATTCAATCCGATAAAACAAAATCTCAAAGGGAAAACTCAATTCATCACAACAAGATAGAGAGGGGAAAACATCATATGATCCAACTATATTAACAAAGCCCGCGATACATCAAGATCCTGCCATCAAGAACACGAGAGAGAGAGAGAGAGAGAGAGATTAAACACATAACTACTGGTACAAACCCTCATCCCCGAGGGTGGACTACTCCCTCCTCATCATGCTGGCCATAGGGATGATGAAGATGGCCTCCGGTGATGATTTCCCCCTCCGGCAGGGTGCCGGAACGGGGTCTAGATTGGTTTTTCGTGGCTACAGAGGCCTGCGGCGGCGGAACTTCTGATCTAGGGTTATTTCTGCGGGTTTATCTATTTATAGGATTTTTTGGCGTTGGAATCACGTGAAGATGGGCCTCGAGGTGAGCACAACCCACCTGGGCGCGCCTGGGCCTCCTGGCGCCCAAGTGTCTTGTGCCCACCTCCTTCACCTTCTGGTCCTCCCACAAAGCTTCTAGTGCCTCTTTTGTTCCAAAAAAATCGTCAAAAAGTTTTGTTGCATTTGGAGAACTTTTATTTCTTCACAAAAAACAACACCACGGTAGTTCTACTGAAAACAGCCTCAGTCCGGGTTAGTTCCAAGCAAATCATACCAAAACCATATAAAATTGTTGTGAACATGCCATGAATACTTCATAAATTATAGTTACTTTGGAGACGTATCAGCATCCCCAAGCTTAATTCCTACTCGTCCTCGAGTAGGTAAATGATAAAAGAAATAATTTATGAAGTGTGAATGCTAGCATAGTGCATAAGTTTGATCAATGATAATTTCAATCACTTTTCCTAGCATCGTAACAGAAATTCTTTCTCATAAAACTTCTCATGTTAAAGTAGCAACCAATTCACATGTTATGGTTCAAACAATGAATTCTCTTGAAACTCAACAACCTATATTCTTAGTCACCAAACAATTGCAATTCAACTTATTCAACAAACTCTAAGTAAGAGCTCCACATACTCAATCATCATATAGTCTTCTATGCTTGCTAGTACTCAAAGCATATTTTTAGAACAAATGACATCCATCGAACACACACAAAGATAGGGGCTTAATGTTTCGCCTCCCAACTCATTTCTCATAGAGATAATTGTCAACAATAATAAATCATGATCAAATATATTTGACTGGCCATATGTGCCTAGACCTTTCCCCACCACATGATGCTTACCAACTAGAGGATAATTGAGGTTGAAATGAAAATGCATACTATTGACTCTTGCATAAAAGTAAATACTGAAAAGTAAAAGATAGGCCCTTCGCAGAGGGAAGCAGAGGTTGTCATGCGCTTTTTATTTTTGGATGCCCAAATTCTTAATGCAAAGGAACGTCACGTTATATTGCCCCTTATGATAGCAACCTTTATTATGTAGTCCGTCACTTTTATTACTTTGCCATCACAAGTTCGTACAACACTCAATTTTCCCTTACAATAAAAGATCAAACATATTTAGGAGCAATTTTTATTGCTTTATGAACCGATGACAACTTACTTGAAGGATCTTATTCAATCCATAGGTAGGTATGGTGGACACTCATGGCAAGAAACTGGGTTTTTTTTATGCACAAGTAGTATCTCTACTTAGTACGAATTTTTGGCTAGCAAAAGATCCTAGGCAAACACCACATGTTGGAGGATCCATAACAATATAACTTCTATGCAAATATACACAACCATAACTCATTACGTTGTCTTCCTTGTCCAACTTCAACCAATTTTCTCAAGTTTGAAAATAATTAATGGGTATTCACAATCATAGAAGATGTCCAAGATAATATATTTGTACGTGAAAGTTCTCTTCCTTATACTAATCATTCATGAATTGCTTGTATGACCAATATTGTGATTGTCAAGCTTGAAAAGATTTCACTTTCTAAACCCAATGTGAAGCTACCACTAGGCATGATATGAACATATAATTTCAACTTCATGATATTCAATTCGTTCAACAATTTACTCATAGGATATAAGTGAAGCACAAGAGTAAATGACAAGCTACTCCAAAAAGATATAAGTGAAGATCAAGCGAGTAGTTTAGTAAATGGGTAGCTATTTGATGACTCTCTCTTATTTCGAAAACTTTAAGATCTAAGTATTTTATTAAAACAAAAAGAAAAAAAAAACTAAATGACATTCCAACAATAGCACCTATCATGTGAAGAAGCAAAAACTTAGGCTCAACCGAGGCTAACCGATAATTGTTGATGAAGAAAGGTGGGATGCCTACCGGGGCATCCCCAAGCTTAGATGCTTGAGACTTCTTGGAATATTAACTTGGGATGCCTTGGGCATCCCCAAGCTTGAGCTCTTGTGTCTCCTTAATTCCTTTTATATCACGGTTTCCCTAAATCTTAAAAACTTCATCCACACAAAACTCAACAAGAACTCGTGAGGTAAGTTAGTATAAATCAATGCAATAACCTTATCATTCTCTACTGTAGCAAATCACTAAAATTACAATTTAACATTTCATACTAAATGCCTCTGCATATTTAATAATCCTATCCTCAAATAGAATCTTTAAACAAGCAAACATATGCAAACAATGCAAACATAACAGCAAGCTGTCTAAACATGATAGTCTGTAAAGAGTGCAATATTCTTCATACTTACCTAACTCCAAAAATTCTGAAAAATTACCACACTGTATGAAATTTATCATAGATTATTGTCCATAAAAATTCAATATTTTATCACATTCGTAATTTTCTAGAGAATTTTTGCAACAGTGACAAACTTTCTGTTTTGAAACAGCAACTCATATACTTGCAAAATAAGCATGGTGAAGGCTATCCTTGCGACTTTTATTGAAATAAAAGATGCAAAAAATTATTCTAAATGACAGCAAGAAAATCCTAATAAAATAAAATGACTCTCCAAGCAAAACTCATATCATGTGACGAATAAAAATATAGCCCCAAGTAAGGTTACCGATAATGTTGGAGACGAAAGAGGGGATGCCTTCCGGGGCATCCCAAGCTTAGTTGCTTGGATCTTCCTTGAATATTACCTTGGGGATGCCTTGGGAATCCCCAAGCTTAGGGTCTTGTCACTCCTTATTCTCCTCATATCGATATCTCACCCAAAACTTGAAAACTTCAATCACACAAAACTTAACGGAACTTCGTGAGATGGGTTAGTATGATAAAGACAAATCAGTTACTTTGGAACTGTCAAGATAAGATTCATAATTTTTCTCACACAATGCCTACTGTACTATACAATTTCCACAATTTGTATTAAGCAATATAAGCCATAGAAACCATAAAACAAGCAAACTATGCATTGCAAACAGAATCTGTCAAAAAACAGAACAGTACATAAAGATCTGAATTAAGGTCATATTTCTGTAATTCGTAAAATTCTGAAAAATTAGGACAACGTATAAAATTTGTATACCCATAATATGTAAAAATATAAGAATTTTTAGATGATCCAGTAAAATATAGGAATTTTGTACTGGACGCAAAAGTTTCTGTTTTTGCACAGAATCAAGTCAACTATCATCCACACTATCCCAAAGGCTTTACTTGGTACTTTATTGAAACAAAAGCTATAAAACATGATTACCACAGTATATTAATCATGTGAACACACAAAAACAGTAGGGGTAAATGTGGGTTGTCTCCCAACAAGCGCTTTTCTTTATTGCCTTTTTAGCTAGGCATGATGATTTCAATGATGCTCACATAAAAGATAAGAATTGAAACATAAAGAGAGCATCATGAATCACATAGCTAGAACATTTAAGCCTAACCCACTTCCTATTCATAGGGATTCTATGAGCAAAATTTTTATGGGAACAAGAATCAACTAGCATAGGAAGGCAAAACAAGCATAACTTCAATATTTTCAACACATAGAGAGGAAACTTGATATTATTGCAATATGTAAAAGCATATGTTCCTCTCTCATAATAATATTCAGTAGAATCATGAATGAATTCAACAATATAGCTATCACATAAAGTATTATTTTCATGATGCATAAGCATATAATTTTTGTTACTCTCCACATAAGCAAATTTATTCTCATTCATAATAGTGGGAGTATCACATGAAACTCGAATACTATAAATTGTTTCCACATTAAAAGAGTAATGTTCAGTAAAAGGATATTCAAAATTATGGCAATAATTATCACTACTTTTTATAACATAAGTATCATCACAATAATCATCATAAGTAGCAACTTTGTTCTTATCATAGTCAATTGAAACCTCTTCCGAAATAGTGGAATCATTAGTAAATAAATTCATGACCTCTCCAAATCCACTTTTATCATTATAATAAAATTCAAGACCCTCCAAAATAGTGGGATAATTATTATCTAAAGTTGACACTCTTCCAAACCCACTTTCATAAATATTGCAATCATCATAAATAGGAGGCATGCAATCATCATAGCAAATTTGATCATTCAAAGTAGGGGGACTAAAAAGATCATCTTCATTAAGCATAGCATCCCCAAGGTTGGGACAAGCATTACTTGTAGCAAATAAATTCTCAAACATGTCATTCTCATCAAACATAGCATCCCCAAGCTTGTGGATTGGCATATCATAAGCATAATCACTCTCATCATTAATAGTATGGATAGCACCAATACTATAACAATTATTATCATCATAATTTTGTAAGTTGGTGCCAAAAATATTTTCAAGATTATAAGAAGTATCATTATCATCCCAATCATAATCATCACAACAAGCAATAGGCATAACAAAATCATCATCAATAGTTCTTTCGAACATTGTGCCATAAGACAAAGAAGCAATATCATCATCAAGTGCATCATCTTCCACAATTATTTTTGATTCATTCTCATGAGGCACAAAAATAATAGGAGCAACATCATTTGGGAGGGATACCTTTTTACCTCTACTCTTTCTTCTTTTCTTCTTCTTCACCACATCATGTGTGGGTTTAATTAATTTTTTCGAGCTTCTTATTGATAAGATGGGTTGCATAGGGAGCTCCTTCTCGTCACCTATTTCATCATGAGAGACAATAGGAGGGAAAGTAGAATCTTTACCCTTTCATTAGTATTCCTTTTATATTCTAATGGTTTTCCCATCCTTCTCTAGTTGGCAATATAAGCATTTTCATTGCAATTTACCATGCAAAACATATGGATTTCTTTCAAATTAGTTTCAGCATGGTCTGTGAATATGAATGCTTCAAACCAACCATTTTTATGTGACAATTCTTCATACCCCAAAAATAAACAAAGTTCATTATAAAGTTCAAGGGTGATCAAGTTATTGCAATATTTGGACATGATTCGATCATGAAAAAGCATATATTGGAAATTAAGGTAACCAACTTTATTGCAAAGTTCACAAGTAATAGGATAAAGAGAACATAATTTTGTAGCAAATTCATCTATCACTTTGAGCAAAAAAATTGGTTCTATCATGTTTATGCTTCTTAGAAAATCTATCATCCCTATAAGGCATGTCTTCACAAAGTCTTTCCACTCCATAAAAATTAACATGCTTATAAGAAACATTTTTTTCATGACTAGTGCAATCATTATTAGCATTTTGGATATTCAAAGAATTCACACAAACAACGTTGCAATCATCCTCGTCATTCAAAGATTTTATGCCAAACATTTTATTGAATTCTTCTTCTATCAATTGAGCACAATTTTCCGATCCATCATTTTCAACAAAGACATTATAAAGATGAACAATATGAGACCACCTCAAATCCATTTTTTTTTAGTTTTCTTTTATAAACCAAACTAGTGATAAAACAAGAAACTAAAAGATTTGATTGCAAGATCTAAAGATATACCTTCAAGCACTCACCTCCCCGGCAATGGCGAAAAGAGCTTGATGTCTACTACACAACTTGTTCTTGTAGACTCGTGTTGGGCCTCGAAGCGCAGAGTTTTGTAGGACAGTAGCAAATTTCCCTCAAGTGGATGACCTAAGGTTTATCAATCCGTGGGAGGCATAGGATGAAGATGGTCTCTCTCAAACAACCCTGCAACCAAATAACAAAAAGTCTCTTGTGTCCCCAACACACCAAATACAATGGTAATTTGTATAGGTGCACTAGTTCGGTGAAGAGATGGTGATACAAGTGTGGTAATGATAGTAGATATTGATTTTTGTAATAGGAACAATAAAAAGCAGCAAGGTATCAAGTGATAAAACGGAGCACAAACGGTATTGCAATGCTTGAAAATGAGGCCTAGGGTCCATACTTTCGCTAGTGCAATCTCTCAACAATGCTAATCTAATTGGATCATATAACCATCCCTCAACGTGTGATGAAGAATCACTCCAAAGTTCTTATCTAGCGGAGAACATAAGAAGAAATTGTTTGTAGGGTACGAAACCACCTTAAAGTTATTCTTTCCATTCGATCTATTCAAGAGTTCGTACTAAAATAACGCAAAGTTATTCTTTCCGTTCGATCTATCCAAGAGTTCGTACTAAAATAACACCATATGATACGCATCAACCAACTCTAATGTCACCTAGATACTCCAATGTCACCATAAGTATCCATTAGTTAATTATACGATACGCATCAAACAATTTCAGATTCATAATACTGGATCCAACACAAAGAACCTCAAAGAGTGCCCCAAGATTTCTACCGGAGAAACAAGGACGAAAACATGCATCAACCCCTATGCATAGATTACCCCAATGTCACCTCGGGAATCCGCGAGTTGAGTGCCAAAACATATATCAAGTGAATCAATATAATACCCCATTGTCACCACGAGTATTCATATGCAAGACATATATCAAGTGCTCTCTAATCCATAAAATTATTCAATCCGATAAAACGAAATCTCAAAGGGAAAACTCAATTCATCACAACAAGATAGAGAGGGGAAAACACCATATGATCCAACTATATTAACAAAGCCCGCGATACATCAAGATCATGCCATCAAGAACACGAGAGAGAGAGTGATTAAACACATAGCTACTGGTACAAACCCTCAGCCCCGAGGGTGGACTACTCCCTCCTCATCCTGGTGGCCATAGGGATGATGAAGATGGCCTCCGGTGATGATTTCCCCCTCCGGCAGGGTGCCAGAACGGGATCTAGATTGGTTTTTCATGTCTACAGAGGCCTGCGGCAGCGGAACTTCTTATCTAGGGTTATTTCTGGGGGTTTCTCTATTTATAGGATTTTTTGGCGTTGGAATCACGCGAAGATGGGCGTCGACGTGAGCACAACCCACCTAGGCGCGCCTGGGCCTCCTGGCGCGCCCAGGTGTCTTGTGCCCACCTTCTTCACCTTCTGGTCCTCCCACGAAGCTTCTAGTGCCTCTTTTGTTCAAAAAAAAAATCATCAAAAAGTTTCGTTGCATTTGGAGAACTTTTATTTCTGCACAAAAAACAACACCACGGTAGTTCTGCTGAAAACAACGTCAGCCCGGGTTAGTTCCATGCAAATCATACCAAAACCATATAAATTGTTGTAAACATGGCATGAATACTTCATAAATTATAGGTACTTTGGAGACGTAGCAGCAACCTCTACTTCATATACATAAAGGTGAATCATCTCCTTTACATGTGTTCACTTGACCCCTTTGAGGATGGTATACTACTTGACACTCCACTCGTGTGCATACATAGGTATTGTCGGAACGCCACGAACAATGAGGAGGAGTGCGAGCGCAAGTGTACAACTACACCATCCGCGAGGGAAGCTTGGAAGCGAAGACGGAAGAAGACGGAGCTGCAGCAAAGCTACACCACCGGACGTCCGACGATCCACCGGACGTCCGACACGACCACTCCCAGGCCAGCCAGAAGAACCGTAGCCACCACATGCTACAGCGGCCAGACGACCGACATGACACCGGACGTCCGACACACTACAGCCACCGGACGACCCACCGCTACCGGAAATCTGGCGACGCATGTGCAGAGAAGAAACCTCGGAAGTCCGACGCCCTCCGGACGCCCGGACCCCCGCGAGCCACCGGACGACCGACGTCCCTCGGATGTTCGACGCCTGCCAGTGCGCAGCTGGGCCTTTGGCCTAGTATCCCTCTCCCCCTTACCCCTTCGTGGCTTAGACTATATGTAGAACTCCCCCTTCTCCTTTCTAGGGTTAGCAAAGTGATAGCTCATTTGTATGTGAGCTTTGCTCCTACCTACTCTACTCTTGAGAGAGAGAGAGACCACTCTCATGGAGTTCAAGACCTCCATGTGAGAAGATCCCTAGTGGATTCAAGACCCCATCTAGGGAAGACCCTCCAAGGATTCAAGAGCTCAACTCCTCCAAGGATTGGGATGAACTAATGCCTTTGTTATCATCTTGTGTTGGATTTGGACCTTTGTATCCCCTTTGTGTATGTGATTTAGCATATGTGTGATTGGATCTCGTTAATTTGAGCGTTTCCTCTTGTTTTCCCCTTGTGTTCTTCGTGTGTTCTTCGGGAATCCCCATCCAAATAGTGAATGATCGGCCCCTAGGGTTCCACCCTACATCATCTTGGTATCAAAGCCAAGTTTATCATCTTGGTATCAGAGCCAAGTTGATCATCTTGGCATCTTCGGTACCAATTGTGCTACTTCCATAATACCATATTCGGTGTTCATTGATCCATCTTCAACATTGGAAAAGGTACATTTGGTATAGTTCTTCCCTTTCTTCCACTCACATTTGCTCGAGTCTTGTGATGGATAGGCAAAGCACATCTCCTTCGATCTACAAAAACAATGAGTTCGATGCCACAAAAAACTTCTTTGACGCCAAGATGGATGCTCAAATGGAGGAGATCAAAGCCCTCATTAAGTCCTACAAGAGATCTTCCTCATCTTCGAGAAGACGCTCAAGTGCACATCCTTCCGAGCTACCATCTCCAGCAAGATCACATCGGTACCGACTGTTGGAAATATGCCCTAGAGGCAATAATAAAGTAGTTATTATTATATTTCCTTGTTCATGATAATCATTTATTATCCATGCTATAATTGTATTGATCGGAAACTCAAATACATGTGTGGATACATAGACAACATGTCCCTAGTAAGCCTCTACCGGACTAGCTCGTTGATCAAAGATGGCTATGGTTTCCTAGCCATGGACATGAGTTGTCATTTGATAACGGGATCACATCATTAGGAGAATGATGTGATGGACAAGACCCAAACTATAAACGTAGCATATGATTGTGTCAAGTTTATTGCTATCATTTTCTGCATGTCAAGTATATGTTCCTATGACCATGAGATCATGCAACACACTGACAACGGAGGAATACCTTGTGTGTACCAAACATCACAACGTAACTGGGTGACTATAAAGGTGCTCTACAGGTATCTCCGAGGGTGTCTGTTGAGTTGGCATGGATCAAGACTGGGATTTGTCACTCCGTATGACGGAGAGGTATCTCATGGCCCACTCGGTAATACAACATCACGATAAGCTTGCAAGCAATGTGACTAAAGAGTTAGCCACAAGATCTTGTATTACGAAACAAGTAAAGAGACTTGTCGGTAATGATATTGAACTAGGTATGATGATACCGACGATCGAATCTCGGGCAAGTAACATACCGATAGACAAAGGGAACTGCATACGGGATTAGCTGAATCCTTGACATCGAGGTTCGACCGATAAGATCTTCGTGGAATATGTAGGAACCAATATGGGCATGCAGGTCCCGCTATTGGTTATTGACTGTAGAGGTGTTTCGGTCATGTCTGCATAGTTCTCGAACCCGCAGGGTCTACACACTTAACGTTTGGTGACGATATAAGTATAGTTGAGTCATTATGGTGGTTACCGAAGGTTGTTCAGAGTCCCGGATGAGATCCCGGATGTGGCGGGGAATTCCGGAATGGTTCGGAGGCGAAGATTAATATATTGGACGAAGGGTATTGGAGTTCGGAATTGTTCCGAGGGTACGGGGTGATGACCAGCATGACCGAAAGGGGTTTCAGGGGGCCCCGACAAGTGTTGGGGGGCCTCATGGGCCAAGGGGAGGGGGCACACCAGCCCACTAAGGGGCTGTGCGCCACCCTCACCCCATCCCTCATTGTCAGAAGAGGTGGGGGCACCTCCCTAGGGTTTTGCCTCCACCTGGCTTGGGGGCCAAGTCTCCTAGGGGGAGGGCCAAAACCCATCTAGGGTTTCCCATCCCTTGTGGCCGCCGCCCCCTTAGATGGGATCTAGGGCACCCCCTACTCCTCCCTTCCCCCTATATACAGAGAGGTAGAGAGAGGGCATCCGCACCCTGGAGCTCATCTCTACGCCACGTCGCTGCCTCTCCTCTCCCTTGCATCCCTCTTCCTCTCCGTAGTGCTTAGTGAAGCTCTGCTGAGATTCCGCCACCACCACCGCCACCACGCCATCGTGCTGCCGGAGGACTCGAGCTACTACTTCACCATCGCTCACTGGATCGAGGAGGTGAAGGCGTCATCAAGCCGTACGTGTGTTGAACGCGGAGTTGCCGTCCGTTCGGCACTTGGATCGGGAGTTCGCGGGACGGATCGTGATTGGATTGCGAAGACGTTCGACTATATCAACCGCGTTTCTTAACGCTTCTGCTTAGCGATCTACAAGGGTATGTAGATCCAATCTCTCCTCTCATAGATGGTCATCTCCTAGATTGATCTTGGTGAGCGTAGGAAATTTTTTGTTTCCCATGCAACGTTCCCCAACACCGACACCATCACCGACGAGAACGTGAAGGTCAAGAGCTCAACACCAACAACCGATCAATGACTTCACCATCTACCTTGGAATCTTCGCCAAGAGACTTCAAGGCATCTTTGACTTTGGACATGCGGCATCTTCGCCAACAAGCAGCTCAAGACTACGCTCAAGAGAAGCTCCCCAAGCTCAAGTCCGCGACTTCCGCGAGCTACTACGACCTCGACACCGACCACGAGCTTCCTTTCTATGGAACTCAAGACCCCGAGGAGTGATAAACTACAAGTATAGGGGATCATTTGTAGCCTTCTTCTATAAATAAGAGTGTTGAACCTAATGAGGAGCTAAAGGCAGAACAAATATTCCCTCAAGTTCTATCGACCACCGATACAACTCTACACACACTTGACGTTTGCTTTACCTAAAACAAGTATGAAACTATTTTGCAAGAATAAAACTACGAGTACTTTGCGAGAATAAAACTACAAATAAATTGCAAGGTAATAAAAGTGGATAGCTTTTGTCAACAAGAAAGTCATTTGTCCCTAGGCAATCGATAACAAGTACCGGTAATCATTCTTGTAATTCTATATGAGGGAGAGGCATGAGCTAACATACTTTCTCTACTTGGCTCATATGCACTTATGATTGGACCCCTATCAAGCATTCGTAACTACTAAAGATCATTAAGGTCATGAAACCCAACCATAGCATTAAGTATCAAGTCCTCTTTACTCCCATACGCCATAACCCACTTATCCGCGTTTAGGCTGCTGTCACCCCCGCAACACCGACAATAAGCAAACCATGAACATATTGCAACACCCTACAGCGAGGATCCCTCATGTTTGTGTGAGATGGAGGGTACCGTAGGACAGCACCATAAATAAAATATACAATCATACCAACCAAGATCATGATTAACCCATAGGACAAAACGGATCTACTCAAACATCATAGGATAACCAAATATCATTGGGAAATAATATATGGAGTTGAGCACCATATTTAAGTAGAGATTACAGCGGGGAAGAGAGGTGTTACACCGCTGCATAGAGGGGGAGAGAGTTGGAGTTGACGGTAGCAAGATTGTTGATGTAGATCACCGTCACGATCCTTGCTCCGGCGGCACTCCGGCGCCACCGGGAGAGAGGGGGAGAGAGCCCCCTCCTTCTTCTTCTTCCTTGGCCTCCCCCTAGATGGGAGGAGAGTCCCCCCTCTGGTCCATGGCCTCCATGGCGGCAGAGGGGCAGGAGCCCCTCCGAGATTGGATCTCCCTCTCTGTTCTCTTCTGTTTCGCGTCCCCCAGATCTGGCCGAAAACCGTTTCTTATATTCCCGGAGATCCATAACTCCGATTGCGCTGAGATTTTAACACGATTTTTTTTCCGGATATAAGCTTCCTTGCGCCCGAAGTATAGCTCCAACCAATATCCGAGGAGGGCACAACCCACCAGGGCGCGCCTGGCCCCTGGGGCGCACCCTGGTGTCTTGTGGGGCCCGTGGGCCCCCATTTGCGTTGATTCCAAGTCCCAAAAATCACATATATTCCAAAATAATTCTCAGTAAATTTTTATCTCATTTGGACTTCGTTTGATATGGATTTTCTGTGAAACAAAAAACATGCAAAAAACAGGAACTGGCACTGGGCACTGGATCAATATGTTAGTCCAAATAAATCATATAAAATGTTGCCAAAGGTGTATAAAAGTTGTATAATATTGGCATGAAACAATCAAAAATTATAGATACGATGGAGACGTATCAGCATCCCCAAGCTTATTTCCTTCTCGTCCTCGACTGGTAAATGATAAAAAAGATAATTTTTGATGTGGAATGCTACCTAGCATAAACTTGATCATATGTCTAGTCATATCATGAATATTAAGACACGAGTGATTCAAAGCAATAGTCTATAATTTGACATAAAGACATCAATACTCAGGCATCCCAACAAACAACCATGTCTTTCAAAATATCAACGCTAAAGAAAGCTATCCCTACAAAATCATATAGTCTTGTCATGCTCTATCTTCTTAACACAAAGTATTTATCATACACAACCCCGATGACAACCCGAGCAATTGGTTCATACTTTTTAACGCGCTTTAGCTTTTTCAACCCTCACGCAATACATGAGCGCAAGCCATGGATATAGCACTACGGGTGGAATAGAGTATGATGATAGGGGTAAATATAGAGAAGACAAAAAAGTAAGAAAGTCTCACATCAACGCGGCTAACCAACGGGCTATGGAGATGCCCATCAATTGATATCAACGTGAGGAGTAGGGATTGCCATGCAACGGATGCACTAAGAGCTATAAGTGTATGAAAGCTCAATATGAAAACTAAGTGGGTGTGCATCTAATCCTATAATGAAAAATTCCCACTAGTATATGAAAGTGACAACATAGGAGACTCTCTATATGAAAAACATGGTGCTACTTTGAAGCAAAAGTGTGGAACTAGCATGCCCCTTCTATCTTTTTTTGTTTTTTTTGTTTTTTCCTTTTTTTCTTTTTCTTTTTCTTTTTTCTCTCTCATTGTCCGGAGTCTCATCCCGACTTGTGGGGGAATCATAGTCTCCATCATCCTTTCCTCACTGGGGCAATGCTCTGAAAATGAATAATTATGATCATCACACTTCTATTTACTTATAAATCAAAAGAAACAAAAATTACAACTCGATACCTATAACAAAGTATGACTCTATATGAATGCCTCTGGCAGTGTACCAGGATGTGCAATGATCTAGCATAACAACGATATCAAAAAACGGACAAGCCATGGAAATATCATGCTAGCTATCTGACGATCATGCAAAGCAATATGACAATGAATGCTCAAGTCATCAAAACGGAAGCGGTGGAAGTTGCATGGCAATATATCTCGGAATGGCTATGGAAAGGCCATAATAGGTAGGTATGGTGGCTGTTTTGAGGAAGATGTAATAAGGCTTATGTGTGATAGAGCGTATCATATCACGGGGTTTGGATGCACCGATGAAGTTTGCACCACATCTCAAGGTGAGAAAGGGCAATGCACGGTACCGTAGAGGCTAGCAAATTGCGGAAAGGTAAGAGTGCGTATATTCCATGGACTCACATTAGTCATAAAGAAATCATATACTTATTACAAAAGTTTATTAGCCCTCGAAGCAAAGTACTACTACGCATGCCCCTAGGGGGATAGATTGGTAGGAAAAGACCATCGCTCGTCCCCGACCGCCACTCATAAGGAAGACAATCAATAATAAATCATGCTCCAACTTCATAGCATAACGAGAGACTATACGTGCATGCTTCGGGAATCACAAACCTTAACACCAATATTCTTACTAACCACAACCGTTTACTAGTACCTCCCACATATTATCATCTCTATATCACAAAACTATTGCAAGGAATCAAACATATCATATTCAGTGATCCATAAGTTTTATGTAGGATTTTATGACTAACCATGCAAATGACCAATTCCTGTTGACTCTCTAAATAGATATAAGTGAAGGAGGAGAGTTTAATTCTTTCTATAAAAGACCATGCTCAAATAAATATAAGTGAAGCAAAAGAGCATTCTACAAATAACGGTTTTCTATGTGAAGAGAAACAGGCAATCCAAACTTCAAATGATATAAGTGAAGCACATGAAGCATTCTATAAAGCCATACTCAAAAGATATAAGTGAAGTGCAATGAGTATTCTATAAATCAACCATGGACTATCTCATACCAGCATGGTGCATAAAAGAAAAGTGAAAAATAAACACAAAACACGCTCCAAGATTTACACATATCACGTGAACGAAACGAAGACGAAAACGTACCGATACTTGTTGAAGAAAGATGGGATGCCTTCCGGGGCATCCCCAAGCTTAGACGCTTGAGTCTCCTTGAATATTTACTTGGGGTGCCTTGGGCATCCCCAAGCTTGAGCTCTTGCCTCTCCTGCTTCTTCTCATGTTGAGACCTCCTCGATCTTTGATCACTTCATCCACACAAAACTCAACAGAAGACTGGTGAGATCCGTTAGTATAATAATGCAAATCACTACTCTAAGTACTGTTGAAAACCAATTCATATTTTGTTTTTGCATTGTAGCTACTGTATTATAACTTTTCCATGGCTTATACCACCGATAAAAATCGATAGTTTCATCAAAACAATGCATCAAAAATAGAATCTGTCTTAAACAGGACAGTCTGTAGCAATCTGAACACCTACCATACTTATGTTACTCAAAAAATTCTTAAAAATTAGGAAAAAATAAAAAATTTGTATATCAAGACTGTGCAAAAAGTTTCAGAAACTTTCATCGTTCCAGTGAAAAATGTAAAATCGCGCACTACAGACAAAGTTTCTGTTTTTGCACCGCACATACCAACAAGCAATCTAATCATCCTAAAGGCAAATCTTGGCACATTATTTTTATAATAAAATGGATTTGTAAAAGGGGATAATTATTTTTGTTGAAAATTTTCTGTAATTAAGATTCACAAAGTTTCCATGGGCATGAACAAAGTTCAAGGCTAGCTCCCACTTTCACAATGCTCGTCCCTCTCACTTTCACTTTTCTTTTTGTGAAGTTTTAAGTTCCCCTCTATATTTTTTTATTTTTAAACTTTATAAAAGCACTCAACAGAAATAAATGACTCTCTAAAACTTCCGGGTTGTCTCCCTGGCAGCACTTTCTTTAAAGCCATTAAGCTAGGCATAAAGTGCTCAAGTAATGAATCCACCCGGATCCCAAGGTATATCAAAGCCAATTTTAATTAACAATGATTTGGCATTTAGTAGTGAGCACAAAGCAACATATATCATGCAATGATGAAGTCTAACTCTCTTCCTATGCATCGGCATGTCATACAAGAACAATTCATGCACATCAAGTAAAGGCCAATACATAGCATAAGCAGTTTCTTGCAATTTTTTCGTGTTGGAAACATAAAGAGGTGGAGATGTAGTTCCTCTCTCATAATAATTGCAAGTATGAGCAACAAGCACATGCATATTATATTCATCAAAATCATCATGTGCAACGGTAAAAGGCAACCCATCAATGTAATCCTTAATAAGTGCAAACTTCTCCGATATAGTGTAGTTGGGAGAATTCAAAAAGATAATAGGACTATCATGTGTGGGTGCAATAGCAACAATTTCATGTTTAACATAAGGAACAATAGCAAGTTCATCTCCATAAGCATAATTCATATAAGCATAATTCATATTGGCATCTTGGCCACAAGCATAGCAAGCATCAAGTTCATCAAAAAGGGATATTTCATATGATACAATGGGATCATAGCAATTATCATAGCATTCATCCTTCGGTAAGAACGAAGGGACATTAAACAATGTATGAGTTGAAGAGTTACTCTCATTAGAAGGTGGGCACGGGTGATCAATCCGCTCTTCCTCCTTTTGTTCTTCGCTCTCCTCATCATCTGTTTTCATCCAATGAGCTCACAGTTTCATCAATTTCTTCTTCCATAGACTCCTGCAAAATATTAGTCTCTTCTTGGACAACGGAGACTTTCTCAATAACGCATCAATATTAGAATTTTATTTATAATTATCATAGCAATATTTAAGTATAGCAAAGTTTTCAGGCCTATAAACATCATCATCAAAAGCTTCATACTTTTGAAACAAAGATTCAATTTCATAAGCACCCTTAAAAGCAACAAATTCTTCTATTCGTTCCACATCGTAGTAATCATATCTACCATTAGCATAAGAAGCTAAGGTTTCATTATCATTAAATTTACATGAAAAGGGAAGGTGTGGAGCATTCATCCTATAGCAACAAGTATAATCATATCTCTGACATAAATTCCAAGCATGCCAATGCAACATATCAATTTGATCCCATAATAATTTCCCTTTTTGTGTCAAGCGATAATCCCTAAAGTATTCACGTTGATCCAACGTTACTCCCATTATCAAGTTGAATGGGGTTTTCTCGGGATTATCAAAGTAGTGCATAATATTTTTCACATAACGAGAATCGAGGGTTTTAGGAGGTTCCCCATCTCCATGAGTAGCAAGTACAACTAATTTTTTTGGTGTTTCGTGTTCCATATCCATAACTAAAGATAGAGAACAACTTAGAACAGGAAATAAAATCTACTTAGTGATAAAGCAAACAAGCACACACGAGAATATTCACCCCACGCTATTGCTCCCCGGCAACGGCGCCAGAAAAAGGTCTTGATAACCCACAAGTATAGGGGATCGTTTGTAGCCTTCTTCGATAAATAAGTGTGTCGAACCCAATGAGGAGTTAAAGGTAGAACAAATATTCCCTCAAGTTCTATCGACCACCGATACAACTCTATGCACACTTGACGTTTGCTTTACCTAAAACAAGTATGAAACTATTTTGCAAGAATAAAACTACGAGTACTTTGCGAGAATAAAACTACAAATAAATTGCAAGGTAATAAAAGTGGATAGCTTTTGTCAACAAGAAAGTCATTTGTCCCTAGGCAGTTGATAACAAGTACCGGTAATCATTCTTGTAATTTTATATGAGGGAGAGGCATGAGCTAACATACTTTCTCTACTTGGATCATATGCACTTATGATTGGACCCCTAGCAAGCAACCGCAACTACTAAAGATCATTAAGGTCGTGAAACCCAACCATAGCATTAAGTATCAAGTCCTATTTACTCCCATACGCCATAACCCACTTATCCACGTTTAGGCTACTGTAACCCCCGCAACACCGACAATAAGCAAACCATGAACTTATTGCAACACCCTACAGCGAGGATCCCTCACGTTTGCGCGAGACGGAGGGCACTGTAGGACATCACCATAAATAAAATATACAATCATACCAACCAAGATCACGATTAACCCATAGGACAAAACGGATCTACTCAAACATCATAGGATAACCAAATATCATTGGGAAATAATATATGGAGTTGAGCACCATGTTTAAGTAGAGATTACAGCGGGGAAGAGAGGTGTTACACCGCTGCATAGAGGGGGAGAGAGTTGGAGTTGACGGTAGCAAGATTGTTGATATAGATCGCCGTCACGATCCTTGCTCCAGCGGCACTCCGGCGCCACCAGGAGAGAGGGGGAGAGAGCCCCCCTCCTTCTTCTTCTTCCTTGGCCTCCCCCTAGATGGGAGGAGAGTTCCCCCTCTGGTCCATGGCCTCCATGGCGGCGGAGGGGCAGGAGCCCCTCCGAGATTGGATCTCCCTCTCTGTTCTCTTCTGTTCCGCATCCCCCAGATCTGGCCGAAAACCGTTTCTTATATTCCCGAAGATCCGTAACTCCGATTGCACTGAGATTTTAACATGATTTTTTTCCGGATATAAGCTTCCTTGCTCCCGAAGTATAGCTCCAACCGACATCCGAGGAGGGCACAACCCATCAGGGTGTGCCTGGCCCCTAGGGCGCGCCCTGGTGTCTTCTGGGGGCTGTGGGCCCCCGTTTGCATTGATTCCAAGTCCCAAAAATCACATATACTCCAAAATAATTCTCAGTAAATTTTTATCGCATTTGGACTTCGTTTGATATGGATTTTCTGTGAAACAAAAAACATGCAAAAAACAGGAACTGGCACTGGGCACTGGATCAATATGTTAGTCCAAATAAATCATATAAAATGTTGCCAAAAGTGTATAAAAGTTGTATAATATTGGCATGAAACAATCAAAAATTATAGATACAATGGAGACGTATCAAGGAGTATCTCGAGTGGGAGCGCAAGATGGACGACTACCTCAAGCTACTTCAAGTCCCTCCCGAAGATCAAGTGAAGTGTGCCTCAAGTAACTTACATGACTACATGTCGACATTATGGCTTCACACACCTTCGAAGAGCTTCGACATGAGTTGGCCCAAGACGAAGAAAGCTATGCGGCGAGAGTTCGTGCCTTCCACCTACACGGAACATCTTCTACTTCAATTGGAGAACACCATCCAAGGATCCAAGTCCATCGACGAGTACTTCAAGGAGATGAAGAAAGCCTTGCGACGAGCCGGTGTGCACAACCCCATTTCGATGAAGTTCCACATCATGATGGGATTGAACAAGGACGAGACTATCTTCCGCAAGAACTACACGTCCTTCGACGACAACTACTTTGGTGCTCTCATGGTGGAAAAAGAATTCATGAAGGCCAAGGCTTCTTCACCCCAAGCTCACTTCGCGACGACCAAGCTCCACGGCAACGAGCATGAGGGTAGTACTGATGTCTACTACACAACTTGTTCTTGTAGACTCGTGTTGGGCCTCCAAGCGCAGAGTTTTGTAGGACAGTAGCAAATTTCCCTCAAGTGGATGACCTAAGGTTTATCAATCCGTGGGAGGTGTAGGATGAAGATGGTCTCTCTCAAACAACCCTGCAACCAAATAACAAAGAGTCTCTTGTGTCCCCAACACACCAAATAAAATGGTAATTTGTATAGGTGCACTAGTTCGGCAAAGAGATGGTAATAAAAGTGTAGTAATGATAGCAGATATTGATTTTTGTAATAGGAACAATAAAAAACAGCAAGGTAGCAATTGATAAAACGGAGCACAAACGGTATTGCAATGCTTGAAAACAAGGCCTAGGGTCCGTACTTTCGCTAGTGCAATCTCTTAACAATGCTAATCTAATTGGATCATATAACCGTCCCTCAACGTGTGATGAAGAATCACTCCAAAGTTCTTATCTAGCGGAGAACATAAGAAGAAATTGTTTGTAGGGTACGAAACCACCTTAAAGTTATTCTTTCCATTCGATCTATTCAAGAGTTCGTACTAAAATAACGCAAAGTTATTCTTTCCGTTCGATCTATCCAAGAGTTCGTACTAAAATAACACCATATGATACGCATCAACCAAGTCTAATGTCACCTAGATACTCCAATGTCACCACAAGTATCTATGAGTTAATTATACGATACACATCAAACAATTTCAGATTCATAATACTCGATCCAACACAAAGAACCTCAAAGAGTGCCCCAAGATTTCTACCGGAGAAACAAGGACGAAAACGTGCATCAACCCCTATGCATAGATTACCCCAATATCACCTCGGGAATCCGCGAGTTGAGTGCCAAGACATAGATCAAGTGCTCTCAAATCCATAAAAGTATTCAATCCGATAAAACGAAATCTCAAAGGGAAAACTCAATTCATCACAACAAGATAGAGAGGGGAAAACACCATATGATCCAACTATATTAACAAAGCCCGCGATACATCAAGATCATGACATCTCAAGAACACGAGAGAGAGGGATTAAACACATAGCTACTGGTACAAACCATCATCCCCGAGGGTGGACTACTCCCTCCTCATCATGGTGGCCGCCGGGATGATGAAGATGGCCACCGGTGATGATTTCCCCCTCCGGCAGGGTGCCGAACGGGGTCTAGATTGGTTTTTCATGGCTACAGAGGCTTGCGGCGGTGGAACTTCTGATCTAAGGTCTCCGTGAGTGTTTTTGGAATATTTGGCAATTTATAGGGCGAAGAGGCGGTGCGGGAGGCCACCGAGGTGGGCACAACCCATCGGGGCGCGCCTGGGGGCCCAGGCGTGCCCTGGTGGGTTGTGCCCCCCTCGGGGCAACCCCCCCAGGTGCTGCTCTGGCCCATTGGATGTCTTCTGGTCCATAAAAAATCCACAAAAAGTTTCGTTGCGTTTGGACTCCGTTTGGTATTGATTTTCTGCGATGTAAAAAACAAGCAAAAAACAACAATTGGCACTGGGCACTATGTCAATAAGTTAGTCCCAAAAAATGATATAAAGTTGCTATAAAATGATTGTAAAACATCCAAGAATGATAATATAGCAGCATGAATACTTCATAAATTATAGATACGTTGGAGACGTATCAGCATCCCCAAGATTAATTCCTACTCGTCCTCGAGTAGGTAAATGATAAAAGAAATAATTTATGAAGTGCTAATGCTAGCAAAGTGCATAAGTTTGATCAATAGTAATTTCAATCACTTTTCCTAGCATCATAACAGCAACTCTTTCTCATAAAACTCATCATGTTAAAGTAGCAACCAATTCACATGTTAAGGTTCAAACAATGAATTCTCTTGAAACTCAACAACCTATATTCTTAGTCACCAAACAATTGCAATTCAACTTATTCAACAGAGTCTAAGTAAGAGCTCCACATACTCAACCATCATATAGTCTTCTATGATTGCTAACACTCATCGCATACACATCAGCAAAACGTTTCAACCGGACACATAGAAAGATAGGGGCTTATAATTTCGCCTCCCAACGTTTTCACCTCAAGGGTGAAGTCAACAATAATAACTCATGCTACCCATATCCAACTGGATATATGTGCCTAGATGTTTCCTCACCACATGATGCTTGCCAAAAGAGAAAAAATAAAAAGGAATAGAGAGAAAAACTTTGACTCTTTGCATAAAAGTAAATACATGAAAGTAAAAGATAGGCCCTTCGCAGAGGGAAGCAGAGGTTGCCATGCGCTTTTTGTTTGTATGCTCAATCCCTTAGTGCAAAAGAACGTCACGTTATATTGCCCCTTATGATAGCAACCTTTATTATGCAGTCTGTCACTTTTATTCTTTGCCATCACAAGTTCGTACAACGCTCAATTTTCTCTTACACTAAATGATCTAACACTTTTAGAAGCAATTTTTATTGCCTTGTTGCACCGATGACAACTTACTTGAAGGATCTTACTCAATCCGGTATGGTGGACTCTTGAAAATAAGATTTGGGTTTAAGGGTTTTTGGATGCACAAGTAGTATCTCTACTTGGTGCGGAATTTTTGGCTAGCAAAGATGGGGGGCAAGCACCACATGTTGAAGGATCTATGACAATATAACTTCTATGTGAATATGAACAAACATAAATCATTACATTGTCTTCCTTGTCCAACATCAACAATTTTGGCATATAATATTTTGATGGGGGCTCACAATCACAAAAGATTTCCAAGATAGTGTATTTGCATGTGAAAGTTCTCTTCCTTATAGTAATCATTCATGAATTGCTTGTATGACCAATATTGTGATTGTCAACCGTCAAAAGATTTCACTTTCTAAACCCAATGTGAAGCTACCACTAGGCATGATATGAACATATAATTTCAACTTCATGATATAAGTGAAGCACGAGAGTAAATGACAAACTACTCCAAAAAGATATAAGTAAAGATCAAGCAAGTAGTTAAGTAAAGGGGTAGCCAATTGAGGACTCTCTCTTATTTAAAAACTTTCATATCTAAGCATTTTATTAAAAAAGCAAGAAAATAAAATAAAATGACATTCTAAGAATAGCACACATCATGTGAAGAAGCAAAAACTTAGGCTCAACCGAGGCTAACCGATAATTGTTGATGAAGAAAGGTGGGATGCCTACCGGGGCATCCCCAAGCTTAGATGCTTGAGACTTCTTGAAATATTATCTTGGGGTGCCTTGGGCATCCGCAAGCTTGAGCTTTTGTGTCTCCTTAATTCCTTTTATATCACGGTTTCCCTAAATCTTAAAAATTTCATACACACAAAACTCAACAAGAACTCGTGAGATAAGTTAGTATAAACCAATGCAAAAATCTTATCATTCTCTACTGTAGCAAATCACAAAAAATTATTATTCAACATTGCATACTAAATGCCTCTGCATATTTAATACTCCTATCCTCAAATAGAATCATTAAACAAGCAAACATATGCAAACAATGCAAACATAACAGCAATCTGTCTAAACAGGACAGTCTGTAAAGAGTTCAATTGTACTCATACTTCCCTAATTCCAAATATACTGAAAAATTACCACACTGTATAAAACTTATCAGATCTTATTTTTGAAAAAGTTTCAACATTTTATCACATTCTGACATTTGTGGAGAATTATTTCAACAGAGATAAACTTTCTGTTTTGAAACAGCAACTCATATACTTGCAAAATAAGCATGGTGATGGCTATCCTTGCCACTTTTATTGAAATAAAAAATGCAAAACATTATTATAAATAACGGCAAGAAAATCCTAATAAAATAAAATGACTCTCCAATGTGACGAATGAAAATATAGCTCCAAGTGAGGTTACCGATAATGTTGAAGACGAAAGAGGGGATGCCTTCCGGGGCATCCCCAAGCTTAGTTGCTTGGATCTTCCTTGAATATTGCCTTGGCGTGCCTTGGGCATCCCCAAGCTTAGGGTCTTGTCACTCGTTATTCACCTCATATCGATATCTCACCCAAAACTTGAATACTTCAATCACACAAAACTTAACGGAACTTCGTGAGATGTGTTAGTATGATAAAGACAAATCATTCACTTTGTTACTGTCAAGATAAGATTAATAATTGTTCTCACACAATTCCTACTGTACTATACAATTTCCACAATTTTTATTAAGCAATATAAGCCATAGAAACCATAAAACAAGCAAACTATGCATTGAAAATAGAATCTGTCAAAAACAGAACAGTACGTAAAGATCTGAATTAATGTCATACTTCTGTAACTCCAAAAATTCTGAAAAATTAGGAAAACGTAGAAAATTCGTGTACCAAATAGATGTAAAAAATTCAGAGTTGTTCGACGCACCAGTGAATTTAGAAAATTATGTTACGGGATGAAAAAGTTTCTGTTTTTGCACAGAATCAAGTCAACTATCATCCACACTATCCCAAAGGCTTTACTTGGTACTTTATTGAAATAAAAGTTATAAAACATGATTAATAAAGTAGCCTAATCATGTGAACACACAAAAACAGTAGGTAAAAGTGTTGGGTTGTCTCCCAACAAGCGCTTTTCTTTAATGCCTTTTAGCTAGGCATGATGATTTCAATGATGCTCACGTAAAAGGTAAGAATTGAAACACAAAGAGAGCATCATGAAGCATATGAATAGCACATTTAAGTCTAACCCTCTTCCTATGCATAGGGATTTTGTGAGCAAACAATTTATGGGAACAAGAATCAACTAGCATAATCAACTAGTATAGGGAGGCAAAACAAGCATGACTTCAAAATTTTCAACACGTAGAGAGAAAACTTGATATTATTGCAATATGTAAAAGCATATGTTCCTCTCTCATAATAATTTTCAGTAGCATCATGAATGAATTCAACAATATAGCTATCACATAAAGCATTCTTTTCATGATTCACAAGCATAGAAATTTTATTATTCTCCACATAAGCAAATTTATTCTCATTCATAGTAGTGGGAGCAAACTCAACAAAATAACTATCATGAGATATTTGATTTGCAGAATCCAATTGAAAATAAAAATCATGATGACAAGTTTCATGGTTACCATTATTCTTTATAGCATACATGTCATCACCATAATCATCATAGATAGGAACTTTGTTATCATAGTCATTTGAAACCTCTTCCAAAATAGAGGATTCATCACTAAATAAAGTCATGACCTCTCCAAATCCACTTTCATAATTATCATAATAAGATTCAACACCCTCCAAAATAGTGGGATCATTAGTACCTAGAGTTGATACTCTTCCAAACCCACTTTCATCAATATAATCGTCATAAATAGGAGGCATGCTACCATTATAACAAATTTGCACATCAAAACTTGGGGTACTAAAAATATCATCTTCATCAAACATAGCATCCTCAAGCTTGTTGCTTTGCATATCATTAGCATCATGGATATTCAAAGAATTCATACCAACAACATTGCAATCATGCTCATCATTCAAAGATTTTTTGTCAAACATTTTATAGAATTCTTCTTCTATCAATTGAGCACAATTTTCCTTTCCATCATTTTCACCAAAGACATTATAGAGATGAATAATATGATGCAACCTCAATTCCATTTTTTTTGTAGTTTTCTTTTTATAAACCAAACTAGTGATAAAACAAGAAATTAAAAGATTCAATTGCAAGATCTAAAGATATACCTTCAAGCACTCACTTCCCCGGCAACGGTGCCAGAAAAGAGCTTGATGTCTACTACACGACTTGTTCTTGTAGACTCGTGTTGGGCCTCCAAGCGCAGAGTTTTGTAGGACAGTAGCAAATTTCCCTCAAGTGGATGACCTAAGGTTTATCAATCCATGGGAGGTGTAGGATGAAGATGGTCTCTCTCAAACAACCCTGCAACCAAATAACAAAGAGTCTCTTGTGTCCCCAACACACCAAATACAATGGTAATTTGTATAGGTGCACTAGTTTGGCAAAGAGATGGTAATAAAAGTGTAGTAATGATAGTAGATATTGATTTTTGTAATAGGAACAATAAAAAACAGCAAGGTAGCAATTGATAAAACGAAGCACAAACGGTATTGCAATGCTTGAAAACAAGGCCTAGGGTCCGTACTTTCGCTAATGCAATCTCCCAACAATGCTAATCTAATAGGATCATATAACCATCCCTCAACGTGTGATGAAGAATCACTCCAAAGTTCTTATCTAGCGGAGAACATAAGAAGAAATTGTTTGTAGGGTACGAAACCACCTTAAAGTTATTCTTTCCGTTCGATCTATTCAAGAGTTCGTACTAAAATAACATAAAGTTATTCTTTCCGTTTGATCTATCCAAGAGTTCGTACTAAAATAACACCATATGATACACATCAACCAACTCTAATGTCACCTAGATACTCCAATGTCACCACAAGTATCCATGAGTTAATTATACAATACGCATCAAACAATTTCAGATTCATAATACTCGATCCAACACAAAGAACCTCAAAGAGTGCCCCAAGATTTCTACCGGAGAAACAAGGACAAAAACATGCATCAACCCCTATGCATAGATTACCCCAATGTCACCTCGGGAATCCGCGAGTTGAGTGCCAAGACATAGATCAAGTGCTCTCAAATCCATAAAAGTATTCAATCCGATAAAACGAAATCTCAAAGGGAAAACTCAATTCATCATAACAAGATAGAGAGGGGAAAACACCATATGATCCAACTATATTAACAAAGCCCGTGATACATCAAGATCATGACATCTCAAGAACACGAGAGAGAGGGATTAAACACATAGCTACTGGTACAAACCGTCAGCCCCGAGGGTGGACTACTCCCTCCTCATCATGGTGGCCACCGGGATGATGAAGATGGCCACCGGTGATGATTTGCCCCTCCGGCAGGGTGCCGGAACGGGGTCTAGATTGGTTTTTCATGGCTATAGAGGCTTGCGGTGGCGGAACTTCTGATCTACGGTCTCCGTGAGGGTTTTTGGAATATTTGACAATTTATAGGGCGAAGAGGCGGTGCGGGAGCCCTATAAATTGCCAAATATTCCAAAAACCCTCACGGAGACCCTAGATCAGAAGTTCCACCGCCGCAAGCCTAGGCGCGCCCTGGTGGGTTGTGCCCCCCTCGGGGCACCCCCCCAGGTGCTGCTCTGGCCCATTGGATGTCTTCTGGTCCATAAAAAATCCACAAAAAGTTTCGCTGCGTTTGGACTCCGTTTGGTATTGATTTTCTGTGATGTAAAAAACAAGCAAAAAACAGCAACTGGCACTAGGCACTATGTCAATAAGTTAGTCCCAAAAAATGATATAAAGTTGCTATAAAATGATTGTAAAACATCCAAGAATTATAATATAGCAGCATGAATACTTCATAAATTATAGATACGTTGGAGACGTATCAAGTACCACCAAGATGTCCAAGCCCGATGAGCTCCAAGATGACGCTCCCAAGTTCGACTTCACCGCCATCCTTCTTTGTGGCATTGATGATGCCGAGTCTATCATGACTCTTTTTGAAGACGACGCGGCCGCGACTACGACTACGGAGTCTCTCAAGGAACATGCTTTGGAGGCGAGCGACAAGGTGGCGAGCAAGGATGATGCTTCCATCTTTGGAGGCGAGAGTGATGATGTGCCATCTTCGGCATTCATCCACGGCAACGGTGACGAGATGATCGAGCATGGGATTATCCCTTCGGTCATGGAGGAGAGTGATGATGTGCCATCTTCGGCTTTCATCCACGGTGACGGTGACGATATGGTTGAGCATTTCCCCTCGACCACGGTGGCGTTTGGAGACGACTTGAGTGACTTGTGCCACCACATTGAGAGTGAGAGCGAGTTCACCACTAGCCCCATATATGATGAGTTGCCCCAATTCCCATGTGAGGAGATCCACAACCCCCACCACTTGAGTGAGATGTGTGACTCCACCATATGTGACTTCGAGTGCACCTATTTTGAGGGAGTGAGTGAGCCATCACATAGAGAGAGTGTGATAGTTGATAGGGCATCTGAGGCCACTTCGATTTCTAATGAGTTAACCTCTTGTAGGATAGAAAGTAGGTCTAGAGGGGGGTGATTAGACTACTTGACCAAATAAAAATCTAGCCTTTTCCCAATTTCCAGTGTTGCCAGATTTTAGCAACTAGTGCAAGTCAAGCAATCAACCTACACATGCAATTCTAAGAGTGTAGCAGCGGAAAGTAAAACATTGCATATGAAGGTAAAGGGAAGGGTTTGGAGAAGGCAAACGCAATGTAGACACGGAGATTTTTGGCGTGGTTCCGATAGGTGGTGCTATCGTACATCCACGTTGATGGAGAATTCAACCCACGAAGGGTAATGGTTGCACGAGTCCACGGAGGGCTCCACCCATGAAGGGTCCACGAAGAAGCAACCTTGTCTATGCCACCATGGCCATCGCTCACGAAGGACTTGCCTCACTCGGGTAGATCTTCACAAAGTAGGCGATCTCCTTGCCCTTACAAACTTCTTGGTTCAACTCCACAGTCTTGTCGGAGGCTCCCAAGCGACACCTAACCAATTTAGGAAACAACACTCTCCAAAAGGTAATAGGCGATGTGTTGATGATGAACTCCTTGCTCTTGTGCTTCAAATGATAGTCTCCCCAACACTCAACTCTCTCTCATAGATTTGGATATGGTGGAAAGAAGATTTGAGTGGAAAGCAACCCGGGGAAGGCTAGAGATCAAGATTCTTGTGGTAGGATTGGAATATCTTGGTCTCAACACATGAGTAGGTGGTTCTTGATGACCCACAAGTATAGGGGATCTATCGTAGTCCTTTCGATAAGTAAGAGTGTCGAACCCAACGAGGAGCAGAAGGAAATGACAAGCGGTTTTCAGCAAGGTATTCTCTGCAAGCACTGAAATTATCGGTAACAGATAGTTGTATGATAAGATAATTCATAACGGGTAACAAGTAACAAAAGTAACTAAGGTGCAGCAAGGTGGCCCAATCCTTTTTGTAGCAAAGGACAAGCCTGGACGAACTCTTATATAAAGCAAAGCACTCCCGAGGACACATGGGAATTGTTGTCAAGTTAGTTTTCATCATGCTCATATGATTCACGTTCGTTACTTTGATAATTTGATATGTGGGTGGACCGGTGCTTCGGTGCTGCCCTTCCTTGGACAAGCCTCCCACTTATGATTAACCCCTCTCGCAAGCATCCGCAACTACGAAAGAAGAATTAAGATAAATCTAACCATAGCATGAAACATATGGATCCAAATCATCCCCTTACGAAGCAATGCATAAACTAGGGTTTAAGCTTCTGTCACTCTAGCAACCCATCATCTACTTATTACTTCCCAATGCCTTCCCCTAGGCCCAAATCATGGTGAAGTGTCATGTAGTCTATGTTTACATAACACCACTAGAGGAAAGACAACATACATCTCATCAAAATATCGAACTAATACCAAATTCACATGATTACTTATAACAAGACTTCTCCCATGTCCTCAGGAACAAACGTAACTACTCACAAAGCATATTCATGTTCATAATCAGAGGAGTATTAATTATCATTAAGGATCTGAACATATGATCTTCCACCGAATAAACCAACTAGCATCAAGTACAAGGAGTAATCAACACTACTAGCAACCCACAGGTACCAATCTGAGGTTTTGAGACAAAGTGTAGCGACCCGACCTCAAACGGTCAAGCCTCTGTGTATCCGTGCCATCCCTGGATCAGTATGCTGGCACACACAGTACATCAATGTATATATCAAAGTGCAACCACATGTATAAATAATGTAAAACAGATATATACCTCGTAAGTCTCAGCGGAAACAAACAATCGGGTGTGGAGTCCCATCAACGCCATCGGCAAGTTGAGTGTAGACCGTAACCCTTACTCGTCGGAAGAAAAATATCTGCAACATGAGACGTTGCAGCCGTGTAGGTCAGTACATTGAATGTACCGGCAAGATCACTGTAAGAAAAACAGATGATAAACTATACTATATGCAATATGGCTTTGTGGCTCTGTATCTGAGTTTTGTTTGCGTAAAAGCTGGTTTTATTCTCCCTACATCAAAGGAATATCAGGAGTCTGTACTACGGAGTTTTCTATCATGACATGGTTCCGCCAACCGATGTTTCATAGCCCATATCATCATAAGTTGCCCACAATTAAATTTTCGATCTGGTGTTGAGAGTTCCGAGATAGATCCAAGTCTAGAGGCTCAAATTGTCCGTAACCGGGGACACGGCTAATCGATTAGATTTAAACCCTCTGCAGAGGTTTGTACACTTTACCTGCAAGATTTGATCCCTCTTTTTACGTTCTCGCACTTCAGGGTGTTTGAGAACAAGACGACCGAAACATGGTCTTCCGAAGAGTTCCCCTGACCACTGTCCGGTGCTCATCCAATCCTACCGTAGTTCTACATCTGCTAGCACCGTCCCAGCCAGAGTCACAACTAAGGTCAACCAAGCCAGAGCCCATAGTGACTTGCGGTTGCACAGGTAAGCTTCCGGGCATGAAGTATTCTTCCGTCTCTTTGAGTCTGGGTGAAGCTTTCCGCAAGATGTCATGGCGCTTCTCCATGCATCCCGGCCATCCACTGGTTGCTCCAGGGTGCCCATCAAATCCGTCCTTCACCCAGTAGTGTGTATTGAATTCTTGTCTCGAGTCTCGAAATCTTGAGGTCTTGAAGTCCTGAAGATGCAGTCCTTGCCGATGCCATCATGAAGTTGTCGACATTGACGTAGGGGGTCCTTCATACTCACACCACTCCCGAGCACTCATACCAACCCCGTCTACTATAGCATAGCATTTAAACTACATAACGTCCCGGGCTTGATAATAGGGAGATGGGTTCCTACCTCATGCATTCTACTCAACTACAAGAAGTCAATAACACTACTGGAGGGATCATGAATGGTGACACTAAATGCAATAAAAACATGGGTATGAATAACATCGTCAAAGTGAACTTGCCTGGTAATACTTGATGAAGATAACAACGCTCCTGGAAACTTTGATAAACTATTCGTCACTCCGAGAAAATCTATATAGTCAAACATAGCATTCATATAAGCAAACATACTAGCAAGCAATTCTAACACTCATAATAAAACCAACAAATAAAATGCTAATCAACAAGGGACACCAAATAAAAACAAAGGAAAACTACACAACAAAACTACTAAAGAAAACTGACATAACACAAAATAGTTTTGTCCTAAGTAAAAACTTAACAGAAAAATAAAGCTCTAAACTAATAAATTAACATAAAAGAAAATTTAAAACCACTAACTTAACAGAAAATATTTTTCATAAAATTTTATTTGCAAAAAGAAACAAATAAAAAGCTTCTATGAACTTAACTAATGACCTATACAAGTTTTCATACAAAACTAATAAAATAAATTTTTAAAATAAAAATAAATTTTATTTTGTTGACTAACAGAAACAAAACTAAATTTTTCAAAAGTGATAAAAATAAATAATTTAAAAACAATTAAAACTATAAAGAAAAGACTAAAACAAAACTAGAACAAAAATAGTACTGTTTTGCCAAAACCCTAAATTAAAAAAATAAACTAAAAAATTACTAAATATATGCTACTGGATAGGCAAAACAATAACAAAATGGTAGCAAAAAGAATCAATCAAAAATCTATTCTAGAATTCAAACTAGAGCCAAAACAGTGATTTGAACAAATTCATGCAAACTCAAATTTAAACTACTAAAATTTGAAATCTAATTGCACTAACAAAAACTTAAAGAAACTTTGAATCTAATGCAAAAAGAATCACTCAATTTGGATTAAAAACCTAAAAGATATGAGCAATCTGAAATTGAAACTATTTCTGTTTTTAAAACAAGAAACGAAAAAAAACTAAAAAAAAACAATCGGGCACTAGCTACGTGGCCTACTGCTATTGGGCCAGGGAGGTGGGCGATGCGAATCTAAACGGCGCTCGGCCGCGACTTGACAGAAACGTGCACGTGCGTTTAAAAAATAAAACCGGCAAACCGGTTCGATTTAAACCGAGTATAAACCATAAATAAACCGCACTAAAACCGATCTAATAAAATAAAACCTAACTGTTCGCGTAAACTAATCTGGGCCGTTGAAATTAGATCGGAGGGAGGAGAAGCTCACCGCGGTGGTGATGAACTCCGGCGAGGTGCTCCGGCTTCGGTGGTCGACGGGGACGGCGCTTCGGTCGTCGTCGAGCTCGGTGGACTCATCAGGAGGACGTAGCGGACGAAGACGATCACGATGGTAGCTTCGGTGGTGCTCGGGACGTCGGAGGAGGACGGCGGCGAGGTCGAGGCGGCGGTGGCGTTCGGGCGTCGACGGTGGTGGTGTTCCGGTGCTCGAGGGAGTCAGGCGAGGTCACGGAAAGATGCGGGCGAGCGAGTGGAGGCCGGGGGTGGTCTCGGGAGGCGTCGAGGGAGGCGGAGTGGAGCAGGGCGGCAGCAATGGCGCGGTGGCAGAGGCGGAGCTCCGGTGAGGAATGGCGGCGAGGGAGAGGGGTTCGGGGGTCAGGAAGGGGCGGAATGGGGTGAGGGGAGGGGTATATATAGTGGGGCGATCGACTTGGAGGAGGGGGCGAGCGGGGATCGCGATCCCGGGATCTCCGGAATACGGCGGCGGCGGCGTGGCTCTGGCGTGGGGAGGAAGAAGGTCGCAGGTGGCTTGAGCGGGATCGGGCAGTGGGGCCCGTTCGTCAGTGAAAGCGGGAGGGGGACAGCGGATCGGCCAGCCGATCCGTTGGGGATTCGCTCGGGCGCGCGCTGCAGTTGGGCCGGCCCAGTGCGGTGGGCTTCGCTCGGCGAGGGAGAGAGAGAGAGAACAAGGAGATGGGCCACGGTGCTAGTGGGCTTCGGCCAGTTAAAGAAAAAAAAACAGAACAACGCCTTTTTCTTTTAATTAAAGACAGAGAGGGAAAAACAAGTGTAAGAGGAAGAAAATGAAAATACCCTATAGACATATAGTATATCAAAATATTTAGAAAAATAAATCTTAAAAGGTGAACATATTTTCAGAAACAAGTAAATTCAACAAAAATTTAAATAAATTGAACAGTACTAGTGGTTCATTTAAAAACCAAATAAAAAATATATTTTAAAATACCAAAATGATTTCAAACTCATTTTTCTCTACTTTTCTACTATAGGGAATCATTTTACCCTATTTTTCATATATTTTATTTTGGAGAAAAATAATTTGAATAAAAACCAAATAACTCCAAATTGAAAGTGGTTTCAAAATACTTCCAAATGACTTTCAATTTGATTGTTTGTAACTTCCAACTCATATTTCATATAATTGAAGAAGTCATTTTATCTTCTCTCGTGAAAATCATTGAGTTGCATAAAGTTTCCGAATTTGAAATATTCCAAATGGAATTCAAATCTTTTCAAAACCCTTTTCATTTTTTAAATGGAAGAAGTCATATCATCTTCACTCTAGGGTTTTTGTGAAGAAATGAATTTGAATTCATGAGGATCAAAATGCAAGGATGAAAGTTTGGGAAAGTCATTTCATTCCCTCTCATTCAACTTTCAAAAAGTTTCAAATTCCACTCAATTTCACACAATCAGTCACACAACAATCAAACAAACAAGCATAATTATTTATTTAATATAACATTCCAAAATTTAGAATTTTGGGATGTTACACAAAGATCGGATACAAGAGATGAACTAGGGTTTGAGAGGAGATGGTGCTGGTGAAGATGTTGATGGAGATTGACCCCCTCTCGATGAGAGGATTGTTGGTGATGACTATGGCTTCGATTTCCCCCTCCCGGAGGGAAGTTTCCCCGGCAGAACAGCTCCGCCGGAGCCCTAGATTGGTTCTGCCCAGGTTCCTCCTCGAGACGGCGGCGCTTCGTCCCGAAAGCTTCCTTCTTATTTTTTTCAGGGCAAAAGACACCATATAGCAGAAGATGGGCATCGGGGGCCTGCCAGGTGGCCCACAAGACAGGGGGGCGCGCCCAGGGGGGTAGGGCGCGCCCTCCACCCTTGTGGATGGCTGGTGGCCCCCCTCTGGTGCTTTCTTCGCCCAATATTTTTTATTAATTCCAAAATGACTCTCCGTGAAGTTTCAGGACTTTTGGAGTTGTGCATAATAGGTCTCTAATATTTGCTCCTTTTCCAGCCCAGAATTCCAGCTGCCGGCATTCTCCCTCTTCATGTAAATCCTGTAAAATAAGAGAGAAAAGGCATAATTGTTGTGCCATAATGTGTAATAACAGCCCATAATGCAATAAATATCAACATGAAAGCATGATGCAAAATGGACGTATCAACTCCCCCAAGCTTAGACCTCGCTTGTCCTCAAGCGAAAGCCGAAATCAAAAAATATGTCCACATGTTTAGAGATAGAGGTGTCGATAAAATAAAATACGGACATGAGGGCATCATGATCATCTTTAGAGCAGCAACATATATTGTCATATAATTTCTTATGCCAAAGTAACAGTTCATTCACAAGGTAAAGTATGAATCAAGAACTTCATTGAAAACTAACAAACTATGATCATAGTCATTGGAGCATTTGCAATTTATCATAACATCGGAAAGAGTCAATTTAAGAGCTTTTCAGCATGTCCACATACTCAACTATCATTTAGTCTTTCACAATTGCTAACACTCACGCGATACTTATGGGTTCAAAGCTTCAGTCGGACACAGAGAAAGATAGGGGCTTATAGTTTCGCCTCCCAACCTTTTACCTCAAGGGTAATGTCAACAATAATACTTTATGATGACCTACATCCGAGTGGATATATATATCTGGATCTTTCTCCAACACATAGTGCTTGCCAAAAGGAAAAAGTGTAAAAAGAAAAGGTGAAGATCACCATGACTCTTGTATAAGAGTAGAAGATAAAAGTAAAAGATAGGCCCTTCGCAGAGGGAAGCAGAGGTTGTCATGCGCTTTTATGGTTGGATGTACAAAATCTTAATGCAAAAGAACGTCACTTTATATTGCCGCTTGTGATAAAGAACTTTATTATGCAGTCCGTCGCTTTTATTTCGTCCATATCACAAGTTCGTATAAAGCTTATTTTCTTCACACTAATAGATCATACATATTTAGAGAGCAATTTTTATTGCTTGCACCGATGACAACTTACTTGAAGGATCTTACTCAATCCATAGGTAGGTATGGTGGACTCTCATGGCAAAACTGGGTTTAGGGATGTTTGGAAGCACAAGTAGTATCTCTACTTGGTGCAAAGAATTTAGCTAGCATGAGAGGGAAAAGCAAGCTCAACATGTTGGAGGATCCATGACAATATAACTTCTATTCGGATATAAGAAAACATCAACTTTTAGCATGTCATATTTTAATGAGTGTTCACAATCACAAAAGATGTCCAAGATAGTATATTTATATGTGAAACCTCTCTTTCTTTATTACTTCCTATTAATTGCAACAATGACCAAAACTATGTTTGTCAACTCCCAACAAATTTTATTCATCATACTCTTTATATGTGAAGTCATTACTCTCCATAAGATCAATATATGATCTCTTTATTCCCATTTTTATTCCTTTCTTTTATTTAATTCCCTCAAGATCATAGCAAGAAAGCAAAGCCCTCAATTGAAAACTACTCTTTATTATATATATAACTCAAGGACTCGATTACATAGAGGGAACATAAAGCAAAACTCAAAGCTAGATCATACTAAAACTTTATTCTACTAGATCAAGATATAACCAAAAGGATCGAACTAAGAAAAATGATAGAAGTAAAGGTGTGATGGTGATACGATACCGGGGCACCTCCCCCAAGCTTGGTAGTTGCCAAGGGGAGTGCCCATACCCATGTATTTATGTTTCTTTCTTCGGAGGTGGTGATGTGATATTCTTGGCGATGATGCCCCTTAGGATGCGATTCTCCTCCTCAAGCTTATTATTTTGCTGCTTAAGATCCATTATTTCCTTGTGAAGTTTACCCGTAACGGCCAGAGCTCCAATCACCCATGGATGTTTCATAGCTGCGGGGGAAAAAGCAACACTCTTTTTCATATTTTCATAAGAGAGAAATTTAGCATTGGGAGGAATGACCGAATTAGGAATTGCTGAGCTCTGAAGTTCCTCCAGCATGAATCCCGTTTGAAGACGTGAGGTAACTTCTTGATCCTCCTCCGTAGCATCCACTCTTTTCAAGTCAGCCTCCATTTCTTCCTCCGTTGATTAGCCAAAGTGGTCAGCTTCGCTATTTGCTCCTGGCCCCGGTGTCGGATGAGAGACACGGCTCTCTCCGACCAACTCTTGCGAAGACATCTTGCTCCAAATCTGCTACAGAAACAACTCAAAACGAAAACAGGGGGTTTTGACATGGTACTGTGGTCAAAACCTTCGGGAGATTATATAATGAATTTTTACCGACCAAAAGAAGTATTGTGCAAGAAAACAGAGTCCGGAGGGCACACGAGGTGGCCACAAGGCAGGGGGCGTGCCCAGGGGGGTAGGGCACGCCCTCCACCCTTGTGGTCTCCTCGTGCAACTTTCGGACTACTTTTAATTTTCCTATTTTTTAAATATTCCAAAACGGAGAAAAATTATCATTGGAAACGTTTTGGAGTCGGTTTACTTACCATACCACATACCTATTCCTTTTCGGAGTCTGAAACGTTCTAGAAAGTGTCCCTTATGTACTCCTCCGGTGTTATGGTGTCAATTATATTGGTCTCAAAATTTATGGGATTACCTGAGATATAATGTTTGATTCTTTGACCGTTTACCACCTTCGGATTTGTGCCTTCGGCGTTGTTGATTTTAATGGCACCGGAACGATAGACCTCCTCGATAATGTAATGACCTTCCCATTTGGAGAGAAGCTTTCCTGCAAAAAATCTTAAACGAGAGTTGTATAGCAAAACATGATCACCTACATTAAACTCACGCTTTTGTATCCTTTTGTCATGCCATCTTTGAACTTTTTCTTTAAACAACTTGGCATTCTCATAGGCTTGGGTTCTCCATTCATCAAGCGAGCTTATGTCAAATAACCTCTTCTCACCGGCAAGTTTAAAATCATAGTTGAGCTCTTTGATTGCCCAATAAGCTTTGTGTTCTAGTTCAAGAGGTAAGTGACAAGCCTTTCCATAAACCATTTTATATGGAGACATACCCATTGGGTTTTTATAAGCAGTTCTATAAGCCCATAATGCATCAGCAAGTTTCTTAGACCAATTCTTTCTAGATCTATTAACAGTCTTGTAAAATCAATTTAATCTCTCTATTGCTCAATTCTACTTGACCGCTAGACTGAGGATGATAAGGAGATGCAATTCTATGGTTAACATCATACTTAGCAAGCAATTTACGGAAAGCACCATGAATAAAATGTGAACCACCATCAGTCATTAAATATCTAGGGACTCCAAACCTCAGAAAAATAACTTCTTTAAGCATCTTAATAGAAGTGTTATGATCAGCACTACTAGTTGGAATAGCTTCTACCCACTTAGTAACGTAATCAACAACAACTAAAATATGTGTATACCCATTAGAGGAAGGAAAAGGTCCAATATAATCAAAGCCCCAAACATCGAATGGTTCAATAACAAGTGAATAATTCATAGCCATTTCCTGACGTCTACTAATATTACCAATTCTTTGACATTCATCACAAGACAAGACAAACTTATGAGCATCCTTGAAGAGAGTAGGCCAATAAAAACCGGATTGTAATACCTTGTGTGCAGTTCTATCTCCAGCGTGGTGTCCTCCGTAAGACTCAGAGTGGCACTTGCATAGGATTTGTTCCTGTTCATGCTCAGGTACACAACGTCTAATAACACCATCCACTCCTTCTTTATAAAGATGTGGGTCATCCAAAAAGTAATGTCTTAAATCATAGAAAAACTTTTTCTTTTGCTGGTATGTGAAACTAGGTGGTATAAATTTAGCAACAATGTAATTAGCATAATCAGCATACCATGGAGTATTATGAGAAGCACTTATGAATAGCTAATTGCTCATCAGGAAAGCTATCATCAATATGCAGTGGGTCATCAAGAACCTTTTCTAACCTAGACAAATTGTCTGCAACGGGATTCTCAGCTCCCTTTCTATCAATAATATGCAAATCAAATTCTTGTAACAAGAGAACCCATCTAATAAGTCTAGGTTTAGCATCTTTCTTTTCCATAAGATATTTAATAGAAGCATGATCAGTGTGAACAGTTACTTTGGAATCAACAATATAAGATCTGAACTTATCACAAGCAAAGACAACTGCTAAAAATTCTTTTTCAGTAGTAGCATAATTTCTCTGGGCACTGTCTAGAGTTTTACTAGCATAATGAATAACATTCAATTTCTTATCAACTCTTTACCCTAGAACAACACCAATAGCATAATCACTAGCATCACACATAATTTCAAAGGGTAAATTCCAATCAGGTGGCTGAACAATAGGTGCAGAGATCAAGGCTTTCTTAAGTATTTCAAATGCTTCTACACAATCATCATAAAAAACAAAAGGAACATCTTTTTGCAAGAGATTAGTGAGAGGCCTAGAAATTTTAGAGAAGTCTTTAATAAACCTCCTATAGAAACCAGCATGACCAAGGAAACTTCTTATACCTTTGATATCTTTAGGACACGTCATCTTTTCAATAGCATCTACTTTAGCTTTATCAACTTCAATACCTCTTTCAGAAATTTTATGCCCCAAGACAATACCTTCATTAACCATAAAGTGGCACTTCTCCCAATTCAAAACAAGATTAGTTTCTTCACATCTCTGCAAAACTCGATCAAGGTTGCTTAAGCAATCATCAAAAGAAGTTCCGTAAACGGAGAAATCATCCATGAAAACCTCAACAATCTTTTCACAAAAATCAGAGAATATAGCAGTCATACATCTTTGAAAGGTAGCAGGTGCATTGCATAAACCAAAAGGCATACGTCTATAAGCAAAGGTACCGAAAGGGCAAGTAAAAGTGATCTTTTCCTGATCATCTTTTGACACAGGTATTTGAGAAAAACCGGAATAACCATCTAGAAAGCAAAAATGTGTATGTTTGGATAGTCTTTCTTGCATTTGATCAATAAAAGGTAGAGGGTAATGATCTTTTCTAGTAGCTTTATTTAATTTCTGAAAATCAATTACCTTTCTATAACCTGTAACAATTCTTTGTGGAATCAATTCATTCTTATCATTAGGAACAACACTAATACCTCCCTTCTTAGGGACACAATGAACAGGACTTACCCATTTACTATCAGCAATAGGATAAATTATACCTGCCTCCAGAAGCTTTAGTATTTCATTTCTTACCATTTCTTTCATCTTAGGATTTAACCGTCGTTGGTGATCAACAACTGGTTTAGCATCGTGCTCCAAATTAATTTTGGGCTGACATAGAGTGGGACTAATGCCCTTAAGATCATCAAGAGTATGTCCAATAGCGGCACGGTGCTTCTTCAGAGTTTTCAATAATTTCTTTTCTTCATGCTCTGAAAGGTTAGCACTAATAATAACATGATATATCTTCTTTTCATCAAGATAAGCATATTTCAAAGTATCATGTAATTGTTTTAGCTCAAACACAGGATCACCCTTGGGTGGAGGAGGATCCCCAAGGATTTCAACAGGCAAGTTGTGTTTCAAGATAGGCCCTTGATTAAAGAATATTTCATCTATTTCCCTTCTTTCATTCATAAACATATCATTTTCATGGTCTAGCAAATATTGTTCTAAGGGATCAGTAGGAGGCACGGCAATAGAAGCAAGACCAATAATTTCATCCTTACTAGGCAATTCTATATCATGGGGTTGTCTACGAAATTTAGAGAAATTAAAATCATGAGACATATCCCCTAAACCAATAGTAACAATATCTTTCTTGCAGTCTATCTTAGCATTAACGGTATTCAAGAAATGTCTACAAAATATAATGCGACAAAAGTCATCTTGTGGGGAAGCAAGAACAAGAAAATCAGTAGGGTATTTCATTTTCCCACACAAGACCTCAACATCTCTAACAATCCCAATTGGTGATATAGTATCTCTATTGGCAAGCTTAATAGTAACATCAATATCCTCTATCTCAGCAGGTGCAATATCATTCATAATTTCTTTATATAAAGTAAAAGGAATTGCACTCACACTAGCACCCACATCACATAAGCCATGATAACAATGATCTCCTATTTTAACAGAAACAACCGGCATGCCAACAACAGGTCTATGTTTATCTTTAATATCGGGTTTAGCAATTCTAGTAGCCTCATCACATAAATAAATAACATGCCCATCAATATTATCAACCAAGAGATCTTTAACCATAGCAATACTAGGTTCAACTTTGATTTGTTCAGGGGGTGTAGGTGTTCTAGTATAACTCTTATGAACCACAGTTAAAGCTTTAGCATGATCCTTTATTCTAACAGGAAAAGGTGTTTTCTCAATATAAGCAGTAGGAACAATAGGATCAACATTATAAGTAATAGTTTCTTCTTCAACTTTAATAGGTTCAACTACTTTAGCTTCAATGGGAGGATGATATTTAAACCACTTCTCCTTAGGGAGATCAACATGAGTAGCAAATGATTCACAGAAAGAAGCTACTATCTCAGAGTCAAGTCCATATTTAGTGCTAAAATCACGAAAAGCATCGGTATCCATAAAAGATTTAACACAATCAAACTTAAGGTTTATACCTGACTCATTACCTTTGTCGAGTTCCCAATCTTCAGAGTTGCATTTAATTCTTTCAAATAAATCCCATTTGAATTCAATATCCTTCTTCATAAAAGTACCAGTACAAGAAGTATCGAGCATGGATCGATCCTTATGAGAAAGTCGAGCATAAATTTTTTGAATAATAATTTCTCTTGAGAGCTCATGATTGGGGCATGAATATAACATTGACTTAAGCCTCCCCCAAGATTGAGCGATAATTTCTCCTTCACGAGGCCAAAAATTATATATATAATTCCGATCATGATGAACCAGATGCATAGGATAAAACTTCTGATGAAATTCCAATTTCAATCGGTTGTAGTTCCATGATCCAATATCATCACATAGCCTATACCATGTCAATGACTTCTCCTTCAAAGATAAAGGGAAGACCTTCTTCTTGACTTCATCCCCTGGAAAACCTGCAAGCTGAAATAATCCACAAACTTCATCCACATAGATTAGATGCATATCAGGATGTAGTGTTCCATCTCCTGTATAAGGATTAGCTAGCAGTTTCTCTATCATACCCGAAGGAATTTCATAATAAATATTTTCAGTAGGTGCAGTAGGTTGAGGGGCAACCCTTTGCTCTTCCAGTCGGGGTGAAGATACCCCGAACAAACCCCTCAAAGGATTATTTTCCATAGTAAAAGGTAACAGTAAATTTCAGCACACTGTATAAATGTTTCCTTACCAAATTCCACTTACCAAAGGCGTTTCACTCCCCGGCAACGGCGCCAGAAAATAGTCTTGATGACCCACAAGTATAGGGGATCTATCATAGTCCTTTCAATAAGTAAGAGTGTCGAACCCAACGAGGAGCAGAAGGAAATGACAAGCAATTTTCAGTAAGGTATTCTCTGCAAGCACTGAAATTATCGGTAACAGATAGTTGTATGATAAGATAATTCATAACGGGTAACAAGTAACAAAATTAACTAAGGTGCAGCAAGGTGGCCCAATCCTTTTTGTAGCAAAGGACAAGCCTGGACGAACTCTTATATAAAGCAAAGCGCTCCCGAGGACACATGGGAATTGTTGTCAAGTTAGTTTTCATCATGCTCATATGATTCGCGTTCGTTACTTTGATAATTTGATATGTGGGTGGACCAATGCTTGGGTGCTGCCCTTCCTTGGACAAGCCTCCCACTTATGATTAACCCCTCTCGCAAGCATCCGCAACTACGAAAAAAGAATTAAGATAAATCTAACCATAGCATGAAACATATGGATCCAAATCAGCCCCTTACGAAGCAACGCATAAACTAGGGTTTAAGCTTCTGTCACTCTAGCAACCCATCATCTACTTATTACTTCCCAATGCCTTCCCCTAGGCCCAAATCATGGTGAAGTGTCATGTAGTCGATGTTCACATAACACCACTAGAGGAAAGACAACATACATCTCATCAAAATATCGAACGAATACCAAATTCACATGATTACTTATAACAAGACTTCTCCCATGTCCTCAGGAACAAATGTTGAAAGGACATGCGGTGCCCCCATGTGTGGTTTTGGTAATTGATGACATTCTCTATGGACTAATGGTTGCATTGAGTTATATTTGAAGGATTTGTCCATAGGCATTTCTTGAAGTCCATGTGTTGGTTTCAAGGAGTTTATGAGTTGACCAAGGTGCTATTAAGGAATTATCCAAAGATTGGTCATGTGAGTGTTGAGCTTATTGCAAGCATGTCTTGAAGAAGAAGATTATGTGATCATTCATGTCTACCTTCAAGACATCATCCAAATGAAGAGAGTTGGAAAGATTCAAGGTTGATCAAGACTAAGTCAAAGAGTGAATCAAGTTGATCAACACACAAAGCGTAGAAGATGTACTGAGAGGGATCAAGTGATCCCATGGTATGGTAAGCATTGTCAATTACGCTTTGTGTACTAACCCATGGTCTTCGTGAGAGTTCTTTGTGGGGTTAGGTTGCGGTGTGCACGTTCAAGTGATGCATCATGAAGAGATCAAGTGCTTGAAGATTGCCGTCCATTGTGGTGACAATGGACTTGTGAAGATGTGTCGAAGAGTGGCTCACCCATAGTGGAGTATGGGGGAGCAATCAACTAGTCTTCATCGAGCGAACGCAATCAAGAAAGGTGGTCCAACTTGAGGGAGTCAAGATCGTCATAATCTAGCTCAAGTGGACTTCGTGCAAGGCAAAGGTTTGCCCTTGATAGGTTTTATATTTTACCGGTCTCATGGTGATAGTTTGGAGACCGGGTTATAGGATCGATAGCCGTACTATCAAGGGGGGCTCTCAAGTGAGTAGCTTGATCGTATCGTTCGTCGAGAGCTCAAACCATTGCATCCTTGCATCATCTTTCTTGATTCTTATTTGTATTTTCTTTTGAGGTTTTAGATCTTGTGGTTATCTTCGTGACAAGCTCTAGTACATCAAAAACGGATTTCATATGCTTCTTCTATCGTGTTTTTAGTGTTGGAGGTTTTACCGGTCTTTTTCGAGGAAGGGTTCTCACCATTTTCTCATGGGACTTTTCTTATTTGCTTCTTATTGATATTTCTACCAAGATTATGTTAGCCCATGTCGTTAGCTTTCCAACAAACTTGGTTTCGTTGAATTCGGAGTCCGTTTGCAGAAGTTGTGGCAGTTTTGGTGTTCTGAAAAGGCTGCAACGGTACTACCGCGGATTGGAGCGGATGTAATTTTTTACTACCGCTCCAGAGCGGTACTACTGTGGCTACTACAGCGGTAGTACCGCTCCGGACCAAAATCTCGTATTAGGTCCAGCGGTGGTAGGCACGGATGTATTTTTTTAGTACCGCTCGCTAGCAGTAGTACCGCTACCCTTTGCGGTAGTACCGCTATCCCTAGCGGTAGTACCATGAGGTCGAGCGGTAGTACCGCTCCGGCGGTTCTACCGGCCTTTTGCCTCCTCGCTGTTGTTTTTCAAAGGGCTTCCACCGCCCTAGCGGTAGTACCGCTCCTTGGAGCGGTAGTACCGCTCGGTGCGGGCTGTGAGGGTAACGGTTGGATTTTTCCCCACCTATAAAAGGGGGTCTTCTTCCCCAATGGACCTTATCTCTTTAGCTCGTGTTCTTCCCCCATTGTTGACCTTCTTCGAGCTTGCTAACTCTCAATCCCTCAAATGATTCTTGCTAGTTCTTGAGGGAAAAGAGAGAGGAGATCTAGATCCACGTTTCCACCAATCACTTTCTCCTCTAAGTGAGGGGAACCCCTTGGATCTAGATCTTGGAGTTCTTCGTGTTCTTCTTTCGTTCTTCCTCTCATTTTCCTCCCTAGCATTAGTTGCTTTGGTGGGATTTGGGAGAGAAGGACTTGGGAACTCCGTGTGCCCTTGCCATTGCATTTGGTGCATCGGTTTGAGTTCTCCACGGTGATACGTGGAAGTGAAGTTTGAGAAGCTTATTAGTCTTGGGTGTTTGGGCACCCTAGAGCTTGTTCCTCTTGGGTGCCTTGGCGCCCTAGACGGTTGGTGTTGTTCGGAGCTCAATCATTGTGGTGTAAAGCTCCGGGCAAGCGTCGGGGTCTCCAATTAGGTTGTGGAGATCGCCCCGAGCAATTTGACGGGTACCGGTGACCGCCCCCAAGGGTTGCCAAAGTGTACGGGTTCGGTGACCGCCCCCAAGGGTTGCCATTTGTACGGGTTCGGTGACCGCCCTCAAGGGTCCCTTAGTGGAATCACGGCATCTTACATTGTGCGAGGGCGTGAGGAGATTACGGTGGCCCTAGTGGCTTCTTGGGGAGCATTGTGCCTCCACACCGCTCCAAACGGAGATTAGCATCCGCAAGGGTGTGAACTTCGGGATACATCATCGTCTCCGCGTGCCTCGGTTATCTCTTACCCGAGCCCTTTACTTATGCACTTTACTTTGTGATAGCCATATTGTTTCTTGTCATATATCTTTCTATCACTTAGTTGTCTATCTTGCTTAGCATAAGTTGTTGGTGCACATAGGTGAGCCTAGTTGTTGTAGGTTTTGTGCTTGTCAAATTAACCGCTAGGTTTATTCCGCATTTGTTCAAGCCTTAACCGTAATTATTTTAAAGCGCCTATTCACCCCCCCTCTAGGCGACATCCACGTTCTTTCAATTGATATCAGAGCCTCGTCTCTCTTTTTAGGGCTTAACCGCCTAGAGTGTAAGGATGTCGACTAGGGGCTTAGGATTCTCTGACACTCTTAGTTTCGATGGCACAAATTTTGATGTTTGGGTAATTCGCATGCTTAATCTCTTTAGGGTCATGGACCCAAATTTAGAGCGAATTGTAGATATGGGTTTTTCTCCTCCAAAGGATCCCCAAAGATTATCTTTAGAGGATGAGAAAAACTCTTATCTCAATGCTCAAGCTTCTAATGTGCTTTTCGATGCTTTGAGCAATGTAGTTATCTTTCAACTCATGCCGTTTCGGGATGCTCATGAGTTGTGGACAAAGCTTCAAGATAAATATGGCATGTCCAAGATTTGTGGGGATGATTGTCCTCCCTCCACCTCCGATCGTATAGTCTTCTCAACTTCTTCTACTTCACCTACATGTGGTTTGCCACAAGGTAATGATATGGTGAGTAGTGTTGGTCATTGCAATGATGATAGTATGATTATTGTGGATGATCCTTCATCACTATCTTATTGCAATGCTCCTTCTTTGGGCTTTAACACTTCGAGCACTCCAAATGTTTCACATGCTTGTGTTGATAGTCCTTGCATATCATGTAGAAATTGCTTGACTAAATCTCATGATGATATGCTTGCTATGTCTTGTTGCCATGATAAAAATGCATCTATTTCCTCGAATTGTTGTGCTAACAATGTAGAGGAAACCCAACACTCCATGGAACAAGATGTGGTTTTTAATGGTGCTTCAAGGGATCCTACATTATCATCTATTGCGTTTTGCCTTATGGCCAAGGCTTCAAAGGTATCTCGTACCTTGAACCCCAATATGTCTCTTGATGATGATGTTGATGCTAATGATGATGAGGATAATGATGAAGCGAATGATAATGTTGCTTCCTTAAAAACTAAGGGGGAAATGATTTTTCAAGCTCTTCATAAAAATAAAATTGCTCGTTCCAACTTCATGGAAATCATGTCCATTGCCCTTGAGGGCAAGAAATATATTGATGTTGGAATCTCATCTTGAGGAGCATGAGGTCACCATTGAGAAAATGGAAGGTCATGAGCGTGATTACGCTAATGAGATCGCGGACCTCTCTCAAGCTCTTGAACTTGAACAAACCACCAAGGAATCTCTTGAGGTGACCTTTGCTCTAGAATTATCTAGAATAAAGGAATCCCGTGATAGAGCTCTCGAGGTGGCTAATGATTTCAAAACTAAAAATGCTAAGCTTGAAGTTGCTCATGCTAGACTCCTTGAGGATTTTGAGCACCTCGAAAATGTCTCAAGGGTCATCAAGGGTGAGCTCATCAAACTCACCGAGTCTCATGCTCAACTTGAAGCTTCTTATTTAAAAGAGCTTGCCAAGTTGTCCTCTCCTATTGTTGTTAATGATGATGCTTGTGCTACTAACTCTATTACTTGTGAAGCATCCATTTTGAAGGAGAATGTTGAGCTACGGGCTCAACTTGAGTTGCTATCTAGCAATTATGGGAAATTGGAAGAAAGCCATGAAAAGCTCTCAAGCTCTCATGATGATCTTCTAGTATCCCATAATGTGCTAAAGATAGCTCATGAGGCCATGATTGCTAAGGTAACATCTAGTGAGCCTCATGTGGATACTAGCACTACTTTTAGTCAAAATGCTATATTGCCTTGTGCTAGTCCTCGTAATTCATCCATGCATAACATTGGTACATCTTGTGATGAATTGCTTTCCTTGCCTTGTTGCTCTAACGATGAAGCTTATACTTCCTCTAGTGCTTGTGTTGAGACTAACCATATAGAGGAAATCAAAGAGCTCAAGGCCCAAGTCACTTCTTTGAAGAAAGACTTGGAAAAGTGTCATGAAGGGAAGGCCACACTCAACAATATCTTGAGTGTGCAAAAATCCCCCAATGACAAAGGTGGACTTGGATTCAACTCCAATAAGAAGAACAAGTCCAAGAGCAACAAGAAGAAGGGCCAAAAACAAGTCAAGAATTCGGCCAAGATCATTTGCTTCAAGTGCAAAATTGAAGGGCATCATGTTAGATCTTGCCCTTTGAAGAAGAAGGCCATTAGTGACAAGCAACAAGGGAAGCGGCCACAAGTTCATTCTCATGCTCAACCTCAAGTTGAAGAAAGGCCTCTTCCCAAGAAAACTCAAACTAATGCTTCTCAAGTTGAGAAATCAAGTGAGAAGAAAGTGAAGAGTAGACATTGCTACTTATGTCGTGAGAAAGGTCACGTCGCTTCTTCATGCACTAGTGGTAACTTATCCAACCCAATTATTATTGATGATATATATTCTCTTGGGAAGGATAAGGTTGGCAATGTGTTTGCCAAGTTTGTTGGTACTCAAAGTGGTGTCAAGAAAAGAACCATTTGGGTAGCCAAGCCTATTGTGACTAACCTCTTAGGACCCAACTTGGTTGGGGACCACCAAGTTCAAACTTGATCAATAGGTGTTGTGGGAGGGCATTGGGGACTTGGCTACATTATGAAGAGTTAAGGGGTCTTCATCATTCATATTGTCTCAAGCCAAGTCATTCGGATTATCAAGTTTCTATCTTATATCCAATGTTCCTCCTTGCGGTAACTCGTGCTTAAATTGTTTACATTGAAAGTTACTTGCCCCTTTTGCATGTTTTGGTTTTGTACCATGCATGTGTTTGTATATGTTGTGCTTCCAACTTTCTTATCTTGAGCAATCAAGTATGTGTGTGTTGGTTTGAACAACATGTACGTGTGTGTCGTGCGTTGAGCCTTTATGCTTCTTGTTTGTATCCTAGTTGGCTCGTGTGAGAGATTAATGGAACATCCCATTTTGGGGGAGTGATGTGCTTTGTGCACCTCACAATCCTATAAATGTGTGTACATAAGGAATACCATCTAGTATTGATATTACAAGATTATCTAGTCGCTAGGTGGTATGTCTCTCATGAGAAATTCAAATTCTAAAAAGTCCTTTAATTATCTCTTGTTGGATACTCTTATTGCCTCTTGTTAAGTTTTTCCTTGGTATCACATTATGAGGGAGTAATATGCTATGTGCATATTACAAGCCTAGAAAATGTGTACATTTGAGATATTGTCACTTAGAGTTGATATTATTAATTATCTTGTTCCTAGGTGACATGTTAGCTCTACAAGTTGCAATTTGCTTGTGTTTGTTGTGAAGATGATGTTGGATATCCTTGTTATCTACCACCGGGAATTATTTCCAAATACTTCTTGTCTTTTGACAATTGGTACTCACTTATGTGTGGTAGAATTTATTGATCATCTTTACATTGGCTTTTGTTTTTATTTTCCTTATCTCTTGCCAAGGATTGTGTCCACTCCCGTTGTCTTGCATACCACTTGTGGATCTTGTTAATTTCTTGTTCTTGTCTAGTGTTTTCTAGATATAGTGAAAGTGGTGATCCCACCTTGTGCATTTTGTATTCAAATGCAAATTCTCTATAATGCACAACTCGTGGGGGAGCTATCCTATTTTCTTTAGAACACTCTTCTTGTGATCCTTATCAAGTGTGTTTTGGTGGAAGGCAAGCCGTTTCTTTTTGGTACTTTGTGCCATCATGAAACTTTGTAGAGGGCATGGTTTGTTTGGAACCATCCTCTCTTTTGGGAGTTTGATTTCTTTCATTTTGAGTGTGCCAATGGATATCTCATTCCTTGATGTATCGTTTAATGATATCTTCCAAGTGATGATTTCTCCATTTGGTAATCTATTTTCTCTTGGTATTTCTTTCTCATTTGGTATCGCTTCTTGAAATTCTTGAGCATGCATAGTCACTTCGTGTATTTTATTTGGCATGTTTTCTTTCTTTGATCCAATATATAGGGGAAACTCCACCAAGTCTCAATTTGGATGAGATGTGCATGAAATTCATTTCCATTTCTATATGCACATATGTTTGTGGAGTTTGTCCTATGTATTGGTGTTTCTAACTCTTTGGTCCCAATGAGTTTGGGTACCATTCTGTTTGTGTTGTTGTTCTAGGAACAATTGGAGATGCATTGGATGCTCGGCTCACTCACAAGGAAGGTGTTGTCACCATGTGCTTATTGGAGTCAAGCTAGGATGATCAATGAACTACTATCTACCTTCAATTGGTATCTACTACATCCGTACAATGGTATCTCGGTAACAAGTATCATCATCTACTTCATGCACACATTTCTTGCATCAACCTTGTGTAGGTTGTATCATGGCATGTAATTCTTGATTCGTTCTTATGATACTTGTTTCCTTTCTCAAAGCATCCCAACGATGATCTCGTGTTGCTAGTTGTGATGTCTTTGATGATTGTGTGGTAGGAGTTCATTTATATACTATAAGACCATATCTAGCCATGTGCTATGCTTTCAAGCAAATATCTTAGTGGTATATTTATGACTTCCTTGTGGATATCTTGTTCTTTCCTTGTGTAACCATTTCGTGTGTACATCCTTCTTTGTGGATCGATATCATCATGATCTTCATCTACCTAGAATCTTATACACTTGAGAGAAGTTGCATATCTAGTTGATATCCCTTTCTTTCACGTCCACCTTTTCCTTCTTGTTTTATTTCTTTGGTGGCTCCATGAAAGTGTGTGCCTTGAGTGCGGGTCATATCTCATTGCATCTTGCTGCACTCTTGTGTGGTGAAGATCATTTTCCTCATGCTTGTCTTGACGAGGCTTTTTGCCATCTTAATTGGTATCCCTCGTCTTGATGAGGCTTTCACTTTCTATCTTCACCATGGGTTGTCACAAGCTTGGTTGTTATTTCACTTTTTAGTAAGCTTGTGTATCCATTTGCTTGCTGTGTGTGTGTGGGAAGGACATGTCTGGCACCTTGTATCTCATTTATCCAAGACTATGTTGATGCTTAATGCTCATCCTTATATTAGTCTTCTCAAGTGCTTTGCCATGACTCACACACATCGGTTTTGGTTGAGCCTATTCTTAAGTTGCCTCTTTTACATGTTGCTCAACCATGTGTTTGTTGCAAGTGATAGGCTTAGTTTCCTTTATGCTCACTTGCTCTTGTTGTGAGTTTCTATTGATTTTGGGGGAGCTATGATCCTATTTTGTGCACTTTGTATCAAAATACAAATATTCTTATGTGTGCACAAATCATGGGGAGCTTCTCTAGTTTCTTTAGAACACTCCTTTGCTCATATCATAATATCTTTTTCATGTGGCTCATAGGAGCATTGGTCTTGTTAGTTCAATTGGTATCTTTTGGTAGCTTGTTTCAATTGGTATCTTTTGATTGCCTGATTGCTTGTTTCTCTCTTTGTTATGTCTTTGTGGCATATCATTCTTTGGCAATCTTTGTGCCTCAATATAGTTTGTCTTCCTCCAAGTATTTACCTTTGGATATGTGTATGGCATTCCACTCTCTTGTTGAGAAATACACAATTTATGGAGGAACACTTTTTATAAGCTTTTCGCCCATTTTGGCAATCGATGCCAATGGGGGAGAAGTTTCAGAGAGTTTTGTGGAGAAGTTTTCAGAGTTTCTCCTTGCTTTGATTTTGTTCCTAAGCATTTGCATCTCATACTCATGCATCATTGGTTGTTGCATTGCATGGTGATGCATAATTCCATATATAAACTCTCTTGAAAGTGATTGTCATCAATTACCAAAATGGGGGAGATTGAAAGGACATGCGGTGCCCCCATGTGTGGTTTTGGTAATTGATGACATTCTCTATGAACTAATGGTTGCACTGAGTTATATTTGAAGGATTTGTCCATAGGAATTTCTTGAAGTCCATGTGTTGGTTTCAAGGAGTTTATGAGTTGACCAAGGTGCTATTAAGGAATTATCCAAAGATTGGTCATGTGAGTGTTGAGCTTATTGCAAGCATGTCTTGAAGAAGAAGAGTGTGTGATCATTCATGTCTACCTTCAAGACATCATCCAAATGAAGAGAGTTGGAAAGATTCAAGGTTGATCAAGACTAAGTCAAAGAGTGAATCAAGTTGATCAACACACAAAGCGTAGAAGATGTACTGAGAGGGATCAAGTGATCCCATGGTATGGTAAGCATTGTCAATTACACTTTGTGTACTAACCCATGGTCTTCGTGAGAGTTCTTTGTGGGGTTAGGTTGCGGTGTGCACGTTCAAGTGATGCATCATGAAGAGATCAAGTGCTTGAAGATTGCCGTCCATTGTGGTGACAATGGACTTGTGAAGATGTGCCGAAGAGTGGCTCACCCATAGTGGAGTATGGGGGAGCAATCAACTAGTCTTCATCGAGCGAACGCAATCAAGAAAGGTGGTCCAACTTGAGGGAGTCAAGATCGTCATCATCTAGCTCAAGTGGACTTCGTGCAAGGCAAAGGTTTGCCCTTGATAGGTTTTATATTTTACCGGTCTCATGGTGATAGTTTGGAGACCGGGTTATAGGATCGATAGCCGTACTATCAAGGGGGGCTCTCAAGTGAGTAGCTTGATCGTATCGTTCGTCGAGAGCTCAAACCATTGCATCCTTGCATCATCTTTCTTGATTCTTATTTGTATTTTCTTTTGAGGATTTAGATCTTGTGGTTATCTTCGTGACAAGCTCTAGTACATCGAAAACGGATTTCATATGCTTCTTCTATCGCGTTTTCAGTGTTGGAGGTTTTACCGGTCTTTTTCGAGGAAGGGTTCTCACCATTTTCTCATGGGACTTTTCTTATTTGCTTCTTATTGATATTTCTACCAAGATTGTATTAGCCCATGTCGTTAGCTTTCCAACAAACTTGGTTTCGTTGAATTCGGAGTCCGTTTGCAGAAGTTGTGGCAGTTTTGGTGTTCTGAAAAGGCTGCAGCGGTACTACCGCGGATTGGAGCGGATGTAATTTTTTACTACCGCGGCTACTACAGCGGTAGTACCACTCCAGACCAAAATCTCGTATTAGGTCCAGCGGTGGTAGGCACGGATGTATTTTTTTAGTACCGCTCGCTAGCAGTAGTACCGCTACCCTTTGCGGTAGTACCGCTATCCCTAGCGGTAGTACCGTGAGGTCGAGCGGTAGTACCGCTCCGGCGGTTCTACCGGCCTTTTGCCTCCTCGCTGTTGTTTTTCTAAGGGCTTCCACCGCCCTAGCGGTAGTACCGCTCCTTGGAGCGGTAGTACCGCTCGGTTAGGGCTGTGAGGGTAACGGTTGGATTTTTCCCCACCTATAAAAGGGGGTCTTCTTCCCCAATGGACCTTATCTCTTTAGCTCGTGTTCCTCCCCCATTGTTGACCTTCTTCGAGCTTGCTAACTCTCAATCCCTCCAATGATTCTTGCTAGTTCTTGAGGGAAAAGAGAGAGGAGATCTAGATCCACGTTTCCACCATTCACTTTCTCCTCTAAGTGAGGGGAACCCCTTGGATCTAGATCTTGGTGTTCTTCGTGTTCTTCTTTCGTTCTTCCTCTCATTTTCCTCCCTAGCATTAGTTGCTTTGGTGGGATTTGGGAGAGAAGGACTTGGGCACTCCGTGTGCCCTTGCCATTGCATTTGGTGCATCGGTTTGAGTTCTCCACGGTGATACGTGGAAGTGAAGTTTGAGAAGCTTATTAGTCTTGGGTGTTTGGGCACCCTAGAGCTTGTTCCTCTTGGGTGCCTTGGCGCCCTAGACGGTTGGTGTTGTTCGGAGCTCAATCATTGTGGTGTAAAGCTCCGGGCAAGCGTCGGGGTCTCCAATTAGGTTGTGGAGATCGCCCCGAGCAATTTGACGGGTACCGGTGACCGCCCCCAAGGGTTGCCAAAGTGTACGGGTTCGGTGACCGCCCCCAAGGGTTGCCATTTGTACGGGTTCGGTGACCGCCCTCAAGGGTCCCTTAGTGGAATCATGGCATCTTTTATTGTGCGAGGGCGTGAGGAGATTACGGTGGCCCTAGTGGCTTCTTGGGGAGCATTGTGCCTCCACGCCGCTCCAAACGGAGATTAGCATCCGCAAGGGTGTGAACTTCGGGATACATCGTCGTCTCCGCGTGCCTCGGTTATCTCTTACCCGAGCCCTTTACTTATGCACTTTACTTTGTGATAGCCATATTGTTTCTTGTCATATATCTTGCTATCACTTAGTTGTCTATCTTGCTTAGCATAAGTTGTTGGTGCACATAGGTGAGCCTAGTTGTTGTAGGTTTTGTGCTTGTCAAATTAACCGCTAGGTTTATTCCGCATTTGTTCAAGCCTTAACCGTAATTATTTTAAAGCGCCTATTCACCCCCCCCCCTCTAGGCGACATCCACGTTCTTTCTAACGTAACTACTCACAAAGCATATTCATGTTCATAATCAGAGGGGTATTAATTATCATTAAGGATCTGAACATATGATCTTCCACCGAATAAACCAACTAGCATTAACTACAAGGAGTAATTAACACTACTAGCAACCCACAGGTACCAATATGAGGTTTTGAGACAAAGATCGGATACAAGAGATGAACTAGGGTTTGAGAGGAGATGGTGCTGGTGAAGATGTTGATGGAGATTGACCCCCTCTCGATGAGAGGATCGTTGGTGATGACGATGGCTTCAATTTCCCCCTCCCAGAGGGAAGTTTCCCCGGCAGAACAACTCCGTCGGAGCCCTAGATTGGTTCTGCCCAGGTTCCACCTCGAGACGGCGGCGCTTCGTCCCGAAAGCTTCCTTCTTATTTTTTTCAGGGCAAAAGACACCATATAGCAGAAGATGGGCATCGGGGGCCTGCCAGGTGGCCCACAAGGCAGGGGGCGCGCCCAGGGGGGTAGGGCGCGCCCTCCACCCTTGTCGATGGCTGGTGGCCCCCCTCTGGTGCTTTCTTCGCCCAATATTTTTTATTAATTCCAAAATGACTCTCTGTGAAGTTTCAGGACTTTTGGAGTTGTGCAGAATAGGTCTCTAATATTTGCTCCTTTTCCAGCCTAGAATTCCACCTGCCGGCATTCTCCCTTTTCATGTAAATCCTGTAAAATAAGAGAGAAAAGGTATAAGTGTTGTGCCATAATGTGTAATAACAGCCCATAGTGCAATAACTATCAACATGAAAGCATGATGCAAAATGGACGTATCAGTTCTCTCTCAGAAAATGAGTAGTGGAAGTGTAGGCACGTTCTAATGGCTCTCTCTTGAATGGAGATGGGGGTGGAGGGGTATATATAGCCTCCACACAAAATCCAACCGTTACACACATTTGACCCAACTCGGTCAGACCGAATAGAAGAACTCGGTGAGACCGATTCAGTTCAAGATGTGAACGTTAGGAATCTTGGTGGGACCGACTGGAACAACTCGGTGGGACCGATGTGCAAGGGCTAGGGCAAAACCTCATCTCGGTGTGACCGATTGCTTGAACTCAATGAGACTGATTTCAGCAATGAGCAAACAGAGAGTTGGTCAAGCAAACTCGGTGGGACCGATTGCTCATTTCGGTGAGACCGAATGTTACAAAGGGAAATAGAGAGTTTGCAGGGCCGTCTCGGTGAGACCGAGATCCGTATCGGTGTGACCGAATTGTCTAGGGTTTCTGGCAGTGGTTATGTCAACTGAACTCGGTGGCACCGGATAGATCAAATCGGTGGGGCCGAGTTTGACTTTAGTTTTTGGACATATGTGGAAATGAGAAAGTGGCTGAGGGTTTTGGAGAAATATCACTAAGCATTTTGAGCAAGTAGACCATTAAGCAACACCTCATCCCCTCTTAATAGTATTGGCTTTCCTATGGACTCAATGTGATCTTGGATCACTAAAATGAAAATGAAGAGTCTTGAGCTTTTGCCAATCTTTGTCCTTAGCATTTTGAGGGGTCCACATCTCTAGTCCATGCCATGCCAATCATTGAACTTTCTGAAATATTTAACTTGAATGGATATTAGTTCAATGAGCTATATGTTGTTATGAATTACCAAAACCATCCGAGGATTAGTTGCACTTTCAATCTCCCCCTTTTTGGTAATTGATGACAACATATAGATCAAAGCTTCGCCAAATGATAATACGAATGAAATACATCGTCGCTTTGAGAAGTATGTGATAAGCAAGAGCTCCCCCTAAGTTTGTGCACTATTTAAATTTTGCGTTTGAATGCAAATGCACAATCGATTAGGATCATGGGTCACTCTTCCATGTCACATACATCTTGGTGGAGCGCTCAAAATGATAAGAGTTAAATAACATGCACTCATCACCAAGGGTAAACATGATTGATCATACACAAATATCATAGATATCATCATGCAAGCACACATTAAGGCATAGTATGATCAAACACATGATCACATAAGTATCTCACGAGCATAACACACATAGTAGCATAGGAATCAAACAAGCAAATGACCAAAGTAGCAAGAGAGGCAGATAAAAGGCAAAACACTCTCTCTCTCGAAGCCTAATGATCTATACACTTTCTCCCCCTTTGGCAACAAGTTACTAAAAAGCTTGAAAATGCATAGTGCTATGCAGCTCTCTAGGCACGATCTCCGGGAGCTTCTGAAGGGGTCTTCTGACTTGTTGCTCCGGTGTGCGTAGATGGCGTGGAGATGAGAGCATCTGCAAATGCTTTGGCTAAGGTCTGTGGAGCTGGAGGAGTTGAAACTGGAGGTGCAATCATGGCAGTTGCTGCAGGTGTTGAAATAGAAGTCCTGGTGTCACTGACAACTGGCACTGCTGAAGACCTTTGTGCCCTTGGCACTCTCTGAAAAGTATTTGTGGTAGGTCTGTCATTCCTGTCCTCAACTTCTTCCTGGAGCTTCTCCACAGTTATCTGTATCTCTGTGACCTTCACATCTAGATCATGAATTTTAGTCTCAATGATCCTCTCAAGACTCTCTTGATTTTGAGTCAGGGTGGCCAAGCCCTTCTCAATTCTCACAGTAGCCTCAAGCAGATAACTGAGTTGATCCTGCTTGGTCTTGAGCATCACAGTAGAAGCATCTGGTGCACTGGCTTCCTTTGCTGCTTTTGTAGCTTTTGCTCTCTCTCTCTTCTCCTGGGCTTCAACTAAAGTAGGATGTGATGCATCCTTGACAACCTCGTTTTCCTCAAATTCAGGCCTCAGGGGAAGATGCTCTTTGTCCAGAAGATAAGTCCCTGTTCTGATCTTGGAATTGATCAACATCTGTATGTGGGGCATATCCACATGATCTCTTCTTATCAGCAGCAGTTCTCTTCACTGTTTCAACAATTAAGCTCATTACCTTGAACTACTGAGGTACATCAAACATATGAAGCAAGTTGATGGAGTGACCACGGATCATCCTATGATCTCCTGACTTGGGCAAAAGAGTGTGCCTCAATATAGTGTTGATTGTTGTCAGGCCAACAAGCAGGAAGTAGATAGATCCAAGCTTGTGAGTCTCCAGGGCATCATCAGGAATTTCCTTGTACATATTTGCCATGGAGTTGTGATCCTTCCTAGGCTTCGCATACACATCTGTGTCATCCTCCTCTTCATTTGGGGCATTGATCAACTTGCCCCACTCAGAGATTGTAGATAGATACCTTGTACCTTCAGTCATCCAGACAATCTTTCCATCTGGGTAGAAGTGAGCAGCGGAATAGAAATGCATGATCATCTCATCGTTCCACTTGGTCAACTTCTGACCAACAAACTTGTCCACTTCATTCATCCTGAAGCTCTCATGCACACATGGGAAGTAGTCCTCATTGTCATCAATGTAATCCCAATCAACCCATCTCATGTCACACACAATGGGCTTCTTGTCCAACAAGACTGTCTCATAGAAATCCTGCTGTTCCTTAGTGTGGAAACGATAGTCTACAACAGTTCTCCTTCTGGTGGCATAGGGATCAGTCTGTATCCATAGTCTCAGACCTGCATCCTTTCTCAGCTTCATATTCTCTCCCACGGGATGATCATCACTATGATCTGGAATCTTGGGCTTTAGTTTTCTGAGCACTTGTTGCTCTTCATCTTCTTGAACCTCAGGCACTGGGGCCTTGTTCTTCTCAGCAGCAGATATGTTCCTCGTTAATCTCTTGGGTGCAGATGGTTTTGGAGCTTGAGCTTGAGCTGAAGGCTTGGGGGCAGACTTGGGCTTAGATGGAGCAGCCCCAGTCCTTATGGCATCCCCCATAAGCTTCTGAGTCTTTGCAGGAGGTGCAACAGGCTCTTCCTCCTCATCATCTTCATCAGAATCTCTAATCATAGTTGGTTTTCCAATGACTCTGGCAATAGTCTTCTTAACTCTCTCCTTCCTCTTCTTTCCTCCAGCAGCCTCTTTCTTCTCTTCTCCAGCACCACTTGCTGGCTGTGCTTGCTCTTGAGTTGAGGCTCTAGCTTTTGACATAGGATTCCTCTTAGCAGGAGCCTTCTTCTGCATTCCAAGCTTGGTTGCAGCAACAACATACTCCTTTTTGAGTACCTTCTTCTTGAAGGTCACCTCCTCCTCAATGACAAAATCCTCATCCTCAGATTTTGAAGTTCTCTTCTTCCTTGTACTTGTTGCTGCCTTTGGCAAGTTTCTGGGAGTGCTTCTGCTCCCCTCATCATAACTGTTGTTGGAGGGACTAATGCCCTCACTATGGTTGAGCTGCTCTTATGACTTGTTCTGGCTGTCACTGCCTTCTGACATAGCTAAATCTGACCCTGTGAATAGTTGGGTATAGATAGAGTGGATGAGCATCACAAAGTACAACTATTTTGCAAAAATATTGAGTCAAAAACTTAATTTTAGTTTTCTGCAGAAAGCATTACAGAGCTACCGATTTGACAAACTCGGTGACACCGAAGCATAAACAGAGTCTAAACACATAGTTTCGGTCAGACCGAAATGCAGTTCGGTGACTCCGAGATGCTAGGGTTTCACAGAGTAAGTGATTTCGGTCGCACCGATTAGTACACTTCGGTCAGACCGAGTTGTAATTATGCAATGGCCAGGGCCAAATCGGTGAGACCGAGATCCTCCGATCGGTCGGTCCGAGATGAGTTCGGCGGAAACCTAACCCTAAGTTTTTGCATCAAATCTATTCTAGTGGATTCTTTTGGTGGATATATTGATCTCATACGTGGGAAGAACAATGGCAAAGATCTTTGTGCAAGAATCGGAATAATGGAGCGCACAAAGAGGTCAAGTCCGTACCCTAACTTGGTGACAAACTTGCTACGGCAGCAACGGCGGTGAGAATCCCGTTGACGGCGGCGGAGACCAGCGGCAGAGGGGCACTGGCGACGAAGGAGACGATCCGCAGACCAAGGGGGTGGCAGAGCTGGGAGGCGCAGTCGAGTGTTTGGAGAAATTTCCAAATTTTCAACCCACTGTATATATACCCAGTCACTGTCGGTGTGACCGAGTGGAACGACTTGGTGGCACCGAGATGCAAAACTGCTAGCAGTTGCTGCAACTTAGTGTGACCGAATTATTCAAATCGGTTGCACCGAGATGAAAACCTAGATCAACTTAATGAATTCGGTGAGACCGAGCAGGAGTGAGTTGGTCTGACCGAGATGGATTAAGAGGTTTTTGAAGTGAAGCCCTTGACGGATCGGTGGCTCCGAGTGCTCCTCACCTGGAGGGTCCGAATTCGACTTGTTCAAACTTTGTGATGTAGCATGAATAGAGTTTGAGACGAGAAAAGCATAGATAGCTAGAGGGAGTACTTAGGCATTCTTGTCCATCCATTTGGCAAAAAGAAAAACCAAACAATCAAAGTAACAAATGGATGTCCTCGAATGGAGAAAAATTATGCAACCAACATGCTCACACAATAAGATGGCAAATAAAATATGTGGCAAAGCATGCACAAACACTCTAGCATCTATCAAGCAATTTGTGATGACTAAGTCATCTATATATGAGTATATTGACTTAGGAGTCAAATGAGAACATTTGATCATAGGTCATACTCATCGTTTAAGCACAAGTGGGGTTACCACTTTTACATAAAGTATTGTTGTGTTCACACCATTTGAGTTGCTTTAGCTCAATTCTTAGAGCAAAGCTCCCCCTAGATGTGATATCCCCCCTTAGAGGGATGAACTAACCTTGGGTTTTGTCGATGATGACTTCATGTAGGTATTGAAGATGTGGATGCTCAATGTTGATGTAGATCATTTGGAGCAATCCATTGGAGTGAGTTGCACTTCCAATACCTACATGGGTTAGTCCCACAAGGAACACATAAGGATATCCATAGACATAGAGTGAAATACACATATGATGATGTCCATGAAAGCATTAGGTTACCTTGTCCCTCGTCTTACCAACAAGAGGGTTTGTGACTCCTTGAACTAGTGCAAGATATGGAAGTTGATTGCACTTGTCCTTGCCAAAATGAATATGAGTGAAGTATGTTGGCGGAGTCACCCTCAAGAACTCTCTAGTTCTTATTCTTTGGGACCCACACTGGTACCGTAAGGTGCTATACAAACGGTTTTTAACCCCTTTCCACGACGGCATTTGGAACCGTCGCCAAGTGAGTGTGGGCGATAGGGGGGTCCTTCCCACACGATCCAGAAACCATTAGAGATGGGCGAGCGGCTACTGACGATCGCCATAGAATAAACGTATGAGAAGCCGCCCCAGTCCCACACGTTACATCTCGACGTTATGTTTCTGATCAGAGAGACATCCCAAACGATTACGCCGCTATAGTCGTGTGAAAAAGGTGGACATCAACATTTAATATACCGATATGTTTGTGATAGGTACGTTATCGCACACGGTTAAAGAATGTAAAATGTGTGCGGTGCCTCTACTAACGCCAACGTGCCCATTTTCATAACTGTGTGCGATTCGTATTCCTATCACACACGCACACTGGTTTGAAACGTTTGCCGTATTACCATGAATCGCACACGCATATGAGATGAAACCGTGTGTGCGTCCGTCGGGCATCGCAAACGTTTCACGTCAAAGAACCGTCTGTTCTCTTTTTTTCATCGCACACGCTGTTTTCTTTCTAACCGTCTGCACATTATTTTATTCGCTCCTGTATATTTTTATTTTTCCTTGTAATTTATTATTCGAATTGAAAATTTCGAAATATGAAACGTGCAGTTCAAATTCTCAGCACAATGGTTCAACAACGAATCCATAAATAAAATTGTCAGTACAATATGTTCAGTAATTACAGGATTAGACAGTAATTAACTATGATGAACCATAATATTTAGAGGCGGTAAAGGTGAAGAGACAAGTGTAAATCATTTTGACTGCCGATGGTGTTGAAGAAGCGGAATGCCCATAATGTGCCTTCCTGCATGCCATAAGCACGAACAACTTTTGTCCAACCCCTTGTGACGATCGCCCGCCCATCCTTCACCGCCTTCAGGAAGACTTCTAGAGCATTATCATGGTAGCATGAATTATATACTTTAACCTTAGTTGCCTCCACTCCGGTCATGTAGTTTGCAAGGTAATCATCAGTAAATAGCTTTGGAAACCACTGAAAAGAGAAAAATATCAGATACTGAGGTCTAATAGAGTAACTTGTTGTGGGCAGGGGGAAAAGGCAACACATTACTTACCATCCTAAAGTTCACTGTTGTCTTGGACAAAGTGTAAATAAAGAGCTTAATTCCCATCACCCGTTTCTTTCGGCTAACAATCTTTCTTAGTTTCCTCACTTGACGCTTGTTCATGAATATCTCATTGCCCCATACGCAAAAGGGATCGAAGCCTGGATCAGTACCGCTCATATATGTACCTACAAGCAACCAGTAAATGTTAGAAGCTAAACTGAGATTGCACAAATGATGTAAAATACAACTACCTATGTTCCTAAGTACAAGTATTTTTAGAGATTTCAATATGAACTACATACGGATGTATATAGAATTATAGATATAGTTTAGATTAGAATCTAGATTCACTCATTTTGCTCCTTATGTAGTCTATATTGGAATCTCTAAAAATACTTATATTTAGGAATAGATGGTGTATAAGACATGGGATGCAGCTAACCTCGACAGCAAACAACAACATCACCCATTGTAGCCCTGTGTAAGTACATGGAAAGCCAATGTTAACTACAACAGGGTTAACATCCACCAAAAATAGCAAATGGTAATAAAACGGCAGCATCTGTAGTGATATCTTCATTGCGAAAGAGTAGCACGGTAGCAAAGGGATGGATTAAAAAATGGATACAACTGTTAATTGCAACAGGCTTAACAACATCCTAAGTCATGTTTTGTAAGTTTGTAGCCATTGAAATACAACTGTTTAAAAATGGATACAACTGTTAATTGCAACTGGCTTAATGGCCATTGAAACCGGTACTGATAAAAATGCAATTGGCAGAGTTAAACATCACAAGGCAGGTGCTGCCAGAGTAGATAATGGCCCAGTTGTCTATAAAAAGGTAGGGAAAATAGCTAAAACGTGTTAGGCATGTTTACTACAACATGCTTAATACATCGACCGTACAAAACATAGCCATTAATTGCAACTGGTATTGGTAAGATTGAACTGGTGAGTTCATACTTGGTAAGTCCTGAGAGGTAGTTGCTGGGGCACTTCATCTTGGCCAGAGCCCGCCCAAAGTCAGCGGCGGCGGAGGCGAGCTCTTCCTCCGGGTCGAAGCGTGGATCAGTGCCACCGACATGTGTACCTACAAGAAGCAAGTAAATGTTAGAAGCCAAACTGCAATTGCACAAATGATGTAAAATACTGTAAGACATGGGATGCAGCTAACCTTGACGGCAAACAACAGCATCGCCCGTTATGGCCCTGCGTAAGTACATGGAAAGGCATGTTAAGTACAGCAAGGTTAGCATCCACCAAAAATAGCAAATTGGCAGCATCTCTAGTATATCTTCATTGCGGAGAGTAGCATGGTAGCAAAGGGACAGATTAAAAAATGGATACAACTGATAATTGCAACAGGTTAAACAACATCCTAAGTCATGTTTTGTAAGTTTGTAGCCATTTAAATACAACTATTTAAAAATGGATTCAACTGTTAATTGCAACAGGCTTAATAGCCATTGAAACCGGTACTGATAAAAATGCAGTTGGCAGAGTTAAACATCACAAGGTAGGTGCTACCAGAGCAGAGAATGGCCCAGTTGTCTATAAAAAGGTAGGGAAAGTAGCTAAAACATGTTAGGCATGTTTACTACAACATGCTTAATACATCGACCGTACAAAACATAGCCATTAATTGCAACTGGTATTGGTAAGATTGAACTGGTGAGTACATACTTGGTAAGTCCTGAGAGGTAGTTGCTGGGGCACTTCATCTTGGCCAGAGCCCGCCCAAAGTCAGCGGCGGCGGAGGCGAGCTGTTCCTCCGGGTCGAAGCGTGGATCAGTGCCACTGACATGTGTACATACAGGCAACCAGTAAATGGTAGAAGTTAAACTGCAATTGCACAAATGATGTAAAATACTGTAAGACATGGGATGCAGCTAACCTCGATGGCAAACAACAGCATCGGCTGTTATGACCCTGTGTAAGTACATGAACAGGCATGTTAAGTACAACAGGGTTAGCATCCACAAAAAATAGCAAATGGGCAGCATCTCTAGTGATATCCTGAGTCATGTATTGTAAGTTTGTTGCTGGTATTGGTGAAATTGAGCTGGACAGTTAATACTTGAACATCACACAGTGTGCAGTACTGAAATAAACAAGGCACGAACATGCTTAATACATCAACCGTACAAAACATAGCCATTGCAATTGGTATTGGTAAGATTTAGCTGGTCAGATCATACCTGTTAAGTCCTAGGGGGTAGTCACTGGGGAACTTCATCTGGGCCAGAGCCTGCACCATGTCGGCGGCGGTGGAGGCGAGGTGTTCCTCTGGGTCAACACGCACAGCGGCCATGGCGCCATGGACCGCCATCAGCTCCTCGACCTCCACGTGATATGTGGTTGGGCTTGCGCGGTGATGCTCTGGAGGTAGGGCGGTGGGGATTTGGAGGCATGAGGATGTTTCGCAGGCGCCATTTAAGCAATCAGGCCGCAGCCGTGATACAGATCGGTGGGTTACCTGACTAGATCTGAGCAGAACGTAGATGTGGTTGATGTTGTGGTTGCGGCGGCAGCGGTTTGAGCTGCCGGTAGGGGGAGGCGCGGGGGGGGGGTGATACTGAGGAAATTTGATGGGTGGGGATGTGGTTGGAGGAATAAATTCTGAAATCACGCGCCTAATGAAAATTTTGCTGCGAAACTTGAAACTTGGGCGGGGGAAACACACAACGCAGACGAAGCACGTAAAATACTCGTGTGCGAGAAAAGAGAAAATTGGCAGATCCCATCTCCAAAAAAATGTACACGTGTAGTTGATTTTTTTCGGTCAATGGTATGCCTGGTTTATTAGGAAACATCGCACAGGTAACTGACTTATAGATCATTAACGCAAAAAAACGCACACGGGTACGCCATAGAAACCGTGTGTTTTGTGATCTTCTAATGATTAACGCAAAAAAACGCACACGGGCACACATGCTAATCAACACTCAAAGCCCTCAAAGGATGCTCTTACCGACATTGTATGTTAATACTACAAACTTAAAGTACTTCTGGTAATTTGCTCTAAGACTACGGGCAACACACGCACTAACTACTTCTCACATGCTACCATCGGGGCATGCTGGCCAGACGTCGGCGTTCTCCTTCTCGGCCTTATAGGCGGCAGCCCACCGTGCTTCGATCTCTGCCAAGCTCTCCTCACCATGGCGTGCGGCCTGTTCTTTCTTGCGGCGGCGGGACTCTCTTTTCTTGACTGCTTTCTGCCTTTTCCGCTACTTCTGTGCGGCTTTGGCCGCCTCTAGATCCACCGCCCATTCAGCCATGGCAGCCTCAAAGTCCGCCCACGTAACTGTGTGGCCGCCGACGGTGATGAACTCAGCGCGGCGATATGCCATCGCTTCCTTACCATGTGTGCGGTCGCGGGCGGCGAGATGCCATCGCTTCCTTACCATGTGTGCGGTCGCGGGCGGCGAGGAACGCGGCGTGGCGGGATGCCATCGCTTCCTTACCAGTTACTGTGCGCCGCGGTGCCATGAACGACGCTTGGAGAGAGCTCTGGGACGGAGGGGCCGGGCAGCCGTACAGTGCGGTGGTTTTTAAGAGCTCAACAACAAACGACAAAGGAAATTTGGCTTCCCTTACAATTTTGCTCATTCATTATCACACACGGTTCATCTCCTTCGCTTCCGGAAACAGTGTGCGCTGAGCCTATTGTGTGTTGCGTTATGATTGGCCGGAATCCCAGCCACGCAGATCGCACGTGTGCACCATAGGATGCGCCGCCATTGAACGGCAATCCACGTCCCTCACATCACACCCGTGCAGTTGTAGCTGGATTGGATTCATATGCGCTAAATGCCTAGAAAATGCACATAATCCCCTAAATATGGTAAATGAGGCTGGAAAAATGCCAAATTTGAACACGGTGATTTGCAGGGTGTATGTTCATCGTAGAAAAAAAACTCCAGGGCAAAGAACGAAGAAAATTTGGATTCGCCTTCAATCTTGGTGATTTCCCTCTCAAAAGCATGGAACTTCCTCGGTGATGGTTCGATTTATGAAGGGCGTGCATGACGACATAAGCCAAACCTTCTCAATTTTTTACCAGGGCATGGTGAGGTCATACCATGGCACCATGCCAGGCGTCATGTTTTTCAAGCATTTATTTTATTTTTTTCTATAGTTGAAAATCCAATAAACAAACATTTGTGGTTGACTATTGCCACACATTTCATCGAAATATCTGTCCATTCCTTGTAAAAGGCATGAGAATTTACTAAATGGCACGAGCATGGTTTTCCAGGCCGTTCTTGTGCACCCTTTCATGCACCAATTGTTTGAACTTGAATTATGTGCATTAATGCCTAGAAAATGCACATAATCCCCTAAATATGGTAAATGAACCCGGAAAAGTGCCAAATTTGAACACGGTGATTTGCAGGGTGTGTGTTCATCGTAGAAAAAAACTCATGGACAAAGGACAAAGGAAATTTGGATCCCCATTCAATCTTGGTGATTTCCCCCTCGAAACCATGAAACTTCCTCGGTGATGGTTCGATTTATGAAAGGCGTGCATGACGACATAAGGAAAACATTCTCAAATTTTTACCAGGGCACGGTGAGGCCATACCATGGCACCACGCCAGGCGTCATGTTTTCCAAGCATGTATTTCATTTTTGTATAGTTGTTAACCCAGTAAACGACGCATTTATGGTTGACTATTGCCACACATTTCCTTGAAATATCTGCCCATTCCTTATAAAAGGCATGAGAATGTACTAAATAGCACGAGCATGGTTTTCCAGACCGTTCTTGTTCACCTTTTCATGCACCGATTGTTCGAATTTGAATTATGTGCATTAATGCCTAGAAAATGCAAGTAATCCCCTAAATATGGTAAATGAGCCCAGAAAAATGTCAAATTTGAACATGTTGCATTTGAGGCGGTATGTTGATCGTTGGAAAAAAACTGAATGACAAACTAGGACGGAAATTTGGATTCCCCTTCAATCTTGGTGATTTCCCTCTCGAAAGCATGGAACTTCCTCGGTGATGGTTCGATTTATGAAGGGCGTGCATGTCAACATAAATCAAACCTTCTCAGTTTTTAACTAGGGCACGGTGAGGCCATACCATGGCACCATGCCAGGCGTCATGTTTTTCAAGCACGTATTTCATTTTTCTATAGTTGATGACCCAGTAAATGACGCGTTTGTGGTCGACTATTGCCACGCATTCCCTTGAAATCTTTGCCCATTCCTTGTAAAAGGCTTGAGAATTTACTAAATACCACGAGTATGGTTTTTCCAGACCGTTCTTGTGCACCTTTTCATGCACCAATTGTTCGAATTTGAATTATGTGGATTAATGCCTAGAAAATGCACATAATCCCCTAATATGGTAAATGAGCCCGGAAAAATGCCAAATTTGAACACATTGCATTCGAGGGGGTATGTTGATTGTAGAAAAAACTGAATGACAAGCTAGGAAGGAAATTTGGATTCCCGGCCCCTTCAATCTTGCTGATTTCCCCCTCGAAACCATGAAATTTCCTCGGTGATGGTTCGATTTATGAATGGCATGCATGACGAGATAAGACAAACATTCTCAAATTTTTACTAGGGCATGGTGAGGCCATACCATGGCACCACGCCAGGCGTCATGTTTTCCAAGCAAGTATTTCATTTTTGCATAGTACCCAGTAAACACATTTCCTTGAAATATCTGCCCATTCCTTGTAAAAGGCATGAGAATTTAGTAAATAGCACGATCATGGTTTTCCAGACCGTTCTCGTGCACCTTTTCAAGCACCGATTGTTTGAATTTGAATTATGTGCATTAATGCCTAGAAAATGCACATAATCCCCTAAATATTGTAAATGAACCCGGAAAAGTGCCAAATTTGAACACGGTGATTTGCAGGGTTTATGTTCATCGTAGAAAAAACCTCATGGACAAAGGACAAAGGAAATTTGGATTGCCATTCAATCTCGGTGATTTACTATCGCACACGATTCATCTCCGTCGCCTCTGCGAACCATGTGTGTTCACCCACACATGCAAAAGGAAAAAGAAAACCCTCGCCCACTTCGTCCCCACCCACTCGACGCGGACTCCTTCGCAACTCTGCACCTCATCAACTTCTATCGCGGCGGCCACCCTAAGCTCGACGGCTGTTGTCGGCGGGCAGAGGTTGCGCTCCAAACGGCATGGGATTTCGCCCCTACCGCTTTTCGCCGCCTATCTGCACCGACATTCTAGACTCTGGTCGATTGGGGTTTTCTGCGGGATTGGGTCGGGGATTATTCTCATGGAGAAGGTAATCAACTTAGCGAAATATTCACTCATCTCTTATCGCAGTCCGTCCGTTGCTGTTAATCAACCGGCGGAAATTGCCGTGGATTCATTTTTGTTCTAGCTGATTCGTGGGTGTTCATTCATGTGTCCATAGTGCGAGCACAAATCGGGCAAGTGTGGTCGCGGCCAGTTGGAAACGAAGTTCTATCTCACCATTCCGGATGACTTCAGGGAGCGCTCGGTATGTTCAATCTCAACCTACCACGGTCGGCATGGCCTAAATTTGTGAACATATACCATCTGTTGCTACATTTGGATAAAAGGTATGGTGCCACGTGCAGCCTAGATGTCGAAGCCGATCCCCCCCCCCCTATATTAGGAAAATATATAATGTATTGTTCATTCAGTTACTATCATATTTGCATCAAATCTTTGTTACATTATCTATTTTTAATTATCTATTTTTGTACTTTGCTTTCATCTATATATTGATCTGTTCTATCAGTTACTCCCATATTTGCATCTTGCTCTGTTATTTCAATATATCTAATTTACAATCTTAATTTTCATTTCAAGCAGTACATCCCTTGCTTTGCAAGAACAGGAGTAGAAGGAAATCTTGGGCTTTACTTTGTTGATGACTCCCTGGATGTCATATTGACAATGCAGCATGGATTTACAATGACGGTTAGCGTAAAACTTGATAAAGATGGTCACTCCTATTTTGATGCGGACCTTTGGAGAAAAATGTCTAAGTGTTATGAACTGAAAGCTGGCAATAAAATTCTAGTGCGTACACCACAGCCTGGTCTAATTAACATGGATGTTTACTTCCCCAACGTCATCAGCCGATCAAAGTCTGATCGAGGTTAGTGTCCTTTCAACTTTCTCCATGCTGTCATATTACTTAGCAAAATCGGGGTATTTGTTCTGACTAATTGATCACTATTTAAGCAACCAATTGTGATTTCATTTTCTGACTCCGTTCCTAGGCAGTAACAAATTCTATTTACCAATTTATGTGCACTATATATTCTTCTGCCATGTTCTGAATAAATAATACCTTTCCACCTTTTAAGCAGAATATGTTGGATGCATAGTGAACGATTTGTATGTTACTAAGCGTACCAAATTTCACTGAAAGGACTTGAAGCATGTCATAAACTTTGTTGATAATCTGACAGTGATAGCACAGCGTATGAACGCTAGATTTTGGATGAGATTAATTATACCTATGGTGCACACATTGAACAAGACCAATTGTGTGCACAAAATGCTGGTAAAAAGTCTTATTTTAATGTTGATGGTCATAAACTATATATATCTTCAACAATATGTTACAATTGGTTTTTATTCTACATTTCAACAGAAATTGCCTGCTGTAGCAGTTCCTGGATCGATTTCCCAGCATGGTCAAGTTACACTTGTGCCTGCTAATAACGCCAAAGTGATTGCAACGTACTGCATTTCCTGCAGAAATGGAACCATTCAAATTAACAAGTTCTCGCTTGTCGTGGCAATGCATCCATATTGGAAAATTGGAGACACTGTTCTACACATGCTCTACCAAGGCACAGGAGGGCTCTTCCTTTTCATTGACGAGATGCCGAGTCGCCGTGATCAAGCTGCTTCCAGCGGATAGTTGTGGTTGTTGGCCCTCAGCCTCTTAAAATGTGCTAGCTGTTACTATGTTAAGTATGTAGATATGGACCATATGTTTGTTGGCCCTCAGCCTCTTAAAATGTGATTGTTGTTACTATGTTAAGTATGTAGATATGGACCATATGGTTGTCAAAACCGTGTTACAAAGATCCTCCTTTTGTCAAATAGTGTAACCACTATATATATGTTACTCAAATGCTGTTAGCCAAGTTCTTAAATTTTCATGGAAAGTATTAGTATCGTACACAGTTCATTCAGTTTAAGCATGTGCCCGATGTCCAGAAGGCATTTGCATATTAACTGTCCATATTGCAAATTCACACATGTGTTAACATAAGGAAACATATGTGTAACTTACTAATCATCGCACACGAGTACTCGCAGACGCATCATGTGCGATACTCCTAGCCACCGCAAGCAACTAGTTTGCATTTTTCAAAGTTTTTTGTATACACATAATCGTACATGAACTAACTGTATTAACCGTTTGTGTTGTAATTTCTCATCACAAACAGTTCATCCGAGTCGGTTGTTTGCCGCGTATCACACACATCTTGTTTACACGACTCATTTGTGTTCTTTTGGTTCATCGCAAACAGTTCATCCATGTGAACTGTATGCCGCATATCGCACACATCTTGTTAAGTTGAACCATTTCTGTTGTGTTCCCTAATCGAAAACAGTTCGTCCGAGTGAACCGTATGCCGTATATCACACACACCTTGATCTGGCTAACCGTTTCTGTTGCACTCCCTAAAAGCAAACAGTTCATCGGAGCGAACTGTATGCCGTATATCGCACACACATTGATATGGCTGCCCGTTTCTGTTGTTCTGCCTCATCGCAAACAGTTCGAATGGATTAAACGTGTGCCCTACATCGCACACGCAACTACAATCGGAACCGTGTTTGATGGCTCCGCCATCGCAAACATTTTGCATCTTTTTTGACAGTTTTTTTACATCACCGTTTGCGATTAATGCATCGCACACAGTTTCGTCAAAGGGTCTCTGATCGTAGTGTCGTGTTAGCAGCATCCTCCAGTAGTGCCACATCAACTTGATGGGAATCCTTGGAGTTGTAGTCGTATTTGATGAAGTAGATCTTGATGTAGTCTTGGGAACCCACTTGACCAAGGCCTTAGGAGCTTCTTTAAATGCATCAATCTCTTCTTCAAGCTTGTCCTTGCCTTTTAGCTTGTGGTCTTGTGGTGGAAGATCATCTTGAGCTTGTGTTCCCTTGAAAGAAGTGAGGTCATACTTCTCTTGTTGAGGAACAAACTTTGTCTTGGGGTATTGATCTTCTTCCCACTCAACTCCATTGGCATTGAACTTTCGTTCAAAACCAACACCTTGATTCTTCCGGTGCCTTCCTTGCTTGCGTACAATTTCCTCAAATTGCTTACTTTCGGCAAGGCTCTTGTAAACACCTTTCTCTATAATTCCCTTCAATAAGCTATTTTCTTGCTCAAGTGTAACTTGGCTAAGAGAATCATTAGTGGAATCAAGAGAACTACTAGAAGCAACAATATTGGATTTAACATTGTTGTTGCTACTACTAGAAGAAGAATCTTTCTTGCTCTTGTTGCTAGATTTTACTTGTGGCATATAAGTAGACAAGAGTAAATGCTTGGCAATGTAAGAAGAACTCTTCTTTCGAAGATCATCATTGATTGCTTTTAAGAACCCATGCTCTTGCTCTAAATTGAGCTTCTCGAAGCGTAACTTCTCATGAGTCTTTAAAAGCTCTCGATGATCCTCTAAAGTAGTTTCATGAGCTAACTTAAGAGTGTTTAGTTCTTTAGTTAGACGCTCAATCTCCTTCTTATCATTGGCATTCGTTTCATCTTGATTAGCATGATTAATAGCAATTTCATCATAGTTTTTATCACTAGTGTTGTCAACAAGTAAATCATCATCACCTAGCAAATCATCTTCATCACTATTGAAATCAACTTACTCGGGGTGTGATACCTTTGGGCCTTTAGCCATGAAGCATCTTCCAATTCCTTCATTTGGTGAGTCAAATATGTCGTAGGAGTTGGATGACACAAGTGCAAGACCGGCAACACCTTCATCTTGAGTATATTCGGAGTCGGAGTGATAACTTCTCTCGGAGTAGTTGTCGGAGTCGGAACCGGATACCCATTCACCAACATGAGCTTGATGTCTTCGTCTTGTATAGCTCTTTTATGACTTGTCCTTCCTTTCTGAATCCTTGCTTCTACGAGAGGGTCTTCTTTCATAACGATCATCTCTACTCCTTCTCTCTCTTGGTGGTGATTCATCTCTTTTACTTCTCCGTTTAGGTGAATCTTCTCTTCTCTTTTAGGGAGCCGTACACTCACTGGAGTAGTGTCCGGGTCTTCCACAATTGTAGCAATTTCGATCACGACTAGAAGATCTTTTGTCATTGTAGGACCTTGACTTGGAACTTCTCCCTTTGCTTCTACTCTTGTAGAATTTGTTGAAGTTCTTCACCATTAAGCTCAGTTCTTCATTGAAGACTTGTTTCTCACTTGAAGTTGTAGGAGCATCACATGAAGCTTTGTAAGCACCACTTGACTTGTTGTGGAGCTCTTCCTTATACTTGAGTGACATCTCATGAGCAACAATTCTACCAATGACTTCTGTTGGCTTGAGATCTTTGTAATTGGGCATCATTTGGATCAAGGTGCACACGGTATCATATTTTCCATCCAAGGCTCTTAGGATCTTCTTGATGATGAATCTATCGGTCATCTCTTCGCTTCCCAAGCCGGCAATCTCATTTGTGATGAGAGCAAGCCTAGAGTACATTTCAACGACTCCTTCACCATCCTTCATTTTGAACTTGTCAAGTTGACTTTGAAGCACATCCAATTTGGATTCCTTGACGAACTCGGTACCTTCGTGCATATCAACCACAATATCCCAAATTTCCTTTGCATTCTCAAGACGGCTGGTTTTGTTGAATTCTTCGGGGCACAATCCGTTGAAGAGAATATCGCAAGCTTGAGCATTGTATTGCAACATATTCAATTCTTCCGCGGTCGCTTCACGATCTGGTTCTCGTCCATCCTCGAAGTATTCACCTTGCAAGCCAATATGCACAATAGCCCAAACGGCGGGGTTATGACCAAGAATATGCATTTTCATTTTATGCTTCCAACTAGCAAAATTAGTACCATCAAAGTAAGGACTCTACGGTGGTAATTTCCCTCGCTAGACGCCATACTCTCCTAGGTTGTGAAACCAAGGCTATGATCACCAAAGCTATGGAAATCAAGGCAAATGGAGACCACAACTCTGATACCACTTGTAGGATCGAAAGTAGGTCTAGAGGGGGGGGGGTGAATAGACTACTTGACCAAATAAAAATCTAGCCTTTTCCCAATTTTAAGTGTTGGCAGATTTTAGCAACTAGTACAAGTCAAGCAATCAACCTACACATGCAATTCTAAGAGTGTAGCAGCGGAAAGTAAAACATTGCATATGAAGGTAAAGGGAAGGGTTTGGAGAAGGCAAACGCAATGTGGACAAAAAGATTTTTGGCGTGGTTCTGATAGGTGGTGCTATCGTACATCCACGTTGATGGAAACTTCAACCCACGAAGGGTAACGGTTGCGCGAGTCCACGGAGGGCTCCACCCACGAAGGGTCCACGAAGAAGCTGAAGGAAATATGCCCTAGAGGCAATAATAAAGTTGTTATTTTATATTTCCTTATTCATGATAAAGGTTTAGTATTCATGCTAGAATTGTATTGATCGGAAACTTAAATACATGTGTGAATACATAAACAAATACCGTGTCCCTAGTAAGCCTCTACTAGACTAGCTCATTGATCAAAGATGGTTAAGGTTTCCTAACCATAGACATGTGTTGTCATTTGATAACTGGATCACATCATTAGGTGAATGATGTGATGGACAAGACCCATCCGTTAGCTTAGCATAATGATCGTTCAGTTTATTGCTATTGCTTTCTTCATGTCAAATACATATTCCTTTGACTATGAGATTATGCAACTCCCGGATACCAGAGGAATACCTTGTGTGCTATCAAACGTCACAACATAACTGGGAGATCATAAAGATGCTCTACAGGTATCTCCGAAGGTGTTTGTTGAGTTGGCATAGATCAAGATTAGGATTTGTCACTCCGAGTTTCGGAGAGGTATCTCTGGGCCCTCTCGGTAATACACATCATAAGCTTGCAAGCAAATGACTAAGGAGTTAGTCACGAGGTGATGTATTATGGAACGAGTAAAGAGACTTGCCGGTAACGAGATTGAACTAGGTATAGAGATACCGACAATCAAATCTCGGGCAAGTAACATACCGATGGACAAAGGGAATTACGTATGTTGTCATAACGGTTCGACTGATAAAGATCTTCGTAGAATATGTAGGAGCCAATATGGGCATCCAGGTTCCGCTATTGGTTATTGACCGGAGAGGTGTCTTGGTCATGTCTACATAGCTCTCGAACTCGTAGGGTCTGCACGCTTAACGTTCGTTGACGATATAGTGTTATATGAGTTATATGTTTTGGTGACCAAATATTGTTCGGAGTCCCGGATGAGATCACGGACATAACGAGGAGTCTCGAAATGGTCAAGAGGTAAAGATTGATATATAGGACGATGGTATTTGGACATCGGAAGTGTTTCGGGACGTACCGGGAAGGAATCAGGTCACCGGAAGGGGTTCTGGGCACCCCCCGGCAAGTTATGGGCCTTATGGGCCAGAGGAGGGGACAGACCAGCCCACAAGGGGGCTGGTGGACCTCCTCCCTTAGTTGGCCAGCCCTAGGGAAGGAAAAGGGGGATGGCTAGCACCTCCTGCCTTTCCCTCTCATGGGAGAAAGGAAAGGGGGGGGCACCACCCTCCCCTGCCTTTCCCCTCACTCCAAATAAGGAAAGGGGGGCGCAGCTTGCGAGGGACTCCAAGTAGGATTCCTCCTACTTGGGCGCCTCCTTTGGCTGCTCCTCCCTCCCTCCCACCTATATATATGTGGGAGGGGGGCGCCTAGCACACAACAGACAATTGCCTAGCCGTGTGCGGCGCCCCCTGCATGGTTTACACCCCCGGTCATATTTTCGTAGTGCTTAGGCGAAGCCCTGCGGAGATCACTTCACCATCACCGTTACCACACCGTCGTGCTGCCGGAACTCATCTACTACCTCACCGTCTTGCTGGATCAAGAAGGCGGAGGACGTCACCGAGCTGAACGTGTGCTGAACGCGGAGGTGCCATACGTTCGGTAGTCGATCGGTTGGACCGCGAAGAAAGTTCGAGTACATCAACCGCGTTGTGAAACGCTTCCGCTTACGGTCTACGAGGGTACGTAGACACACTCTCCCCCTCGTTGCTATGCATCTCCATGGATAGATCATTGCGTGTGCATAGAATATATTTTGTTTTCCATGCAACGTTATCCAGCAGTGGCATCCGAGCCAGGTCTATGCGTAGATGATATGCACGAGTAGAAGTGAAAGAGTTGTGGGCGGTGACAGTCATACTGCTTACCACCAATGTCTTATTTTGATTCGGTGGTATTGTGGGATGAAGCGGCCCGGACCAACCATACATGTCCACGCACATGAGACCGGTTCTACCGACTGACATGCAACTAGTTTTGCATAAAGGTGGCTGGCGGGTGTCTGTTTCTCCTACTTTAGTTGAATCGAATTTGACTACGGCCGGTCCTTGAAGAAGGTTAAAATAGCAAACTTGATTTGCGTAGGTAAGAACGGTTCTTGCTAGAAACCCGTAGCAGCCACGTAAAACTTGCAACAACAAAGTAGAGGATGTCTAACTTGTTTTTGTAGGTTATGTTGTGATGTGATATGGTGAAGACATGATGTGATATACGTTATTGTATGAGATGATCATGTTTTGTAAGTTATCGGCAACCGGCAGGAGCCTTATGATTGTCTCTTTATTGTATGAAATGCAAACGCCATGTAATTGCTTTACTTTATCGCTATGCGTTAGCAATAGTTGTAGAAGCAATAGTTGGCGAGATGACCACGACGCAATGATGGAGATCAAGGTGTCGAGCCGGTGACGATGGAGATCATGACGATGCTTTGGAGATGGAGATCAAAAGCACAAGATGATGATGGCCATATCATGTCACATATTTTGATTGCATGTGATGTTTATCTTTTATGCATCTTATTTTGCTTAGAATGACGGTAGCATTATAAGATGATCCCTTCACTAAATTTCAAGATATAAGTGTTCTCCCCGAGTATGCACCGTTGCAAAAGTTCGTCGTTTCGAGACACCACGTGATGATCGGGTGTGATAGACTCTACGTTCACATACAACGGGTGTAAGACAGTTTTGCACATGCAGAATACTTGGGTTAAACTTGATGAGCCTAGCATGTACAAACATGGTCTCGGAACACTGGAGACCGAAAGGTCGAACGTGAGTCATTTAGTAGATATGATCAACATAGAGATGTTCACCATTGATGATTACCCCATCTCACGTGATGATCGGACATGGGTTAGTTGATTTGGATCACGTATCACTTAGATAACTTGAGGGATGTTTATTTAAGTGGGAGTTCATTAGTAATTTGATTAAATTGAACTTAATTTATCATGAACTTAGTCCTGATAGTATTTACAAATCTATGTTGTAGATCAATAGCTCGCGATATAGTTCCTCTATTTTTTGATATGTTCCTAGAGAAAAACTAAGTTGAAAGATGATAGTAGCAATGATGCGGACTTGGTCCATGATCTGAGGATTATCCTCATTGCTGTACAGAAGAATTATGTCCTTGATGCACCGCTAGGTGACAAACCTATTGCAGGAGCAGATGCAAATGTTATGAATGTCTGGCAAGCTCGGTATGATGACTACTTAATAGTTTAGTGCACCATGCTTTACGGCTTAGAACCGGGACTTCAAAAACGTTTTGAATGCCACGAAGCATATGAGATGTTCCAAGAGCAGAAATTGGTATTTCAAACTCATGCCCGTGTTGAGAGCTATGAGACCTCTGACAAGTACTTTGCCTACAAAATGAAGGAGAATAGCTCAGCCTATGAGCATGTGCTTAGAATGTCTGGGTACTACAATCGCTTGAATCAAGTGGGAGTTAATCTTCAATATAAGATAGTGATTGAAAGAGTTCTCTAGTAACTATCACCAAGCTACTAGAACTTCGTGATAAACTATAATATGCAAGGGATGACGAAAACGATTCCCAAGCTCTTCGCGATGCTGAAATCGGCGAATGGAGAAACCAAGAAAGAGCATCAAATGTTGATGGTTAACAAGACCACTAGTTTCAAGAAAAAGGGCAGAAAGGGAAAGAAAGGGAACTTCAAGAAGAATGGTAAACAAGTTGCCGCTCCCATGAAGAAACCCAAAGCTGGACCTAAGCCTGAAACTGAGTGCTTCTACTGCAAAGGGAATGGTCACTAGAAGCGGAACTGCCCCAAATACTTGGCGGATAAGAAGGATGGAAAAGTGAACAAAAGTATATTTGATATACATGTTATTGATGTGTACATTACTAGTGTTCACAGTAGCCCCTGGGTATTTGATACCGGTTCAGTTGCTAAGATTAGTAACTCGAAATAGGAGTTGCATAATGAGCAGAGACTAGTTAATGGCAAGGTGACGATGTGTGTTGGAAGTGATTCCAAGGTTGATAAGATCACCATCGCACACTCCCTCTACCTTCGGGATTAGTGTTGGACCTAAATAAATGTTATTTGGTGTTTGCGTTGAGCATGAATATGATTGGATCATGTTTATTGCAATACGGTTATTCATTTAAGTCAGAGAATAATTGTTGTTCTGTTTACATGAATAAAACCTTCTATGGTCATACACCCAATGTAAATGGTTTATTGAATCTCGATCGTAGTGATACACATATTCATAATATTGATGCCAAAAGATGCAAAGTTGATAATGATAGTGCAACATATTTGTGGCACTGCCGTTTAGGTCATATTGGTGTAAAACGCATGAAGAAACTCCATACAGATGGACTTTTGGAATCACTTGATTATGAATCATTTAATACTTGCGAACCATGCCTCATGAGCAAGATGGCTAAAACTCCATTCTCCGGAACAATGGAGCGAGCTAATGACTTATTGGAAATAATACGTACCGATGTATGCGGTCCGATGAGTGTTGAAGCACGTGGCGGGTATCATTATTTTCTCACATTCACTGATGATTTGAGTAGATATGGGTATATCTACTTGATGAAACACAAGTCTGAAACATTTGAAAAGTTCAAAGAATTTCAGAGTGAAGTTGAGAATCATCGTAACAAGAAAATAAAGTTTCTACGATCCGATCGCGGAGGCGAATATTTGAGTTACGAGTTTGTCCTTCATTTAAAACAATGTGGAATTGTTTCACAACTCACGCCACCTGGAACACCACAGCGTAATGGTATGTCCGAACATCGTAACCGTACTTTATTAGATATTGTGCGTTCTATGATGTCTCTTACCGATTTACCACTATCGTTTTGGGGTTATGCATTAGAGACAGCTGCATTCACGTTAAATAGGGCACTGTCTAAATCCGTTGAGACGACATCGTATGAACTATGGTTTGGCAAGAAACCTAAGCTATCGTTTCTTAAAGTTTGGGGATGCGACACTTATGTCAAAAGGCTTCAGCCTGATAAGCTCGAACCTAAATCGGAAAAGTGTGTCTTCATAGGATACCCTAAGGAAACTATTGGGTACACCTTCTACCACAGATCTGAAGGCAAGATCTTTGTTGCTAAGTTTGGATCCTTTCAAGAGAAAGAGTTTCTTTCGAAAGAAGTGAGTGGGAGGAAAGTAGAATTTGATGAGGTAATTGTACCTTCTCTCGAATTGGAGAGTAGTACATCACAGAAAACTGTTCCCATGATGCCTACGCCAACTAGAGAGGAAGCAAATGATAACGATCATGAAGCTTCAGATCAAGTTACTACTGAACCTCGTAGATCGACCAGAGCAAGATCCGCACCAGAGTGGTACGGTAATCATATCCTGGAAGTCATGTTATTAGACCAAGGCGAACCTACGAACTATGAAGAAGCTATGATGAGCCCAGATTCCGACAGATGGCTTGAGGCCATGAAATCTGAAATAGGATCCATGTATGAGAACAAAGTGTGGACTTTGGTGGACTTGCCCGATGATCAGTAAGCCATAGAAAATAAATGGATCTTCAAGAAGAAGACTGACGCTGATGGTAATGTTACTGTCTACAAAGCTCGACTTGTTGCGAAAGGTTTTCGACAAGTTCAAGGAGTTGACTACGATGAGATTTTCTCACCCGTAGCGATGCTTAAGTCTGTCCGAATCATGTTAGCAATTACCGCATTTTATGATTATAAAATCTGGCAAATGGACATCAAAACTGCATTCCTTAATGGATATCTCAAAGAAGAGTTGTATATGATGCAACTAGAAGGTTTTGTCAATCCTAAAGGTGCTAACAAAGTGTGCAAGCTCCAGCGATCCATCTTGGACTGGTGCAAGCAGCTCGGAGTTGGAATATACGCTTTGATGAGGTGATCAAAGCATATGGTTTTATACAGACTTTCGGTGAAGCCTGTATTTACAAGAAAGTGAGTGGGAGGTCTGTAGCATTTCTGATATTATATGTGGATGACATATTGTTGATTGGAAATGATATAGAATTTCTGGATAGCATAAAAGGATACTTGAATAGGATTTTTTTTAATGAAAGACCTCGGTGAAGTTGCTTATATATTGGGCATCAAGATCTATAGGGATAGATCAAGATAAAGGTTTATAAAGTATATACCTTGATAAACCTTGATAAAGTTTTGGGCGATGTGAACTAGATTATTGACTCTAGTAAACCCTTTTGGTGTTGGTCACATGGCGATGTGAACTATTGGTGTTAATCACATGGCGATGTGAACTAGATTATTAACTCTAGTGCAAGTGGGAGACTGAAGGAAATATGCCCTAGAGGCAATAATAAAGTTGTTATTTTATATTTCCTTATTCATGATAAAGGTTTATTATTCATGCTAGAATTGTATTGATCGGAAACTTAAATACATGTGTGAATACATAAACAAATACCGTGTCCCTAGTAAGCCTGTACTAGACTAGCTCGTTGATCAAAGATGGTTAAGGTTTCCTAACCATAGACATGTGTTGTCAATTGATAACGGTATCACATCATTAGGAGAATGATGTGATGGACAAGACCCATCCGTTAGCTTAGCATAATGATCGTTCAGTTTATTGCTATTGCTTTCTTCATGTCAAATACATATTCCTTCGACTATGAGATTATGCAACTCCCGGATACCGGAGGAATACCTTATGTGCTATCAAATGTCACAACATAACTGGGTGATCATAAAGATGCTCTACAGGTATCTCCGAAGGTGTTTGTTGAGTTGGCATAGATCAAGATTAAGATTTGTCGCTCCCAGTTTCGGAGAGGTATCTCTGGGCCCTGTCGGTAATACACATCATAAGCTAGCAAGCAAATGACTAAGGAGTTAGTCACGAGGTGATGTATTACGAAACGAGTAAAGAGACTTGCCGGTAACGAGATTGAACTAGGTATAGAGATACCGACGATCAAATCTCGAGCAAGTAACATACCGATGGACAAAGGGAATTACGTATGTTGTCATAACGGTTCGACCGATAAAGATCTTCATAGAATATGTAGGAGCCAATATGGGCATCCAGGTTCCGCTATTGGTTATTGACCGGAGAGGTGTCTCGGTCATGTCTACATAGTTCTCGAACCCGTAGGGTCCGCACACTTAACGTTCGTTGACGATATAGTGTTATATGAGTTATATGTTTTGGTGACAGAATGTTGTTCGGAGTCCTGGATGAGATCACAGACATGATGAGGAGTCTCAAAATGATCAAGAGGTAAAGATTGATATATAGGACGATGGTATTTGGACACCGGAAGTGTTCCGGGACTTACCGGGAAGGAATCGGGTCACCGAAAGGGGTTCCGGGCACCCCCCCCCCCCCCAGGCAAGTTATGGGCCTTATGGGCCAAAGGAGGGGACAGACCAGCCCACAAGGGGGTTGGTGTGCCTCCTCCCTTGGTTGGCCAGCCCTAGGTAAGGAAAAGGGGGAGGGCTAGCACCTCCTGCCTTTCCCTCTCATGGGAGAAAGGAAAAGAGGGGGGGGGGCGCCACCCTCCCCTGCCTTTCCCCGCGCTCCAAATAAGGAAAGGGGGGCGCGGCTTGGGAGGGACTCCAAGTAGGATTCCTCCTACTTGGGCACCTCCTTTGGCTATTCCTCCCTCCCTCCCACCTATATATATGTGGGAGGGGGCCGCCTAGCACACAACAGACAATTGCCTAGCCGTGTGCGGCGCCCCCCTCCACGGTTTACACCCCCGGTCATATTTTCGTAGTGCTTAGGCGAAGCCCTGTGGAGATCACTTCACCATCACCGTCACCATGCCATCGTGCTGTCGGAACTCATCTACTACCTCGCCGTCTTGCTGGATCAAGAAGGCGGAGGACGTCACCGAGCTGAACGTGTGCTGAACGCGGAGGTGCCGTACGTTCGGTACTCGATCGGTTGGATCGCGAAGAATGTTTGACTACATCATCCGCGTTGTGAAACGCTTCTGCTTACGGTCTACGAGGGTACGTAGACACACTCTCTCCCTCGTTGCTATGCATCTCCATGGATAGATCATTGCATGTGCGTAGAAGTTTTTTTGTTTTCCATGCAACGTTACCCAACAGAAGCAACCTTGTCTATCCCACCATGGCCATCGCCCACGAAGGACTTGCCTCACTCGGGTAGATCTTCATGAAGTAGGCGATCTCCTTGCCCTTACAAACTTCTTGGTTAAACTCCACAATCTTGTCGGAGGCACCCAAGCGACACCTAACCAATCTAGGAGACACCACTCTCCAAAAGGTAATAGACGGTGTGTTGATGATGAACTCCTTGCTCTTGTGCTTAAAATGATTGTCGCCCCAACACTCAATTCTCTCTCACAGATTTGGATATGGTGGAAAGAAGATTTGAGTGGAAAGCAACCTGGGGAAGGCTAGAGATCAAAATTCTTGTGGTAGGATTGGAATATCTTGGTCTCAACACATGAGTAGGTGGTTCTCTCTCAGAAAATGAGTAGTGGAAGTGTAGGCACGTTTTGATGGCTCTCTGTGGGACCGATTGCTCATTTTGATGAGAACGAAATGTTACAAAGGGAAACAAAGAGTTTGCAGGGCCATCTTGAAGAGACCGAGATCCGTATCGGCGTGACTGAATTGTCTAGGGTTTCTGGCAGTGGCTATGTCAACTGAACTCGGTGGCGGCGGATAGATCAAATCGGTGGGACCGAGTTTAACTTTAGATTTTGGACATATGTGGAAATGAGAAAGTGGCTGAGGGTTTTGGAGCAATATCACTAAGCATTTTGAGCAAGTAGACCATTAAGCAACACCTCATCCCCTTTTAATAGTATTGGCTTTCCTATGGACTCAATGTGATCTTGGATCACTAAAATGAAAATGAAGAGTCTTGAGCTTTTGCCAATCTTTGTCCTTAGCATTTTGAGGGGTCCACATCTCTAGTCCATGCCATGCCAATCATTGAACTTTCTGAAATATTTAACTTGAATGGATATTAGTTCAATGAGCTATATGTTGTTATGAATTACCAAAACCACCCGGGGATTAGTTGCACTTTCAATCTCCCCTTTTTTGGTAATTGATGACAACATATAGATCAAAGCTTCGACAAATGATAATACAAATGAAATACATCGTCGCTTTGAGAAGTATGTGATAAGCAAGAGCTCCCCCTAAATTTGTGCACTATTTAAAATTTGCGTTTGAATGCAAATGCATAATCGATTAGGATCATGGGTCACTCTTCCATGTCACATACATCTTGGTGGAGCGCTCAAAATGATAAGAGTTAAATAACATGCACTCATCACCAAGGGTAAACATGATTGATCATACACAAATATCATAGATATCATCATGCAAGCACACATTAAGGCCTAGTATGATCAAACACATGATCACATAAGTATCTCACGAGCATAACACACATAGTAGCACAGGAATCAAACAAGCAAATGACCAAAGTAGCAAGAGAGGCAGATAAAAGGCAAAACACTCTCTCTCTCTCTCTCGAAGCCTAATGATCTATACACTTTCTCCCCCTTTGGCAACAAGTTACCAAAAAGCTTGAAAATGCATAGTGCTATGCGGCTCTCTAGGCATGATCTCCGGGAGCTTCTGAAGGGGTCTTCTTACTTGTCGCTCTGGTGTGCGTAGATGGCGTGGAGATGAGAGCATCTGCAAATGCTTTGGCTGAGGTCTGTGGAGCTGGAGGAGTTGAAACTGGAGGTGCAATCGTGGCAGTTGCTGCTGGTGCTGAAATAGAAGTCCTGGTGTCACTGACAACTGGCACTGCTGAAGACCTTTGTGCCCTTGGCACTCTCTGAAAAGTATCTGTGGTAGGTCTGTCATTCCTGTCCTCAACTTCTTCCTGGAGCTTCTCCACAGTTGTCTGTATCTCTGTGACCTTCACATCTAGATCATGAAATTTAGTCTCAATGATCCTCTCAAGACTCTCTTGATTTTGAGTTAGGGTGGCCAAGCCCTTCTCAATTCTCACAGTAGCCTCAAGCAGATAACTGAGTTGATCCTGCTTGGTATTGAGCATCACAGTAGAAGCATCTGGTGCACTAGTTGCCTTTGCTGCTTTTGCAGCTTTTGCTCTCTCTCTCTTCTCCTGGGCTTCAACTGAAGTAGGATGTGATGCATCCATGACAACCTCATTGTCCTCAAATTCTGGCCTCAGGGGAAGATGCTCTTTGTCTAGAAGATATGTCCCTGTTCCCATCTTGGAATTGATCAACATCTGTATGTGAGGGGCATATCCACATGATCTCTTCTGATCAGCTGCAGTTCTCTTCACTGTTTCAACAATTAAGCTCATTACCTTGAACTTCTGAGGTACATCAAACATATGGAGCAAGTTGATGGAGTGACCACGGATCATCCTATGATCTCCTGACTTGGGCAAAAGAGTGTGCCTCAATATAGTGTTGATTGTTGTCAGGCCAGCAAGCAGGAAGTAGATAGATCCAAGCTTGTGAGTCTCCAGGGCATCATCAGGAATTTCCTTGTACATATTTGCCATGGAGTTGTGATCCTTCCTAGGCTTAGCATACACATCTGTGTCATCCTCCTCTTCCTTTGGGGCATTGATCAACTTGGCCCCCTCAGAGATTGTAGATTGATACCTTGTATGTTCAGTCATCCAAACAATCTTTCCATCTGGGTAGAAGTGAGCAGTGGAATAGAATTGCATGATCATCTCATCGTTCCACTTGGTCAACTTCTGACCAACAAACTTGTCCACTTCATTCATCCTGAAGCTCTCATGCACACATGGGAAGTAGTCCTCGTTGTCATCAATGTAATCCCAGTCAACCCATCTCATGTCACATACAATGGGCTTCTTGTCCAACAAGACTATCTCATAGAAATCCTGCTGTTCCTTAGTGTGGAAATGATAGTCTACAACAGTTCTCCTTCTGGTGGCATAGGGATCAGTCTGTCTCCACAGTCTCAGACCTGCATCCTTTCTCAGCTTCATATTCTCTCCCACGGGATGATCATCACTATGATCTGGAATCTTGGGCTTCAGTTTTCTGAGCACTTGTTGCTCTGCATCTTCTTGAACCTCAGGCACTGGGGCCTTGTTCTTCTCAGCAGCAGATATATTCCTCGTTGATCTCTTGGGTGCAGATGGTTTTGGAGCTTGAGCTTGAGCTGAAGGCTTGGGGGCAGACTTGGGCTTAGATGGAGTAGCCCTAGTCCTTATGGCATCCCCCATAAGCTTTTGAGTCTTTGCAGGAGGTGCAACAGGCTCTTCCTCCTCATCATCTTCATCAGAATCTCTCATCATAGATGGTTTTCCAATGACTCTGGCAATAGTCTTCTTGACTCTCTCCTTCCTCTTCTTTCCTCCAGCAACCTCTTCATTCTCTTCTCCAGCACCACTTGCTGGTTGTGCTTGCTCTTGAGTTGAGGCTCTGGCTTTTGACATAGGATTCCTCTTAGCAGGAACCTTCTTCTGCATTCCAGGCTTGGTTGCAGCAACAACATACTCCTTTTTGAGTACATTCTTCTTGGAGGTCACCTCCTCCTCAATGACAAAATCCTCATCCTCAGATTTTGAAGTTCTCTTCTTCCTTGTCCTTGTTGCTGCCTTTGGCAAGTTGCTGGGAGTGCTTCTGCTCCCCTCATCATAACTGCTGTTGGAGGGAGTAATGCCCTCACTAAGGTTGAGCTGCTCTTCTGACTTGTTCTGGATGTCACTGCTTTCTGACATAGCTGAATCTGACCCTGTGAATAGTTGGGTATAGATAGAGTGGATGAGCATCACAAAGTACAGCTATTTTGCAAAAATATTGAGTCAAAAACTTAATTTTAGTTTTCTGCAGAAAGCATTTCGGAGCTACCGATTTGACAAACTCGGTGACACCGAAGCATAAATAGAGTCTAAACACACAATTTCGGTCAGACCGAAATGCAGTTCGGTGACTCCGAGATGCTAGGGTTTCACAGAGTAAGTGATTTCGGTCGCACCGATTAGTACACTTCGGTCAGACTGAGTTGTACTTGTGCAATGGCCAGGGCCAAATCGGTGAGACCGAGATCCTCAGATCGGTCGATCCGAGATGAGTTCGGTGGAAACCTAACCCTAAGTTTTTGCATCAAATCTATTCTAGTGGATTCTTTTGGTGGATAGATTGATCTCATACGTGGGAAGAACAATGGCAAAGATCTTTGTGCAAGAATCGGAATAATGGAGCGCACAAAGAGGTCAAGCCCGTACCCTAACTTGGCGACGAACTTGCTATGGCGGTAACGGCAGTGAGAATCCCGTTGACGGTGGCGGAGACCAGTGGCAGAGGGGCACTGGCGATGAAGGAGACGATCCGGAGACCAAGGGGGTGGTAGAGCTGGAAGGCGCGGTCGAGTGTTTGGAGAAATTTCCAAATTTTCAACCCGCTGTATATATACCCAGTCACTGTCAGTGTGACCGAGTGGAACGACTCGGTGGCACCGAGATGCAAAACTGCTAGCAGTTGTTGCAACTCGGTGTGACCAAATTGTTCAAATCGGTTGCACCGAGATGAAAACCTAGATCAACTTAATGAATTCGGTGAGACCGAGCAGGAGTGAGTTGGTCTGACCGAGATGCATTAAGAGGTTTTGGAAGTTAAGCCCTTGACGGATCGGTGGCTCCGAGTGCTCCTCACCCGGAGGGTCCGAATTCGACTTGTTCAAACTTTGTGATGTAGCATGAATAGAGTTTTAGACGAGAAAAGCATAGATAGCTAGAGGGAGTACTTAAGCATTCTTGTCCATCCATTTGGCAAAAAGAAAAACCAAACAATCAAAGCAACAAATGGATGTCCTCGAATGGACAAAAATTATGCAACCAACATGATCACATAATAAGATGGCAAATAAAACATCTGGCAAAGCATGCACAAACACTCTAGCATCTATCAAGCAATTTGCGATGACTAGGTCATCTATATATGAGTATATTGACTTAGGAGTCAAATGAGAACATTTGATCATAGGTCATACTCTTCGTTTAAGCACAAGTGGGGTTACCACTTTTACATAAAGCATTGTTGTGTTCACACCATTTGAGTTGCTTTAGCTCAATTCTTAGAGCAAAGCTCCTCCTAGATGTGATATCCCCCCTTAGAGGGATGAACTAACCTTGGGTTTTGTCGATGATGACTTCATGTAGGTGTTGAAGATGTGGATGCTCAATGTTGATGTAGATCATTTGGAGCAATCCATTGGAGTGAGTTGCACTTTCAATACCTACATGGGTTAGTCCCACAAGGAACACACAAGGATATCCATAGACATAGAGTGAAATACACATATGATGATGTCCATGAAAGCATTAGGTTACCTTATGATACGTCTCCAACGTATCTATAATTTTTGATTGTTCCATGCTATTATATTATCTATCTTGGATGTTTTATATGCATTTATATGCTATTTTATATAATTTTTGGGACTAACCTATTAACCTAGAGCCCAGTGCCAGTTTCTGTTTTTTCCTTGTTTTTGAGTTTCGCAGAAAAGGAATATCAAACGGAGTCCAATTGAGCTGAAAATTTACGACGATTGTTTTTGGACCAAAAGAAGCCCACGGAGTACCGGAGATGCACCAGAAGAGTCCCGAGGCCACCACAAGGGTGGAGGGCGCTCCCACCCCCCTATGGCGCGCCCTCCGACCTTGTAGGCCCCTCGTGGACTCCCCTGACTTGTTCTCGACGCCAACACCTTTTATATATCCCCAAACCTCCAGAACAAAACCTAGATCGGGAGTTCCACCGCCGCAAGCCTCTGTAGCCACGTAAAACCAATCGAGAGCCCGTTCCGGCACCCTGCCGGAGGGGGAATCCATCATCGGTGGCCATCTTCATCATCCCGGCGCTCTCCATGACGAGGAGGGAGTAGTTCACCCTCGGGGCTAAGGGTATGTACCAGTAGCTATGTGTTTGATCTCTCTCTCTCATGTTCTTGATTTGGCACGATCTTGATGTACCGCGAGCTTTGCTATTATAGTTGGATCTTATGATGTTTCTCCCCCTCTACCTTCTTGTAATGGATTGAGTTTTTCCTTTGAAGTTATCTTATCGGATTGAGTCTTTAAGGATTTGAGAACACTTGATGTATGTCTTGCATGTGCTTATCTGTGGTGACAATGGGATATTCACGTGATCCACTTGATGTATGTTTTGGTGATCAACTTGCGGGTTCTGTGACCTTGTGAACTTATGCATAGGGGTTGGCACACGTTTTCGTCTTGACTCTCCGGTAGAAACTTTGGGGCACTCTTTGAAGTTCTTTGTGTTGGTTTGAATAGATGAATCTGAGATTGTGTGATGCATATCGTATAATCAAACCCACGGATACTTGTGGTGACATTGGAGTATCTAGGTGACATTAGGGTTTTGGTTGATGTGTATCTTAAGGTGTTATTTTAGTACGAACTCTAGGGCTGTTTGTGGCACTTATAGGAATAGCCCAATAGATCGATTAGAAAGAATAACTTTGAGGTGGTTTCATACCCTACAATAATCTCTTCGTTTGTTCTCCGCTATTAGTGACTTTGGAGTGACTCTTTGTTGCATGTTGAGGGATTGTTATATGATCTAACTATGTTATCATTGTTGAGAGAACTTTCACTAGTGAAAGTATGAACCCTAGGCCTTGTTTCGAAGCATTGCAATACCGTTTTCGCTCACTTTTATTGCTTGCTACCTTGCTGTTTTTATATTTCTAGATTACAAAAACCTATATCTACCATCCATATTGCACTTGTATCACCATCTCTTCGCCGAACTAGTGCACCTATACAATTTACCATTGTATTGGGTGTGTTGGGGAAACAAGAGACTCTTTGTTATTTGGTTGCAGGGTTGTTTGAGAGAGACCATCTTCATCCTACACCTCCCACGGATTGATAAACCTTAGGTCATCCACTTGAGGGAAATTTGCTACTGTCCTACAAAACTCTGCGCTTGGAAGCCCAACACGAGTCTACAAGAAGAAGGTTGCGTAGTAGACATCACCTTGTCCCTTGTCTTACCAACAAGAGGGTTTGTGACTCCTTGAACTAGTGCAAGATATGGAAGTTGATTGCACTTGTCCTTGCCAAAATGAATATGGTTGAAGTATGTTGGCGGAGTCACCCTCAAGAACTCTCTAGTTCTTCTTCTTTGGGACCCACATCAACTTGATGGGAATCCTTGGAGTTGTAGTCGTACTTGATGAAGTAGAACTTGATGTAGTCTTGGGAACCCACTTGACCAAGGCCTTAGGAGCTTCTTCAAAATCATCAATCTCTTCTTGAAGCATGTCATTGCCTTTTAGCTTGTGGTCTTGTGGTGGAAGATCATCTTGAGCTTGTGTTCCCTTGAAAGAAGTGGGGTCATACTTCTCTTGTTGAGGAACAAACTTCGTCTTGGGGTATTGATCTTCTTCCCACTCAACTCCATTGGCATTGAACTTTCATTCAAAACCAACACCTTGATTCTTTCGGTGCCTTCCTTGCTTGCGTACAATTTCCTCAAATTGCTTACTTCCGGCAAGGCTCTTGTAAACACCTTTCTCTATAATTCCCTTCAATAAGCTATTTTCTTGCTCAAGTGTAACTTGGCTAAGAGAATCATTAGTGGAATCAAGAGAACTACTAGAAGCAACAATATTGGATTTAACATTGTTAGTGCTACTACTAGAAGAAGAATCTTTCTTGCTCTTGTTGCTAGATTTTACTTGTGGCATATAAGTAGACAAGAGTAAACGCTTGGCAATGTAAGAAGAACTCTTCTTTCAAAGATCATCATTGATTGCTTTTAAGAACCCATGCTCTTGCTCTAAATTGAGCTTCTCGAAGCGTAACTTCTCATGAGTCTTTAAAAGCTCTCGATGATCCTCTAAAGTAGTTTCATGAACTAACTTAAGAGTGTTTAGTTCTTTAGTTAGATGCTCAATCTCCTTCTTATCATTGTCATTCGTTTCATCTTGATTAGCATGATTAATAGCCATTTCATCATAGTTTTCATCACTAGTGTTGTCAACAAGTAAATCATCATCACCTAGCGAATCATCTTCATCACTATTGAAATCAACATACTCGGGGTGTGATACCTTAGGGCCTTTAGCCATGAAGCATCTTCCAATTCCTTCATTTGGTGAGTCAAATATGTCGTAGGAGTTGGATGACACAAGTGCAAGACCGGAAACACCTTCATCTTGAGTATATTCGGAGTCGGAGTGATAACTTCTCTCGGAGTAGTTGTCGGAGTCAGAACCGGATACCCATTCACCAACATGAGCTGGATGTCTTCGTCTTGTGTAGCTCTTTGATGACTTGTCCTTCCTTTTCGAATCCTTGCTTCTATGAGAGGGTCTTCTTTCATAACGATCAACTCTACTCCTTCTCTCTCTTGGTGGTGATTCATCTCTTTTACTTCTCCTTTTAGGTGAATCTTCGGGGCACAATCCATTGAAGAGAATATTGCAAGCTTGAGCATTGTATTGCAACATCTTCAATTCTTTCGCGGTCGCTTCACGATCCGGTTCTCGTCCATTCTTGAAGTATTCACCTTGCAAGCCAATACGCACAATAGCCGAAATGGTGGGGTTCTGACCAAGAATATGCATTTTCATCTTATGCTTCCAACTAGCAAAATTAGTACCATCAAAGTAAGGACCTCTACGGTGGTAATTTCCCTCGCTAGACGCCATACTCTCCTAGGTTGTGAAACCAAGGCTATGATCACCAAAGCTATGGAAATCAAGGCGAATGGAGACCACAGCTCTGATACCACTCATAGGATCGAAAGTAGGTCTAGAGGGGGGGTGATTAGACTACTTGACAAAATAAAAATCTAGCCTCTTCCCAATTTTAAGTGTTGGCAGATTTTAGGAACTAGTACAAGTCAAGCAATCAACCTACACATGCAATTCTAAGAGTGTAGCATCGGAAAGTAAAACATTGCATATGAAGGTAAAGGGAAGGGTTTGGAGAAAGCAAACGCAATGTAGACACAGAGATTTTTGGCGTGGTTCCGATAGGTGGTGGTATCATACATCCACGTTGATGGAGACTTCAACCCACGAAGGGTAACGGTTGCGCGAGTCCACGGAGGGCTCCACCCACGAAGGGTCCATGAAGAAGCTGAAGGAAATATGCCCTAGAGGCAATAATAAAGTTATTATTTTATATTTCCTTATTCATGATAAAGGTTTATTATTCATGCTAGAATTGTATTGATCGGAAACTTAAATACATGTGTGAATACATAAACAAATACCGTGTCCCTAGTAAGCCTCTACTAGACTAGCTCGTTGATCAAAGATGGTTAAGGTTTCCTAACCATAGACATGTGTTGTCATTTGATAACAGGATCACATCATTAGGAGAATGATGTGATGGACAAGACCCATCCGTTAGCTTAGCATAATGATCGTTCAGTTTATTGCTATTGCTTTCTTCATGTCAAATACATATTCCTTCGACTATGAGATTATGCAACTCCCAGATACCGGAGGAATACCTTGTGTGCTATCAAACATCACAACATAACTGGGTGATCATAAAGATGCTCTACAGGTATCTCCGAAGGTGTTTGTTGAGTTGGCATAGATCAAGATTAGGATTTGTCACTCCGAGTTTCGGAGAGGTATCTCTGGGCCCTCTCGGTAATACACATCATAAGCTTGCAAGCAAATGACTAAGGAGTTAGTCACGAGGTGATGTATTACGGAACGAGTAAAGAGACTTGCCGGTAACAAGATTGAACTAGGTATAGAGATACCGACGATCAAATCTCGGGCAAGTAACATACCGATGGACAAAGGGAATTACGTATGTTGTCATAATGGTTCGACCGATAAAGATCTTCGTAGAATATGTAGGAGCCAATATGGGCATCCAGGTTCCTCTATTGGTTATTGACCAGAGAGGTCTCTCGGTCATGTCTACATAGTTCTCGAACTCATAGGATCCGCACGCTTAACGTTCGTTGACGATATATGAGTTATATGTCTTGGTGACCGAATGTTGATCAGAGTCCTGGATGAGATCACGGACATGACGAGGAGTTTCGAAATGGTCGAGAGGTAAAGATTGATATATAGGATGATGGTATTTGGACACCGGAAGTGTTTCGGGACGTACCGGAAGGAATCGTGAGACCAATTTCAGCAATGAGCAAACAGAGAGTTGGTGAAGCAAACTCGGTGGGACCGATTGCTCATTTCGGTGAGACCGAAATGTTACAAAGGGAAACAGAGAGTTTGCAGGGCCATCTCGGTGAGAACGAGATCCGTATCGGTGTGACTGAATTGTCTAGGGTTTCTGGCAGTGGCTATGTCAACTGAAGTCGATGGCGCCGGATAGATCAAATCGGTGGGGCCGAGTTTGACTTTAGGTTTTGGACATATGTGGAAATGAGAAAGTGGCTGAGGGTTTTGGAGCAATATCACTAAGCATTTTGAGCAAGTAGACCATTAAGCAACACCTCATCCCCTTTTAATAGTATTGGCTTTCCTATGGACTCAATGTGATCTTGGATCACTAAATTGAAAATGAAGAGTCTTGAGCTTTTGCCAATCTTTGTCCTTAGCATTTTGAGGGGTCCACATCTCTAGTCCATGCCATGCCAATCATTGAACTTTCTAAAATATTTAACTTGAATGGATATTAGTTCAATGAGCTATATGTTGTTATGAATTACCAAAACCACCCGGGGATTAGTTGCACTTTCACCTCTACCTCTATTGTGTCTTCTCATTTGGTGCTAGGTCCCATATATGATGACGCGCCGATTCTCTATGCCTTTGTCCTTCCTTTGGACAAGACGATGGCCATGGTGGAATATGATGCACCCCCCCCCCCCCACATGGTTCCATCAAGATGAAGATGACCATCATTTGGTCTTTCCCACCTCACCTACACCACTTGAGTGGAATGAACAAGGTAACATAGGTGAGGGTGATGCTCTTGTCCCACTAGTGGACTATCTTGACATTGATTGCTTGCATGATGTTGATCCACCTATTACCATGCTTCATGCTAGTATGATTTCCCCACGCGATGATTTACCCATTTATGATGAGTTTGATGATTGCCATGTGGAGTCTATTAGTTGTGATGCCATGTTGCATAGGATTTCTTGTGATAATTCTCTCGGTCACATCATGTTTGACAATCCGCTTGACTTGTCATATGCTATGCATGAGATCAACCATATGTCATATTTGCAATCTCATCGTAATGACTAAGCATATGCCATTAAAATAAACCCAATTTGCACTTATGGCATATATGACAAGCCCATGGTTATTGGCATTTGTTTTTCTTGTGATGATATTGATATGCTCCCTTTTCATCATTTTTCTCATATGCCATGCCATGACCACCTAGCTTCGGATATGCATTGTTTTGGACGTTGTCCATTTTCTCCATATGATGTTTCCGCTATTGCTCATGAGGAGACCCCCATAGTTTCCTCATCCATATTAAGAGATTTTGATCCATCCCATCCATTGCATGATTCCCATGATTGTGTGCACAATATGCTCCCCATGGATAAAAATGCTATTAATGTGCTATATAATTGCACGATCAATTTGCATTCCCATCGTGTCATACATAACAACTATTCTTTCATGATGGATAACATGTTCTTTTACCATGCATCAAATTTCTTAGAGCGATGCTTATCTTGTGCTAACTCTCATGTGCACATACACATCATGATGGATGATGTGTACATTTACTACGCACACAATTTCTTCGGTTTGTGTCTCTTTTGTGTAGGTACCGCGGAATACTTGTCAACCTCACAATCCCATGAGTTGACAAAACGAGCTCTAGAGAGCAATGATGACTTGGGATCCCGTGGATTGGTTTTCACACCATTTCCATTACGCAATGACTTCGCGCATTTCTTCTACATGGCTCTCACATGGTTATGGGTTATTGTCCATTAAATATTGGGCCATTTGCATTTCTATCCCTAACTCGAACCACCTACTCAGATTTACCCCTAATTTCGAAGCATGCTCAAATTTGCACCTCTGCCGTTAAGTGACCATACAAAAATGCCCTTCTGTTCCGTTTTCATCCGGTCAAAGGGGTTTGACCGTCTACCTGACGTTTTTTGGACAATTTGCCCCTGCCTCCATGTGTCAATTACAAGTGGCACCCAGTCAGAAAAAAAAGGAAAAACACTTTCTCTCACCCCTCACTCTCTCCACCCTCTCTCTCACTTACACGTGGGACCCCACATGTAAGTGTCTAGTTATTTTTCTTAATTACTTTAGCAGTTTTGTTAATTGGTAGGGCCTACCAATTAGTCTCAGTAATTAGCATAATATTTAACACTAGGTAGGATTAGTGCTAATCTAACTAATGGGCCCCACATGTCATAGGAAGCCCATTAGTACTAATCGAACCATCGGCGTTAAGCCGCCGGCGAGCACACGCCACTGTGGAGGGCAGGGGAGCTCTGTTCCGGCGACCAAATGACTGGTGGAATGGTATTTTGCGCTCCTGGGCTTGCTCCGCGTTGAATAGAAGTGGCAGGGTGAGCAGGGACGGCCAGAGTGTCGGGCATGGCCGAGGCCAGCGGCGGCAGCGGTCAAAGCTTGGTGGCAGGGGGGCTAGAAAGCAGGGGGGAGAGGGGTCGGCATTAGCGTCTCACCGCGAGCATGCCAGAGTCTTCAAAGGGTCTGGGGATGGCCGAACATGAGCACATGGACCTTGCCTACGGCCGCCGGAGCAAGGCATCGTGGGGAGGCGGCTGGATGAAGAAGAGCTCATCGGCGACATGTCCGGAAGTTTCGCAACACCATATGGATCTCCTGTACGATAAGGGAGCACCGAGGGACCTCGTACGACAGCAAATTAAAGACGGTGGCCGGTGGGCAGAGGCGGCGGTGATGGCGTCGGTTGCGGAGTTGCAAGGCACCCGAGGTCCAGATCTACGGTGTGGTGATGCTCTCTCTTCTTTTTAAATTTCTGTCTTATTTTCTGGGCCAAAAGCTAGCATGCACGCTCTCTCTTCTTTTTAAATTTCTGTCTTATTTTTTTCAGGGGTAAAACGTCCAACAAACGCCCAGAAAACGGTCAAAGCCCTTTGACCTGACGGAAACGGCATGGAGGGGCATTTCTATAAGGAGACTTGACGGCGGAGGGGCAAATTTGAGCAGGCTTCGAAATTAGGGGCAAATCTGAGTAGTGGGTTCGAGTTAGGGACACAGATGTAAAAGACCCTTACATATTCTATGCCCATCTTGCCGTGTTCACTTTGCATGATATGCTCATTCCTATGCCTTTGCCATGCATTAGTAACCCATGCTTTGCATTACACATGATGATTGATTCTCATACTTGTATATGTATTTGCAAGCTTGGTGGATATATTGTTTGTTATTGCCATGTTTCATTTGTGACCCATACCTATGATGATACTTTGATCATGCTTCAATTTCGTGCTTGCGATATGTCATGTGCATTGCATATGCCTACTATTTGCTCACATGACATGGTTGCCATGATTTCTTCTAGTATGTTGCATCTTCGCACTACTAGCTTGCAAGACATTATTGATATGCTTGCGTATGTTGCATCACCCATGATTCATACTTGCTCATTTCATGCGGTTGATGACAACCATTGCCATGCTTTGCACATGATTGCTATTGCTTCTTGTCATATATCTCCATATGTTGCCTCACTCATGCTAGATGATTTGCCATGTATTGAGTGCAATAATGATTATAATCTTGCTAATGAGATTGCCCCCATAGCATTCTCGCATATATTTGGAGATTTTGACATAATTCTTGTGAAGCATGCTTGCATTCCTTCTTTCCACCATATACCTAGTGTCATGAATATTGCCATTGTTGCATCATATTATTCATGCACTTATGTTTCTAATGGTTACATGCAAGAGATGAGAACCATCATGATTGATAATGTGTTTATCTACCATGCGCATATGTTCTTTGTTTTGTTGTGTGCATGTGTAGGATACTTGGACTTTGTGTCGACTTCCACTTCACGTGAGTTGACCATTCGAGCTCTTGAGAGCGAGCCTCATACATTCTACCACAACTCGCTTCTACATTGCACTTGGTTGTGCTTCGGCTTTGTGAAGGATGCACAAGGACACGCCTTCAAGGTGACATCTTTCTTGAGCATGGATATTATGGATCATACGACTTGTGTTGCTTCCACCATGAGACTTATAGGCCATCTTGGACCACTTGATTGCGCACATGTTAGAGATCTTGCTTCGACTTGTCATTTTCACCTTTCCATGCCTCATGACATATATGCCTTGTGTGTTGCATCCAATTCTTGGATTACTTGCTCATATCATATGTTTGGTTGCAACAATGTCATCTCTTCACATATGCCATGTCCCATTGCTTGTCACATGATTGACTTGATTGCCTCACACATGATGAACAATTGCTCTTTCTATTTGTTGAGTGCCATACTATCTTCACTACACCCTATGCACGTTATGCTTGGATTGTCTTGCACTTGACCCATGTGTTTAGACACTTCATTTTATTTGGTGTTGTGAATGGTTCATATGCATACCATAGACCATTTGTTGAGCGCTTTGTGCATGCTTGCTATGAACTTGAGGTAGTAGATACTTATTCTCTTACCACACATATTTGCAAAGCTATAGCCACCGGACGTCCGACGATCCACCGGACGTCCGACGCGACGACGCCCAGGCTAGCTAGAAGAACCATGGCCACTGCATGCTACAACGGCCGGACGACCGACATGACACCGGATGTCCGACACACTACAGCCACCAAACGACAAACCGCTACCAGAAATCCAGCGACGCCTGTCCAGAGAAGAAACGTCGGAAGTCCGACGCCCTTCGGACGACCGGACCCCGCGAGCCACCGAACGACCGATATCCCTCGGACGTCCGACACCTGCCAGTGCGTAGCCGGGCCTTTGGCCTTGTATCCCTCTCCCACTTACCCCTTCATGGCTTAGACTATAAATAGAACTCCCCCTTCTCCTTTCTAGGGTTAGCAAAGTGATAGCTCATTTGTATGTGAGCTTTGCTCCTACCTACTCTACTCTTGAGAGAGAGAGAGCGCTCCCATGGAGTTCTAGACCTCCATGTGAGAAGATCCCTAGTGGATTCAAGACCCCATCTAGGGAAGATCCTCCAAGGATTCAAGACCTTAACTCCTCCAAGGATTGGGATGAACTAGTGCCTTTGTTACCATCTTGTGTGATTGGATCTCGTTAATTTGAGTGTTTCCTCTTGTTTTCCCCTTGTGTTCTTCATGTTCTTCGGGAACCCCCCCCCTCCAAATCGTGAAAGATCGGCCCCTAGGGTTCCACCCTACATCACAACCTCTCCTCTGCAATCGATCGGCCGCCCACCCCACGATCTTTTTTTCATAGTAATAAGTCCTGGGTGCTCCCAAGTTAGGCATGGTAGATCCATGACAACATAGTAGTGATGGAAATATGCCCTAGAGGCAATAATAAAATGGTTATTATTATATTTCCTTAATCATGATAAAGGTTTATTATTTATGCTAGAATTGTATTGACCGGAAACTTAAATACATGTGTGGATACATATAAACAAATACCGTGTCCCTAGTGAGCCTCTACTAGACTAGCTCATTGATAAAAAGATGGTTAAGGTTTCCTAACCATAGACATGAGTTGTCATTTGATAACGGGTTCACATCATTAGGAGAATGATGTGATGGACAAGACCCATCCATTAGCTTAGCATATGATCGTTCAGTTTATTGCTACTGCTTTCTTAATGTCAAATACATATTCCTTCGACCATAAGATCATGCAACTCCCAGATACCGGAGGAATACCTTGTGTGCTATCAAACGTCACAATGTAACTAGGTGATCATAAAGATGCTCTATAGGTATCTCCGAAGGTGTCTGTTGAGTTGGCGTGAATCGAGATTGGGATTTGTCACTCCGTATGACGGAGAGGTATCTCCGGGCCCTCTCGGTAATACACATCACAAGAAGCTTGCAAGCAAAGTGACTAAGGAGTTAGTTGCAAGATGATGTATTACGGAATGAGTAAAGAGACTTGCCGGTAACGAGATTGAACTAGGTATTGAGATACCGACGATCGAATCTCGGGCAAGTAACATACCGACAGACAAAGGGAATTACGTATGTTGTCATAAAGGTTCGACCGATAAAGATCTTCGTAGAATATGTAGGAACCAATATGGGCATCCAGGTCCCGCTATTGGTTATTGGCCTGAGAAGCGTCTCAGTCACAACAACCTACGGTAGACCTCAGAGCCGACGAGAGCTCACCGCCGCCGCCGTCCAGCAGCCCCTGACACACTAGAAACGCTCATCAGGACCGACGGCCGTGTGGTCGCAACCTCGAACACCGTCTCCACTCGCCGGGAGGAAGAGGATGCGTGCCTGGCGCAGTAAGGCGTGATCGCGGGCGGCCGGATGCGCACGTCGGCGGTGCTGATGCAGCTCATCTCCTGCGGCGACCAAGCGAGACGTTGGTCCGAGCGGTGCGTGGCACACATAGTGGTTTCCTCGCGGGCGGTCAGACCTGAGCAGCGGTTTTTTTTGCGGTGGCGGACGGCTTCTCGGGGAGCATCGGCGTCTTCATAGGCATCGAGCGGGAGTACTTTAGCGGCGGACGGCTTCTCGGGGAGCATCGGCATTATCGTAGGCATCGAGCGGGAGTACTTTAGTGGCAGCCTGGTGGAGACCAAGAAGACGACGAGCGGCGAGCGTGACGGCCACGGCGGCGAGCTGGGCGCACTGAAGCTGTCATCTCCACCCAACTGTTATGACGTGAAGTGCATGGCGGTATGGGTCAAAACCACTCAAAATCAAGTCCGAAACCAGCTTAGGGGGGGAATTGATCCGGTTTTAGAGATTTGAGGGGCTGATTGATCCGGTATTAGAGTTGAGGGGGTAATTGGTCCATCAGAGAGGATTTTTGGGGCAAAACGATAATTTCCTCTTGTTGTTATAATACTCACATGGGCCGGCCCATGAAGCTCTCACTTGCCCAGCTCGGCTCCCTGCTCCGCTCGCTTGCTTAACTTTTATTCCATTTGCTCCAATGCTAGCTCAGAAATGTTGTCATATTTTTATTTGAAGAAGTTCATTAAATAAAAAAACTCAAACTTTTTTTAAAATATTGAGAATTTAAAATATACACCTTTTTAATAAAGCTCGTCAATTTAAAAAATATTTATGGATTTCAAAAATGTTCATGATTTTGGAAAAAGTTCATAAATTTAAAAATGTGCATAGACTTTTACAAAATTGTGTGATTTAATAATATTTATGGATTTTAAAAATGTCCATGAATTCAAAAAAGCGTTCATGAATTTAAAACATCTTTAGTCTTTTTAAATATTCACAACTTTTAATAAATATTCATGAATTAGCACGTGAAAAAACAAAATTAGAAGAACAAATGAAAAAAGCAAGAAAAACAAAAGAAAAACTATTAAGCCCATTAAAAATACAGAAAAGAAAGAAAAACAAAAAGTCAGGCAATACCTCCTCAAAATCGAAAAACTAACTGACCCAATGAAACTTATAGGTGGGGCCCATAGTGTCCCCCACAACCCCGATGCAACAGAAGGTTCCAAATCTAGAGAGCTTAGTATCTTAATAGGTAGATATGGTCTCTCTACCATGGCATGCACCTACTAAACCGAATTTGTGGTACGATGTGAGGAGAGGTAACCTTTCAGAATAAGGTAATCCTTAAATAGTAGAAAATGAACAGATAAAGGTGGTGTAATTACTACCTATGCATTCGAGGGCCTCTCAGGCAGTGTACATCTTGATATTTTTTTCCTGCAAACTCAATCAAATTTAAAACAGTTTGACTTAAATCAAGTCTAATAGGCCTTGTAAATTTGAATGAGTGAGTATGCAAAATTATTATAAGCAACGCATGGCAATTACGGTTGCAAGCGGCATGGCCCTTAGGCCCGCTTCATAGTCAAAATTGATCAAATCAGCAAAAGTACCTTTCTACACCCAGGAGCAAATGCTCCTGGTGTGAACAGTAAAATGAGAAAAATAGAAGAAAAAATCTGAATTTTTTTTGTGGCATACTTTCACAAATCTTTGTTGTGCATACAAAATTTCATCGCAAAATCACATTGGTGGAAGGCGTGGTAAAAAAACAAAATCAATACCCCAAAATGTTTTTGTAAGTAACATTTTGAGAGCATCGATTTTTTTACCACGCCTTCCACGAATGTGTTGCAATGAAATTTTGCATGCACATCAAACATTTGTGAAAGTATGCCAAAAAATCAGATTTTTTTGAATTTTTTTCGTATTTTTCTGATTTTACTGTTCACGCCAGGAGCATTTGCTCCTGGGTGTAGAAACTCCACATCATCAAATCAGTTATAACTTCTATTTGGAGTTAGTAAACCTTGTACTAGCGGCGATAAGTGTGTTAAATGTTGAGCTTGGTGTGTGGCACAAGGTATTTGTTGTCTCCTTCTCAAAGATAGGTTGAATAGCACACATATGCTACCGATTAGAACTTTTTTGGGGGGCAGATTATTCTTGTGTTATCTGCAATGACAAGAAAGCTTGCAAGAAGGGATGGTCTTAATTATTTTCCGTTGCTAGCGGGGAGGAGGGGACGAAAATGACCTAGCATCACTCATGTGGATGACACGGTGGTGCCCCGATCTGCAACTGTCGCTGCTATCCACTTCTCCCCCTTCCTCGTCGTCATCGTTGAGAGAGGCAGTTGGGCTAAGCCCGTGCCATGAACGGCGGCGGCGAGGCATGAACCATCGCGTGTGGTGTGTTCCCTTCATATCTAAGGTGGTGTGGCAACAATTTTCCCGACGACGTAGCTCTTGCTCGGTGGTGCAGCGGTCCATGTGGAGCAGAAATGTGTGCTTCCTCTCCTAGCAGTGTGACGGTCCTTGCTCCCCCCTATGGTGGTGTGGTAGTGCTTCCTCCCAACGTTTGATGCGGTTGCTGATGCACCGCCTAGTGGCAAGGACTCTAGTGGCATCGGTGGTGTGTCAAGTGGACCATAACTTATGGTTAGGGTCACGTGTTGCCGGCGGATGCCAGCCTGACTGTGGTCAGGGGGATGGTAGCAACGTCAACGGGCATTGTGATTGTCGGGGTTATGATCCTAACAATTAGTACTGGGGGTACGAATAAGGGGCAGAGACTAGCTACGGCGTAGGTGTAACACACGGTGTTTAACGAGTTCAGGCCCCTCACTCGGTGGAGGTAAAAGCCCTACGTCTCGTGCCCTGAGGCTTGCTTTGATTTGATGGATAGGGTTACAAGGTTGAACGTGCCGGCTATGGAAAGGGGTGCGGCTTATATAGAGTTCGCTGCAGCCCCATGTCTCCCACGCCGCCGAGGCAATAAATGCCATTGAATGAGGCAGTTACTACTGTAATGAGCCTATACTACAGTAGTTACAGGTAACGGTAGTTATAACTCTATTTAGTGGATGACATAGGATCCCTCGACCGTTGCAGCTCCCACGACTCCTTCTTGCCCTGTACGTCCAAGTGGTTAATCATCCGCCGAGTGACGTGTGGTTGTCCAAGTGCTGTAGAACCGCCCGAGTGATCCTCCTGATATATGCATCCGAATGCCGGCATGGTCTAGGGACCTACTTATGATGGTGATGGGCCCCATGTGGGTCCCGGATGATGGGTCCTTTGAAGGAAATATGCCCTAGAGGCAATAATAAAGTTGTTATTTTATATTTCCTTATTCATGACAAAGGTTTATTATTCATGCTAGAATTGTATTGATCGGAAACTTAAATACATGTGTGAATACATAAACAAATACCGTGTCCCTAGTAAGCCTCTACTAGACTAGCTCGTTGATCAAAGATGGTTAAGGTTTCCTAACCATAGACATGTGTTGTCATTTGATAACGGGATCACATCATTAGGAGAATGATGTGATGGACAAGACCCATCCGTTAGCTTAGCATAATGATCGTTCAGTTTATTGCTATTGCTTTCTTCATGTCAAATACATATTCCTTCGACTATGAGATTATGCAACTCCCGGATACCGGAGGAATACCTTGTGTGCTATCAAACGTCACAACGTAATCGGGTGATCATAAAGATGCTCTACAGGTATCTCCGAAGGTGTTTGTTGAGTTGGCATAGATCAAGATTAGGATTTGTCACTCCGAGTTTCGAAGAGGTATCTCTGGGCCCTCTCGGTAATACACATCATAAGCTTGCAAGCAAATGACTAAGGAGTTAGTCACGAGGTGATGTATTACGGAACGAGTAAAGAGACTTGCCGGTAACGAGATTGAACTAGGTATAGAGATACCGATGATCAAATCTCGGGCAAGTAACATACCGATGGACAAAGGGAATTACGTATGTTGTTAACGGTTCGACCGATAAAGATCTTCGTAGAATATGTAGGAGCCAATATGGGCATCCTGGTTCCGCTATTGGTTATTGACCGGAGAGGTGTCTCGGTCATGTCTACATAGTTCTCGAACTCGTAGGGTCCGCACGCTTAACGTTCGTTGACGATATAGTGTTATATGAGTTATATGTTTTGGTGACCGAATGATGTTCGGAGTCCCGGATGAGATCACAGACATGACGAGGAGTCTCAAAATGGTCGACAGGTAAAGATTGATATATAGGATGATGGTATTTGGACATCGGAAGTGTTTCGGGACGTAACTGAAGGAATCGTGAGACCGATTTCAGCAATGAGCAAACAGAGAGTTGGTCAAGCAAACTCGGTGGGACCGATTGCTCATTTCAGTGAGACCAAAATCTTACAAAGGGCAATAGAGAGTTTGCAGGGCCATCTCGGTGAGACCGAGATCCGTATCGGTGTGACCGAATTGTCTAGGGTTTCTGGCAGTGGCTATGTCAACTGAACTCGGTGGCGCCGGATAGATCAAATCGGTGGGGCCGAGTTTGAATTTAGGTTTTGGACATATGTGGAAATGAGAAAGTGGTTGAGGGTTTTGGAGCAATATCACTAAGCATTTTGAGCAAGTAGACCATTAAGCAACACCTCATCCCCTTTTAATAGTATTGGCTTTCCTATGGACTCAATGTGATCTTGGATCACTAAAATGAAAATGAAGAGTCTTGAGCTTTTGCCAATCTTTGTCCTTAGCATTTTGAGGGTTCCACATATCTAGTCCATGCCATGCCAATCATTGAACTTTCTGAAATATTTAACTTGAATGGATATTAGTTCAATGAGCTATATGTTGTTATGAATTACCAAAACCACCCGGGGATTAGTTGCACTTTCACCTCTACCTTTATTGTGTCTTCTCATTTGGTGCTAGGTCCCATATCTGATGACGCGCCGATTCTCTATGACTTTGTCCTTCCTTTGTACAAGACGATGGCCATGGTGGAATATGATGCACCCCCCCCCCCACATGGTTCCATCAAGATGAAGATGACCATCATTTGGTCTTTCCCACCTCACCTACACCACTTGAGTGGAATGAAGAAGGTAACATAGGTGAAGGTCATGCTATTGTCCCACTAGTGGACTATCTTGACATTGATTGCTTGCATGATGTTGATCCACCTATTACCATGCTTTATGCTAGTATGATTTCCCCACGCGATGATTTACCCATTTATGACGAGTTTGATGATTGCCATGTGGAGTCTATTAGTTGTGATGCCATGTTGCATAGGATTTATTGTGATAATTCTCTCGGTCACATCATGTTTGACAATCCGCTTGACTTGTCATATGCTATGCATGAGATCAACCATATGTCATATTTGCAATCCCATCGTAGTGACTATGCATATGCCATTAAAATAAACCCAATTTGCACTTATGGCATAGATGACAAGCCCATGGTTATTGGCATTTGTTTTTCTTGTGATGATATTGATATGCTCCCTTTTCATCATTTTTCTCATATGCCATGCCATGACCACCTAGCTTCGGATATGCATTGTTTTGGACGTTGTCCATTTTCTTCATATGATGTTTCCGCTATTGCTCATGAGGAGACCCCCATAGTTTCCTCATCCATATTAAGAGATTTTGATCCATCCCATCCATTGCATGATTCCCATGATTGTGTGCACAATATGCTCCCCATGGATAAAAATGCTACTGATGTGTTATATAATTGCACGCTCAATTTGTGATCCCATCGTGTCATACATAACAACTATTCTTTCATGATGGATGACATATTCTTGTACCATGCATCAAATTTCTTTGAGTGATGCTTATCTTGTGCTAACTCTCATGTGCACATGCACATCATGATGGATGATGTGTACATTTACTACGCACACAATTTCTTCGGTTTGTTTCTCTTTTGTGTAGGTACCCCGGAATACTTGTCAACCTCACAATCCCATGAGTTGACAAAATGAGCTCTAGAGAGCAATGATGACTTGGAATCCCGTGGATTGGTTTTCACACCATATCCATTACGCAATGACTTCGCGCATTTCTTCTAAATGGCTCTCACATGGTTATGGGTTATTGTCCATTACATATTGGGCCATTTGCATTTCTATCCCTAACTCGAACCACCTACTCAGATTTACCCCTAATTTTGAAGCATGCTCAAATTTGCCCCTCTGCCGTTAAGTGACCTTACAGAAATGCCCTTCCATTCCGTTTTCGTCCGGTCAAAGGGGTTTGACTGTCTACCTGATGTTTTTTGGACAATTTGCCCCTGCCTCCATGTGTCACTTACAAGTGGGACCCAGTCAGAAAAAAAAGGAAAAACACTTTCTCTCACCCCTCACTCTCTCCACCCTCTCTCTCACTTATACGTGGGACCCCACATGTAAGTGTCTAGTTATTTTTCTTAATTAGTGTAGCAGTTTTGTTAATTGGTAGGGCCTGCCGATTAGTCTCAGTAATTAGCATAATATTTAACACTAGGTAGGATTAGTGCTAATCTAACTAATGGGCCCCACATGTCATAGGAAGCCCATTAGTACTAATCGAACCACGGGCGTTAATCCGCCGGCAAGCACACGCCACGGCGGAGGGCAGGGGAGCTCTGTTCCGGTGACCAAACGACTGGTGGAATGGTCCTTTGCGCTCCTGGGCTTGCTCCGTGTTGAATAGAAGTGGTAGGGTGAGCGGGGACGGCCAGAGTGTCGGGCATGGCCGAGGCCAGCGGCGACAGCAGTCAAAGCTAGGTGGCAGGGGGGCTAGAAAGCAGGGGGAGAGGGGTCGGCATCAGCGTCTCACCACGAGCATGCCAGAGTCTTCAAAGGGCCTGGGGACGGCCTAACATGAGCACATGGACCTCGCCTACGGCCGCCGGAGCAAGGCATCGTGGGGAGGCGGCTGGACGAAGAAGAGCTCATCGGTGACATGTCCGGAAGTTCCGCAACACCATATGGATCTCTTATACGATAAGGGAGCACCGAGGGACCTCGTACGACAGCAAATTGAAGACGGCGGCCGGTGGGCAGAGACGGCGGTGATGGCGTCGATTGTGGAGTTGCAAGGCACCCGAGGTCCAGATCTACGGTGTGGTGATGCTCTGTTCGACGGCGGGCCTTGCAGACATGGCGGTCCGGCTTCTTGCCGTCGTTGGCCACGTTAACGGTGGTGCTCGGATGAACGGGCGGGTGGACACGCCCTTAGCCTCTGAAGACGAAGAAGATGACCAGCCAGTGGGCTGGGCTGGCTGGGCTTTTCTGGGCCAAAAGCTAGCAAGCGCGCTCTCTCTTCTTTTTAAATTTCTGTCTTATTTTTTTTCAGGGGTAAAACGTCCAACAAACGCCCAGAAAACGGTCAAAGCCCTTTGACCTGACGAAAACGGCATGGAGGGGCATTTCTATAAGGAGACTTGACGGCGGAGGGGCAAATTTGAGCAGGCTTCGAAATTAGGGGCAAATCTGAGTAGTGGGTTCGAGTTAGGGACACAAATGTAAAAGACCCTTACATATTCTATGCCCATCTTGCCATGTTCAATTTGCATGATATGCTCATTCCTATGCCTTTGCCATGCATTAGTGACCCATGCTTTGCATTACACATGATGATTGATTCTCATACTTGTATATATATTTGCAAGCTTGGTGGATATATTGTTTGTTATTGCCATGTTCCATTTGTGACCCATACCTATGATGATACTTTGATCATGCTTCATTTTCGTGCTTGCGATATGTCATGTGCATTGCATATGCCTACTATTTGCTCACATGACATGATTGCCATGATTTCTTCTAGTATGTTGCATCTTCGCACTACTAGCTTGCAAGACATTATTGATATGCTTGTGTATGTTGCATCACCCATGATTCATACTTGCTCATTTCATGCGGTTGATGACAACCATTGCCATGCTTTGCACATGATTGCTATTGCTTCTTGTCATATATCTCCATATGTTGCCTCAATCATGCTAGATGATTTGCCATGTATTGAGTGCAATAATGATTATAATCTTGCTAATGAGATTGCCCCCATAGCATTCTCGCATATATTTGGAGATTTTAACATAATTCTTGTGAAGCATGCTTGCATTCCTTCTTTGCACCATATACCTAGTGTCATGAATATTGCCATTGTTGCATCATATTATTCATGCACTTATGTTTCTAATGGTTACGTGCAAGAGATGAGAACCATCACAATGGATGATGTGTTTATCTACCATGCGCATATGTTCTTTGTTTTGTTGTGTGCATGTGTAGGATACTTGGACTTTGTGTCGACTTCCACTTCACGTGAGTTGACCATTCGAGCTCTTGAGAGCGAGCCTCATACATTCTACCATGACTCGCTTCTACACACTACTAGGGAAAACCTTATACACAGAATCTTAGCAGCAGCGCGGTACAGGAAGAGGCGCTACTGCTAATTAGGAGTAGCGAGGGAAAAAAACAGGCGCTACTGCTATTGACTTAGTAGTAGCGTGGCTCGGTGGAACCATGCTGCTACTAAAATTGACCGACCGTTCCCGCCACCCTAGGTTTAGCAGCAGCGCGCTCTAGCTAACCGCGCTACTGATAAAGTAATAGTAGCAGCGCACTTTTTTTGGGTGACGCTACTGCTAATTTTGAAACTGGCCACATGGCGGGCCCCTCTTAGCAGTAGCGCGTGTGTCAGAAGCGCGCTGCTGCTATCTTATTAGCAGCAGCGCGGTTTACGACCAACGCTACTGCAAGCCGCAGCATATACCACATTTTCCCCCCCCCTCCCCCCCCCCCCCCCATCCTCTCTTCCTCACTTTCCCCTACTCCCACCCCTCCTCCCTCACTTGCTTCTTCCCACTACTTCTCCCCCCATTCTCTCCTTCTTCTGACCTACCTTTCTCTCTCTTTATTACTCCTAGCTAACTACACCACCTCCATTAATGCATCTCCTTTCTCTTTTTCCTTCCCCCTCCACTAGTTGAAGTTGTCTCCTCCCAAACTAGCTAGCTAGGTAGATGTAGCATTTAGTGAAGTGACCTATGTACCCCCTAACTAGATCTAGCCTTGTCAAGAAGAGCTTTGTCCACTTTTGATCTCCCTACTACATCATCATCTCCACCGTGTGCTCGATCTCGAGATAGGTGATTAAAAATTTATGCTTTTGCAAGAATGGAAATGTGTGTATGTGTGTGCGATATGACATAATCGGGCGATATGATGGAAATTGTGTGTGTGGCATGAGTTGACGCCGAATTGTGCTTGTGAGTTGCCTATGTTTTGCCGAAATGTCGATTTATTTCCGTTTCGGCGAATTCCGGGCAAACTCTATATGTCCTATTTTTAGGGAAGTTCTTGCCGAATTTTTGTATGACTTTGATGCATGCACGCATTTTTATAATCAATTTGTTTATTATTACCGTGCATGCGTTCATGATGGTTAGTGGAGCGATGGTGGACAGGTGGTTGCGGTCGGCGGTGCAGGACATGAAAGAAAATAACCTGACAAAGGTTTTATGTCCATGTCGAAGATGCAAAGGACGAGTTTGGCTCGACACCTATGACGATGGTTGTGTCGAAGCGCACCTGCTCATGACTGGTTTCATGGATGGCTATACTCGGTGGATAATTGAAGATGAGGATGATGATGTTGAGGACGCCGACGGGGCAGGCAATGACGACACTGGGCAAGACAAAGAGATGATCGATAATGGCGGCGGGGAAAAGGCCAGACATGGCGGCGGAGAAGGGGCCGGACATGGCGGCGGAGAAGGGGCCAGACATGGTTGCTGAGAGAACGTGGACTCGACGCCGCAGAGTTCGTCGGTACTAAGTTCAATCGTGCGGGACCCTCATGTTCAAGCATTGCTTCGCAAGGAGACGAGTACTGAGAGAGCTGCTTCTAGAGAGGAGGCCAAGCTGCAGCAATTGGTGGTAGACTCGAACACTCCATTGTATCATGGTTGCAATACTGAGGTGACCCGCTTGAGTTTCACGCTCCAACTCCTGAAGACGAAGGCTAAAAACAAATGGACCGACACTAGCCTCAATGAGCATCTCAAGTACCTAAAGGATGTTCTTCCCGCGGGGAATCTTTGTCCTACTAGTGTGGATGAGGCCAAGAAGATCGTGTGCCCTCTTGATCTGCCGCACGTTAGATACCATGCATGCATCAACGATTGCATAATTTATCGGAAGGAGCACGCGGAAAAAACAAGTTGTTCGGTGTGCAATGCTTCTCGATACAAGAAGGCCGGGAAGAAATCTCCCCAGAAAGTTGTATGGTACTTACCGATCACTCCCCGTCTCCAGCGGTATTCCGTAGATCCCAAGGAAGCAAAGCTCATGCGCTGGCACGCGGAGAGGAAGAAGCCTGACGATGGAGATGATCCGAAGCTGAGACACATCAAGGATGGAAGCCAGTGGAGAGCGTTGAACAGCGAATATCGGTATTTCGAATGTGATGCAAGGAACATCATGCTCGGCATGTGTACTGATGGCATGAATCCGTTTGGCAACCAGAACACCAACCATAGCACATGGCCCGTGTTTGTATGGATGTACAACCTCCCCCCTGGTGGTGCATGAAGTCGAAGTACATTCACATGAGCATGCTGATTCAAGGGCCGAAAAGACCGGGAAATAATATTAATCTGTATCTGGGTCTACTTCAAGAGGAGTTAGACATGTTATGGAAAACACCGGCCAAGACATGGGACGCCAGCAAAGGCGAGTATTTCTATATGAGAGCCGCGCTGATCACGACGGTGCACGACTATCTCGGTTACGGATATGTCGCAGGCCAGGTGTGCCATGGATATTGCGGATGCATGCGGTGCATGGATGATACAACGTCTCAGCAGCTAACATCAAGGAAAGATGGCGGGTCTGGGAAAATCATGTACATGGGGCATCGAAGATGGCTCGAGAAGGACGACCCGTGGAGAAACCGTGGAGATCTATTCAATGGTGACGCTGAGCATCGAGGACCTCCACGTAAGCGGAGCGGCGCTAAAATCGATGAGCTGTTGAAAAACTGGGAACAGTGCCCCACGCCGGGAAGACGATGAAAAAGGCGCCGGAGCCGCTGCTGAAGGTATGGAAGACGAGGTATGTGTTCTGGGACTTGGAGTACTGGCACAAACTCGACACACCTCATTGCCTTGATCAAATGCATATCTGTAAGAATGTCCTTGAGAGCTTGCTCGCGACACTGATGAACATGCCGGATAAGACCAAGGATGGGTCGAAGGCAAGAAAAGACTTGCAAGATTTGAAAATCAGGGAAGATCTGCACATGTCGCCCCGTAAAAAGTCAGACGAGACAGAGATGGAGACAGAGGCACGGGAGAAGAAGGGCAAAAAAGTAAAGGAAGAGGATTATTGCCCCCCTTCTTGCTTCACCTTAAGTCTGGCTGAGATCGATCAATTCTTTAAGTGCCTTACCGGAGTCAAAGTTAGTTTCGGTTACTGTGGCAAGATAAGCAGATATCTAGACACGAACAAGAAAAGGTTCAGCGGGATGAAGTCCCATGACTGTCATGTGATGATGACACAGATACTACCTGTTGCCCTTAGAGGGATAATGGACAAGCACATCCATGACACGCTTATTGGTCTCTGTAACTTTTTCGACGTCATCTCTTGAAAGTCGATCAGTGTGAAGCAGCTCCGAAGGCTATAGGAAGAGATCACTGTGATACTGAATGAGCTTGAGATGTACTTCCCGCCCGCGTTCTTTGACGTCATGGTGCATCTGTGTCTCCATATTGTGGACGACATAATAGACCTAGGGCCGTCATTCCTGCACAACATGAGGCCGTTTGAGAGGACGAATGGGATCATCAAAGGATTCGTTCGTAACATGTCCCGTCTAGATGGAAGCATCGTCCAGGGCTATCTGACACAAGAGTGCATCTCTTTCTGCGAGAATTTTCTATATGGCGCAGACCAGCCACCTGGTGTTGGTGTTGGTGTTGGTTTGCCCGTTAACAAGCATGATGGGAGGCTCGAAGGAGAAGGTCACTCCAACGGTCACAGGGAACTGCACGTGGCATACTCAGATCGACACAACGACTTTGACAGAGCAAACTTGGTATTGCTACAACACCTAGACGAGGTAGATCCTTTCGTGGCACTGCACAAAGAAATTATCGCAAAGAAGTATCGTGATCGGGGGGTATGCAGGACGGACGCCGAAGTTACTAGAGAGCACAACTCCACTTTCCTGCATTGGTTCAAAGAGCATATTATTGCTAATCCCCCGGAAGAGGGCTCTAAGGACGGATTGCTCATATACGCCTTAGCACATGGCCCCTCGCCCAACCTCGTCACCTATCAGGCATACGATATCAACGGATACACGTTCTACACGAAGGCCAAAGATATGGACAGTGATGATCAGAACTCAGGGGTGACGATGGAATGCATGACCGGTAGCGACAACTGCGCAACTGAGAGATTTTACGGAAGGGTCGAGGAGATCTGGGAGCTTGACTACTCTGGACTGCACAACGTGACGATGTTCTGTGTCAGATGGGCTAAGAATGTCGAAAGAGAAAACCGGTATTTCACAACCATGACTATACCCGACGCCAAGAGCGCTACTGTGAACGCTATCGCAAAAAACGAGCCATGGGTACACGCTAAGCACGTGACACAATGCTTCTTCATAACCAACCCGTGCAATCCCAGCCGTGTTGTCGTGAGGAGAGGCAAAAGGAACATCATTGGAATGTATGGAGTCGCCAACGAGGAAGACTACGACCAGTACGGCAACCCAATGAGGGAAGATGACGATGACGATGAAGTATACGTCAAAAGAAGAATCAATACTACATTACCTAAGAAAGATCGTACTCCATGGAAAAGGAAAAGTCACAATGAGGGGCTCAATTATTCTTCAACGAACAAGAAGGGAAAGAAGCTCACTCAAAAACGAAAACGTCAACGCTGAGGAACCGTTATCGGTCAAATGCTGTAATATATATGTTCCTATTTTGTGTACACACTTAACCATTATGCATGGGTCAAATGATGTAATATATATGTTCCTATTTTGTATACATACTTAACTGTCAAATGATGCAATATATATCACCTTAGTTCTATACATTGTATCACCTTCCCTTCATTCATTGCTCTCGGAAAAAAGGAAAAGAAAAGAAAAGGGAGAGAAAATAAAGAAAAAGAAAATAGAAGAAACAAACAGGAAAACTGCTATAGGTACTGGTTATAGCAGTAGCGCTTTCTGAAAAAGAGCTATAGCTAGTCAAGTTAGCAGTAGCACTGTCCGGATAAACACGCTATAGCTACCTGTGATAGCAGTAGCGCTTTTTGGCTAAACGCGCTATAGCTAAGTTAGCTATAGCGCGTTCTTCCGGAACGCGCTACTGCTACCTCGACTTAACCCCCCAAATCCCCACTCTCTGCTTCTTCCCGCCTATGCTTTTCCCCCCAAATCCCCACTCTCTCTTCCCCCGTCGTCGCCGCCGGAGCCCTGCCCTCGCCGCGCCCCTGCGCTCGCCCCCGACCCCGGCGCTCGCCCTGACCCCGGCGCTTGCCAAGACACTGTAGGGCGAGACCCATCTCCCCCGACCCGGCGACCCTCGGTGCCGTGCCGTGTCTCCCCCGACCCCGCCTCGCCTCGGTGCCGCGCCATCTCCCCAGACCCCATCTCTCTCCTCTTGCCCTCTGTAACCCTCTCCCCTCCCCTCTTTCTGCTATTTGTGTCTAGTTAGTATGAAATAGTATGAACCCTAGGCTATTTTTTAGTGTAAGAAAAAAAAGAAGGGTGATTATATAGGTTTCTTGCATTTTTTAGTTAAAGCAATTGTTGCTATTTAAATTTTATAGTGCTAGTTAGTTAATTAGAATTAGTATGAAACCTAGGACAGATTAGTTAGAGCAACTGTTGCTATTTAAATTTTTTAGTTAAAGCAATTGTTGCTATTTAAAAAAACAGAATTTGAAGTGGACAGATTAGTTAAAGCAACTGTTGCTATTTAAATTTTTTAGTTAAAGCAATTGTTGCTATTTTTTAGTTGCAAATTTGAAGTGGACAAGTGATATGTGGACATGTCATATTTGGAATTTGGACATGTGATGTTTTGGACATGTCATATTTGGAAAATGATGATTATGTGCAGGGTAAATGACCCGAGTGGCCTATGTTTCGCCGGAATATTGATTTATTTCCCTTCCGCTGAATTTTAGGCACTCGATATGTCCACTTTTTAGCAAAGGTCATGCCGAAATTTTCCGTGAATTTTGGCATGACTTGTGCTAGAAAGTAGGCATATCGAGTGCCGGGAGTTGCTGGGAAACGGCATTCCGGCAAACATAGATCTTTTTTATGTCATTTCTCATTTTTTTATAGTTTTAGAATTAAACGAGGAGACTTAATCATAGGAAACATGTCGAACAATGAAGAAACCGGGCCTTCTGACCAAGATGCAGACGAGATGGATTATGAGGGTGAACAACAGTACCTCGACTTTTTGTCTGCTAAGCACAGTCAAGGTTTGCAGGCCGGCCTCGATGATGGTACTGACGCCGACATCGACACCGACGGCGCCGGCACCGGTGGCGGCGCCGAGACCGGCGGGGAAGATACCGGCGCCGATGCCGCTACCGAAAAGAAGAAGCAGAAGAAGCAGAGGATACGAAAACCTAACAAACTCAGCATTGGACGACTAGTGATCACAAAGATGGCACCTGGCAAGTTTGAGCCATTAGAGCCAGAAGAACCTCGCAAGTGCTATGGGAACCAAGTAGGATGCATCCTACGGGAATGCGCGAGCATCAACGACGATGACTTAAGGAGTAAAGAACATTTGAGGCAGTTGCTCCTGACGAAGTTGCACAAGAGATTCAAGTTCCCCGACCGGGATGATAGCATAGAACAACCCTGGGATGATCCGAAGATGAAAAAGATTAACAATCACGCCATGGGCATGTTCAGCAATGATTTGGCCTCCTGGAAAGGGAGGGTGAAACAAGCTATTGAGGCTGAGGAACCCCTGCCCAAGATTCTGGAGGAAAATCCGACACTTACGGAAGAGGAGTTCGAAAAGTTCAAGGACACTTGCGCTACCGAGGCAGCCAAGGCTAAGGCTGCGAAATCCAAGAGCCTTCAGCAAAGGAACACGGGGAAGCATCGCCTCGGAAGCCATGGCTACCTTGGCAAAAGGCCCATATGGGATAAGGAGGACGCGGAACGTGAAGCCGCGGGTCTCCGAGACCCCTTCGCGAAGTTCACCAACCCCTTGGAGCGTGACTTCATCAGGGCCCGCTACAAGTGGGACAAGGAAAAGAAGGTTTTTTACACGGACCAGATCACGAGGAGATTGATTAGAATACTGGTAATTATTCTTTTACCACCTTACATTTAGCTCCTGATCAAGTCGACTACACATTCGTAAACGGTTCACGTTCCTTCTGCAGGAGAAGCAACACCAGCTTGCAGCCGAAAGCCCTACTTCGCCGATGAGGCCCAAGTGGGACACCCCTCTCAACCGGGCCTTGAACGAACTTAAGGGACTCCCTTTGGGCCAGCGGCCGCAATATGGACGTGTGCACGGCGCCGGAGACGGCGCCACGTGGAAGGTGTTTTACAACAAGGGCCCGGAGACCAAGAAGCAGAAAAAGAAGTTTAGTCAGGCGGACATCGACGAGAAGGTGAAGCTTGCATTCGAGAAAAAAGCAGCTGAGGACGCGAAAAAAGCAGCCGAGGAGAAAAATGAGTTGCTATAGCAGGCAGTCGATGCTGCTGTAAATGCCTGTAGAAATGATTTCGCTACTAACTTGGTCCCGGCTATCATCAACTGGATGAAGGAAAATCCAGACAAGACGGTACATGATTTCCCCATGCCCAGTTTCGTTGGGAGCAACTCGGTGAACAACACCACCGCACCATCACCTGCTCACGCAACCGGGCCTGCTCTCGCACCCGCACCCGCACCCGCACCCGCTCATAGCAGCCCGTCCTCAGTCTCTGGCGTGCTAGGCGGGCCTTCGTCTTTGGCTGAGCTCGACGCTCTCATGGTAATTACATGTCGCACCAACATATATATCTAGAATATTCCATTTTCGTTGCCTTTCGGATGTTTTACGCCGCAGACATGTGTTTGCAGGCCGACGAAACCCCGTGCACCGTACTCTACTTGATCAAAGGCCAGAAGGTGGACGTGGGAAAGGGGGGTGATAACGAAGCCCTTGGAACTGACGTTCCACAACCAACCGATGCCCGGTGGGCACTTCAGGGTTACCTTGTCGAGTGTGAAATCGGGGCACGAGGATTTGCCTCCTCCAGTACGACTAGGGGGAGAGGACGACAAGACCCCGCTGCGGATTGGAAGCTGCAAGGGTTGGGTGCTGCTATGGCCGAAGAATCTTCTTCGTCTGGAGCCGGCCGAGAGCACACCAATAACCACACATCAACAAGCATGTATGGAGACCACCACCCCGCCTACGCAATTACCAGTGCCTGTAGTGCCGGGTGAGAGCAGCGGACGACGTGATGAAGGGGGTCCAATAGTGGCTGATGTAATCGCCCCCGTAGAACAAAGAATGGATGATGAGATGGAGGTGGAGGACCCAATGAGTTTCCTCAATACAGGCGCCTATGACGGTGACTTAGATATGATGAGTCAGCCATATGACGAATCGGGCTGTCAGCATGCTGATGAGGATATGGATGATCTGCCCAGGCAGGAACGTCCTAGCTGGGATTGCAAGAAGTCTCCCTTCATGAAATCCTCACAGGACATGCCTGAAGATGCCGCCTCAACACAGGCTCAACTAGCCGGGGGTCGTACAGTGCTTAGCCCAGCAACACTTGGGCATGGGTTAAGGAAGGGTCTGGAAGGTCAGCCCAAGAAAAAGGAGAGGAAGAGACCAGAGAAGATAGGCTCAGCTGCCTACAAACAAGCCAGAGCACATAGCAGCCAAACGGAGGATTTTGAAGAGCGTGTACCCGTCAAAGGTGCGGCCATGTTCCATATCACGGGCGAGCCGATGCTACCGCCGAAACCGCTCGAGGCACTATCAGGGGATCTCAGGAGACTGCACGACCATGTGCTGTCGATTGAGAAAAGCCTACTAGCCTCGAAGGATCCAGGATATCCGACATACGCGGCTCGTGTGCCTGAGGGGAAGCGCTACGTCGACACACGGCCCGCGGAGGTGTTCTTCCTGCGGTTTGACCATATCTTTGAGATGTTTCTGACAAGGCGGCTCGATTTTACAATCGTCCGCCTTTTTGCGCTACATATGAGCTCCGTCATGAAGAGAGAAGAAGTCTCACAAATCTGTGTGGCGGATCCATACTACCTGCACGAGACCTTCTTGAGTCTCGGCGACTTTGAGCGTGAAACTGCTAGGGAGTACCTCCAAAACTTCATGGTACAGAATAAGGACCAGGAAATTGTCCTCCTGCCTTATCATCCAAAGTAAGTCAGTGCCGGACAACCCTTTCGTACATTTCAATCATTCCTTCTCGCTCATATGGAGAATAATTTGAGGTGTTTTTTCCCCCGCAGCAACGGGCGCGCCGTCCTTATCGTTCTTTACCCGCGAGTCTCCCACGCCGTGTATTTCGACCCTACCAGAAACTACGAGAAGAAGGACTACACCCACATAATGAATATTCTAGATGATGCTCTCCTAGGCTTCAGCATTAGGGGTGGCCACCTGCAGATCAAGAAACAAAGGAGCAAGAAGTTGGGTTTCTCGCATAAAACTAACTTCTGCTGCATCCATGTCCCAAAACCAAGCAAGAACAATGGATTCTACCCCCTCCATCTCATGATGGAGTTCAGAACGGATCACCAAAAGCTTCGCATGACAAGCATAAACAATGATCATATCCGCAAGTGGGTAGAATCTCATGGAGAAGCGGATTATAAACTTAGAGATGACTTCTTTCGCATCCAGAGGGACATTGTGACGATCATCATGAAAGAAGTCGTCGATGAGAAGGGGATGTTCCACCACGGCCCTATATCACGAGCTGACTTCCGAACTCGCATACGCATGCAATTTCAGGACCTCACGCCATTCAAGAAGCTAGGGTCCATCCTTGATGATATGGAAGGATGGAACTTCTAGTGATTTACAATGCCGATGATGATGATATGTGTCGGTTGAACTTGTATACTTTCTGTAGCGATGAAACTTTGTGATGTCCACGGTCCCTGCCGAACTTGCGTAACGCTACTTTGTTAGTTTGGGTACGATGACCTGCGTACATCTAGTTAATTAGTTTGCATACTATATGTTGCATCTAGTTGCTAACCCTTTCTTTTTCGTGTTGTTCTAGTATATTTTGTTGCACATGATTGTACATTCTCTTGATGAAGATGCATCTCTAACAGGTACCTAGATTCTTGATGGCGAAGAAGCAGTGCTATGTAGTGTACAAAGGGAAGGTTCCGGGAGTGTACGCCGAGTGGCCTGAGTGTCAGGCGCAAGTGGATGGGGTCTCGGGTGCCAGCCATAAAGGCTTCAAAAGCAGACAAGAAGCAGAAACTAGTTACTTGAGGTTCACACTAGCGCGAGAGAGGACTCGTAACCGCCGCCTCATGTACTGCATAGTTCCGCTCTCACTCATAGTGATAGCTCTTCTCACGTATATCATTGTTTAGATGGATGACGATGTAGTTGCAAGTATTCGAGACTTGTATCGCTATTTTTGAGATGATGACGAGAGACCACTTTGTGTTAGATGATGATTATGATGATGACATGATTTGATGAGACTATTTGTATGTATATGCTATGATTACATTTGTATGTGTATGATATGCTAGAGATTATTGTATAAAGCCCTAAACAAAATTCAGCAGCACAAAATATGGAGCAGATTTTTTTTTTCAAATACTAATAACAGTAGCGCGGGGTATGGCTTTAGCAGTAGCGCTCTTTGTTCAAGGGCGCTACAGCTACTAGCAGCAGTGCGTGTTGGAGACCGACGCTGCTGCTATCCCTCGATAGCCGTAGCGCGGGTCAAACCACGCTACTGATAAGAGTTAGCTGTGGTGCCGTATCAGTAGTGCGGCCACCCGCGCTACTGCTAAGCATTTAACCCGCGCTACTGCTAGGCTTTTCCCTAGTAGTGACATTGCACTTGCTTGTGCTTCGGCTTTGTGAAGGATGCACAAGGACACGCCTTCAAGGTGACATCTTTCTTGAGCATGGATATTATGGATCATACTACTTGTGTTGCTTCCACCATGAGACTTATAGGCCATCTTGGACCACTTGATTGCGCACATGTTAGAGATCTTGCTTCGACTTGTCATTTTCACCTTTCCATGCCTCATGACATATATGCCTTGTGTGTTGCATCCAATTCTTGGATTACTTGCTCATATCATATGTTTGGTTGCAACAATGTCATCTCTTCACATATGCCATGTCCCATTGCTTGTCACATGATTGACTTGATTACCGCACACATGATGAATAATTGCTCTTTCTATTTGTTGAGTGACATACTATCTTCACTACACCCTGTGCACGTTATGCTTGGATTGTCTTGCACTTGACCCATGTGTTTAGACACTTCATTTTATTTGGTGTTGTGATTGGTTCATATGCATACCATAGACCATTTGTTGAGTGCTTTATGCATGCTTGCTATGAACTTGAGGTAGTAGATACTTATTCTCTTGTCACACATATTTGCATCACTACCTCACATTTACATGATTGTTTCCATGATGTCCTTGATTGTGCTCAATTTATGGGATTACATGCTATGTCACAATCCTTTGTCAAACCATATGCTTTGCATGATGACAACACTTGTTGGGTGAATAACCACTAGAATGCTTGGTTTAGCACTAACGCTAACCACATTTGTTTTTCCAAGTGTTTGTTGTCCTTACTCCTTTTGAAGGAATCACAAGACGGTGTGACATTGGAGAGTGCCTTCTTCGAGCATCAAGATGACGAATGATTGGTGAGCGTCCACTTCTACACGGCGATGCCATCTCTTTCCCATGGTGATTTGGTTTTCGATCCGAGGTCGGATCTTTCCCAAGGGGGGAGAGATGATGCGGAGCATCCTATGGACATCACCATGTCAAGAGTCCATTTGGCAAGTGACACACGCAACCTCTACTTCACATACATAAAGGTGAATCATCTCCTTTACACGTGTTCACTTGACCCCTTCGAGGATGGTATACTACTTGACACTCCACTCGTGTGCATACATAGGTATTGTGGGAATGCCACGGACGACGAGGAGGAGTGCGAGCGCAAGTGTACAACTACACCTTCCGCGAGGGAAGCTTGGAAGCGAAGACGGAAGAAGACGGAGCTGCAGCAAAGCTACAGCCACCGGACGTCCGACGATCCACCGGACGTCCGACGCGACGACGCCCAGGCCAGCTAGAAGAACCGTGGCCACTGCATGCTACAGCGGCCGGACGACCAACATGACACCGGACGTCTGACACACTACAGCCACCGAACAACCAACCGCTACCAGAAATCCAGCGACGCCTGTCCAGAGAAGAAACGTCGGAAGTCCGACGCCTTCCGGACGACCGGACCCCGCGAGCCACCGGACGACCGACGTCCCTCGGACGTCCGACACCTGCCAGTGCGCAGCCGTCCTTTGGCCTTGTATCCCTCTCCCACTTACCCCTTCGTGGCTTAGACTATAAATAGAACTCTCGCTTCTCCTTTCTAGGGTCAGCAAAGTGATAGCTCATTTGTATGTGAGCTTTGCTCCTACCTACTCTACTCTTGAGAGAGAGAGAGAGAGAGAGAGAGAGCACTCCCATGGAGTTCCAGACCTCCATGTGAGAAGATCCCTAGTGGATTCAAGACCCCATCTAGGGAAGATCCTCCAAGGATTCAAGACCTCAACTCCTCCAAGGATTGGGATGAACTAGTGCCTTTGTTACCATCTTGTGTTGGATTTGGACCTCTGTATCCCCTTTGTGTATGTGGATTTAGCATATGTGTGATTGGATCTCGTCAATTTGAGTGTTTCCTCTTGTTTTCCCCTTGTGTTCTTCGGGAACCCCCCTCCAAATCGTGAAAGATCGGCCCCTAGGGTTCCAACCTACATCACAACCTCTCCTCTGCAATCGATCGGCCGCCCACCCCACGATCTTTTTTTCATAGTAATAAGTCCCGGGTGCTCCCAAGTTAGGCATGGTAGATCCATGACAACATAGTAGTGATGGAAATATGCCCTAGAGGCAATAATAAAATGGTTATTATTATATTTCCTTAATCATGATAAAGGTTTATTATTTATGCTAGAATTGTATTGACCGGAAACTTAAATACATGTGTGGATACATATAAAAAAAATACCGTGTCCCTAGTGAGCCTCTACTAGACTAGCTCATTGATAAAAAGATGGTTAAGGTTTCCTAACCATAGACATGAGTTGTCATTTGATAACGGGTTCACATCATTAGGAGAATGATGTGATGGACAAGACTCATCCGTTAGCTTAGCATATGATCGTTCAGTTTATTGCTACTGCTTTCTTAATGTCAAATACATATTCCTTCGACCATGAGATCATGCAACTCCCGGATACCGGAGGAATACCTTGTGTGCTATCAAACGTCACAACGTAACTAGGTGATCATAAAGATGCTCTATAGGTATCTCCGAAGGTGTCTGTTGAGTTGGCGTGAATCGGGATTGGGATTTTTCACTCCGTATGACGGAGAGGTATCTCCGAGCCCTCTCGGTAATACACATCACAAGAAGCTTGCAAGCAAAGTGACTAAGGAGCAAGGTAGTCAGAATCCTGATTTGACTGCTAGAATCCTACGACTTCATGACCCTACGGAAGCATGTCGATCCAAATCCCACTATGAATCCGGATCAGGTAGAATCCATGTTGAGTCGCGATCCAAATCATAGAATCCTGTACAAAACTGTACAATCCCGACTATGCTATGGACTACATCGGATTCTACTAACTTATCTAAGCCGTTTGTTTAGTTGTAGAAAAATAGTATGCCATCATCCAAATCCCTTTTCATATACCTTATGGACCTTTATTCCCCTCCCAAGTCCAAACGCTCAGCCGTAGACACCTTTGATCTAGCTCTCAGAAACCCTAGATTGAAATTGAGGATCAGGCTTGTCGACATATGGAATTGGCGTGAAAAGGAGGATGCTTCAAGATTGATCAGAGAAGGAGAGCAAGACCCTTCAAGGTTTAGCACTGTAGGTCAGATAGACAAGTGATCGACTATTCACGCACTCTAAAAAGAACATAAGTAAATTCCGTGCATTGAAGGTTTAAATGTTCTATATATTTCCCTCTCATATATGTTCCATACATGCGAGCTAGATGGTAGGTTAGCCATAAAAAGAAGTGGTATACAACTAGCATTGATGTGTACGTTCTTTGCTCCATATTTAGTGTCAAAATTCTATTGAACCCATATAAATTTCTTATGTGCATACAAAATATCTTATTTGAGTAAATCTAGTAGAATCCTCGATTCCACGACTCGATCTTACAACTCGATTCTGTCTGAGGAAAACCGATCCGACTCCGAATCCCGACTCTGACTACCTTGCTAAGGAGTTAGTTGCAAGATGATGTATTACGGAACGAGTAAACAGACTTGCCGGTAACGAGATTGAACTAGGTATTGAGATACCGACGATCGAATCTCGAGCAAGTAACATTCCGACAGACAAAGGGAATTACGTATGTTGTCATAAAGGTTCAACCGATAAAGATCTTCGTAGAATATGTAGGAACCAATATGGGCATCCAGGTCCCGCTATTGGTTATTGGCCGGAGAAGCGTCTCGGTCATGTCTACATCATTCTTGAATCCGTAGGGTCCGCACGCTTAACGTTCGTTGACGATATAGTATTATATGAGTTATGTGAATTGGTGACCGAATGTTGTCCGGAGTCACGGATGAGGTCACGGACATGACGAGAAGCTCCAGAATTGTCCGGAGGTAAAGATTGATATATAGGACGATGCTATTTGGTCTCCGGAAAGGTTTCGGAATGCATCGGGTATTCATCGGGTCACCGGAAGGGGTTCCGGGAGACCCACGGGGAGTATATGGGCCTAATGGGCCAAGGGGAGGAACACACCAGCCCACAAGGGGCTGGCGCGCCCTCTCCCTGGCCGCCGGCCCTATAGGGAAGGAAAGGGGGGGCGCCTAAGGCAAGGGAGCCGCTGGTCCCACTCCTGCCTTCTCCTCCACCCCCCTAGGAAGGAAAGGGGGCGCCTAGGGCAGGCGCCCTAGGGCTACCCGCCAGCCCCCTTGGGGCACCCTAGGCTGCCTCCCCTCCTCCCCCACCTATATATATGTGAGGAGGGAGAGGGGCAACATACACCACGATCCCCAAGCCGTGTGCGGCGCCCCTCTCCCTCTAGTTCGTCCTCGGTCATAATTTTCGTAGTGCTCGGCGAAGCCCTGCGGAGATAGTTGCACCACCAGCGTCACTACGCCGTTGTGCTGCCGGAACTCATCTAGTACTTCGCTCGTCTTGCTGGATCAAGAAGGCGAGGACATCATCGAGCTGAACGTGTGCTGAACGCGGAGGTGCCGTGCGTTCGGTACTTGATCGGGCGGATCGTGAAGGTGTACGACTACATCAACCGCATTGATAAACGCTTCCACTTAACGGTATATGAGGGTACGTAGACACACTCTCCCCTCTCGTAGCTATGCATCTCCATGGATAGATCTTGCGTGTGCGTAGAATTTTTTTTGTTTTCCATGCAACGTTCCCCAACAGTGGCATTATGAGCCAGGTCTATGCGTAGATGATATGCACGAGTAGAACACAAAGGAGTTGTGGGTGGTGATCTTCATACTGCTTACCACCAACGTCTTATTTTGATTCGACGGCATTGTGGGATGAAGTGGCCCGGACCAAACTTACATGTCCACGTACATGAGACCGGTTCCACCGATTGACATGCAACTTGTTTTGCATAAAGGTGGCCGGCGGGTGTCTGTTTCTCCTACTTTAGTTGAATCGAATTTGACTACGGCCGGTCCTTGAAGAAGGGTAAAACAGCAAACTTGATAATCACCATTGTGGTTTTGCGAAGGTAAGAACTGTTCTTGCTAGTTGCCTATAGCAGCCACATAAAACTTGCAACAACAAAGTAGAGGACGTCTAACTTGTTTTTGCAGGGTATTTTGTGATGTGATATGGTCAAGACGTGATGTGATATACGTTGTTGTATGAGATGATCATGTTTTGTAATATCGACAACTAGCAGGAGCCTTAGGGTTGTCTTTTAATTATTGTATGACCTGCGCGTCAATCATTTAGCGCCGTGTAATTGCTTTACTTTATCGCTATGCGTTAGCAATAGTTGTAGAAGCAATAGTTAGCGAGACAACCCTGACGCAACGATGGAGATCAAGGTGTCGCGCCGGTGACGATGGAGATCATGCCGATGCTTTGGAGATGAAGATCAAAAGCACAAGATGATGATGGACATATCAAGTCACATATTTTGATTGCATGTGATGTTTATCCTTTATGATCTTATTTTGCTTAGAACGACGGTAGCATTATAAGATGATCCCTTCACTTAATTTCAAGATAAAAGTGTTCTCCCCGAGTATGCACCGTTGCTAAAGTTCGTCGTTTTGAAGCACCTCATGATGATCGGGTGTGATAGACTCTATGTTCACATACAACGGGTGTAAGCCAGTTTTGCACAAGCAGAATACTTGGGTTAAACTTGACGAGCCTAGCATGTACAGACATGGTCTCGGAACACTGGAGACCGAAAGGTCGAACATGAGTCATATAGTAGATATGATCAACATAAAGATGTTCGCCATTGAAGACTACTCCATCTCACGTGATGATCGGACATGGTTTAGTTGATTCGGATCATGTATCACTTAGACAACTTGAGGGATGTTGATTTAAGTGGGAGTTCATTAGTAATTTTATTAATTGAACTAAGATTTATCATGAACATAGTCAAAAAGGTCTTTGCAAATTATGTTGTAGTTCAATAGCTCGCGATGTAGCTTTAGCATTTTTGATACGTTCCTAGAGAAAACTAAGTTGAAAGATGATGGTAGCAATAATGCGGACTGGGTCCGTGATATGAGGATTATCCGCATTGCTACACAGAAGAATTATGTCCTTGATGCACCGCTAGGTGACAGACCTACTGCAGGAGCTGATGCAGACATTATGAATGTTTGACAAGCTCAATCTGATGACTAGTTTATAATTTAGTGCGCCATGCTTTACGACTTAGAATCGGGGCTCCAAAGATGTTTTGAACGCCATGGAACATATGAGATGTTCCAAGAGCTAAAATTGGTATTTCAGGCTCATGCCCGTGTTGAGAGGTATGAGACCTCTGACAAGTACTTTGCCTACAAGATGGAGGAGAATAGCTCAGCCAGTGAGCATGAGCTCAGAATGTCTGGGTATTACAATCGCTTGAATCAAGTGGGAGTTAATCTTCCAGATAAGATAGTGATTGACAGAGTTCTTCAGTCACTATCACCAAGCTACTAGAGCTTTGTGATGAACTATAATATGCAAGGAATGACGAAAACAATTTCTGAGCTCTTCGCGATGTTGAAATCGGCAGAGGTAGAAATCAAGAAAGAGCATCAAGTGTTGATGGTTAATAAGACCACTAGTTTCAAGAAAAAGGGCAAGGGAAAGAAAGGGAACTTCAAGAAGAATGGCAAGCAAGTTGCCGCTCCTGTGAAGTAGCCCAAAGCTAGAACCAAGCCTGAGACTGAGTGCTTCTACTGCAAAGGAAATGATCACTGGAAGTGGAACTGCCCCAAATACTTGGCAGATAAGAAGGATGGCAAAGTAAACAAAGGTATATTTGATATACATGTTATTGCTATGTACCTTACTGGTGCTCGTAGTAGCCCCTGGGTATTTGATACCGGTTCAGTTGCTAAGATTAGAAACTCAAAACAGGAGTTGCAGAACAAACGGAGACTAGTTAAGGGCGAGGTGACGATGTGTGTTGGAAGTGTCCAAGATTGATATGATCACCATCGCACACTCCCTCTACCTTCGGGATTAGTGTTGAGCCTAAATAAATGTTATTTGGTGTGTGCGTTGAGCATGAACGTGATTAGATCGTGTTTATTGCAAATACGGTTATTCATTTAAGTCAGAGAATAATTGTTGTTCTGTTTACATGAATAAAACCTTCTATGGTCATACACCCAATATAAATGGTTTATTGAATCTCGATCGTAGTGATACACATATTCATAATATTGATGCCAAAAGATACAAAGTTGATAATGATAGTGCAACATACTTGTGGCACTGCGGTTTAGGTCATATTGGTGTAAAGAGCATGAAGAAACTCCATGCGGATGGACTTTTGGAATCACTTGATTATGAATCATTTGATACTTGCAAACCATGCCTCATGGGCAAGATGACTAAAACTCCGTTCTCCGGAACAATGGAGCAAGCTAATGACTTACTGGAAATACTACATACCGATGTATGCGGTCCGATGAGTGTCGAAGCACGCGGCGGGTATCGTTATTTTCTAACCTTCATAGATGATTTGAGTAGGTATGGGTATATCTACTTGATGAAACATGAAGTCTGAAACATTTGAAAAGTTCAAAGCATTTCAGAGTGAAGTGGAGAATCATCGTAACAAGAAAATAAAGTTTCTACGATCTGATCGCGGAGGCAAATATTTGAGTTATGAGTTTGGCCTTCATTTAAGACAATGTGGAATTGTTTCACAACTCACGCCACCTGGAACACCACAGCGTAATGGTGTGTCTGAACGTCGTAACTGTACTTTATTAGATATGGTGCGTTCTATGATGTCTCTTACCGATTTGCCTTTATCGTTTTGGGGTTATGCATTAGATACTGCCGCATTCACGTTAAATAGGGCACCGTCTAAATCCGTTGAGACGACACCGTATGAACTATGGTTTGGCAAGAAACCTAAGCTGTCGTTTCTTAAAGTTCGGGGATGCAATGCATATGTCAAACAGCTTCAGCCTGATAAGCTCGAACCCAAAGCGGAGAAGTGCGTCTTCATAGGATACCCTAAAGAGACCATTGGGTATACCTTCTACCACAGATCCGAAGGCAAGATCTTTGTTGCCAACAATGGGTCCTTTCTAGAGAAGGAGTTTCTCTCGAAAGAAGTGAGTGGGAGGAAAGTAGAACTTGATGAGGTAATTGTACCTTCTCTCGAATTGGAAAGTAGCACACTAGGGAAAACCGTTTCTGTGATGCCTACACCAACTAGAGAGGAAGCTAATGATGATGATCATGAAACTTCAGATCAAGTTACTACTGAACTTCGTAGGTCGACCAGAACACGTACCGCACCAGAGTGGTACGGTACTCCTGTCCTGGAAGTCATGTTATTAGACCACGGCGAACCTACGAACTAAGAAGAAGCTATGATGAGCCCAGATTCCGACAAATGGCTTGAGGCCATGAAATCTGAGATATGATCCATGTATGAGAACAAAGTGTGAACTTTGGTGGACTTGCCCGATGATAGACAAGCCATTGAGAATAAATGGATCTTCAAGAAGAAGACGGACGCTGATGGTAATATCACTGTCTACAAAGCTCGACTTGTCGCAAAAAGGTTTTCGACAAGTTCAAGGGGTTGACTACGATGAGACTTTCTCACCCGTAGCGATGCTTAAGTCTGTCCGAATCATGTTAGCAATTGCCGCATTTTATGATTATGAAATCTGGCAAATGGATGTCAAAACTGTATTCCTTAATGGATTTCTTAAAGAAGAGCTGTATATGATGCAACCAGAAAGTTTTGTCGATCCTAAGGGTGCTAACAAAGTATGCAAACTCCAGCGATCCATCTATGGACTGGTGCAAGCATCTCGGAGTTGGAATATACGCTTTGATGAGGTGATCAAAGCATATGGTTTTATACAGACTTACGGTGAAGCCTGTATTTACAAGAAAGTGAGTGGGAGTTCTGTAGCATTTCTGATATTATATGTGGATGACATATTGTTGATTGGAAATGATATAGAATTTCTGGATAGCATAAAAGGATACTTGAATAAGAATTTTTCAATGAAAGACCTCGGTGAAGCTTCTTACATATTGGGCATCAAGATCTATAGAGATAGATCGAGACGCTTAATAGGACTTTCACAAAGCACATACCCTGACAAAGTTTTGAAGAAGTTCAAAATGGACCAGTCAAAGAAAGGGTTCTTGCCTGTGTTGCAAGGTGTGAAGTTGAGTAAGACTCAAAGCCCGACCACGGCAGAAGATAGAGAGAGAATGAAAGTCATTCCCTATGCCTCAGCCATAGGTTCTATTATGTATGCCATGTTGTGTACCAGACCTGATGTGTGGCTTGCTATGAGTCTGGCAAGGGGGGTACAATAGTGATCCAGGAGTGGATCACAGGACAACGGTCAAAATTATCCTTAGGTACCTAAAGAGGACTAAGGAAATGTTTCTTAGTTATGGAGGTGATAAAGAGTTCGTCGTAAAGAAATACCGTGTCCCTAGTGAGACTCTACTAGACTAGCTCGTTGATCAAAAGATGGTTAAGGTTTTCTAACCATAGACATGAGTTGTCATTTGATAACGGGATCACATCATTAGGACAATGATGTGATGGACAAGACCCATCCGTTAACTTAGCATATGATCGTTCAGTTTATTGCTACTACTTTCTTAATGTCAAATACATATTCCTTCGACCATGAGATCATGCAACTCCCGGATACCGGAGGAATACCTTGTGTGCTATCAAACGTCACAAATGTAACTGGGTGATCATAAAGATGCTCTACAGGTATCTCCGAAGGTGTCTGTATGACGGAGAGGTATCTCTGGGCCCTCTCGGTAATACACATCACAAGAAGCTTGCAAGCAAAGTGACCAAGGAGTTAGTTGCAAGACGATGTATTACGGAACGAGTAAAGAGGCTTGCCGGTAACGAGATTGAACTAGGTATTGAGATACCGACGATCGAATCTCGGGCAAGTAACATACCGACAGACAAAGGGAATTACGTATGTTGTCATAAATGTTCGACCGATAAAGATCTTCGTAGAATATGTAGGAACCAATATGGGCATCCAGGTCCCGCTATTGGTTATTGGCCGGAGAAGTGTCTCGGTCATGTCTACATCATTCTCGAACCCGTAGGGTCCGCACGCTTAACGTTCGTTGACGATATAATATTATATGAATTATGTGAATTGGTGACCGAATGCCATTCGGAGTCCCGGATGAGATCACGGACATGACGAGGAGCTCCGGAATGGTCCGGAGGTAAAGATTGATATATAGTACGATGCTATTTGGTCTCCGGAAATGTTTCGAAATGCACCGGGTATTCATCGGGTCACCGGAAGGGGTTCCGGGAGATCTATGGGGAGTATATGGGCATAATGGGCCAAGGGGAGGAACACACCAGCCCACAAGGGGCTGGCACGCCCTCTCCCTGGACGCAGGCCCTATAGGGAAGGAAAGGGGGGCGCCTAAGGCAAGGGAGCCGCCGGCCCCCCTCCTGCCTTCTCCTCCCCCCCCCCCAGGAAGGAAAGGGGGGCACCTAGGGCAGGCGCCCTAGGGCTGGCCTGTCGGCCCCCTTGGGGCACCCTAGGTTGCCTCCCCTCCTCCCCCCACCTATATATATGTGAGGAGGGAGAGGGGCAACATACACCACGATCCCCAAGCCGTGTGCGGCGCCCCTCTCCCTCTAGTTCGTCCTCGGTCATAATTTTCGTAGTGCTCGGTGAAGCCCTACGGAGATAGTTGCACCACCACCGTCACCACGCCGTTGTGCTGCTGAAACTCATCTACTACTTCGCCCGTCTTGCTGGATCAAGAAGGCGAGGACGTCATCGAGCTGAACGTATGCTGAACGCGGAGGTGCTGTGCGTTCGGTAGTTGATCGGGCGGATCGTGAAGATGTACGGCTACATCAACCGCGTTGATAAATGCTTCCGCTTAATGGTCTACGAGGGTACGTAGACACACTCTCCCCTCTCGTAGCTATGCATCTTCATGGATAGATCTTGCGTGTGCGTATAATTTTTTTTGTTTTCCATGCAACGTTCCCAACAAGTATACACCGGGTTGTATGCACCAAGCTAGTTCTGAAAGGGAAAGTAGTGGATGAAACCCAGCTCGGTGCATCCCCGCTACACCTTCTCAAAAAAACATACTCCCTCATTCCATTTATACAAGGCCTAACCTCAAATTTCATTTTTCCATCTATACAAGGCCAAATTAGCTAATCGATGCATGCATCCTTTAATCCCCTCTCGTATGGAGTGACTGAGCCTTAAGTATAGAGGCACTTAATGGCATGCATGCATGCAAGCCGTTTTCTTTTGGTCTCCACGCCAATGCATGTTAGATTTGACCCGTGAGAGAATAAAAATGCAGTATGTGGAGCATAATTATCGGAGTGAAATTAATATGAGGAAAGAGGAAGAGATTCTCACAATTAATCGACGCTTTGATGACGGGTGAATCCCTAAATTTTCTCTAGCTTTCATAGAGTGCCTTGGTATGCGATATTCAAAAGTTAGGCCCTCTAAAAGTGGATGGAGGGAGTAGCAAAACATTTCGAAGAAATCTGAAACTTTATGGGAATGATTATGAATAAATTTTAGAGATGCCTATAAAGTTTGGTGGTCAAATGACAACTGTAGAGCTCTGTATAAAGTACTAATTTTGTTCAAAAGTGCACGTACAATTTTATAAATTTAAGCAATTTTGTTTTTTCATACAAAGCTCCACAGTTGTCATTTGACCACCAAACTTTGCAAGTATCTATAACATTTGTTCATAATCATCCCCACAAAGTTTTAGATTTTTAAAAGTGTTTTACTATGTTTTATTGAGGGGGTGTAGCGGGGTGCACCGAGTTGAGGCGTAGAAAACTCACTCTCGTTGCCAAAACCAGCACTCATTGCCTCTCACGTCAAAAAAACATATACCCGCGTTTCAACACCACGCATGTTGGGTGTTGGACAAGCCTCCTAGCTCGGATTTGTTAACGATTCCGTCGCTCTCGCACGCGTCCCGTTGGTCCAATCACACATGTGACGTCCAAAACTACTGCTCTCTCGTGCGTGCGCTCTGCTGCGTCCGCGTCGCCGTCGGGCCTTCAGGGTCAGGCACAGGCAGTGCGCCCGCGTGCTCTCCCTCGTGCGCGCGCGCGCTAGGCTTGCCGCTGCATCACTCGGCCGCTTCTTACGCTACCATAGTACAGTACGTGTGTTTCTGCGCGACACGTACGCCGACAGGATCCTCGCAGACACGTATGCTGTCGCACACCCCCGGCCGGCCAGGCCTCGCGTAACACGGACACACGCACGCTTTCACCACGGAAGGCGACGCATGGTTGCTAATTTCTCTGTCCTGGCTTATTGGTTTCTTTGTGTTTTCTACTACATTTTGGCCATAGATTTGAGTAGCCAAATACAAATTAGTAAAATTTAAGGTTAAATTTTGACAGAAATATTACTTAAGGGGACTAATAAACTGGGACGGGCGAAGTACTTTGCAGCTAGCTCGCAAGTACCGATAAATAATGATTCAATTACATCATGTTCTAATGTTTTATTCATCAAAATGCCGAGCAAGGAGTGATTCTATAAAGGACTTCACACTTGTTGCTTTTTAGAGCGATTTTTTGTTGTTTCGACATGTTTTTTGTTTGTTTCGCTCTTGCGGTTTGCACTGACGCGGTAATTACCTGGAAAGGGTCGTCTGGTTGTTTCCTCTAGACAAAAGGCAATGGTTAAAGAGTTCTCCTTTCTTTACAACTTTCTTAGTCACAATAACTATAGATTAAGGGAGTACCTAGAACTCATCTAGATGAGATATAATATGGTCTCATTCACCTGAAAAATAAGAACAGATATAACCCACGTCAGCACACACGCATCTTATAGCATCACATCCAATGGCTATAAAAGGTGAATGAGACCAAATTATATCTCATCTAGATGAGTTCTAGCAAAACTGATAGATTAATCTCTTATAAAGTACCCCTATAGATTTTTCGTCTACTTATTTTCTCTTGACTTGCATGCAAATGATGTTCCAATTTTGGTAGGATAGACAATGAACTTAAGCTTCGAATAACACGCCAATTAATTTGCTACATATGTACATATTTATTGAATGTTGCAGGAGGCATTTGCACCTGATATCTTGTAAATCCTTCAACAAATGCTATTTTTTTTGTACTAACCTTATTGAACAACAATCTTCTTTGTACGAGAATTCTCGTTGTATTATATGAAAATTATATAGTTCTCTGTAAAAAAATTATGTTTCAGATGAGACAGGATTTATGAGTGACAAATACCTCCGACCTCTAGAGAGCGCCATCTCATTGTCATGCATCTCCTCCACAATCTTTTCAGTTCTCCTGTGACATCAGGTAAGGAAAAACAAGCTCAAAATCCATCACATCTCTAAGGCTTTTTTTACATTCACATCCAACGATTCGTTTAACCTTTCACTTTTCGTTCTTTGCCCTTTTTGTTTTACACTTTTGTTCTTTTTACGTCCAATGAATTTCCTAGGCTTCTAAATAGAAAAAGGCGACTCTATCAATATCGAGTGGCAAATGCATAATTAAGAAACATGAATGTTTCTAACTCAATTGCACGGGGTATTTGACAATACCTATGTACTCAATCTTTAATATGTTTAGAAAATAAAACATTAAACATGAGTAACATGCAAGTAGTTAACTACCCAAACAAACATACACCATAACTGCAATGAACATCAATAGATAGTAATAAAAACGGCAATGAACCTCATCAACTTTGAACAGAAGAATATTTACCAAATAAGATCATTGGTAGCACTCGAGTTAAGCACGACATATGCATAACACACAATTAAGGATGCATGATTTTCAAGATGACATTACTTAACAACACATACACCACATATATTTATTGTAGTACCACCAAAATAACTACCAAAAAAATTCCTACATTTCTGTGATGTCGTTTTACCATAGAAATGTATTGTTGCTATGAATATAAATGCACTTGTATTTACTAGCAGATCCATAATCAGTTAGTCTGCATTGCTACAACTTCGAATTGTCACAAAGTTAGGTATCTTTTCTCTCATAAATGTGTAGACGTCTAGCCTCTCTTGTAGAATCTCACTTTGGTCATGTATTAGTAAGAAAAAAAAATAGATATATTATTTCCCACCCAAATATATAGTATTGGAAAAATCTAGATACACATGTACACCAACACGTAAATAGGAGTTCTACAGTTTCTCTGCTTGCGGAGAAACATAGTTTCTAATATCAAATTTGGTTCACCCTTTGACCTTTGACGAAAAATTATGCAACACATAACACTAATCTACACCTTGCAGAAAATGCATCGACCCAAGAATTAATTGGATTCATACTAGCAAGGATTTTACTCACAATCGCAGTTATCTACACTATGTATGACATGCAACACAACCTGGCATCTTCTTCGGTTGTTTGCAAGCTAGGTTTAGCATCTTGTTAATACTCAGCTAACTAGTCATGAAAAATGATTGAAGTACACCGTGTTTTAAATTTTAAATTTTAAATTCATATACTTCTTTCGTATTATTCATCGATCTATTGAGCAACAAATGAAAACTTTCACTTGTTGCTTGACAGATCGATGAATAATACGGATGAAGTATATAGAGCAACAAGTGAAGTTAGAGGAACTTTAAATTGTTTGACGTAATTTTTGCTCTTGCAGTATGGACTGTCGCGTGCAATATGTATAATTTGGCCGATCGAGATAACAAGCTTGTACACTAGCTAACCCGTAATTATCAAGGAAGCGTCGTCTGGTTGTTTCTTCAAGACAAAAGGAAATGGCTAAGGGATTTTCCTTTTGAGAACTTTCTTAGTTACAATCATCACAGATTAATCACTTATAAATTAGTCCATGCGGATATTTACTTTTTATGTATTTCCTCTTGACTTGCAAGCAAAGGATTTGCCAACTTGAGCGGAATTGACACTGAGCTTAACTTCGGATAGCACGCCAATTAATTTACTCCATATATGCATATTTATTGAATGACATGGGGGACTTTTGCAGCATACATTTTGCATATTTTGAAAAAAAAAATCCTTCAACAAAAAGCTAAATATTTTTTATAGTAACCTTATTGAACAACAATCTTCTATGTAGGAGAATGAGAATTTCATTGTACTGTATTTTTTTATGTTTTGGATCTCTAGAAAATGAAATCTCATTGTCATGCGCCCCTCCACAATCTTTTTGGTTCCTTTATGACCCCTAGTAAGAAAGAACGGATTGAAATCCATCACACCTTGTTTTTTTACATGTCACTTCCAACGATCCGTTTAGCATTTCACTTTCTGTTCTTTTCCCTCCAATGAATTGCCTCAACTTTCAAACAGAAAAAATATTTCATTAAATAGCGAGTGCCATCTTTATGACTAATCAACTTCATTTTTCAAACTCAATTGCGTTGTTGGATTGACAATACCTATATACTCAATGTTTACATGTTAAAAAACATCAAACATAACTACAATGCAAATAGGTAACTACCCATACAAACTTACACAATAACTGCAATGAACCTCAACAACTTTGCATTGATAAAATAATTACCAAAAATATTTTTGATTAGCACTCAAGTTAAGCACAACACATGTATAGTAGACAATTAAGAATCCATGCTCTTCAAAATGCAATAACTTAACAACGCATACACCATATATTTATCATACTACCACCAAAATAACTACCAATATTTTTTGTTATGTAGTTTTTGCCATAAAACTATCATCGTTATGATAGAAAATGCACTTGTATTTACTAAGAAATCTACATCCAGTTTAATATGTGCTGCTACAACTTCTAACTGTAACAAAGTTCAGGTCTCGTTTTCTCATGCATGTCTGAATTTGTAACCTGAGCTCACATTGATCATGTATTTGTAAGACAAAATACGTTATCAAAGTGAGAAAAGTATATAGATATATTTATTTCCAACCCAAATATTTAGTATTGAAAGCATCTAGATGCAAGTACAACAACACATATAAGTGAATTCTACAATCTCTCTACTCGAGAGGAAACATAGCTTTCTAATAACACAATTTGATTCACCCCTTGACCTTTGAGGGACAAATATGCAACACATAACACTATTCTACACCTTACCAAAATGCATCAATCCAAGAATTAAACGAGCACGATCTTTATTAATTGTTGCACTTATCTACACTATGTACGACATGCAACACAAGCTGACATTTTCTTCAGTTGTTTGCAAGCTAGATGTAGCTAGACTACTAGAGGCTTGATCCGCTTGAGCTGTCGACCATGGAGGCATCGTCAAGCAAACTCGAGTCCCCTACCCCAAAATCTTGGTAGTCGAGTAGCCAATCTGTCGCTCCAATGTCCCACGACATGGCGGAAGGAATGCTATTGAACTTGTCAACATCATTTTCGACTATGAAGTCAAGCCATGGCTCTTCGACGATGCCAATGGCGGGGAGGTCGTCCTCGTCTTCCAGCAGCCACTTCACTAGTGGATCCTGGTCATTGATGCCGTTGCTACCACTCGTAGTGTTGTCGGTGTTTGTGCCCGATAACTCCGGCGGGCTAGACTTGTTGCCGACCGATGGCGCGTCCTTGTCCCTATTGATGTGTGTGTCCTGCTGCTGGCATTGTTCCCCATTGTTGGACTTGCATTCTATCGTGATGGTCGAGGATTGTGCAGACGTTGTGGATAAGCTGGCTTGCTGTGGCTGCTTTCGGACTTCGAGGGGCTCATGTGTGATCGGGTCAATTCCCATCTTGATGAGCTTCTTCTTTATGTGTGTGTTCCAATGATTCTTAATCTCGTTATCTGTCCTTCCTGGTAACTTGGCAGCAATTTTGGACCATCTGCATAGAGCCACAGACAAAATTAAAATTAAATACGTACACATATGGAAAATAGACAAAAGCTTTCAAATAGTGCACATTCAAGCTTTCATAACTTTCGGAGATTATTAACGAATTTGTTTGTGGGTAGATTATTAAAGAAAATTGTCTATATTTTTCACCAACATTTCTGTATGAAACTTCGTCCATATCTTCTAAAACATAACCAAATCAAAGAAAAATGAGTACCTTTTAATCCAGGGCCATTACAACATCATGCAAACGTGATGCTTATATAACAATGAAAGCCAACTGAGTACGTTCGTCCTTGTCACTGAGTCATGGTTTCTTTCTAACGTTGATTACATTTTTACTATGCATGCTTTTTTAACTTGCTACATATATGCATGTCACAACTAGTCAACACTTTCATGAACAACTTGGGGATATGGAAGTACCACGAGATTCAAATATCACCATCCACTCCATCGACATCATCTGTTTCTTAAAGCTGAGTAGCCTTTTATCAGTGACAGAATAACAAAAGTGGTTGGTAGAGTGAGAGAGTGGCCTTTAAAAAAGTTCCAAGCGTGAGAGGCAGCTCGACCCCTGAGGGCGATGCTTTCCATTTTTGAATCCAACGCTCAGGGTTTCCTCAGCCACACGAGCAAAGCTAGTGGTACTACCGGTGGCTGCTGGCTCGATCTAGGTCACTCATCTGGACAGTGATGGATACAAGAAAAAAAGAAAAAGTAGTGGCTATTGCTGGAAATTTTCTGCTGCTATGCCACTTGTATCATTGTATGCCACTAGGCTCAAGAAGGACAGACAATATATATACTGACACTTTCTTTTGCGGAAAGGGGATTCCTCCGGCCTCTGCATATACTGATATTCTGTGTTTAGGATTCCTAGAGGCCAGAGCTAGAGACCAACAATGTTAATTTAAAAGTTGGGACATGAATTAGTTGTTTTTATGAGTGTTTTTTTTTTGTTGAAAAAAACATGGCATATGTTACCATTCGTACAAACATGGCATATGTCTTTGCATTAAGGATCATTCATTTGTTCCACCCATAGTTTTTTTTGTCCTATCTACATCAGTTCGTGTGTACGGTAGATGAGTGGTACACGTAGGTCATAAACCTCGTACGAAGGCAGTAGGTCACCAACATGTCACGCTTATTCTTCGATGACATATTTCGTGATGGTTTTACAATTTCCAGTGGTATCTGGAGTATTTGTAAATCTTCACAAGTAATCTTTTTTTCAAGCGGGGAACCTCGATTATATTAATTGCTCAAAGGAAATAACATGTTCATCACAAGCAGCAGAGGGGACTACTGCTTAAATCACTACTCCCATATCATTTCAGTGGGCTAATAATTTCTGCTTCCTAGTACTGCCTAGGCACGATCGATGTTACATGCATCGATCTCTATCTAGCACTCCAGCTACGTACTAGCTCCTGTCAATAACCCGAAAAGGTACATGCTACCTTGTAGCTCACACTGCTGGTCGATCACTTCGTCTTCAAGTAATTTGAGATTTTTGGTGTGTGCTCTTGGCAGTTGAAGTTGTTTGGACTCAACAGCGATCGATCGATCAAGACCTCACATTAGAACATATAGTACATCATGGCGACATGGCTAATGGCTACTCTCTGGCTAGCTCGATCCCAAATAGTATTGGTCAGGTCCTTTTCGTGCACATTAACCAAGCACCATATGAATGCATGGATATCGATATTCTATCTTGCTCTAGCGGATTAATCCTGTTCTTACCCTAGCTAGCTAGAGGATAAGCTTCAGACCACCATATCGCTACGTGATCATCGATCCATATATGCATGCATGTGGATGTGGAAGATTCTCATGCATTTTCCCTTTCTGTATATATGTGCATGCAAGTACTCTACGTGGGATGAGAAAAATTGTATACCTGTTGCCGAGCTTGGCGTGGAGGTCGACGACGAGCCGCTCCTCGTCGTCGGTGAGGAGGCCGCGCTTGAGGTCGGGGCGGAGGTAGTTGGTCCACCGGAGGCGGCAGCTCTTGCCGCAGCGCAGCAGGCCGGCCAGCTTGGGCACGGCGCGCCAGCAGCAGCGGCCGGCGTTGCCGAGGATGAAGGCCATCAGCTTCCGGTCCTCCTCCGCCGTCCACGGCCCGCGCTTCACCCCCAGCTTGTCGCAGCACGGCTGCCGCCCCATCGTCTCCTATCTCCCGCTGCTGCTGCCGGCGCCGGCCTAGCTCTTAAAAGGCCGGCCGCGAGCGAGCGAGCGCGCTACCAACCTCTTTCTCGGCGGTGCGGTGTGATCTGATGGCTTGGGCAGGGGAGGCGGGGTAGCAAAGGCAAAGCATGCAATGGGCTTGCGCATCGATCGAACAGTGTGACAAGTGCGTCGGAGCTGCAACCGTAGCGTGTCTATATATATATATATAGCTCCGCCTCCGGCCGTCCATGGGCTAGCTACATCTCTTTTTAAATTTTAATCTGCGGCGACGGTGACGGCGACGGCGACGGCCAAGGGAGGAGACAGGCTGAGCCCACGAGGAGCACTTGGTCGTCTGAGAGACACAACTCTCATACTGTACACCTTGCTGCTTTCGAATCTTGCTTTGTACAAAGGCTGTTACAAGTCTCTCGCAGTTTCTGTTTCCCCAACAGTCAAAAAAAGGCTTGGTAGGATACTGGAGACACATCGGCTTGGGTGTTGGTCTCGTCAGATGTCGAAAACGACGTGTATGCATACCGATACTGGAGACACATACACATTCCATATAGGAGCAGCAACATGTGTGTACTACTATGTGCCACCTAGTACATGCCACAAAAGTTGATTGGTTTCTTCCCACTTGAAACTTGATTAATCTGTCTGTCACTTGAAAGTTGCAACTGATTAATCTTGTTGGAGGTCCCTTATGTTCTTTATTTGTCAATTCGGTTATATATGCAGTCACTCCTTTTTTTCGATAAATGACATTTCATTGAATTGATATATCGAGGTGATACAGCCACATCAAAAGAATGCCCGGCCCCTACATAGCAAGATGCACATAGCCAACAAGTCTAACAGACCCAGAAATAAACATCATTTTATAGTAAAAAAAAAAATCAATCCAACCTAGGGTGCGGCAGTTCCTATCCGGAGATTACACCGCCATCCATGGAGGGAGAAAACCTCCCTGGCCGTATGCTCCAGCCATGTAGATGCCATCATAAAAATGTCTCTGTCCTCTGGCCTCTGCAGGATAGACCAAGTATGGACCCATCGCGTATGCAGTCACTACTAAGAATACTCTCTCAATTGGGAGGTACTCCCTCCATTCCATATTAGTTGTACTAGGCGTAGGCAGGCCCCGGGCTGCCCTCACTGTGGCCTGGGGCGTAGAGAGTCAGCCCTTCGTGCTGTAGCAAACAGTGCCATGCTGTAGCTATAGTGTTTAATGTACCAACGAAGCTGGTCTGGGTCGTGGGGAAATCCTAGCTACGGCATTGATATTAACGACAACTAATATGAAACGGATGGAGTAGAAAATAAACAACAGAAGAAGAAAAACTAAATTTACATCTTATTGCCACATTTACCCGAAGTTGTTACATTGTGTCGAGTTTTAGCCAAGTTAACAAACTTCTCTGATTTTGACCGCTTAGGCCCATTTGTCAGGCCCACATAGCTGGTGACTTGGATGTCAACTTGAAGGCGCAAACCAGCTAGATGTGCCCTCCAAAGATGAGACGGCGCGGCGACCTCTCCATTGAATAATACCTTTTGGGTTCTTCCTTATTGTAGTGGTGCACTATTTGCCATTGTCGGCGATCTAGTCGAGGTGGATCTTCGCCCGCTGCATGAATCTTTGATTTGATCCTGCGATGTGTTGGTTCCTTTGCAAGGTGGAGAATGTTATTCTTCCTTTGTGGTGGTAGTAGGTAGTAATTTTCTTCATTGCCGATCGAGCTCTTGCTGATCCAAGGACCTTGTTGTTACTACTAAGGTGTGTTCATAGTTACCAGCTCCCTGATAGCAGGGTCGTTCAAGCGGCTTCAAAAACCCACTAGTAGAAAAAGGCCTATTTGTCCCGTTCATAAGGCCCATTTGTCCCGGTTCCCAAACCGGGACTAAAGCCACCACCCGCCCCCCCCCCCCCCTCCTCCCCCTCCCCCTTCCCCTCCACGCCCCCCCCCCTTTTAGTCCCGGTTGTGTTACGAACCGGACTAAAGGCCCTCCACGTGGCCGCTCTCTGGAGCTCCACCTTTAGTCCCGGTTGGGTAACACCAACCGGGACTAAAGAATTTTTTTGAAATTTTGTTTTTCTGAATTTTTTTGAAAAATAAAATTTTGATTTTTTTTTGAATATTTTCTTATTTTCAAATTTCTGAATTATTTGACAATTCAATCTCTAATCATCCCTCATCACTGCTCAATTATGAACAACTCATTCCAAATCGTCTAACTTCCCGGCCAGTCACCCATCCTCTCACTACTCCAGCGTAAGCACGCTTAACTTTTGAGTCTATTCCCCCTAGTTTCCAAGTCTGCACTTATTGTTTTCCTGACAATACTAAGCTGTCAATCATATTAACCCTTAGGAGTTGAACTTGAGCATTAAGCACCGTTTGAGTTTGAAATTATTATTCTAAAAAACAATAATTATTTATTAACACTAATATTTCTTGAATAAGTAGTTTGACCATAGTTCGACCACAACTTGACCAGATTTGACCATAGTTTGACCATAGTTTGACCAGATTTGACAATAGTTTGACCACAGTTTGACCAAAAGTCAAAAAACTAAAAATAATTATTTATTAACACTAATATTTCTTGAATAAGTAGTTTTACCATAGTTTGACCACAGTTTGACTAGATTTAACAAAAAATCAAAAAAACTAAAATTTGAATAGGTCACAAAAAAAATTTATTTTTTTTTCAGTTTTTTTGTTTTGTTTTTTGCATTATTTATTTTCTTTTGTTTTTTGCTTTATTTTTGTTTAATTCTTTTTGCTGTTAGGTCACAAAAATTATAAACTTTCTGTTAGTGCCATTAGTTTTCAAATTTGAACAGTTTAAATTTGAATCTTTTGAAATTGTGTGAATCATAGTTTGTGAATAACTTTACTATAAAAATAGATTTTGAGTGATTCTTTTTCCTGCTATTTATATTACTGTGTTTAACATTATATTCAAAAACAGATTTTGTTATTTTAGTTTCTAACTAAAAATTCTTTATGATAATTCTTTTTGCTATTAAAGTTTCTAACAAAAAATTCTTTATGAAAATTCATTTTGCCATTAATGTTTTGAACAGAAAATACTTTGATAATTTTATTTGCATAAATTTATATATTTTAGTTTCAAAAATACTAGAGGTTTATAAAAGCTTTTTAGTTGATTCCTTTTGCTATTAGAGTTTTATAAAAGCTTTTTAGTTGATTCTTTTTGCTATTGAAGAATATTATAGTTTTGTTTTAGTTGATCGTAACAGAATATTTTAATTGATTATTTTAAGTTCATTTTTTTTGCTATTAGTTCATTCTTTTTGCGCTAAATGACCCTGAAATTGAAAAGCACTACAAATGAACTCTGAAAAGGTTGAAAGTTGGCATGGTATCATCATTTCACCCACATAGCATGTGCTAAAAAGTGGAGAGGGTTACGGCAAAAACTGGATGCACTTCGTGTACAAAATAGGCAATTTCTTTCGAAGTATCAGGGTTTCATACGGAAACTCATCTGTTACAAAGGGATTTCATTTTTTTGAACTTATTTGAACTCCAGACTTTTTATGTGTTCAAAATGCACCATTCAAAGCCACATCATCAATTTTCAACCCTTTCTGACTTTATTTGTTATTTTTCATGCATTTACTGATTTTTTTTTGAGTCAGAAAGGGTTGAAAATTGATTGATGTGGCTTTGAATGGTGCATTTTGAACACAAAAAAAGTCTGGAGTTCAAATAAGTTCAAAAAAATGAAATCCCTTTGTAACAGATGAGTTTCGTATGAAACCCTGATACTTCGAAAGAAATTGCCTATTTTGTACACGAAGTGCATCCAGTTTTTGCGTAACCCTCTCCACTTTTTAGCCAGTATGTGGGTGAAATGATGATACCATGCCAACTTTCACACCTTTTCAGAGTTCATTTGTAGTGCTTTTCAATTTCAGGGTCATTTAGCGCAAAAAGAATGAACTAATAGCAAAAAAAATGAACTTAAAATAATCAATTAAAATATTCTGTTACGATCAACTAAAACAAAACTATATATTCTTCAATAGCAAAAAGAATCAACTAAAAAGCTTTATAAAACTCTAATAGCAAAAGGAATCAACTAAAAAGCTTTATAAACCTCTAGTATTTTTGAAACTAAAATTATATAAAATTTATGCAAATAAATTATCAAAGTATTTTCTGTTCAAAACATAATGGCAAAATGAATTTCATAAAGAATTTTTGTTAGAAACTTTAATAGCAAAAAGAATTATCATAAAGAATTTTTAGTTAGAAACTAAAATAACAAAATCTGTTTTTGAATATAATGTTAAAACACAAGTAATATTAAATAGCAGGAAAAAGAATCACTCAAAAATCTATTTTTATAGTAAAGTTATCACAAACTAGTGATTCACACAATTTCAAAGAATTCAAATTTAAACTGTTCAAATTTGAAACTAATGGCACTAACAGAAAGTTTATAATTTTTGTGACCTAACAGCAAAAAGAATTAAACAAAATAAGCAAAAAACAAAAGAAATAAAAAATAATGCAAAAAACAAAACAAAAAACTGAAAAAAAATAAATTTTTTTTGTGACCTATTCAAATTTTAGTTTTTTGATTTTTTGTTAAATCTAGTCAAACTGTGGTCAAACTATGGTAAAAATACTTATTCAAGAAATATTAGTGTAATAAATAATTATTTTTAGTTTTTTGACTTTTGGTCAAACTGTGGTCAAACTATTGTCAAATCTGGTCAACTATGGTCAAACTATGGTCAAATTTGGTCAAGTTGTGGTCGAACTATGGTCAAAACTTATTCAAGAAATATTAGTGTTAATAAATAATTATTGTTTTTTAGAATAATAATTTCAAACTCAAACGGTGCTTAATGCTCAAGTTCAACTCCTAAGGGTTAATATGATTGACAGCTTAGTATTGTCAGGAAAACAATAAGTGCAGACTTGGAAACTAGGGGGAATAGACTCAAAAGTTAAGCGTGCTTACGCTGGAGTAGTGAGAGGATGGGTGACTGGCCGGGAAGTTAGACGATTTGGAATGAGTTGTTCATAATTGAGCAGTGATGAGGGATGATTAGAGATTGAATTGTCAAATAATTCAGAAATTTGAAAATAAGAAAATATTCAAAAAAAAATCAAAATTTTATTTTTCAAAAAAATTCAGAAAAACAAAATTTCAAAAAAATTCATTTAGTCCCGGTTGGTGTTACCAACCGGGACTAAAGGTGGAGCTCCAGAGAGCGGCCACGTGGAGGGCCTTTAGTCCCGGTTCGTAACACAACCGGGACTAAAAGGGGGGGGGGGGGGGGGGGGGCTTTAGTCCCGGTTTGGGAACCGGGACAAATGGGCCTTATGAACCGGGACAAATAGGCCTTTTTCTACTAGTGGGTTTTTGAAGCCGCTTGAACGACCCTGCTATCAGGGAGCTGGTAACTATGAACACACCTTAGTAGTAACAACAAGGTCCTTGGATCAGCAAGAGCTCGATCGGCAATGAAGAAAATTACTACACTACTACCACCACAAAGGAAGAATAACATTCTCCACCTTGCAAAGGAACCAACACATCGCAGGATCAAATCAAAGATTCATGCAGCGGGCGAAGATCCACCTCGACTAGATCGCCGACAAAAAGGCAAATAGTGCACCACTACAATAAGGAAGAACCCAAAAGGTATTATTCATGAGAGGTCGCCGCGCCGTCTCATCTTTGGAGGGCACATCTAGCTGGTTTGCGCCTTCAGTTGACATCCAAGTCACCAGCTATGTGGGCCTGACAAATGGGCCTAAGCGGTCAAAATCAGAGAAGTTTGTTAACTTGGCTAAAACTCGACACAATGTAACAACTTCGGGTTAATGTGGCAATAAGATGGAAATTTAGTTTTCTTCTTCTGTTGGTTATTTTTTACTCATCCGTTTCTATTAGTTGTCGTTAATATCAATGCCGTAGCTAGGATTTCCCCACGACCCAGACCACGCTGTCGTTGGTACATTAAACACTATAGCTACAGCATGGCACTGTTTGCTACAGCACGAAGGGCTGACTCTCTACGCCCCAGGCCACAGTGAGGGCAGCCCGGGGCCTGCCTACGCCTAGTACAACTAATATGGAATGGAGGGAGTACTCCCAATTGAGAGAGTATTCTTAGTAGTGACTGCATACGCGATGGGTCCATACTTGGTCTATCCTGCAGAGGCCAGAGGACAGAGACATTTTATGATGGCATCTACATGGCTGGAGCATACGGCCAGGGAGGTTTTCTCCCTCCATGGATGGCGGGGTGTAATCTCGGATAGGAACTGCCGCACCCTAGGTTGGATTGATTTTTTTTTTACTATAAAATGATGTTTATTTCTGGGTCTGTTAGACGTTGGCTATGTGCATCTTGCTATGTAGGGGCCGGGCATTCTTTTGATGTGGCTGTATCACCTCGATATATCAATTCAATGAAATGTCATTTATCGAAAAAAAGGAGTGACTGCATATATACCGAATTGACAAATAAAGAACATAAGGGACCTCCAACAAGATTAATCAGTTGCAACTTTCAAGTGACAGACAGATTAATCAAGTTTCAAGTGGGAAGAAACCAATCAACTTTTGTGGCATGTACTAGGTGGCACATAGTAGTACACACATGTTGCTGCTCCTATATGGAATGTGTATGTGTCTCCAGTATCGGTATGCATACACGTCGTTTTCGACATCTGACGAGACCAACACCCAAGCCGATGTGTCTCCAGTATCCTACCAGACCTTTTTTTGACTGTTGGGGAAACAGAAACTGCGAGAGACTTGTAACAGCCTTTGTACAAAGCAAGATTCGAAAGCAGCAAGGTGTACAGTATGAGAGTTGTGTCTCTCAGACGACCAAGTGCTCCTCGTGGGCTCAGCCTGTCTCCTCCCTTGGCCGTCGCCGTCGCCGCCCGTCGCCGCAGATTAAAATTTAAAAAGAGATGTAGCTGCCCATGGACGGCCGGAGGCGGAGCTATATATATATATATAGACACGCTAGGTTGCAGCTCCGACGCACTTGTCACACTGTGTCGATCGAGTGCGCAAGCCCATTGCATGCTTTGCCTTTGCTACCCCGCCTCCCCTGCCCAAGCCATCAGATCACACCGCCACCGCCGAGAAAGAGGTTGGTAGCGCGCTCGCTCCGCTCGCGGCCGGCCTTTTAAGAGCTAGGCCGGCGCCGGCAGCAGCAGCGGGAGATAGAGACGATGGGGCGGCAGCCGTGCTGCGACAAGCTGGGGGTGAAGCGCGGGCCGTGGACGGCGGGGAGGACCGGAACGATGGCCTTCATCCTCGGCAACGCGGCCGCTGCTGCTGGCGCGCCGTGCCCAAGCTGGCCGGCTGCTGCGCGTGCGGCAAGGCTGCCGCCTCCGTGGACCAACTACCTCGCCCCCCGACCTCAAGCGCGGCCTCCTCACCGACGACGAGGAGCGGCTCGTCGTCGACCTCCACGCCAAGCTCGGCAACAGGTATACAATTTTTCTCATCCCACGTAGAGTACTTGCATGCACATATATACAGAAAGGGAAAATGCATGAGAATCTTCCACATCCACATGCATGCATATATGGATCGATGATCACGTAGCGATATGGTGGTCTGAAGCTTATCCTCTGCTAGCTAGGGTAAGAACAGGATTAATCCGCTAGAGCAAGAAGAATATCGATATCCATGCATTCATATGGTGCTTGGTTAATGTGCACGAAAAGGACCTGACCAATACTATTTGGGATCGAGCTAGCCAGAGAGTAGCCATTAGCCATGTCGCCATGATGTACTATATGTTCTAATGTGAGGTCTTGTCGATCGATCGCTGTTGAGTCCAAACAACTTCAACTGCCAAGAGCCACCACCAAAAATCTCAAATTACTTGAAGACGAAGTGATCGACCAGCAGTGTGAGCTACAAGGTAGCATGTACCTTTCGGGTTATTGACAGGAGCTAGTACGTAGCTGGAGTGCTAGATAGAGATCGATGCATGTAACATCGATCGTGCTCGGTACAGTACTAGGAAAGCAGAAAATTATTAGCCCACATGAAATGATATGGGAGTAGTGATTTAAGCAGTAGTCCCCTCTGCTGCTTGTGATGAACATGTTATTTCCTTTGAGCAATTAATATAATCGAGGTTCCCGCTGAAAAAAAGATTACTTGTGAAGATTTACAAATACTCCAGATACCACTGGAAATTGTAAAACCATCACGAAATATGTCATCGAAGAAATAAGCGTGACATGTTGGTGACCTACTGCCTTCGTACGAGGTTTATGACCTACGTGTACCACTCATCTACCGTACACACGAACGATGTAGATAGGACAAAAAAAACTATGTGGTGGAACCAATGAATGATCCTTAATGCAAAGACATATGCCATGTTTGTACGAATGGTAACATATGCATGTTTTTTCAACAAAAAAAAACACTCATAAAACAACTAATCATCCAACTTTAAATTAACATTGTTGGTCTCTAGCTCTGGCCTCTAGGATCCTAAACACAGAATATCAGTATATGCAGAGGCCGGAGGAATCCCCTTTCCGCAAAAGAAAGTGTCAGTTATATATTGTCTGTCCTTCTTGAGCCTAGTGGCATACAATGATACAAGTGGCATAGCAGCAGAAAATTTCCAGCAATAGCCACTACTTTTTCTTTTTTCTTGTATCCATCACTGTCCAGATGAGTGACCTAGATCGAGCCAGCAGCCACGGTAGTACCACTAGCTTTGCTCGTGTGGCTGAGGAAACCCGAGCGTTGGATTCAAAATGGAAAGCATCGCCCTCAGGGGTCGAGCTGCCTCTCACGCTTGGAATTTTTTAAAGGCCACTCTCTCATCTACCAACCACTTTTGTTATTTCTGCACTGATAAAAGGCTACTCAGCTTTAAGAAACAGATGATTGTCGATGGAGTGGATGTGATATTTGAATCTCGTGGTACTTCCATATCCCCAAGTTGTTCATGAAAGTGTTGATAGTTGTGGACATGCATATATGTAGCAAGTTAAAAAAGCATGCATAGTAAAAATGTAATCAACGTTAGAAAGAAACATGACTCAGTGACAAGGACGAACGTACTCAGTTGGCTTTCATTGTTATATAAGCATCACGTTTGCATGATGTTGTAATGGCCGGATAAAAGGTACTCATTTTTCTTTGATTTGGTTATGTTTTAGAAGATATGGACGAAGTTTCATACAGAAATGTTGGTAAAATATAGACAATTTCTTTTAATAACTACCCACAAACAAATTCGTATAATTCGAAAGTTATGAAAGCTTGAATGTGCACTATTTGAAGTTTTGTCTATTTTCCATATGTGTACTGTATTAATTTTAATTTGTCTGTGGCTCTATGCAGATGGTCCAAAATTGCTGCCAAGTTAAGGAAGGACAGATAACGAGATTAAGATCATGGAACACACACATAAAGAAGAAGCTCATCAAGATGGGAATTGACCCGATCACACATGAGCCCCTCGAAGTTCGAAAGCAGCCACAGCAAGCCAGCTTATCCACAACGTCTGCACAATCCTCGACATCACGATAGA